>OY776122.1:89978804-91207137 GCA_963675135.1 Galeopsis tetrahit
CTGTTTCTTCCCCTTCATTATTAACATCTTTTACAAGAATTTTCGTAGGCTAGAGTAAATCGTCTTTGTTAGGAGGATGTCTCATTTCTCTGTCACAATGACCAGATATTAAAGGCTGTTCTTAACTTTGGAGCTTTAACATTTGATTTTTTTTATGCCTCGGTATCCGGTCCAAGGACCGACTAATCATGGGGACCAATCCCACCGTCCACTTGCGGGGCTCCCGTTTAAAGCCAGAGCAAAGCTCTGTATGGACTGGCCCCTTAGGAATTGTTTGCACCTTAGGAGTTTCGAATGTGAGACCTAGAGAGTAGCACACTCCCAAGTCCCAAGCAAAGAACTTTAAAAGTTGAAACTGACAAACATTTTCCTTTTTCAATGTTTTCTTTCATGCTCATTCTGCTTTCCTAATTAAAGTACGAATTATTTGTCATTAGGCCTTTGCTTTACTCTTCCTATTTCCATTCAAAATATAGGTCCTGCCAGTTGGACCAGAATTGCTTGCTTGTTTGTCGGCCTTCAAGGAGATGGCTTCCTCTGAAGGAGGTCAATGTGCATTACTTTCTATTGTAAAGCACATCAAGTCCTCTTCTATTCAGGATTCCGAGAATCAAAGCAAAAATGAAAGGGCCGGAAGTTTTGGCATAATTTATGCATCTGAATGGAGGGAGCATCCTCCATTGTTATGCTGTTGGGCCACTTTGTTAAGGTCCATTGACTCTAAGGATGTTCCTGCAGTACAGGTCGCTGCAGCAGTTGACATATTAGCCTCAGGGGCTTTAGGCTTCTGTGCGGATGGAAAAAGGTATGCATATTGCTGTTTTTTTTTTTTTTTTTTCTTCTGCTACTTAAATAGAAAAGTTATTTAGCCAACTTGAGTTAAATTTAGTTCATTATGCTTGAACATATTCAAAGTGAAAATTATGTAGTATTCATAGTGACCAGCATGAGCCATGAAGTGATGAAACAAATATTTGATAATAGCTAAGTAAATATTTAGTGAAGGAGCAAAGCTGTTTTCTTTTCTTGAGACAGATGCTTCTTGTTTAGAACTATGGTATGTCTGTATGAATCCTTAAGTTCATATCACGGACACCGTTTCCATTCTGACCACTTGAAAGTTTACCTAGGTGTTACTGTATTATTGGTTACTTCACAATTCACATCCTTAAGTTAATTGTATGAGTAGTTAAAAACTTATTGCGTTGATTAGTTTGTAATCGCAATGAACAGTACATATATAAACATTCACATCCCTTGAGAGAGTAAAATGTAATAACATCTAGGCCCCTTAATGTGGAAAGACATTCTTGACCATGAAAATGCTTGATCTTGAAAACTTGATGTGACGGGCATTCTTGGAAAAATACTTTTTCTTTCTCCTTTTCTTGTAGAGGGATGTATAATTCTTTTGGTTATATGTAGATTTGAGTGTTTTAGAATAAAATGCTTCCACTTAAATTAATCATCTAGAATCCGCAATCTAAAAGCTGAGAAAGGTGTACTTTTACACGATTCTAGTTTCTCACGAATATTTTACTCAATTCAAATCTATTTCCAAACACTCAACTTCAACTTTTTACAAGTTTTGCAAACACTTGTCACTTTCACTATTAACCAATTTTTTTCACATCACTAAATTAAATCACGTCCTCAAAAGCACAATTTTTTGCAAACAACTCCGTAATCCCTTCTCTGTCGTGACCAACTATTTATGCCATAACGAAAGTGTTCAGACATTTTGGTTAATTTGTTGAGTGCTGTCCGTTGTGGAGCTTGTTCAAAATAGAGTATGCTGTCAACAGAATGAAAAGGAGCACAAAAGTGAAGGAGAATATTCATAAATTTTCCCATAATTTTGCTTTTATATTAGAGAGTTAATACACACCCGTGGCAAAAATATTCTCACATGGTTTTATCATCAGACTTGACGCAGAGCAGGTTGCTGCAATCAAGCTCTTGTTTGGAGTGAATGACAATTCTTTCGTAAGTTTTGTTGATGAAAACATGAAACATATTGAGTTGCTCACTGATTTGTTAGTATTGGAGACAAGCAATAAAGCACCATCTGGCACGCTTTCTTCATTGCAGCAGGTTTTCATTGTTTTTCGACCTTTTCTTTCAGTGAAGTATTCTTTTTTATTATTATTTTTTCTAACTCATGGATGTTTAGATCAAGGAGACTGCAAGGTTATTATTCCTTCTGTTGGAAAAATCCTCTGGCGTAGAGGAAGTGGATACTGAAATTGCCATTGGTTACACCTCACTACTTTCTCCTTCAGTTTCTTCGAGGGTACATAAATTTTCAGAAAGAAGTAAAGAGGTGATAGATTACAGCATGGATGAATTTGGAACCATGTTCTCTTGGGAGTGTCCTGAGAATTTGCGTAACAGAATGAGTCAGACATGTCTTTCCACAAAAAGAAAGATCTCGTCTCTTGATGGGCCGAATAGTAGGCATGGTAGAGGAGACAATTCGGTAGTGGAAGCAAGTACGTTCTCTAGGGGTTCAGTACCCGTGACCACACCTCCTGGCCCCACGCGTCGGGACACGTTTAGACAGCGTAAGCCAAACACTAGCAGGCCTCCTTCTATGCATGTGGATGACTATGTTGCAAGAGAACGAAATGCTGATGTAATTGCTGTCCCACGCTTAGGATCTGCTAGTGGGAGGCCACCATCCGTTCATGTGGACGTCTTCATGGCCAGGCAAAGGGAGCGCAACCAAAACGTTGCTGGTATGTCGTCAGTTAATGAAGCTGCTGCTTCTGCAACAGTAGTGAAAACAACAGCAGCTCCAGATGACGAGGACAAGTCCAGCAAACCTCCTCAGCAGTTGAAACCGGATCTTGAAGACGATCTTCAGGGAATCGATATTGTTTTTGATGCTGAAGAATCTGACGAACCTGATGATAAATTGCCCTTCCCACAACCAGATGATAATCTACCTGCATCTGTTGTTATCGAGACACGGTCTCCTCAGTCCATTGTTGAGGAGACTGAGAGTAGTGACGTAAATGAAAGCAGTCAATTCTCTCGCCTGGGTACTCCATTAGCATCAAATATGGATGATAATGCACCGAGTGAATATTCATCAAGAATGTCTGCATCTCGTCCAGATATGTCTCTCACTCGAGAACCTAGTATTTCTTCGGAAAAGAAGTTCTCTGACCAACCAGATGTTCCAAAGAGTCAACCAATCAGAACTCTTAGTGCTACTGATTCCTCTGCAATGCCAACTGGTTCTGGAGTTGGTTATATGAGAACTCCCTCGTCTTCTCTACGTTATCCTACTGGTGATTCAAGAACACAACCTAACCCATATTCTAAAGCATCTCCCCACCACACTGGTGGACATCATGTTCCTATAACCGCAGGCTTCTACGACCAGAAGTTTCCACCTTCAAACCAGCCTCCTCTTCCTCCAATTCCACCGCCACCAACGCTCTCACCTCTACCGTCTCAAAATATGCATTCTGTTGTAAGTATCACTCTCCATCATTTACTTGTATCAGATGTTCGGGCTCGTTAACTCACTTTCCCCCCTGTTTTGCAGGTTCAGTCAGATTACATGTCTGCAGCAAGCAATTCGACATCATTGCCAGATCCAAAATTCAGACAGACATCTCACTCATCCCCGATAATATCTACAAGACCACCTCCACTTCCTCCTAACCCACCTCCCTATTCTGGCAATTCTTCATTAATGAATTCAACTTCTCAATCTCAACAATATTTTCAAACCGTCGGTAATTCTGAGCTTCAACAAGCCTCTAGCACACCTATGATGAATCAAATGGTGAACCTTTCAGGATCACACCCAATGCTATCTTCATATCCTCAACCACATTTGATGCAGCCATTACATTTTAGGCCTAATTCCATGCCTGTGAATCCTTACGGAAATAATTTACCTCCACATCACGGAGACAACTCCCAAAATCATTCCGTCTCTAT
This sequence comes from Galeopsis tetrahit, assembly GCA_963675135.1. Taxonomy (NCBI): domain Eukaryota; kingdom Viridiplantae; phylum Streptophyta; class Magnoliopsida; order Lamiales; family Lamiaceae; genus Galeopsis; species Galeopsis tetrahit. The sequence goes on from OY776122.1 coordinate 89,982,762, forward strand.
GCCTACTCTTTCGAAGTTGCAGCCATTACAGCCACCACAAATCCCTCGTCCTCCACCTCAGCATCTTAGACCATCTGTTCCATCTTCCCCGCATTCAGAGCAGCCATTGATGCACGGTTCCTTACAAATGCCTGCTCCTCCATCCCAGTTACAGCAGCCCCAAGTGTCACCTGGTCATATGTACTATCAGACCCAACAACAGGAGAGTGTATCACGCCCTGCACAGCATCAACATGCTGATCACTCGCAAAGAATTTCACACATGCCTGGGGATAGCACGTCCCAACAAGATCCTGGGATGTCTCTACAAGATTTTTTCAAATCTCCTGAAGCTATTCAGGTATTTCGAATTCTATTTTCATAGTATTACACAGCTTAGTTGCTTGTGAAATTATGATTTGATCATTGAATTGTCTTGAAATGCAGTCTCTACTGAGTGACCGGGATAAACTTTGTCAGCTTCTAGAGCAACATCCAAAGTTAATGCAGATGCTTCAGGTTTGACAACCTCAGCTTTTAATAATTCCACACGCGTCCGTTTCATTTAGCACTTACGTTTCTTCGTCTTGGTATATATTGGCCAGTGGAAATGTGATTGATCTATAATAATAAAACAGCTTTAGGGGGTCAGACGGCTTTATAATGACCTCTCTATGAACTGTTTTAGTTTATGATTTTATGATGCAAGGATACAAGAACTTGTGTGGAAAGGATTTCAAAATCATTCAAATTATTGAAAAGTTTGTTTAAAATGAGAGTGAGCAAATAGATTTGTTACCATGAAGTTCAAATCTACCTTCAAATCCTTCAGTTTGAACACAAACCCTTTTCTTATGCAAATACTGTTGTGTCAAAACAAATTTATCTTTTTTAATTGTTAATATTTGTAAGTGTTGCTCTTAGTTACCGTATTTCCCTAATTTGATACACTGTCATTGGTCACCAGGATCGACTGGGTCACTTATAATGGTACGTACTGGAGCACATCGTTGAGAGAGCTTTGTTGTTGGTGAAGGCAAAGAAGCAGCTACTCTGCTCGTACAACCAGCCAGTGCTCTGTCCAGATTTAGAACATTTCATTGTATATCGAGTGTTGTACATTTTTGTTTCATTTGTCTTACTGTAATTCTGTAGTTGATGCTAGGAAATGCGAATGACTAGGTAACTGTTGTTTTTATCTTCATCAAGCAGTTCATTTTGCGAGTGCTTCCATCCACGACATGCGCCCTTCTCAGACAATTTTTTTTTTTCATTATGGCATTGATATGTAAAGATTCGACCACACGGTATAGTTTAGCCAGTCTGAAATCTGTTTATTTCCTGTGAAAGGGTTGACTTTGGGTAGTATGTTTAAAAGGTACAGATGAGTTAGCATATGGTACTTACACATTTTCTTTCGGTTCTAAATTTTATTCAGCGACATGAATGATCTGTGTTGGGTATTTTTTTCATTGTATAAATATGATTAATAAAAATTAAATTTTTTTTTTGGAGGAAATAAAAAGTAAATCGTCGGAGGTATTGGTGACAGGATTTCCAGGATCCAAGAAGCCCATGATCCAAGATAACCGTTTCGAAGTATTGAGAGTAATTTATTTAAGACAATTCATATTAGTTACTACTTCATTTGTCTCTAAATTATCTAATTGGTAGTTTTTGAGGGTTTCCCCAAGGGTGTTTACTTTGGACTTTGGTTTGATGAGATTATAATGATTAGTTAAGTGTATAATTATTAAATGTATTATATTATTGTATTATTATATTATTGTTGAGAAAGAATATAATGATTGGAGTAATATCTTTATGTCAAATCAATATGTTTGATAGAGGTGGTTTTGAGTGGATTTTGAAAACCGATTTTTAAATCACGAAGTAAAACGGGTTTTGGATTTTGAAATCCAAAACCTGGTTTTTAAAATCAAAAGTAAACAAACCCTTATGTTTATTAAGATTGGACGGAATTAGACAAAAAAAGACTTATTAAATTCAAACAGAGGGAGTATTTGATTTATATTTCTTCAAATCATGATTGAATTATGTCTTCATAATTCATGGGCCATACTTCATCCGTTTTAAAATAAGCATCTTTTTAGAGAATTTTGTATCAAATTAAAATGGGTGAAGTTGTCATATTATCTTCAATCTCTCTCTCTCCCCTTTACTCGTTTCAATTTTGAAATCTATGGTTAGAAAAAAAAATTGTATGAAATTATTTCATACATGAGTTGCGTTTCCATCACATACATAATATGAGCCGTGAACTTATGATCATCAAATCATGTTTTAAAGTAGATTAAAGTATAAATGCTAACCTATAGTTCCGTCTCATATATAAGACAGTCTTAGATAAGACTCATTTCAATATTATTTATTGAAGATGGGAGTGAAACACATATTATTCATTAAATGAGAGATATTTTATGAATACAAATGAGGTAAATTCGAAAAAAATATATACAAAAAAGGGTAAGTCAACACACTTAATTTAAAATAAAATTTAACCTTAAAAATGATATTTATTTTAAAACGGAGAGAGTATAATATACTAAATGAGATTCTTGTCACATAAAAGATCGTTCCACAGAAAATTATATCTAACTAGTGTAAGACCCGCATTTTATGCGGGGTTGAAACAAATTTATAATAGATTTTAGTTTATTGTTATTCAATTAAAAAATAAATAATGAAATATTGTAGAAATATAAAATTACATTATATTTATATATACAATAATAGAATAAAGAATTATAGTTTTCTATTATTGTTTTATTAATTAAAGAAATTAATATATGAAATTGCAAATTACGAAAGTTAGAGTTGTGTCATTGAAAGACTGAAACACTCAATGTCATTTTTCGGGTGGTAAATTACCACCAAGTCACCAACATTCCTTCAAAAAATAATTTATCATTCGATTATGTGATTTTCAAGTCTTGTAACAATCATTATAGTTTCATTGCACAAATCAGACTTCATATCAATGTTCGTAAGAAGAATTATAGGGACACCTATTTTCAGAACTGGTCGAAACCAGAACACTCAAGAGAATTGTGAAAGTCAATTGAAAACACTTAAGATAATTTAAAAAGTCAACATAATATAATATTTTCACACCAACAGGTCTAAACAAACGTTGTCTAAACTTAAATATTTTTTTTTGTATATTTTCAGGTAGACATGTCCAACCGGCCGAAACCGCCGGTTACGGTTAAAAACCGGCGGTTTCGGTTTTGCAAAATTCGTAACCGAAACCGAACCGGCAAACCGCCGGTTACGGTTACGGTTTTCTAACCGCCGGTTCGGTTAAAAACCGGCGGTTAGACGGTTTTCTTTTTTTTTTTTTTTTTTTTTTTTTCTCTCTCCGTTTTTTGCTCGTTTTCACTCCGTTTTCGCTCGTTTTTTGTTCGTTTCAACTCGTTTTTTAGAAACTACATTACTAGAATTTAATAAAAATTATATAACTTAAATTTATACATAAAAAATAGAAGAATTGTGTATTAAAAAAAAAATTTAAAAAAAAAAAAAAAAAAAAAACCGGAAAACCGGCGGTTAACCGCCAAAACCGGCGGTTTCGGTTTGCCAAAACTAGCAACCGAAACCGAACCGCCATTTTCCGGTTACGGTTCGGTTTTTGAACCGTAACCGGCGGTTTGCCAAACCGGCGGTTAAAAACCGGCGGTTTTGCCGGTTCGGCGGTTCCGCGGTTAAAAACCGCCCATGTCTATTTTCAGGTATCATTTTCAACACACTCTCATTAATACTTTTAACTTTTTTATGTGTTAGAAGCAAGTATTACTATATCCATAAAATATTTATTTGTACCAAAATTATCAGAAACAGAAGAGTAAATACTACTTTCTCTGTCCACCAAAATGTGCTCACTATTTTTTTATATATGCTTTTAAAAAAATCATATTTTAATTATAACGAATATATTTAATATAATGCGTAAAAAATATATTTGGTAGATACTCAATCTTGTTAGTAGAGTGGAAAAAATATTCAAAAGTTAACTATTTATATAGAATAAGCACGTTTTTTGTGAACCCAAAAAAAGAAATGAGCATTGGTGGACGGAGGGAGTACTAACTATAACATCTAGATCCCCTACATCTAAACTCAAATTCTCTTCAAGAATATCAATCTTAAATATTGACCTAGAATAAATCTTAGTATAATATTATTATTTATTAAAAATGGAATTACAACATTAAGTACATAAGAAAACTTATAATAAATCTCAGTCTAATAACATAACAATGCATTAAATAATATAATGTGCATTAGTCTTTAATATTTTTAAAAGACCACAATCTGTCTGAATGACTGGTTTGGCAGGTAAATAATTTGTACATAATTAAAAATTATAATACGAATTTTGAAGGTTAATATTAATTTCTTTTTTTTTTAGGTCAAGGTTAATATTAAGTCTTAAGACTAATTTTCTCGTTCTCAAATTAAACAGATTATAATTAATCTTAAAATGTGAACAAATTCAAAGCTAACTAAGAAATTGATTGATAAAAATAATCACAATAATAAAATTAGTTATTAAACTTATGTGTATATTAAACCATTATAAACATCCAATTTTTGAATTCTATTATATATAATCACCCAATATTTTGATGTGACTAATTGAAAATAGGTTGAAAATCGGCCGGTCCCGATCTCCAGGGAATTTTATTTTAGATAATTTTTTTGCATATAAACAAATAGAAAACTAAGAGAATTTGAATTTTAAATTATGTATAAGTTGTGAAGAAATACAAATTCAAAATTATACTTGGTAATAAAATACAATAATACTCAACTAACTAAACAGAAACATGTGAACAAATAAAAATCAAAATACACTCAAATTAAACAAAATTAAACAAAATGAAGTTCAAATTGAATACATTAATCAATAATCATATTTGGATTAATATGATAAATCTCTTGACTTTTATGAAGTAAAGTATATAAATAATTAAGGTAATATAATTTTTGTAGATTTAGGTACACATCAATTTAGGTTTTAAAGATAAAATTGAATTTTTAAATATTTCTATTCAGATTAGGGACAAAATTTAAGGCGGGTATATTGCAAAAAATAGAAAAAAAATAGATATGGTGTGAATCAATTCCATGATTCAATGTAGATATAGTAATTTAAGAGAATAAATGATACTCCTATGAGAGATGATTGAAAAAAAAAAGATTAAATAATAAAAATATATTAACTAAAAAATACTTTCTTCGTCCCAATGAAAGTTACCCTTTTTTTTCGTCTGTTCCAATTGTTATCCATTTTTTTTTTTAAGTAAACAACTTTCACTCACATTTCATTATATTATTTTCTCTCGCAATTAATGACATCATCTCTAATACATATATTTATAATAAGAAGTGTCATATTTCTTAATTTTTGTGTCTAAAATACTGACATACTAAAGAGATTTAGGTTAAAAAAAATACTAAGAGATTTAGCTTAGATAAATTGAATAGAAAGGAGAGAAGTAATTAGGAATAAAATTTGAGATGTAAAAAGACATTTAATTGAAATTGAGTAGTATACACTAAATATGAAAATTGAATAATATAAATTTACTACTCCACATCAATTGTGGCGAAATAGCTAATGATAGACAACATATAGTGGGGAAGGTTTAATGTGAAAATAAACTATTAATGGCTTTCTTAAAAACTACTCCATTAATTGGGTTAGAAAAAAAAAACTACCGCATTAATTAGTGAATATAAATGTTTACAGTATTAACTAATTTGTGCACGTATACAAAAACTGTTGCACATAAAAAGTTATACTTTAATTAACGAAATTTTAGCAAATCATGTTTCACCCGTTTCGCATATATCTTGTGTTTTTTAATTTTAAATTTTAATTCAAATTGTTTACCATTTTCTCACCACAATTCTTTCCAATTCACCCGTCCAAAGATATAGTATAAGATTTTCTTAATTAGACAACTTTTTTAGTTTAATGAAAAAAACAGTAAATATATCATAGTTAATAGATCGTCAACTAATAATATATAGTTAAAAAAATACAGCTTTCATAAATCTTGATAGCTAATTAAATTCATAAATATATACTCCTATATAATTGAAATAAATAATTGAATAAAGTTATAATTTAATTGCATGAATTTTACATTTAAAAACTATTTTCATATAATTTGGAATTTAAGAATATGTCAATAATCTGAAAAAAAAAAAAAAAGAGTATGTTAAATGTACACAAATACTCTAGAATTCGATTTTTCTTAATTAATTGAAATTATAATTTAGGTGCATATCTCAATATATATCTCAATTAATTAATTAAATTTTATCTTGAGATTATTTAAATATACCAGAAAAAATATAATTTTAAAATAATAGAATAAGTGGAGTATAATTTAACTTTTGAGATATAAATGGATAATATAAGACATAATTTCAATTGTTCTACTCAATTTTGACATAATTTAACTTTTGACATAATTCAGATTAAGATTAATTTTTAGATGTTGATAGTTGACCGGAAAGGACTCGCATCACAATTTTCCTTAATTAATATAAATAGATGTTTGGAAATTTGTCTCAATTACTTAAATCTTCGATTTATTTCTTAAATATGTTTTCCATTTTTCTTTATGGGTGCAATAAATGAAATATGGTAATATTTGTCACATTAAATTGATCGTATTCGTAGCAACAATTTAAGCCAACAATAAAATTGAAGTAAATATAATTTATTTATATATGGAAATTAATGGAAAGTCATAATATATTGGAAGCATAGTGATTATGACCGGTAGTCACATTTAATTTCACACAATATTCATAGGATTTGGTTATATTCGACATACGAAGATCAAAAATATTATTTACATAAATATAAGATTTGCAATGTTTTTCTGATTTTTTTATAACTATTGGGGAAATTCGATCACAAAATTTGATGGATCATTCCAACAGTGAGGCTCTCATATAATCGAGAAACCCTTGTATGATAGCGTGTGCATAAGTGTTAAAGAATACAATCGGCTAAAAAATATGCAATGACATCTGATCACAATCCTAGCAAGAAGACGAACGAAATAAAAAAAATGTAAATCTGATTTTTTTTTTTACAACAACTCCTTTATTCATATAATGCAAGGGCAGGTGCTTGGGGAAGTCCGATCACAAAATTTGACGGATCATCCCAACAGTGAGGGCCCTCATATAATTGAGAAACCCTTGTATGATAGCGTGTGCATAAGTATTAGCACAATATTTCATAAAAGAAATATAACAATCTACTAAAGAATACAATCGGCTAAAGAATATGAAATGACATCTGATCACAATTCTAGCAAGAAGACGAACGAAATAAAAAAAATGTAAAATTATTTGTTTTGAAAGTGTAGACGTTTCTAAAATTCTATGAAAATGAATGTGGGAAATGAAAGTAAAAGGAGTATTATATAGGAGATTATATTATGATCTAAGATTAATTTATTTAAATGGACGGATTAGATTAGAATAAAAGGATGAAAAGAAGGTGAGGAGAGAAATTTTAAAATAAAGACATTTGGAAGGAAAGAGATTGTGCCAGTCCAAAAGTTTGCAAATATATATATATATATTGATACTATTGATTACAATAAATATATATGCATTCATATGCATGATTAGGTAAATAGGCTTGGATTGTAGTTAGGATTGGGTGACAATTGATGCACGATAAAAATTTTTCGAACCTATTTATACACGATAATGAGACACAAATATTACACAAAAATTGTAGGTTACTGTCTAAATTGATACTGTCTAAATTTATTGTGTGTATCATTGCCATGTCGATACGATAGGACATGAATTTTCATGTCGTGTTCGTGCTAATAGGTTAATTTTTTTTATTGTTTATATAATTTGTTATTTTGTAATTTTATTAGAGACTCTTCACTTTTTATCGTTTAGTGTGTATTATTGTATTATAATATAAGCTTTATTCTCAAATTTATTTACTTTTTTAATTGAGTCATATCGTGTCGACTCAAAATTTTTGGTGTTAACATGAATTCTTATTGTATTTGTATTTTTATCTTATGGTGTCATATCAATATCTGATCGATAAAAAAAACACGTTTTACCACCCTAATTGAAGCCCAATATATCATTTATTTCTCCCCAAATTAAAGTTTCTGATTTTAAAAGTTAAAATAAAACTTGTAAATAATACTCCACAATATATTGGGTCAATCCCAATACGAAATCCGAGTGTAAGAAATTTAGTAGTGGGAGGTCAATATATATATTACTACTAGAATGTAATCCCCTAAATTAATTCTTATTTAAATTAAACCTGTTCCTCCCACAAAGTAAACTAATTGTCCCTTCGAGGCCTTTGCCCCCACCTCACTCCCCTCCCCGCCAATCATATCCCGCCACGCGTCCCTAACACCGACACCGTAGTATTAGCCGCCGCGACAGTTATCACAGCCTGTACTAACCTTCATCGTCCTTAACGGCCACCCACACGTGCATGCACTAATTAACAACTTCAAATTCAATTTTAGATTTTTTAAGAAAAAGATCCTAAATTTTTTAGAAATTTCTATTTTGTTCCATAACTCCTTATTTTGTTCGAGTTTGTCCTTTTTTTCACCCCGTTTTCACATTTTTTTCATCTCATAAGTATTACTTTTTCAAAAAAATCCAAAAAAAAAAAATGTGCGTCGATTTGTTAGTGGAATCTCGACGACTTTTGAAATGATATCAGACCAATTAAAAAATTATGGGACATAATTGATTTTTTTTAAACATTTAGGCGGTGTTTGTTTTGAGATTGATTAATCCGAATTTGGATTGGCTCAATCCCAATCCAATCTCTTTCAATCCATTTCAATTTAAATACAAATTCAAATACCAATCCGTCCCTATAATACACCTATATACCTATTTTTATACAATCAAATAACTCATTCTCTTTCCTACTTTCTTCTCTCTCTTATTTTTTTTCATACATTCATTTTCTCTCCTACTTTCTTGTCTCTCTTACTTTTCTTTCACTATTAACAATAATAAAATATTATAACATCACTTTTCATATGACATAAAGTTAAATCTACCCCTACTTCTCAATTCTTAACCAAACACAACTTACACACAATTACTATTTATGGATTACCCAAATCCCAATTCAATCCACCACAATCCCAAACCAAACACCACCTTAGAACTTTTAACCAAAAAAACCCTGAAGTTGTGGATTTGGGGGGTGTTTTAAAATTTTACAAACTGCTTTTAGAATAACTTTTTTTAAAGCTGCGCGTCCTCTCACAACTTTTTCTTTTGAGAAGTGCTTTTTAAGTTGTTTGTAGAGTTTGCAAACACCCCTTGAACTGAATTTTTAACCACTAATATATAAATACATACATATTCCCCTCCCCCTTTTCTACCTTTATAAACCTCCTACCAATTCAAACCCTACCCTTCTCCCCTCTCTCTCTCTCTCTACAAACTTGGTACTAGGTAAATAGAGAAAAGAAGTGTGAAGGGAATTAAATAAATTGTTGATGTTTACAACAAGTGATCGATCAGAATTAGAATCGTTGAGTACGTTCCATGAGTACATATGGAAATGGGATGGAAACCTAATGTGGAGGTGTCGCCGCCGTGTCCACGTTGCGGTTCTTCCAACACCAAATTCTGTTACTACAACAACTACAGCCTTACCCAGCCTAGATATTTCTGCAAGGGCTGTCGGAGGTACTGGACCAAAGGCGGCTCCCTCCGCAACGTCCCCGTCGGAGGGGGTTGCCGCAAAACCCGAAGATCCAAATCCACACGCGCCGCTAATTCAACTAATAACGACCGACTCCAAATTTCTTCCACTTCCCCAGCTGATCAACCTTCAACCAATAACATTGATCTCGCGGCGGTTTACGCAAATTTTGTCAACCACGCGCCGCCCCAAGTGGAATCATCTAATTCGTACTTATTGCATGAACGGACAGTAAACGTCCCCCCGTCCATCGAGTTTTCCAACATTAATTTAATTAGTTCTGATGTTCATGTGATGAACGGCAGCTTCTTCGAATGCGAACAATTTCCGGGGATGTTTCCGGTAGGGTTTGCTGCAGGGAATAGTAGTTTCATGAGTAGTATGGATGATCATATTCCGATGCATGAGCTGAATGATAGTAATTTATTACCGCCATTGCCGGGTGAAGAAGGTGGTCTGCCTACGTGGCCTAATTCCGACGACGCCGTATTACAAAATCATCAAATAATGATCAATTCCGATCAAGTTCAACGTCCAAGTGATATTCATGAAGACAATTCGGCATTGGTGAGTGCAAATATGAGCATGTTTAGTGGGTTGAATCTTGGACCTATTTTTAGGGGCTGATCATATAATTAAGTTTAATTTATACATTTATATATCCTTATTACATTTTATACGTATATTAATTTTTGTATAGCTAGGGTGAAAATGTTGGTGTGTTGAGAATATATACTTCTGTCAAGATTTTAGACGAGCTAGCTAGGATTTATGCAATTTTAATAAAATAATTCACTTGATATATGACGAGTTGAAAATATATAGTACAGTATGATATTAAGCGCGCTCCTAAAAGAAATATTCTAATTTTAATAAAGAAGAGAACACGCCCCTACATATCATATTCTAATTAATTTATGCGATTATATTAGCGTTAAATTGTGTATATATATATGTTTCACACTTTTTCACAACCTAATTTTAGTTTGACACATCATATATATACTCCACTTTCAAGTTTCAAATTAGAATATGATATTCTCATTTCTCAATTATCTTAGATTAGTCCAAATTATAATTATTTAAAAAAAAATAAAAAATCTTTTGAAAGACGGCTGAAATGGACGGGGAAGAGTATACGAGATGGAGGGATACATTAACATTTGAGGGCACCAATTACATGTTAGTTCAATGAAAAGAGAATATAACTATGTACTTACTCCATCTCACTTTATTTGTCATTTAAGGACATGTCACACAAGTTAAGAAAGCCTTAATTTAAATAAATATATATGTATGTAATGTGTCATTTTTATCCTTTTATTTACTTACGTACATCACATTATTACAAAAGCTAATATAAGTGAAAAATTAGAATATGGTATTTAATTCTCCTAAATTAATAGTGCAAAATTATACTCCCTTCATTCCAATTTATTTGTCGTATTAGATTTTTCACACAAATAAATATATGTTTAAGGTGACAATTTAACCTTTTATTTATCTAAATGATCATGTAATGGATATTATTATAAAAGTAGATATAATTAAAGACGATATTGAAATATGACATATTGACATTAAATTAGTGTAAAATAACACATTTTAAGACAACAAAAAATATCTCTAAACAGACAAATAAAATGGACAGAGATCGAGTAATTGTTTTAGGACAAAGACAATTTTTTAGAATAACAAAAAAATTAAATAATATTTTTTTTTAGTAAAATAATATTTATCATTTAAAAAATGATATGGTGCATAATCAATAAATATTTGACTTGAAGATTAAGTTATATATACACTACAATATATTGGAATTGAATACTACTCCGTAGTTGATAGTAGAAAATTGTGCATAGGAAGTTGGGATAAAACATAGATTTGTGTGATCACATGATCCCAGAAGCTCATGATCCGAGAAAAAATCCACGGCAATCATATCATGGATTGTTTGTTAAACACTTCAACTTAAAATTAATTAATCCATCATCTAAGTATCTAACCATATTTAAATTCAAAAAAATTATTCATAGTCTATGTTCCTTATTAATTCCAGTCAAACCAGCCCGTATAAAATGCATGATAATTAATTGATTATGTTTTCGCACGTACTAGTTGTAGTTAAAACTTTTCTGGCGCTTCCTTAGAGTTTGAACAATATATATTCTGATTTCTTTCATCTATTCCTCTTATTAATGATACATTACGTACGCCTCAGGAGTCATTGCAGCTATACATGCAAATAGTAAATGAATTTGGAGATACCAATTAAGGGTGTCTCCAATTTTTTTTTTTTTTCCAATGCATATGACGTTATAAAAAAATAGAGATTAACTCACATTTGGTCCCATAATTTTTTTGACAAAATAGATTTAGTTCCACAAAAGTTATGCTTGTCAAATAGTTCCAATTTTTTGACAAATTGTCCAATTTTAGTCTCAATTTCACCGAAGCGATCGTCCCATTTGGGGATTTCCGACGGTCTTGAGTAATCGGCGACGTCCACAAAGCCTCTTTTAATAGCATCGAAGTTCAATACAGACATGAAACTTACTAAATAAAGTTACCACATTATACAAGGTTAACTTTCTGGCTCCACGTACTAAAGGCCGTCAGATACCCCCATGCGATCCCCATGTGTCGATTAAGTGTGTGGCAAAACGACAACATTTCATATTTTTCGATGAAATTGAGATTGAAATTTGACATGCTAAATTTTTTTGGACTAAATCGTTTTTTTTTTTTTTTTTTTGGGATTAAATCGATATTGTAGAAAAAGAAGAAAATCTAATATAAGTTGAATCATCAAATTAGCTGGAATAAAGGAGTGTCCATTAGAGGAGGAAAACTTGGAATTTTGTATTGTGAATTATATATGTTTCATCTCCTATCAGTGACGGACCGAGGAAGTGCCCAGGGGGGTCACTGGGCCCCCCACCAATTTTTTTTTTTTTTTTTTATATATATATTATATATATATTTTTAGTAATTATTTATATTATGTTTTATGTTTTAAAATTACTTTGTACACTTCAAATATAAAAATAATTCACAAAATAGATACATTTACTATATCATTTTATTTTTAAAATTATTATTAATTTTATATCCACATTTTCTCTTATTAATACACCTCACTAATTTTTTTTTAGACCTCACAAAATCTATTTTATACTTTATTAAATCACGCAAACTGATTCTTACTTATTTGATCTCACACTCCACTAAATTTACATTTTTTAAAAAGTGAGTCAATTAAAATATAAAAATCACTATGAACGGGGGAGTATATTTTAAGTTCTACATTTGACTAATAGTGACTAAAGTCTCAACAACGATCGGAGTTGTGTATACTTTTTCAAAGCTAGAACAATCAAAATTGTTTTATTTCAAAATATAACAAAAATCGTTAAATTTAAATTAATGAAATGAGATGTATTGAAAAATTTATAATAATTTTTTTGTATATATAAATATTTTATCTTTGTATTAATGTAAATTGGGCCCCCCAATCTGTAATTTCTGGGTCCGTCACTGTCTCCTATTACACTATGTTGCATATGCATACATATTAAGTGAAACTTATTTATTTACATGACTTCTAGCGTCATAAGATTATATTATCACAACTCACAAGTTATATAACATCTCTTATACTGTAACAAGGAGGATCAACAAATTAACGCCCGGACGGGTCAATATAATTTATTATTTTTCAATATATATATAGTTACTTTTCTTATTTATATAAAAAATCCATAAGATGTGGAGTATATAAATTTGAAATCGATTAGAACTCTTCTAATTCTACTAAAACGCCTAATTAGAAGAGTATTCCCACTCTTGGAAGCTTGGGCCGTTAGGTACTGGGCTATATAAATGGGTTTGACTATATGCACCTCCATTTCGGAGGGATGCACTCCCCCTTTCAATTTATTAATAAAATAATAGTGTAAAAAACTAAAAATACCCTTCATTCAAATATAGCATACTAGATGCACCCCCTCTACTGAATGCACTCCCTATCATCATTTCTTTCACCTTATCCCTAATTAAACCAAACTTCCGGCCACCGTCACCATTTTTTCCAGTAGCAAGAAATAAAAAAAATTAAAAAAATTAAAAAAATTCAACAAATCAACCCTATTCATCCATAAAACACCATTATCAAACACCATTAACAAATCAACAATATTCAACAATTTTTTTTTAATTTCGTGAAACCAGTGCCGACCATATATCCTTCCGTCGACACCCTGTTGCCGACAAGAGGATATATGGTCGACCAACAAAGGTCGATCACCACTGTAATGTCGAAAAAAAAAATCTGGGCTAATTAATGCGGCGAATCGGGGTGGGCTAACGTCGTGGACGGAGCGGCGTGGGCCAACGCCGGTGAAGAGAATGAGAGAAGAGAGAGGTAAGGTGAATCAATAGATACACAACTCTTGAAACATATACACCAAATTCCAAGCTAATCATGCAATTACTTCACAATTACACTAAATTCCCATCAAAACTTCCACACCCAAGACAATTGAGGATTAGCCCATGGTTCTAAAAGAGAATCCCATGGCTACAACACAAAATAACATAAAACCCATGCTAATGAATAGAGAAATTGCAATGTAGAAAATAATTACCAAATTGAAACTTAAAATTGAGAGATATCACCTTGATGATGGATTTGTAGCTACAATATGATGAAATAAGCAAAGCCCACTTACAATCCTTGATTGAAATTGACAAATTAATTAAGTCCTAAGCTAATCTATGGAAAACTAGAAGGAAAATTGCTCCAAAACCTATTACTATGTGTAGAGTCTTCTCTAAGTGTGTAACCCCCTTAAAAAACGAACTTTGGGCCTTATATACTCTTCCATAAGTGCTTGGCACGTGCCCTTAGGTCGAAACACGTTTTTAGGCGAAAAATTTAGGTCACACGGCCGAATCGTGCAGCTCGACCGAGTTGGGCATTACTAAAAGCGTGAAAGCGCCTTTTTCAATCAGCAGCTCGGCCGAGTCGGGCCTTAAAAACATTGTAGCCTATTCTTCAGGCAGCTCAGCCGAATGGTGGAGTTCGGCCGAGTTGTCCATCATTCCAGATTCTGCCTTCAACCTTCCACTCGGCCGAGTTGTAGAGCTCGGCCGTGTTGTCCAATCTTTCCGCTGGGCCGAATTCCTTAACATTCCAGATTCTGGATTCGAACTTGCACTCGGCCGAATTGTGGAGCTCGGCCGAGGTCTAAGCTTTGTCTCTAGCTCGGCCGAGTTTTCCAACTCGGCCGAGTTGCTTCTTGTCTCTTCTTTTGTGCATCATTTCCGATCTGTGGCTCCGATTGACTCGATTCTTCTTGCATATGCACTCCCTCTTTATCTTCTTTCATCACACTTTTTCCTCAGATTGATTCCTTCGTGTGATTTGCTTCAAAACTCATCGTTTTCCCCTAAAAGCAATGCAAAACCATCATGTATCAATAATTCGAAAAACAAACTACTTTTACATAACTTTTGCAGTCCTAATACGACAATTAAAGCATATTCACACTATAAATTCATGCAATCTCACCACAAATCAGCGGCCGCTGAAAGCACTTTTTTTTTTTAAAACAAAAACGGACAGGGAGCGAGGGGACGACCACGACAGAGGTGGATGGGGACGGTGGCGGAGGCCGCAGCGGATGGATAGGGGCGGCCGCTGTATTTTTTTTAATTACAGATGGACGGGGCGGGGGAGCTATGTCAGAGGCTACGGGGGCGGCCACGACGGAGGTGGATGGGGACGGTGGCGGCCGCGCGGCCGTTGTAATTTTTTTTTAATTACAGATGGAAGGGGTCGGGGGCGCCATGGCAGAGGCTACGAGGGCAGATCGATGGTTGGTGAACTCGAGGGACGGGGGCGGCCGCTAGCAGTGGCGATTTTTTTTTACAGAAAACGAGAGTGGGGGCAAGGGCGGGGTGGGTACGAGGGCAGCCGAGGTGGCGGGGGCTGCGAGGGTGGGGGAGGGTGCCGGCGACGGCGGCGACGGGTCTGGTGGTGGAGTGGTTTAGGTGGGGGAGAGAATGAAGAAGATGAAGATGAAAATGAAATTAGGGTTTGAGGTGGGGGTGTGGGTATTAATAGGAATTTTTATGAGTGAGGGTCCTTTATAACATTTCATGGAGGTGCATCTATCTTGGAACAATTTTAGGGGTGCATCTATCGGGGAGTGCATCAAACCGAAATGGAGGTGCATATAGTCAGACCCTATATAAATATGCCTGGCCGGCTGGCGCCTTGATCCACTAAGAATTTCGTCAGGCCCAATATGTTGTGGTCTACATGAATGAATAAGGGTACAAGAGTCTTTTAATACATTAATTAATAATAAAATTAGGTTGTGTGAATAGACAAAATGAAAAAAATAATATGTTAAAAATGAGAAGAAAAGGTTATAGACGAAGTTGGATAGCTCAAGTGGTTAGAGCACCACTACCTCGGCTTTAAATCCTGGGTTCGAGTCATGGGAAGAGGAAAATGGATGGGTATTTATTGTAATTAAAAAAAAAAAAAAGGTTATAGTGAAACGTAAAATGGGAAAGTGAAAAAATTATGTGGAAGGAGGAAGAAGTATATTCCATTCCTTTGTAATTACTAGGCCAAATAATCAATTTTAGCCCATACTTTTCAGTTTTTACTAAATCTAGCACATACTTTTCTTTTTAGTCAAATTATACCTATACTTTTCATTTTGTTATCAAATTTAGCACAAACTTTTTCTTTCATACCCATACTTTTCATATTTAATCAAATGTAGCACATACTTTTTATGTTTTACCAATTTTAGCACATGTTCTTATCAATTAATTTAAAATACCAAAAAAAAAAAAAAAAAGTAAAACTTATCTAATAATTAAAAAGAAAAAAGAATATCGTAAATATATTTAAATTAAAAAATTCAATTTAAAATCTACAAATTTAAAAAATAATTGAGAATTGAAATTATCTAAAACTATTGTATTAAAAAGACATTTACACAATATATATAAAAAATACAGTAATTGAAATAAATTTTACAGTAATTGAAATATATTTTTAGTGGAAGAAGGGAATATCATTTTTTTGAAATAATGATTTGAGATTCTTTAAACAATTTATAATTTTTATATTTTCTAGATTAAAAAAGATTGCTATATAATTTTAGAATTTTTTTATAAAGTAAGATATATTTATTAATTAATTTAATTATATTTATAAAATGTATGGGTATAAATTGAATAAGAGTAAAAAAGTATGTGCTAAATTTAATAAAAAATGAAAAGTATGAGTATAATTTGGTTAAGAAAAAAGTATGTGCTAGATTTAAGGAAAAATAAAAAGTATAGATATAATTTGATTAAAAAGAAAAATATGTGCTAGATTTAATAAAGGAGATTTCACATAAAAGGTCATTTCACCTAGTGTTTTTTTAAATAAAGACATGATTTGAAATAGTTTCAGAATAAGGACAAAATGGAACATAAATGTACCATCATGCCCTTAATACATAAATTCGGAATTAATATGGAGAAAATGTTTAAATGTTTGAAATTTAAAGCCAAGTCTATCAGCTCATTAAATCCCCCCGAATTACGCAATTAATTAAAACCTTCCAAAAATTAAACTTCCTAAACAACACCGGACAGAAGTCCTTAATTTTTGGCAGAATTTTGGGGTTTTTCAATTTGTGAAGAAAGGAAACCGTGAAGTACGGAAGAAGACGAAGTGAGAAGTGAGAAGAACATTTTGCTCCCTAGACCATGCATGGTTGGAAAATTAATATAAAATCTAAATCTGCATAATAAAATGAATAATGCAGAACAATGAAATCTAAAACTGCATAATAAAATGAATAATGCACAATGAAATCTAAAACTGCATAATAAAATGAATAATGTAGAAAAAATAGTACGGTGTCTACATATGCAAAATAAGATCTGCATTATCCCTTGACCAAACCAATAACAAATAATCATGAACTACATTTCAGCTGTAAACACAAATTCGTGAATTAAATAATAAAACGCGAAAATGCGAAACGATTTTATTTAATTTCGGATTTAAACCGAGTATTTGTGGGTTACAATCTCTAATTTGTTTCTCCGATTCTCTCTTCTTGAACTTCTTGAATTTCTTGAGCACTTTTGGAACTTCTGGAGTTGGATCCGCAGCCGAATCCTATCCGATCTTGTATTTGGGGCTTTATAACGTTAATCCAAAGGCTTAGCACCGTATTTTTGGATTAAACGTTGAATTTAGGGACTTTTGTGATGAACGTCGTTGAAGATCGTTCTTAAACTTGAGACTTTGTAACGTTAATCCAAGGGCTTGACGCCGTATTTTGGGTTTAAACGTCGATTTACGGGACCTTTCGGGTTATCCGGGACTTTTCGGGACCTTTTGGGACTTTTCCGGGACTTATTCGGGACTTATCGGGACTTATCCGGGACTTATCGGGACTTTTCCGGGACGAACGCCGTTGAAGATCCACGAAACACCTCCTCCTTGAAGAAACGCCGAATCGAAGAGGCTTAGCACCTTGATCTCCGCTCGAGCGCTACTTTTCGCCGCTTTGCACGAAGAACGCCTTGAAGAAACGCCGAATCGAAGGGGCTTAACACCTTGATCTCCACTCGAACGCTGCTTCTCGCCGCTTTGCACGAAGAACGCCTTTGAAGCTCCTCCAAATGCTGAAGAACACTCTAAAATCTCTACAGAGAATTTTAGAGCCTTGAATGCTTCTGATTTCTTGATTCTGAAATGAATGAAATGAGGCCTCTATTTATAGGTGTAGAACCTAGGGTTTTTTATGGGCCAAGGAGATATTTGTGCAAGTGGTTAGGCCTTAATTCAAATTTTGAATTACTTGATGGGCTAAGAATACCCTATTTGGGCTTGATTTGGTTTGTTGGACTTTAGAGGCCCATCTTCATTTATAGGACTTTAGAGGCCCGTCTTAATTTATCGGACTTTAGAGGCCCGTCTTCATTTATCGGTCTTTAGAGGCCCGTCTTCATTTATCGGACTTTAGAGGCCCGCCTTCGTTTATCGGACTTTAGAGGCCCGTCTTGATTTGTTGGACTTTGGAGGCCCAAATTAATTTAATTTTGCTTGTCTACATCAGCAACGCGCACGTAAATCATCACAATTACACGAAAACAGAGCAACATTGAACCTAAATTAAAATCATCTCAAAAAATCCTAAATTCTTTGCAAATTATGTGTGTACGTGTGGAATTAATAATCATACCCTTGGCAAAACTCTTCATCTGACCGGATTAATGGTTTCCATGTGGACCATACGCTGCGTCGCCCCACTCCTAGGCGATAAAATCGTCGTCAAAGGCCCACCTCCGCCACCTCCGGATTCTGGACATTGATGGGGAAGACTAATGTATCTCCGGCGGCTTCGCGTCCGTCATCCATAATGAAGAAATCGGTGAAGTTTGAATCCCCTAGGAATATAAAGAAACGATCGCGTGGAAAGTCTCTTGATCATGTGCAGTTGAAAGAACAAATCGAGGAAACAATTATGGAAGAGCAAAGGAGACGAGACCTTATAGCCATGGCCGTCGTTGAAAGAGAGGAACAAGCCTCTAAGCATCACCCCGCCGATCGTGAAGCCCTAATCTCGATTCCAATCCCTAAAAGCAACAAGCAGCCGATCGAAGAATCTGACTGTGCAGAAAATCTAAACATTGATTTGGATTCTGAGAGTGCAATTAATTATCAAAAGGAAGGGTTCGTTGAGGCAATAGACGATTTCGTTGTGAAGAAGGCGATGCAATAAACTAACGTTACCTTACGCAGCAGAAACTTTGAGAATGATGATGATGAGCACCTGGATCAGGTAACATTTGCCAATGTTGATAATCAATTGAAGAGGTATATGGTTGAATTTATGGCGACAAATAAGGAAGATGAAGACTTGTTATTTAATTATTAAATTAATTTCCATATTTAAATATAAGGGTATAATGGGTTATTAACATACGTTTTTGTCCTTTTTTAAAAAGATTATAATAGTTGTCCTTTATTAAGAAGTTAGGTGTCTAAATGGCATTTTTTATAAATTCTCTTTAATAAAAAGTGAAAAGAATGAACTAAAATTGATAATTTGTCCTAATTACTAATTAGTTAGGGAGCAGTAGTATATTCCATTCGTTTGTATTAAAGTCAATTCAACATGATTAAAGGAGTATTAAATATGCAGTCGTTATGAATTAATGTAATAGGAACAAGAGTTGACTAATTCAACTTTTGTGGGACCAATTTAGTTATATATATATGAAAATTAATTAATTAATTAATGCAGAGAAGACTAAATATAAATTCCAAGCTAGCAAGAAAGTAACGTGTGGGATCCTTCCATGATGGAGCATGTGGCCAGTGCATGCCTACCTCAGTTAATTCTCATTTTCGTTACAATATAATACTCATCACTTTTATTCAATTATAAAATATAGTACGTAGATTTAAGGCGCATTAATATTTGTACAAAATTCTTTCATATTCGAAATTAGTTAATGAGAATAAAAGATGGTAAATTCATCCTCATCACCTAATTAACCATATACTTCTCCTATAATTAATCATTTCTTCTCAATTATTTTTTATTCATCAGCCAACAACCAATTTTTATTCTACATTTTCATTTTAATTCCATATTAAAATGATACAAACACGAGCTCCGCGATTGAATCAAGTCCCTTAAATTATTCGACTCGATTGAGATCAATCGAAATTCATTGAAATTAAACAAAAGAGTACCCGAAAAATATCATGGAAGGAATTAATGCCGTTGCAGAATCACATAAGATGATAGATTCTTTATTCAATTAGTATGTTGTAATTAGTTGAAATGATTATATGGCAAAGTATGATCAGCATGTAACAAAAATCTTAACAAAATGTGATGATCAATTAATCTTTGTATTCAAAATCAAGAATTGTCTCAATTAGCTACAAACCCTAGCTAGCTAGTAATTAATCTTCTAACAAAACTCATGGATCTTAAATATACAGTTAAATGAATTAAATCAGTATACATATATGTTTTTCCTCATGAATTATGGATATGAAGAAATCAAAGTATTGGGTATGCAAGAAGAATTCTTCCAAGCCCTAGCATGAAACTTAAGCATCTCCTTAGCCCTCTCCTTCGTCTTGGATCCACAATCAACTTGAAGAAGTAAGCATAATTTCGCCACAACTCCAATCTGCAACATCTCCTGTAAAACCACAGGAGTCGCACAAAACCTCGAAATCGAATGCAAAATCCTCACTGCTCTTTCACTCGCCACCTGAGAAACCCTAAGTATCTTCTTTGAAACTATGGCTAAACCCGCGCCATGATTCAACACCTCGGCTCTCCCATCCGCGCATTGGCACAGGAAATCGAGCACCATTAGCATCATTTCGCAACTTCTTTTCTCCGAAGAATCGAGCAAAAGGTCGATCAGTATGGGCACAAATCCAGCCTCAACGGCTTTGATTCTATTTCTTCCCCATGGACATACACTGATCAGTACTTTGAGTGTTGCCTTGGAAGCTTTCTGAGAGATTTGATCCTTCAGGATTCGGGCTAACCCGGAGAAGAATCCGGATCTTAAATTGATGAGCTGAGCTGGCTCACATACTTCCACCATTGATTTCATCAACATTACAGAGTATGCTCGTGATTCGTAATCCCCAAATCGCAAAAAATAAGTTAAACAATCAATGAATTCGCCATTAGCAGAAATGGATTTCAAACCAGATTCGGTTAACTGGAGGTTGTATAAAATGCCCAATGCCTCCTCACAGAATTTTCTCGATTCGGATAGATCTGAGGATATTTCAGATTGGATCTGGCGGTTTTTCTTCACAATCGAAGAGGCTAAAAACTCAGCTACGCCTAAACTCTCCATGGATCTCTTATTGGTTTGATTCTGAGAAGCAATGGACCTGAGCCTTTGCAAGGATTTCATCTGCATTTGCGGTATGTTTGCGGCGTCGCTGAGAAGCTTGGAGATCTGAGGTTTGCTGACGGGGGGTTTGGGGGTGGGGAGGCGCTGGACGCCGTCGGAGGCGTGGAGAGTGCACCAGGACTGGATGAGGCGGCGGAGAGTGATGTTGGGGGTGAGGTCGGTGTCGGAGAGAAGCTGCTTGGTGACGGGGCAAGTGTTGTTCTTCTGCTCAAATATCCATTTCTCGATGCTCTCTCTGTCGTAGGTTATTCCGGTGGAGAATGTGACGGGGTCTTTCATGATTTGGAGAGAAATTGGGCACAGAAAATAAGGAGGAACTTCGATTTCGGCCATTGATAGATAATTTAGAATTAGGTTTTGAGAAGGTGAAGAAGTAGTTGTGAATTGGGTGTTGGTTCATTTGGGAATTGGGATAGATTATATATATGTGGGTGGAGGGGATCCTGAAATTGGAAAGTCAAAAACACGGAAAGAGTGTGCAATCGGTGTGTGAACTGTCAAAACAGTGAAGGATCTAGATTTAGAGAGAGGATTAAATGACTTTTTCATTTTAATTAAATTAATGTTAATATTTTGAGGAGGGTTTTGGACTAAAGACTTTTCCAAGACAACACCAAGTCTAATGTGTGCAGGCTGAGTGGAAAAAACTCACTCTTCCTTTGCCAACGTTTTTTTGACTTTCTATAAAAAAACCACGTGGCACTTATACCTGCTTCTCTAAATTTTATACTCCCAAATAATTTTCATATTGGTAAGGATACACAAGTCATTTTATATATATACGTTGTTAGAATCTCATGAAATAAGAGATTTAATTAAGAAGTTTGACTGCATGGACACTAGTTAATCTATAATGAAATATAAATATTGAGCTGTACCTAGATTCAATTATTCATAAGTTGAATGTATGATACACACATTAAATTAGGCGGGTTTTAATTTATTTAAATAATTTGGTTAATTTTATGGTCTTTGCATGCATGAATCTTTAAGTGGCCAACCACTTGATACACTAACTCAATCGTACGTATGAAATATCCTCATGCTTAAATTATTTCATTTTATAAATGCTCAATATGGAATCTACGGATCAACAAAGTTTTATAAATTGCAATTAATTGAAAAGTGAAAGATCTAACTCGTGTTTATTGTGTTTAATTAGTGGTGAGTCTATTTGGCTGCCGACAAAATTTGGTGGGTGAAAACTTTTCATGCCTCTTCAAAATGTACTTTAATAAAATAAAAATAATTTGAAGGAAAATCAGGAATATAATTAGGTTAAAGCCGTTTGCAAAGTATCCGGGACTTAATTGGCTCAGAAAATATTTATTCAAGTCCGTTATGCACAAAAAAAAATCATAAATATTCAATAATTAATCTAGCTTGAGCTAATTACTTGATAATAACATCCCTAGAAATAATCAGTCACTCCCTCTTATCTCAAAACAAGGGTGTGGTAAGTTTGTTTCTCGAATGTCTTTTTGTTCATTTGTAGTGATACCTTCTAATATTATACAACTAATACATCTTTTTAGGTGATATTCTTTATTATTATAATTAATATAGTTTTATTAACTTAAAGTAATATCCTTTATTATTACAACTTAATTATTTTTAATAATTTAAATAATACTCATTAGCATTACCTTTACACAACATAACCAGTTTTAAAATATACTCTTATCCCCCATTAAAAAAAAAAAAAAAAAAGTGTAATTTGACGTGACGAGCTCCGGCAAGTCACATCATCGATTGTTGGTCGAAAAATAAAAGTGTGTATCAAATTGCAACACGATAAAAGATTGTGATTTTTTATAATAATCATGAAGGTCGTTATTAAATTGATAGTGAAAATAAAGATGTTGTTAGTTGTAATATTAAAATATTAAAAAAAAGTTACTTCATAAATATCAACCTTAGAATATTATATTAACACAAAATGCATGTCATTACTTTTAGTTCAATTCAATCGTTTTATTTATTTTATTCATAAATGTTTAGAAAAATATCACGTAATTACACTTTACTCATTACACATTTTTCTTAATTTATGCATTATAAATTTGATGCAAACAATTGTAGAATGGGAGAAATATGTCATATTAGACCAACTCATATATTATAAAAAAATAATTAATTTACATTAAAGAGTGAAATGAATAATCAAAGCGCGGGTTGGAGGGGATAGGAATAGGACATTTTAAACTTTGAAAATAAGAATCTGGAGTATTTTTTTATATTATATATAAAGGGAGCTAGGAGTCAGAAATGGCTGCTGGGCGTCGATTTCTTTCTCTGGTCCCCGGCCCGGCGGTGCTGAGTGTTGACAATTTCTTATTAGCTGCAGCTTTCTAAATCCTGTTTTCTAGCCAATTTACTGACCTGGCTGCAGGATGCATGGATTAACGTACATTTTAATATTTATCATTATCATATTTTTAGAAATCTTATATATGTGGATATTATAAACATGCCAAACTTAGCTAAGGATTGGCTTACATAATAAGTAAATTTTATTTTTAGTCCTATAAGTTTGATACATTCCAAAATAAATCCTTTAAGTTTCAACTTTACAAAATACGTCCTTTACCTTTCAATTTTTGTCCTTTTTTACATCAATTTTTATCCTTTATGTTTTGTAGGAATTAAAATTGGTAAAGTTGATGCCACATATATTTTAAAAAGCCACATCATCATGCCACATCACATTATATTAAAAAAAAATAGAGCTAATAACACCCCAAAATATTCTATACACACCCCATAATTTTAAATAAAAATAAATGTATAGTCCATATAAAATAACTAAGTAACTCTTACATAAATAAATAAATAAATAAAGAGTAAAATAATTTTAAAAAATATGAAACAAAATAAATTTCAGAAGCAAATTCACAGGGTGTTATATATGTTAATTATGTGAATCTTATTTTACTTTATTAATTGAAACGTATAACTAGGTGCAAATAATTTTTTTGAATGATGCTACTAACACCCAATACAATGTTATACAAACTTCAAATGTTATACACACCCCACTAAAATTTAAAAATCAATTTTTATTAATAAACACACCCTAATTATTTTCAATTTACCCTTTATCCCTCAAAATAAATACAAATTGAATAAAAAATAAAAATATGATTTAAAATTCAATTAAATGATTAAAAATATAAATTTAAAAAATTAATTTAAAAATTATTCAATAATACGAGAAACTAAATAATATTTTAAAATATTTTAAAAAATCAACTACATATTAAAAAATATTTGAATGAAAAAATCAATTAAATCCAAATAAAATCTAAAAATATTAAATAAATCAAATAAAATTTATAAAATAATTAAATTAAAAATATCAATTAATGATTCAATTTAAAAAAAAACTAAATAAAATAAAAAACGAAAAATCTTACTTCAAATAAAATAAAAAAAATCAACTCAATCAAAAATAAATATTAAGAAAATTAAATAAAAAAAATAAAATCTTACTTCAATTTAATTTTCTTGAATTCTTACTGCAAGTTACAACAGATCAACATGAATTCTTGAAATTGGCCCTCCCAGAACCTCAGCTAGAAATTAGCAAAAAAAGAGAAATGAGTTGTGGCCAAGTAAGACCCCCACGAAAAAGAATGTATTTCCTAATTTGTTCCACAATAATAAGTATGAGATGAACACTAATGCAGTAATACACTTTGCATTCTTCAAAAGTTTGCACTTATAGATTTACAACAAGTGATATGCTAAATTCCAAAAATTTTAATACAAGTTCATCATGCATTGTTACCTTACTCGACTATTAAGCAAGTAAGATTTTTTTTAATGTTTTATTGAATTTTTCAATAATTTTAATTTAATTTTTTTTTGATGATTTATTTTTTAATTTCAGATTCTATTTAATTTTTTAAGATTTTTTTCAAAAAAATTAATTAATGTATGTAAATTAATTATTTTTAAAGATTTTGTTAGTTTTTTTTAAATACTTTTAAATTTTAATTACATATTTTTCAGATTTTTCATGTTATTTTTTTAAATTATTTTTCTCTTTATTTATATAAGGGCTATTTAGTCATTTTACATACATCTATTTTTGTATTTAAAATTATGGGGTGTGTGTAGAATATTTTGGGATGTTATTAACTTTATTTTTTTAATATAATGTGATGTGTGTGGCACCAACTTTACCAATTTTAATGCCTACAAAACATAAAAGATAAAAATTGATGTAAAAAGGGACAAAAATTGAAAGGTAAAGGACGTATTTTGTAAAGTTGAAACTTAAAGGATTTATTTTGGAATGTATCAAACTTATAGGACTAAAAATAAAATTTCCTCTTGCAGGAACAACGGAGTTTGCTTTTTATGTCGACTAGTAGTAATCTTTTGCATGAAATATATATTTCCTTTTGTATACTTCATTAAAGATTTAATTAACTAATTTGCAGGTCAAATTATTTATAAAAAATAGAGAAAAGAATATTACTCCTTCTATCCCAGAAAAATATATATATACTCTTATTTTTGAAGTCAAGAGTGGCATGTTTCTAAATACTACTCCCTCCGTTTTTTATTAAGTATCACTTTACCTTTTTTAATATTTTCAAAATAAGTGTCATTCTACACCTTTTTTTTTAATTTTGACAATTTTACCCTTATACATTATACTCTCTACATTTTTTTTTACCTTGATTTAAGTTTTTTTTTTCCTTTTAAATATAGTACTATAGCATAAATCATGATAAACCTTAATTATTGTATACATGAATATCACCTACAATATTGATCATATTCATTACTAAACATAAATTTAATATTAAAATTAGTTATCATTAATGAAGGGTAAAATGGTCCATAATTATATATCTTAATTTGTTGAAAATTGTTAAAATGACACTTAATTAAAAGTGGAGGGAGTACCTCTTATATGCCTAAATATATACTCCCTCCTTTTTAATTAAGTGTCATTTTACCTTTTTTAATATTTTCTAAATAAGTGTCATTCTACACTTTTTTTCTTTAATTTTGACAATTTTACCCTTATACATTATACTCCCTCTATTTTTTTACCTTGATTTAAGCCTTTTCCCTCCAATGAAAATAGTATTGTACCATAAATCATGGTTAAACCTTAATTATTGTATACATGAATATCACCCTGGAGTACAATATTGACCACATTCATTACTAAATATAAATTTAATATTAAAATTAGTTATCATTAATGAAGGGTAAAATAGTGCATGCTTATATATCCTAATTTGTTGAAAATTGTTAAAATGACATTTAATTAAAAGTGGAGGGAGTATTATCGTTTACAAATCATTAATATTAACTCATATTTATACCTGTGAATTATTTGTTTGGTTGATCTTATTCAATCAAAATTAGGGAATGACATTTTCTATTTAATTATTTTGAATAACACACTGCATTAATTAAGAATGTACAAAAAGAGACGCGCGATGGATGGTATGAGGAAAGTATTAGACGGGTCAACGAGGCATGAAAATGACTTCTCTGATGAATATATATATATATATATATATATATATATATATATATATATATATATGCAATAATATACTCCATATAAATAAGACAAAAGCTGTGATGAGATTCAAAAAGTTTGAATTTTACGTCCTTTGTTTAGTATACTCTATACATATTCAATTCAAAGCCATCACTATATATAATTAATTATGAAGTATTACAAATACAGTCAGTCATACACGATTGTTTTTTTTATTATATAGTATATGTTCAAATTGAATGATCAGTTAATTATATTGATTAATTTTAACTATTCACATGCATATATAATTACTTCGATCAAAATCATTAATCACTTTATATTAATACAAATATAATGCATGTAATTGATTCAATTTGCGCATATCTCGTTCTCTATTTTAAATAATTATAATGTGTCATATGCGTATAAAATGATAATTGATTTATACATAATGCACACGTAGAGAAATATACAAGATGAATTAGAGCTTGGACAAAAATTATTCAAATTAAGATGCGTGACAAATGGATCATTCAATAATATGAAAATAAAATAGGTACGGAATGAAATGAGTTTTCCATAAAATATATATACTGTATTCTTTTTAATGTCAAGCAAGTCAACGATCAAACTGACAAAAACTAAAAAGTATCACTTGTTATGACTATTCAACGACACTGTTCACTTTGCTGCGGCACATGCATAATTATGTGGTAATAGCCCAGAATTTGAAAATGTAATAAATTAATGAAATTAAGGTTATTTTTAAAACAAAAATTGGTATCGGCCAAGGAACTATATATTAATTCGAGGGACTATTTTTTGGATACATATACTCTCTAATCCTAATTTTTTCTTCATTTTTCCCCAATTTCTTCTTCCTCAACACACCCTACCACCACTCCAAACCGTCGGCCATCGCCCTACAGCGCCGCCCCCCCCCCCCCCCCCCGTTTTTTTTGCAAATAGCAGCGACCCCTCCTTCCACCACCCATAGCCACCGCCCCTCCTCCACCCACCCAACCAGAGCCGCCGCCCCTCCTACACCCACCCACCCAGAGCTGCCGCCCCTTCCTCCCCAACCTAGAGTCGCTGCCCCTCCTCCCTTACCCAGCGCCGCCGTCCCCTCCATTTGCCCCCCTTTTTTTCATTTTTTTTTAAATTTATGTCGCGATGCGATGTTTCCACCACCCAAGGCCGCAGTCCTCCCTCGCCTAGCCGCCGTCGCCGCGCCTGAACTATAAATGTAATGCATGTTTTTTTTTAAATTTTTGAAAAAAATGTCATCGAAAATAAACACTATCGTCGACAAATTGTTGTCGACGATATTGTTAATTTTCGAAGACTTTTTGTTGAAAATATTTTTTTTTTAAAATTTTCTTTCGATAAATTTTTCTCGACAAGGTGTGGCGGTTGCTGTTGTCGACGATAGTATTTATTTTCGATGACTTTATGTCGATTTTTTTTCTTTCGATAAATTGTTCTCGACAAGGGGTGGCGGCTGCTGCTACCCCTACCATTAGGGTTTGGGTAAAATATGAGGGGTGTATCTATCCTCACATATTATATTGAAAGGGTAAATTTGACATTTTACATTAATATTAAATTAATAAATGGAGAGGGAGAATATATTTAACAAAGTTGGAGGGGTATATAGCCTGGGCCTATTTATGTTTCTATCAAATTTGATGTTTATGTAAATGTATTCTTTGTGTAATGGGCCAATAGCCCAATTGTTGTGCACATGATAGAAAAAATATGTGGTTCTTCAATCATATGTCAAATATATTTTTGGGCGTGGCCTAATAGGATGAGCTTCCTATCTTTTCATTTTTTTGGATCCAAGTGATGCCGCAACTTGGGACTTCCTCAAACCAAAAGTATTTTGAGTCATCTCTTTACAAAAATGTGAGCAACTGAGTTTGCTTCTCTCCTAGCAGCCTCCAAAGCCAATGCCCAGATATCATCATCACATACGTACGCTTCATCCTGGAGATCAGAATTGATCGATGGCCTTTAATTGCTACTGTTTCATATCTACTTCCGTAAAAATATTATATACATTTATTTATTTATTTAAAGTTCAACCTTTGAATACTGAATGATAGGAGTGACTGACGAGAAACTGACTCCAAAATTATATTTAATAGAACCGAGAACCAACACTCTTAAATTATATTTTCCCATAATATTTATATTTTGTAATTTTACTATATAGTGGTTTTGCGCATCTGATTGATGATATTTCTAGTTTCTGCCCACCAACTGATAACCATTTTCATATTTTGTTACTTCCTTATTTGCAATAAATTAAAGGAATTGAAAAGGACTGTTTAGTTTTATATAGGTATGTGTTGTAATAATTAGAATCTGTGATAAACTTCTATGTTGCCCATGAGAAATTATCTACCAAGATGATAGGTGTCAGTTGATAATTTGTAACTAAGAAAAACAAGAACTCGAGTTAGCTGATATGATCATTACAGTGTAATAATTCAATTGGAACAACAGTCTGTGTCAGTAGCATCATCCTAGGCCATAAAAAAGAAAAGCCAAAGTCTTTCTAAGATAAGGGTCTCTTAACACTAAGGTGGTCCATAGCTATTGATGATAAATAGTAATAATAAAAAAATTAATTAATTAAACAAATAAATAAATAAAGATCTTGTAAAGCTAGCGTATAAAGTCTTGTTGCCATATAGGTAAAGGTCTAAATTGAGATACATGTAACAATCAGTCATCATTCCTTTCAGAATTGTTGGATTTCATAGTGGAAATTTTCGGTTTATTAAATTGTTTCAAATTAAAATAGAAAAAAGTAAAATTTGAGCTTTGGTTTTTGTCTTGTGCTTATGGATTATGTTTCATTGGAAAATTCTTTTTCTTCATCTTGCTAAGACAAGGCCAATGGATGGTTCTTTTCATGATCCTTATCCTTGAATTAATTTCTCATCTTCTTTTCACCTATAATCAATTTTCATGGCCCCCCTTCCACCCTATTTTTAGTGTTTAGATTCTTTTATATGGTACATAGTCGTCTAGAATCAGTGGAAAAAAAATACGAAAAATATCTAAAAGAGGCTATTTTTCAAACACAATTAATAACATTCATAATCACTTGTTGCAATAGCTATGACATTAGGTACTCAGGCAAATTTTCTATCGATTCAAAGGCCAAATCTCATAGTTAGTCCAACATAAATGTATTTATAGTTATGGGAAATTATTTTTTAACCGTAAGACAATTTTATTTTAACTGGCAATTTAAGAATAATTACAATATAAAATTCGCTCGAAATAATCAGGGTGTTAACGTGGGCTGAAGTAACCCTTGCTAATATCGAAGACAAAGTCGAGGATGAAATAAAGCTTTGATTAAGCCCTCGGTAACAATTAAGTTTTTTGTTGCTCTCAGTAAAACCATTGATATGCAAGAGGGCTTATGTTACCCTCGATATTATAAAGGGTTTTTCTTGCCCTCGTCTTTACTTTTGATATTAGCAAGGGTTATTTTAAAATTTAATTTTCAATGTTAAGAGTTATAATTTTAATTAACATTTTTGTACTTTGAAATGATTTTTATATAGGTGATAATTTTATTTTATTACAAATAAATATATGCATATTTGAAATGAATATATATGTGTTGGTAATTAAATTAAAATTAAATGTATTAGAAAAACGAAAGAAAAAATATATATTTAATTATATAAAATGAAATTTTTGGTGACATATTATGTTTTATTTTTGTATTAAAAAATTAATTAAAAATATGACTATGAGAAAATAAATTGCAATCGAAATTATAATACTCTCTCCCTCAACGAAAAGTAGTCTCATTTGTCTTATATTTTTTGTCCACAAAATGTAGTCTCATACCCTTTATGCAAATTATCACCCTTCAAACATCACTTAATTACTCAAATTGTCATCAACTTTATTTACAAACAATCACTTTAATTTATTCACAATGGACTCCACAATACCCTATAATACCTTTACTTTATCTACTTTATTTATCATTTTCTTAAAACACGTGCCCCACTTCAATGGAACTACATTTTATTTATGGAGAGAGTAAAAGAAACGTTGTGCCCAAAGGTAACCAGGCATGTATAACCGCCCAACGACCACAAGGTCGCGGGATCGACCCTGACCACCAATGAATTAATGAATTAATTTTGAGGGGCTTTGTCCTAGCGGCCAGACCCTTGCCTTGGAGCGCTTGTGGCGCAAGTTCGAAATCTAACTCCCGTTTTATTAAATTTACAATTTATCGAGGGCTTTGACGAGAGCCGCCACATTTTTTTTTTTTTAAATCTAAATATAGATGACAGTTTTAACCTCGCTAATTACAAAGGGCATAAAAAAACAGATCACTAAATTGTTACCTAGGAGAAAAATGCCGACGATGTTAGACCCTCGTTAAAACTCCCTGTAAACGGTTTAGCGAGGGTTTTGACCTTGGCAAAGGAGCATATTTTGTAGTTTAACTTCTAAAATTCGCGAATTTAGGTCAAATTAGTCCGAATAAACCCAAATCGGGGTAAATGCCACATAAGTTGCAATTATCAGGCTGAATTCGGACCTGATTTGGTCGATTTATAAGGTGTTGTCATTAAATTGCTAGCTCGAAAAATTATTCTCCTCATTTTACCACTCTCTTTCCTAAAATTCCCTAATACGGAGTACTTATTTATCAATACGATCCCATGGACACCGAAAAATTCAAGCTGCTTGAATCAGGACCGGGGGTCGAGTCCAAATCCATTCATACTAAATCATTAATACACAAAGCCAAGATTCAGACAAAATGAGCAAATTAAATGTGTAATAGGAGTAATTTATAAGGAGATTGAAAACCACTCTTTTATTCTTCTATACCACCCAAAATAGCTACATTACATTATCACAATCATCTATAATCATCTGCAGAATGCAAAATTAATATACAATCCCCAACCATATATATTCTAAACACCCTAAGCTACCTGTAATAACCCAAATAGTTTCTTGAAATGTATTCATATAATCATCATATATATACCTATACTATCTATCTTCCTTCTCATCCCTTTGCTTCTAGCCATTAAGGAATGGGACAAAAATAGCCCTTAAGCCACAAAGTCCGGCAACAACTGCGCCGCAAATCTCTTCCTTGTCTGAAGATTAATGTTTTCATACACATTGTTTTGATGAGCATTTGTAGGAGTGTTTATGCCGCTAAAATCATTAGTCTCTCCCATTTCCACCCCTCGTCCGAGCTGCATGCCTTGATTCGGCATGAAAGATTGATGAGCTCCGATGTTTTCGCAATGTGGGAGGCCTAATGTGAGCGAAACTCCATTTCCAGAATACGGGGCGTGGAACTGCTCCGCCCCGTATCTTCCCAAATCTCCGATTGGGTACGACCCAAACCCGCCAATGAAGTTGGTGGGCGCCCCCATTAGTGTAAACCCGTCCCTGCTCTGCCTCTCGTCGCCAAATTTCATCATGTGTTGAGGCTCAGTTGGCTCGGCCATGCGCAGTTTTTTGGGGCTCATGCTTTCGATTTCTGATGAGCCGATTAGGTCGAAGCCTGAGCCCATGTTTGTTGGGGAAGCTGATTGTGTGGACATGGATATCATCTGATTGTTGTCTTGCTTCAGGATGAATGGATGATTGTCGGAGCTTGGAGGACTCTTGGCTTGCGGAGCTGCAGGGGAGTCGTCTTCCTTGTGTTGTTCGGTTTTGCTTGCTTTGTTGTTATCCTCTGTTCCGTTTTTCTCGTGTTCCTTCATTTCTTCTGTGTACATCTCCTCTACCATTGGCTTCCATAGACGAACTCGAGCATTGATGAACCAATTCGACACCTGCAAAATGCATGTGTTATTAGTACTTTATAAGAATACTTGATAAGTATTACAAAGTGAATGAAATTGCATTCTACAACAGTAATATTATTTCATGTCACTCTCGCTTGTAAATTATTCAAATAGTCCCAATGTAATCGGTTGAATCAAAACGAGAATTAAGAGATGCATAACACTACAAAATATAAAAGTTGGGGGATTGGAACAAATTATGTTACATGATTCAAAGAATTGTATTCAACTACTAATTTCAATTAAATGATCGTTTCATCTCATCTAAAAATCCGTACCTGACTCCTGGTAAGGCCCGTTTGTTTAGCAAGCATGAGCTTATCCGAATCCTTGGGATAACTGCACAACATTGACAACAACATCAGATGAAGAATCCAATCAATCAAAGGAAAAATATGGTAACAACTTACGGGTGGAGGAAGTGTTCGAAGAGCCAAGCACGAAGAACAGAGACGGATCGTTCGGGCAATCCTCTCTGGGGTCTCCAAGCATTGTGCTGGATCATTCCCAATTGCTGCAAGGCCCTCTGCTGTCTTAGCTGATTATCCACATATTTAAGCCTCGATGATCCCTCCAATTTACCCTCCATTCCATCTTCTTCGCCTAAGCTTTTGCTTGCAGATCGAATTTGGCCTAAGATTGCATCTTTAAGGCATCGGAATTGTTTCGAGATTGTTTGTAAAGCCAGAGCCGTGTAGGTTTTGGCTGAACCAATTCCTGCTGCTTGTTCGAACCATGAGATTACAACCTGCATTTGGTGGTGGTATTGCCTGTACCTCTGCTCAACCTAATTAATTAAAGAAAAGGACATTTAGAATTTTTTTGAAATTCTTCTCGGAATGAAAACAACACATCTATCTGACAGGAAAATCACTTGATAGTTACTCTTGTGACAATTGAATTGAATAAATAATTAAAAAAAACTTTACCCACTCTTTTTTTATGATGAATACATCATCACCAGATTTGTAACAAAACACGCTTACCTCATCAAGCATGTTAACGAGTTTTGCTTTCTTCATCTGAATTTCTTGTCTCTCCGCTGTAGTCAGCTCACTCACGCGCTTCCCACTCCCCTCTCCTCCACCTTCACTCCCACCCGCCGCCGCCGCCGTCGATTCTCCGACGTTCTTACCGCCCTTGGAAGATGATTCCGTACCATTCTTAGCCCCCTTTCCGACGTTAACAACTTCATCTAGAAGCTCCTGCGCCGCTTTCAGATACTTGGAACTCAACAGCACACTCTGAACTCCATTCACCCCGTTCGAAACCCCCGACGCCGAAGACGGGGATCCCCTCACGTCGTCGCCGCCCCGTGGCGACGAGACATGCGTTTGCACGTCTCGTTCGGGGCGGAACGAGGCGTACCCGGGGGGCTGTTGGGAGGAGAGGCTCAAGTTGAGACTCTGTTGCGCGCGTGTCATGTCACGCGAGGCGCCGAGGTCCATTGGGAGATTGTAGAGATTGTAGGGCACGCGCGGCAGAAAGGCGTGGGGGTCCTGCGCGGATGTTGTGGTTGTGGTGGTGGTTGTGGAAGTGGTGCCTTGAAGAGGGACGCCGACGAAATGTTGGGTTTGAGAGGGAGGCGGCGGCGCGTGGTGCAGAGCGTGGCTGTTGTTGAGGAAAACGAAGTTGCTGCTGGATTGCGGTTGTTGGGCTTCGGAGTATCCGACGTAGGCCGGGTTCATGAGAATCAGTGTCTGTAAACCGTCGCCGCCGCCTTGGATTTCAGAATTGCCGTGAAAGTAGGTCGCCATCGATCATGAATTGTTTAATTTATTACGATGAATAATACTGAGAAAAGAGACCACGTATATATATATGTTAATTAATCAGCTATCTCATCACTTCAAATCTTAGAGAGAGAGAGAAAGGAGAGAGAGACATACATATGAATTAACAGGAGAAGGCTGAAGAAGGCTTCTTCCAATTAATCATGTGTACGTTGCAGTTGACTACCCTAACTGTTCAAATTAGGCCTGAAAATTTCGAATAAATAATTAAAGGCTATAAATTATAAATCTAATTAATCAACATCGATGGATCCTGAATAAAAATGGAAGAGAAAGCTAAGGAGAAACATTAATTAATAATAATATGTATGTGTGAGTGTTGGTGACCACTCTACGTATGTTTCCTAAATAGAGGTGATTCTAGAGAAGAAACAAACAGAAAGATAGATATGATCTGGATATATTATTAAGGAAAGAGAGATTGAGTGGGGGAGAAAGGGATTGGTTAGGTTATTACTATTAGCAAACTCAGCTCGTGTGCACGTGTAATTTCATCTGCAAACTGATCTTAACATTCATCATCATCATCATAACTATTCAAAACACTATACTAGCTAGTACTCACCACATGAATATGATATTGATAGAGTTTTGTATGAATTGAATTGAAGCTGATGATTCTATGATAGCAATATCCTCGATTATGTGTGATCAGACACACATGCCATGGATGTCTGCACCTGAACTCTATTATCTCTCACACTCATAAGATAAGGAAATTATAAACAAGTGAAGAGAGAGAGAGAAAGAGAGAGGGGGGGTGGGGGGAGTGATAAAAAGGCTAGGAAAAAGATGCTCATCTTTATTCACTCATTTATCCACATTATTTCTCACTCCTATTTTCTTTCACACATAAATTAAATAAAAATTAAATAAAAAAGAAAAAAGAGACGGGTTGTTCAAGAAAAGTATGTATATAGTAGCACGTACAGTATGAGAATTTGTTTCATGTATACTTTTTGTTGTTGATGAGATACTACTGTTGTACTTACATATAAATTCTCTCAAATTGATCAAACGAGCTAGGGAATAATTAACTTCAATTCACTGATTTGACCCTTCTCCTCCTCGATCTTCCTTTCCAAATCATCAAGCAAAGGACTACTGCGCATCAAAGAAATTAAACTTTTCAGACAGAGAAAAAGATATGTGTATGTTCATGAAAATGCCATTATCAAAGTGTGTCAGAACTTGCATACATACAAACAGATGTAAAACGAGGAAACGTCCCCTTCCCACTAAAGATATTATTATAAGTAATTAGATTAGATTAATATTACCCCTAAATAAATTAAACATGGAATTAACAAGATTAAGATGATGATGACGACGATGATTTTATTTTATTATTATTATTATTAGTTTTCTAATAATATACTTGATATTTTATGAATGGAGTGTGGGGTGGGGAAGGAGGGGTCCCCTTCTTCATTATTGATTTTTTCCTTTGTGTTTTATTATAAATTTATTCATTATTTTATTGGTGTTTAATCTTCAAATATTTGTGTGGTGGAAGGCAGAGTTTGAAGATAAAGCAATTTAAATGCCCAAGGAACGCGGGACCAACTACCATAACACCTACTTATTGCCCAAAAAGCTATTGTATTGTCATCTCCATCTTTTTCCCCCATAAAATATTAATATGTTTTCAACCAATTTTATATATATATATATATATATATATATATATATTTATTACTAATTGGGACAAATATCTCAAGCTGGCTCTAGGTCCAATTTTTTGTAAATTTCGATTAAATATTGAGATGAAACCTAACTTCGATAACAAGTGTTTATCGATAGATGGTTTGTGTACAAATGCAAGCAACTTGTCGACATACCTACAAATTAGGTGGTTTAATTTCAAATATTTATTAAGTTGATAATTATATATATAAAGGAAATAAACAAGGGTGTGTGTTAGGGGAGGACCCCATTTGCATGTTCATTGGTCAATGACTTTAAGGGCCAAAAGGAACTGTGGTCCTGGTAAATGCTATAACTCATGGAAAACACTTGAATTTTTTTTTTATCATAAATATTAAATATCCCCTCTCTATTATTGCCGTTCCAATTAAGGTCCTCGTGGTAAAGAAAGTGTTTTTTTTTAAGTAATTAAATAATTGTATTCACTCCATAAATTAATATACGAGAATTAATTTTCAACTTTTCTACAAATTCATACTTAGATGAGATATAATTCTTTCATTATATTAGACAAAAATTGTCATGGAAGCATCAACTCCACCCATTTAAATTGACTACTCAATTGACCTCCTTCCCAAAAGGTAAGAGGTGATAGTGTGACCCATGAGTGAGGTGATAGTCTGGCCCACGAAATATACAAGAATTAATTCCCTAAATAATACTCCGTAATATACTTTATGAATATTGACTATTATCTATGATAGACTTTGCAAATAAAATTCACAATCAAAAAAAAAGTATTACAACGATGAGTTTAAATGCAAACATTATAACGTACTAAATTTTAAGAATTACTTATTATAAAATATATAAATATTTATATATATATTATAATCTAAAATAGGTCGGTCTATTAGATTTACAAGACTTAATATAAAGCTTAAGTCTAGCCTACTAAGTACTAACTAAATAGATTTCTTAAAAAGTCTTAGCCCGACTCATATTATAAATATGCTCTTAATATCGGGTGGTCCAACCTATTTCCACCCCTAGTGAAACCCATTGTCCAGGCTAATTTCATATACCATACAACTATGACCTTAACGTCCCTTATTGTTATGCTGCCGTCACACCTCTACCCTCACAATCTTACTTCAAACTACATCCTCACAACACGACGTAATTTATAAAAAAAAAATATATCATAACGTAATTTTACACTAAAATTCATCAATTTTTAATTACCTCATGTTACCGTCACTCTAACGCTCTTTTATTCACAGCATCTTCATAACGTAATCATAGATTTTTTGGTAAAATATATATGATGGAAAAAAGCGGGTGGGGACGGCGGTGGCACAAAATTAAAAATGAAGGGATTTTGATGTAAGATTATGTCGTTTATTTTTTGGTGTTTGGTATAATTTTTGGAATTACGTACGTCGTGTAGTCATGAGAATGTGATCATTTACAGTAGGATGGCGGGGTAGATCGAGGTGCGGCGGCAGTAGAACATTGGAGTGAAGGTGCATGCGTGCATCAATTATAGGGTGTGAGAGACTAGCTAATTTTTTCAGTCGAGCTACTTGGGTTTTGCCAGAAAAAAAAAAAAAAAAGTTATGAGTCTAATTTTATCATTCTGTAAAATTGCGGTCCTCTTTTCGCTACCCTCAAAGTTCAACCTGAAAAATGGGTCTCACGTGACTTTCACGTCAGAAATTAACCCGAATTCGGTTGGTCGTGCTAATTTGGTTTGAAATTGTGAAAAAGATAAGGTTACGGATCCGACCAGTAAAGTTGTGGTCCTCTTTTTGCTATCCACCAAAATTATAGTCCTCAAAAATTATTCTTCCCTGTTTATACGTGTATGTATGTATGTTTGGATTACTAAACAAAATTTTTGATGTCGATCTAATATAGTATTTCCAAAATATTAATGCGTCAATTTTATTTATATATAGCATAATTCTTCACCAACATCGTATATATTTAGATTTTCATATTATTTATGAGTACACTAGAAGAAAAGAAAAAAAAAAGGGGCAAAACTTGACTTTCACTTGAAATTGTGTAGGACTTGCGATATTCGAGGAAGATAGTACTCCCTCCGTCCACCAAAAGTGTGCTCATTTCTTTTTTAAGGTCCACAAAAAATGTGCTTATTCTATTTAAATAATTAATTTTTGAGTATTTTCTCTATTTTATTAACAAGATTGAGTACCTACCAACAATATAATTTACTTGTTATATACGTCACATATATTTTTTATAATTAAAATGTGATTCTTTTAAAAACATGTATAAAAAAAAGTGAGCACACTTTTGGTGAACAGGTAGTAACTAGTAAGACCGTTTTTTCTACACCATTTGTCAGTGTTTGCTACATACACAAGTCCATGGTAAATTCATGATCCGAAAGGTTAAATTAGTCCAAAATTTGCACTTCATATTTGCGTGCGTGCACGCTTGAAAGAGCATTCTTACAATATATAATATATATTCTTACAAGCAACACATTACACATAGGTTATTATATATATATATATATATATATATATATACCTATTTTTTCAAAGTTATTTTGAAATGTCGGGCAAAGCATTTTAGTTTTTCCCTATAACATTGGACGTGAGGGAAAATGTAATGATTAATTACTTTTAACTAATTAGCTAACATTTTTTTCTTTCTCTAAGAGGATGATTAGATATGAATTTTGATAATAAATTATTTGCTTGACCAAAATTAAGGATCTCATTCAATTTCAAAAATTATTTTGATATGGAGAATGCAATGTAGCTCACAATTTATGTCAATAAAACTTCCTCTTTAATGGTGTAAAAAAGAGTTCTATTTAATTTCATTCAAATTAGATTAATTAAGTAAATCGTGTATTTTAACCGAAACCAAAAATTCAATAAATAAAAAGGACTGTTTTGAGTAAAAGAGGAAATGGATAAGGAATTAAAAGTTTGGTAGTGAAATTTATTTAAAGAATAGGGCAGGGGTCTCGTGATCAACTGTCATTCTCCGATCATATCAATATCAAAGTTTGTTTTTATTTCCCAAGAAAACCCTCAATTCCTAAGATTCTCCCTTAAAGGTCTACAGTGTCTATCTCATTTCTTGCATGTTTCTTTATCCTCTACCTTGTGGGTACATACCATCTTATTTTAGTATTTTATTTCAACTATTATTATTTTATAACAACACAACATCAACCTGTATCTATCCATAATGCAAACATCAACATGCATGTTTTACATTATACTATAATCTATGCACCCTTCTCTTGCAGGTTTTGTTGTTTTAAAATTACTATATTATTTCAGTGACTTGTACTTTTCAGATATTTTATTCTAAAATTGGTAATTACATCTAGTGATTTAATTAATTAAAAGACATAAAATTAGAATTATTTTTTGCAAAATCAATTTAAAGGTTGAGTAATTTATTGAATAAATTATATAAGAGTAACATACTTGATTTTTTGTATATATATATATATATATATATATATATATATATTGTCTAATTAATTTAAAATAAACTTGCATATAGTTTTAAGATAAGAAAAAAAAAAGTTTAATGAATGTGACCGTGTACAAATGACATTTTAAAAATGATAATGATGCTGATTAGAATGGTGGAGAATCTGATGAAAGCATTATTAATCCTGTTCTAAAACAAGAACAACTGGACATGTGACATTGATGTCAGTATAATGTAGTAATTGATAAATGGAGTATGAATAATAATATTGATATTAAATTAGTTTAAGGAAACGAGATAAAGATGTGAGTACTTATGTAGGTATGATTGTCAATAGATGTAACCCACTCTGACAAGTAAATCCATAACATTTAACAGCTCAAGGTTGGGGGGTGGGGTGGGGGTGGAGCATCCCATTCTAGTAAAAAAAAAATTTGTACAAAATCGTACAAATATTATTATGTAAATGTCACTTTAGTATGATTAAATTGAAGAATGTATAAGAAGCACCCATCACATCTTAAAAATTGCATGCACGTGCACAGGCTAGTAAAGTGTAAAATTAGAAGTATTTTTTTTGCGTCAGAAATTGGAATGAGTTTCTTTATTAAACATGAAGGGGATAATAAATAGGGAAAATGTTAGAAGAATGTTAAAAAAATACTAGAACAGTCACAGTCATAATATATACAGGTAGATATAAATTAGTAGACAGTCATAAATAGTTATTGTACATTATCAAAATTAGCATTATTCGAATTTAATTACAAGAAAATAATGTAGCCAAAGACATTCAAAATTTCAGACTAGGACTACAAATATAATTGCAATTGTTTATATTTTA
Organism: Galeopsis tetrahit; assembly: GCA_963675135.1. Classification (NCBI taxonomy): domain Eukaryota; kingdom Viridiplantae; phylum Streptophyta; class Magnoliopsida; order Lamiales; family Lamiaceae; genus Galeopsis; species Galeopsis tetrahit. The sequence goes on from OY776122.1 coordinate 90,023,662, forward strand.
AAAAAAAATCACCTTCTAATTCTCTCTTCTATTTTGTTCTCATGCACGCTAATTAAATAATACAGTATACCATTACTTTTGATTTGAAATAAAAAAAATCCTAAAAATTTATATAAAATATTTTATAATGTAGCTAATTAAATTAAATTTAGGCAAAAAATTGCAGTCTTACTTGTGAATTTTTAGAAACTACATTAATTATGTATATTTCATGTGTGAAATTCACAAAAGTGGTACTCAAAATTTTCATTTACCCCAAAATACAATTATTATAAAATGCGAAAATGCGAAACAATTTTATTTTTTTAGGATTAAACTAATAAATATTTTTCTTTAGGATTAAACCAATAAATATTGTGTGTTACAATCTCTAATTTGCTCCTCTGATTCTCTCTTCTTGAACTTCACTTGAACTTCTTGAGCTTTTGGAGTTGGATCCGCAGCCGAATCCTTTTCGATCTTGAATTTGAGATTGACACTGTATTTTGGATTAAACGCCGAATTGAGGGGCTTAGCACCTTAATCTCCACCCGAACACTGCTTCTCGCCGCTTTGCACGAAGAACGCCTTTGAATCCTCCGACTGCTGAAGAACACTCTAAAATCTCTACAGAGAATTTTTAGAGCCTTGAATGCTTCTGACTTCTTGATGTGAAATGAATGGAATGAGGCCCCTATTTATAGGTGTAGAATCTAGGACTTTTGTGGGTCAAATTTGATGGACTTGAGATATTTGTGTTAAGTAGTTAGAACTTAGTTCAAATTTTGAATTACTTGATGGGCAAAGAATACCATATTTAGGCCTGATTTGGTTTGTTGGGCTTTAGAGGCCCGTTTAAATTTGTTGGACTTCAGAGGCTCGTTTTGATTTACTGGACTTTAGAGGCCCGACTGGATTTGTTATGCTTTGGAGGCCCAAATTAATTTAATTTCGCTTGTCTACAAATTATCCCCTCGCATTTCGTTCAAAAGAACGTTTGTCTTTCTTTGATGTGGACGAATTGTGAATTACTTTCAAATGATTTCCCACATGCGGGCGAGGAGTGACTATTCTTTAACTACTTTTGACAAGTAGGGATTTAATTATTTAACCACTTAAAATGCCTTTAGTGCAGTAAGTTAACAGTTTAACCACATGTATTTTACCTTTGGTGGTTGTCGTATGCAGACCAGGAGTAATAAACAGTTTAGACTCGTGCATAATGGAGCAACAAGCAGTTTAAGCTCGTGCGTTTATGGAGCATATTTTTTTTCTTTATGCGTAGTAGTGTTTCAAAAACTTCTCGTTCATTGGACTAATGTATACGTCGTCTTTAGAAATCAATTTGTTGGCGCCATTTGCGTAAACTTCCTTAATTTGATTATCTTCAACTGTGACGTACGTGATTCGTCGTAGTTTCACTTTCTTCTAGCAAGATCTTCCCTTCTTTGGCTAGCTGCATAATTTTCTCTTTTAAGTATAAAACAGTTTTGAGTTGGATGTCCTACCAATCGATGGTACTTACAATATTTGGGGTCACTCGTTTGCCCAGACTCATCGGATCGTTTCATTTGTAGTAGTTCAATGAGATCATTCTTGATCAAGTCATCGAAAATTTCGGGGATGTCTGAGTTTAGAAATGAATATTTCTTTCGTTGGAACTCTTACCCCATCCACATTTTTACATTCTCACCTCACCTCACCTCACCTCATCTATCTCTCCAATAAATATAAACATAAATTAAATTTGGAAATATAATATAGTCATTGACTCGTGAGGGAGAAATTGTTCGGGCCCACATCCAGATGAATTTACTGGAGTTGGTGAGCAAATTCTAGAATTAGATGGATAATTAGTGTTAATAAAATACTTAGTCAAATATTACAATAAATGACCTGCAAATCTTTATGTTATTCAACTACTGTATATTCTCATTTTTCTAAAAAAAAAAAAAAAATGGAGTTGGTGAGATGAGCTATGAGTTAAATGTAGTGGGTGTTTGTATATACTCATCAAGATTATGAAATTATTAATATACCAACTTATAAACATATTTGTGAGCACTATAAATTAGTTGAACTTGCTAATACAAATTAGTGTCGGTGTTACACACTTGAGTTGTCGTCTCAAAAACCTTTTTTTTTTTTTTTTGCGACATTAATTATAACTTAATAAAGAACTTTAATTAACTAGTCTCTTATTAGAAATTATAATAGGACATTCAAATTCAGATTTGTATTGAATTCACTCTAAACCCGATTAAAGGTGTCTAAGGTCTGCCACACATATATTCATATTTTTTTATACTAATATGTATTTATATAAACTTATATTCATATTATTTGTATATGTGTTAGAAATTAATATACAAGAATTAATTTTCACCATCTCTATAAGTTCGGACTTTTAGATGAGACAAAATTCTTTCATGGTAAGGTGTTAATCCGGCCCACGAGTAAGGGGGAGTGTTAGGAATTAATATACAAGAATTAATTCTCACCATCTCGATAAGTTCCGACTTTTAGATGAGACGAAATTCTTTCAATATGTATAAAATTAATGTGTTACATTTAAGTATTAGATGAATTTTAAACATTATTTAAACAATTAAATGTTTTAATTAATTTTAACATTAAAATTTGAATATTTTTTATTTTAAAATTAATCTATTTAAATTTGAACGAGTTCATGAATTTAATAGGTCTGCAGCCAACAGGGCAGGGGTGTAATTGTTTTGTTTGCCACCCCCTTTTAGCATCTCTGAAATTATATGATTGAGTTGTTTGATCTATATAGTCAAAGAGTTGGACTAGTCTAAGGTAAAGAGTAGACATATATGGTGGAGGGATGTTTTGAAACACTACAAACACCTTTTAAAATCATTTTTTTTAAAGCGGCTTTCTCACAGCTTTTACTTTTCAGAAGTGTTTTTAAATTGTTTATAGAATTTGCAAACACCACCTTACACTAACTGTAAGCCTGTAATGAATTGAATGCCCAAAGGATACGAGGATACGAGGATACGCATTTGTATTTAAATTTCCAATATAATTTTTTCATTATGATCAAGATATTATTAACCCATAATTAGAAAGCCGTTATACTTTTAAAAATAGGATAAAAAGTAAAAACGTGTTTTTTTTTTTTTTTTTTGAATTTTAAAACCTATAAGTGACTAAAAATGTATAAGTCGAGGTAAAAGTAAATGATGAAGGTCCATGTATTTATTGAAGGGTCTACGTGCCTAGTTGCCTTGACCTACTGCCATGATAGACTTAGCCACTCCCACATATTAAAGAGGCATCCAGGTTATTGGTTTTTTTTTTTCTAATTACATTTTCTATATTTTAAATGTGTAACAAGAGCCTTGTTTTTATCAAAAAATATTTACAATATGTCAGTTTTTGTCAATTCAGAATCTTAAATTTTATGTTTGTCAAAAAATTTATTCATTTAACATGCATGCTGAAACTGATGAAATCAAAAAAAATTATATATATATATATATATATGTGTGTTTGATTCAATTATGCAGGAATTAATCACACGAAAAGGCCAAAATGTATAAATTTTTATTTAACATGCATGCAAAAATTGAAGAATTTGAGAGAGTAACAAATTAAATTTATATTTGCCTTTGATTCAATTATACAAAAATTAATCACATGCGCTTAAAAGATGAATTGTATTAATCAAATTTTCATGTGATTTCATTTTTAGTTTTCTGAAGAAAAGAAAATATATTTATTAATTAACTTAGTGAAGGGGTGTCATTTGATGTGAGATAGGATACCAAATCTTTTCTTTTCTTGATTATCTTAAACAATACTAATTAATTAGTTAATTATATGATGATGTGATAATTGTCAAATCATCACTTGGGTACATAAAAAATCCATTAATTATGGGCCTATCAAAACTCTAATAAAATATGTTGATATTATCTGCTAATTAATCAGTTATTTGAATCAGTGTGAATCTAAATTTAATTAATATTTTTCTTTCTAGCTAGTATTTTGATGAGTTTTGAGTCTTTTGACCCATATTCCACCGCATCAAATTAAGGATAGTTTTGAGTCTTTTGACCCATATATATATATATATATATATATATATACCAGGGAGAGTCCATATTGTACAGGTAAAGAATTTACTTTATAAAATATTTTTGATACATTAATTAATTAAAATGGGTCCATCGATCTCTAATATCTCTTTATTAGCCACAACAAAAGGATGGTCATTTTGTGTGTTATGCGATTCTTTAAGTAAGTAATTTATTTTGCTACAAACTCGATCGATCATCCAAATACGTACGTAACACTAATTAATATAATTATGTAATTATGATGATTAGCTAAGAGAATATGAAACCCACCAACAGCTATATCTATATGTCTTCAAATTCAAATATCACGACTTATGTCTTCTCGTGGACTCCACCTTATTAATTCATATACATTTCTTTCCTACGCGCTTATTTACTATTTCCTCACTCACACATTTAATTCCCAATATCATATATAGCCCATAGGCATCGTCTTTTTATTTTTCATACTTAACGAATTAGTTTTATTAGCTAGTGTACACAAATTATTATGTTATTAATTAGTTATATATAGTGTATCTCGATTCTTGAGCAATAGTAATAATATTTACCTTTTCAAATAATAGTATTAAATATTACCACGAAGAAAACTAAAAATAGACATATATAATTTGTTTGACGTCATGGGAGAATAGAATCAAAATTACGTGCCTCAAATCGGGTAGATTAGATTTTATTTTATTTATAAATATCGATTCTTCAAAGTATACGTGCATGTCAGACACGATCTATGAGTAATCAATCTTCTCGGATTCAATCCTTACTGAAAAAAAAAAAAAAAGTTGGGTTTAAAATCAGAAGAATGTCCTTATGTTCCAATTTTTTTGGGTTCCACATTTATTTTACTATATGAATTTTAACTTTAACATATGTCATATTAGAAATAATCAACTTCGTATGATATTGAATGCCATACGTGTTAAAATTCAACAAATGAGACTGAGGAATCAAACCGCTTTATATATCTCTACAACTATTCAATTACTACTTTGCCATCCCCACAAACAAATGATACAACACACAATTTTTTTTCTTCATATTACAGGACAAATTATATTTCACCTACGGTGCAAATTCCTCAAAATAGTAAACAATTTTTAATTTTTTTTAGAATTACACTCGTTTTCTTCCGGGTTAAAATCTAAAAAATATGGAGATTATAACTAACTCATACCGTGTAACAGACCCAGCTAAGCTAAGGGGTCCTTAGAGGCAATGACAAGAGAATAGAATTCGAGAGGTGCTGTAAAATAGATATAAATTTATTCTTTTCTTCTTATGGCATTGCTCCTAAAAAAAAGACCCATTTTCACTTTTTGAATCGGGGATACGATCTAAGTTAAGATATCTCGTTCAAAATGAAGCTATTAAATATTGAATTTCTTAGAAGGAATTTTCACAGGATCACATTTTTTAGCCCGATATGAAAGGAACAAATCGGTGGCCGATTCATCTAAGAATGCTTTACCATCATTAGTAAAAGTTGTTTAGTAAGGTAATAAATATTTTAGATCAATTATATTACTCATTTGTCTTGACAATATTACTTGTTTTGTCTAAACAATACTACGTCCAACATGTAAAATTGTTTAACCTATAAGGTGATACTCTTTAGCATATATAGTAATACGATTAAAAAAATTAGTCTATATTGTTTAACATCTAGAGTAATGGAGTAGTATATTTTTTAGATATCAATATATGTCAGTAGTATAATAATTTATAGAGAATAATATTACAATATTACATTTTACAGTATTACGACGATACACTTAACAATATTGCGTTGTTACATTTGAAAATAAAATCGAATAAAAATCGAATGCAATCATTGGTATAAACAATAAGTGATATATATATAATAAATCATATCCTGATATCTTGCAATAATTCTACATTTAATTTTTATTTTTTTCTTCACAATTTACAAATTTCAAGATTTTAAAATTTGAATTTCCCCTATCTTAAACACACTAAAGATTTTCTCAATTAAGCACTAAAAACACACACACACAAATATATATAAAGAATATAACTTGTTATCCCACACATGACATGATTATGACATTTTGGTACGTGCAATCGACATTTGGTGAGTGAATCCAATTTCTTACTTTTTAAGAATTTTAATAAATTAATAGTAGAATATTAGTGAAATGTCTGAGTTCGAACGAGCAATGCATGTGGGTGGCTGATTTGACCAGCCTACGAGGCAATTGCATAGATTGATAGATAGGCAGTAGAAATTTCAGCAAACTGCTGACTTGCCCACAATAGTGTGTTTCGTAGGATTCCTATTTCCCTCTATCACCCTCCAACTCTCTCTCTCTCTCCCCTACAATAAAAAAGTTGTAAAATTCCATATTTGTAAATTATTTTATATGGAGTAATTTTTATAACAAATCATCACTTTTAAAATTTAAAATTACCCTAAATGTGAAATGTGATTACTTTTTCCACATAAAAATATATATTTTTATCTTATTCTTATCAATTGATTAATAAACCTTTAACGAAAGTATATTTTATCATTTACAATGTTAATAAATCATAAAATCATATTAAATCTCGTGTCAAAGTCAAATGAATAATGTAATCGAAGTGGTATAAAATGGTCTCATAAGAATCCTGCACCTTTGACGAAGTTGGATAGCTCAAGTGGTTAGAGCACCACTACCTAGACTTTAGATCCTGGGTTCGAGTCATGGAGAGGGGAAAAGGGATAGGTATTTAATTTAATTCAAAAAAAAATAAAAATCCTGCACCCTTGATAGGCCAATTTATGAATAAAACGATTCATTTAAACTCTTAAAATGTTATTTAAGCAATGACTGAATATATCTCTGTTATAATTTAAACATCTCGTAAACTTCTAACATCTTGAATGAATAGACTTTATTCCTTCTTTTAAGAGTATTATTTTCCTAAAAATAATTAGAACTTTCTAAAATATAGTATATAGTTTGTATTATAATACGTTTTAATCAGTTTTTTTATAAGAGGGCATTTTGATTCAAATTTTCAATGAAAATTATTGAAGGATGAACAACGCAATTAAAATTCTGGCTATAATTTTAATTTGCTCTAATTTTTAAATAATTAGGGTAAAAAGTTGTTTTTTAAGGAATAGTGGGAACAATTTATTAGAAATGACTAAGAGCTATTGAGCTAATATAAATTATCAAAATAAGATAATGATTAATTAATTTTAAATTTCATTACATGCATCGTATCATATGATGAAAGTTAATTAATCATCTTTGATTCTTATTTATCAAACAAATTACTCATGATCATACACACTATTATTTTCATTGAAGAGTTTTGGATCAAACACTCACTCATACAAAGAACAGATTATAATGAGATGTTTGATAAATAAAAATAAAATTGTAATCAAATTCGTGATCAGTTGTTATACCAAACCGTATATATTTTCAATACAATTTTAATGTGATCACTTGAAGTTTATAGTTTGAGTCAATCAATCAATTTAAGGAACAATAAATACCCTATGACAATAAACTTCACTTACGATATTTTCTGACCTCACATAATCACATTTTCCATTACAAACCATATAGTGAAATATACACGAAATTGATTAATGTGGAGTTGAGTAAAATCCTTTACTAACCATCACTTGCACAATAAAATATCATTATAATTCAATTTTTTCATAACATCACAAATACAGTGAAATATACACGAAATTGATTAATGTGGAGTTGAGAACACACTTTCCTAGTGTAGTGCATCACTCTACGAGTGAAAAGGTTTTTAATCGAATTGTATACCAGTTAAATTGTAACATGTTAAGTCTACTTACATCGAATTTCATAGAATTTGAGTATCTCATATAAAATCATTGTTACCTCTTAAAAATATATATATATATTACTACATGGGCATATAATACAAAAACTATAAAACGAGACACTTGTTGACATTAATGATCTCGTTGGATGGTTGGGTGGGTTCAAAAAAGCCATAGGGCAAGGAGCATTAACTGCGTGCGTTAGGCGCAGTGGACCCATCAAACAAATACAAAAAATCTAATCCAGATTTTGTTTATCGATCGATCACATAATCCGAGAGTTTAATTAGTAATTAGATTAGATGAAACATGAGCTTAGACTTTGGCATCCAACTTGATGCCTTTCGCTGTTACATTTTCCCCCACTGTTTGTCATTTAGCAACCGGGCCGGGCCCACATCAACTGTACACGCGTCAACCATTCATCCCCTTAACCACACAAAAGGACACAAGATTCGCCGGCCTGATAAGTGGGGCCCTCCCTGTCCAATCAGTGTATTTTGGATTTTACGAGAGCCGTGTAGTGTAGGTGCAATTCCACGAATAAATGGGGCCCGGCGCGTCCCCTCACGCGCACACAAAAATTTAAAATGCGAAAAGAAAAGTCAAGAAAGTAGCCAATAGGAGCGCAGACGTGTGGCCATCAGCAACTGCTTTCCAATTTATTATCTCCGGACCCGCGGTCATTGTCGGCAGGACACGTGTCGTTCATCGGAGCTGCACCCCCCCCTCTCACCGGTGGATGATGAAGGGGGCTGGGGGCCTCCTTTCTTACGTCCTCGACACGTCAGTTTACTTCGTCATTTTTTGATCATATGCCCCCCAATCTTCTTTTCTTTTTGTTTTCTACCCCTGGAATTCTTGCATGTGGTTTTCTCGATGTTAATAAATCTTAAATTATTTGGAAAATAAAAGTATATAAAGTAATCAGAAATTGAAAAGCTAAGTAATCAGAAATTGAAAAGCTTGGCTGCGTTATAGGCTACTGATCAAACTAAGTTTAATTTCAAAGGTAAAGTCTAGTATGCACTCGAGTGCATGCTGTGCACCCTAGTCCATATGCATTTTTTAGTTTAATGACTTACATTTTTGGTAAATGGTGTTGCACTTTTCAATTATTACAAAAAATATTATTATACAGTTTAATAATTGAAAAGTGCAACACCATTTACCAAAAAATGTAAGTCAGTAAACTGAAAAGGTGCAACATGGACTAGGGTAACATGCACTAAGTCCATAGCAGACCAATCCAATTTCAAATAATTAACGTATACGTATAAAACATTTTAATACCAACAAATTTGATTAAAATGATAATTTCTATTCAAAATATATGTATTAGGTAAAATGCCAATATATATAAATATTCATAATATATACTTCTCATTTTTAAAATAGTGCAATTTTACATCAATACAAATATATTTTTAAAAACTGTAAAACATTATTTACTGGGCAAAACGATATTTATTAAGAATAAAAGGAAGCACACTTATAAAATTTAAAAGTAAAAGTCATATGAAAGTTTTCAAAATGAGATGGAAGATAGGTTTTTTTTTTTTTTTTTTTTTGTGGGTGAGGAAGAGAGAATTTTCTTGATAGAAAATATGAAAATGATTATAAGGAAAAAAGCATGACAAAATTTAGGCAAAAAATATTTATACAATAAAAAATGATTCTAAATAAATATTAGTCAACTATTTTTTACATTAAATTTCAACTAATATATAATAATATTGTTACATGCATTTTTTTTCAATAAAATTATCACATATCACTTGATTAATTATAAATATTACTAACTCATTAAATTCAATACACACATCATCTAAACTTATCTATTAGGAGCTCCCAATTCTTAAAAATAAAGGATGTGAAACATGAATATAAATATGTACTCATGTCGTTCAATTTCATTATTTTTATTTTTTTAATTTTCGTCATTTTTTTTAAATAATAATATTATTTTATCTTCAACCTCTAAAATTATATATTTATTCAAATTTATTATTATATTATTCATAAATAATCAATTTATTTATAAATGAACTCAACAATATCACATGCATTATACATTTAATAAACTAATCAATATTCATTACCCAATATTTATAAGAGATACAACTCTATTAGGATGCGCACAGTGAATTGGCTCGTCAGTATAATTTATTTGCGGTGATACTTTAATTTACACAAGAAACTTACTCTACACTCATGTAAATTGATAAGTAGTTTTGTGTGTATACGTACGTATTTTTAGAATAGTGCATGTTACATTTAATATATATATATATATATATATATATATTCATAAACTGCATTAGCTAAAAAAGGATACGTATGAAAGGAGTTTCATTAATTCTTTTGAATCGTAATTGAATCATAACAATATTCTCCCAGTTTTAAAGAAATTACGAAGGAGATAAATCAACTGATCATGAAAAAGAAAAATACTACCTATACGCAATAAACAACTCAAAGACCATTTGGTTTTATTTAAATCATATTTCATAGTATTTTTTGTCTTTTCTCAATTAGTGAAAATTTTATTAAATCACAGTCGCATGTGGTAAGAGTAAAGCAAAAATAATACTCCACCTTTCGATAATTTCCGTTTATGATGTGTACAACAAGCATAGTCAAAGTTTTATCAGAGTGTTGTATTAATATTAATAATAAATTATTAATAATAATAGTAGGAGGAGGGAGAATAATAATAATACTACCAGCAGCAGGAGGCGGGTCCATCCCACCTGCAAGCAAGAAGATATAAAATAAAAATTGAAACTCATATCTTCCCTCTCTTTAATGTTTAAATATTTCATTAATATTAATTAGGGCATGTTTGATAGTAAAGATGGATTATCTAAGATTAGGATGATAACTAAACTTTATAAATTTTAAAGCATAATCTACCCTTAATCTAAGTTATCAAACAACCAATAAAAATAATATATAGTTAATTTAGGTTTAATCTAAGCTATCAAACATGGCCTTATAGTATTATATAATTTGGGGTAAAGTCTAGTATGCACTCGAGTGCATGCTGTGCACCCTAGTTCATATGCACTTTTCAGTTTACTGACTTACACTTTTTGGTAATTGTGTTGCACTTTTTAATTATTAAACTGTATAATAATATTTTTAGTAATAATTGAAAAGTGCAACGCCATTACCAAAAAGTGTAAGTAAGTAAATTGAAAAGTGCAACATGGACTAGGGTGCACAACATGCACTCGAGTTCATAGCAGACTAACCCATAATTTGGACCTCTAAAATAATTAAATTATCTTGTTGTTTATTCAGTTGCCTCGGAGACAATTCTACTACCGAAGTGCAAGCTTATCCATTCACCGAAGTAAGAATATTAAGTGATTTTGTGTCTACATATCCTTCTTATTACTAAATTACATTTTTTTACGAGCTGGACAACCTCTAACCAAAATAAAACATTGATACTCCGTTTTCGGAATTATTTTATTTAATGAAGAATATATAATACAGTAAGATTTTTTTTTATTCTTAATACTACAAATTCAGTAAGGCAGATTTTCCTGATTTTATTTTAAAAAATAAGGTAATTTTTACGATTTCACCAGAACATAATTACACTATAACATTTTGAAAAAAATTGGTGTTAATTTATACTACGTACCCCCTCCGTCCTGTAAAATTTTGCTCGGACCAATTTTTGGGTTCACAAAGTATATATTTATTCTATTTAAATAGTTAACTTTTGAGTATTTTTTCTACTTTATTAACAAGATTGAGTATGTATCAACAATATTCTTTACTCGTTATCCAACATATATTTTTTATAATTAAAATATGATTTTTTTTATAAAACATGTATAAAAAGAAGTGAGCAAAATTTTACAGAACAGAGAGAGTATTAGTTTAATTGTGACTCTGTGTCACACGAGTCTTTGTCATATATTCTTCCCTTTTCATTCTTTATCTGAATTATTCATTCTCCTCAATATATATTTTTCTCAGTACATTTTTGTCATAGAGATTTTCTTGAAAAAAAATCATTGATCACATAAAACTTCATATCTATAAGTTTCATGGTCTCTCTTACTTTTAGAATACATATACATCCGAACAATTTATGACCCGACCAGACCCATTTGTCTCCCCTTCATCAATTCGAGCCTTTTAATTTGTTCATGCATGTATTAATTATTTTTCAACTTAAGATTTAATTTTATGATTATATTTATTCTAAATATGGACCCTACAAATTGCCCCCAATTTCAAATGTGTACGCGTTTCAAACCCTATAAAGCTAATGCATTCACCCAAAATATTGAAATTTCTTCATAAAATTATTTAGTAGAGGATAAAGGGAGACTTATTACAAATAAAATTATTTGTTGTCCCAACTTTTCAAAAAAAAAATTGATCGTATATGGTCTAAAAAAGTTTAATTTTATTAATTTACTCCAAATAATTTGAAATTATTTAATTTTGAATTCAAAATCGCCAAAAAATTTGCAAAAATTGAAAAATAATTTGGAAGTTTCTGGTTTTATGAAAGAATCATTTTCGTTCCATAGTACTGTAATTTTTAACTTTTTGTAAAAGCTAGATCTTAAAAAATAATTTTAATAAAATTGGATTTATTTTAAAAGATTGGAAATATTCATAAAAGTATTTGAATAAAGTTAACATAATTTTAAAATAAGTTTTAATTTTTATGAAGTTAATATTTTTGGACCTTTTGCTAAAGTTAAAGCCACCTAGTACCTACTATTCGCCTCGTCGTCGATTTCGCCAGAAATCCCAAATTAATTTTTCGCATCGATTTGCAATTTTTCTGTGACTTTGTAATAGGGAATAATAATATATGAATAAGTTTATCTCGTCCACACATGTCTGAATCTCCAATTGAATGTTTCATTCCATTATTGGGGTTAAATGATCAATTATGAGAGCAAACTCGAGCTTATACTAACTTCAAATATTTGATCCAATCCTTTTCTGCTAACTAAACTGGCGAAAATAAATATAAACGCTTAAAAAATTACAAATAATATTTTTATTGTTGTCTGTGATATTCACGGTTATTTTTTTGTATTGATGGTGGAGGACGAATCTATACTAAATTCAATTGTGCATGATATTTAAGTAAGATGTGGAATATAATATGTCCTCCAATCAAATGCCAAATTAATTTGAGCCTGGATATTACCTTTTTGTTAAGTTAAGATATTGATGAATACTCCCTCACTTTCGGAATATTGTACTTGTAGGAACCTTACACTTTAATAATATTTATCTTACTTTTGTCTTTTACCTTTAATAAATTTTCATAATTCACTCTAAAATATATCAAGATAAAAAAAAAATTCAAAGGAAAGGTAATGTCAATAACTTATCTCCTAAAAGAAAGATGGAAAAAAGAGTGATACATAAATATATTTTCAATAAAAATAAGAAATTGTAGAAATTTACATAGGGTGATTTAGAAATATTAATAATTAAAATATTTAAAACAACAAGCTTTTTCAAATAAAATTTAAGATAAAAAAACGACAAACAATAAAAAACGGATGGAATATAAGTTAATGAGTTGAAATATTTTTTTTTGACCCAAAACTTTTAATTTTTTACACAAAAGGTTCCATGAAAGTTACTTTAAAAAAAAATTGTAATCCCACAACTTTTAATTAGGTCCGTTTTGGTTCCAAAATTGCTGGAAATAGCAAGCAACATCATTTTCAATCACTTATTAACTCTCTGAATATTTTTATCGATCATAAAAGATGACGCTATCGCTGGTGTCATGCAAGCAGAGGGAATTCATATTAATTCGATGGCTTTAGTTTAATTTCTAACTTAAATTAAAATTGTATTTTTTTAGTGTATTTTATTAGGGATATTGTGTATTATTGAGAAATTAAGGATTATTGTTTTCTTGTATATCTTGATCATATTATTTTAGTTAACTTAAAACCCATATTTATAGTTAATCTAAAATCTATATATATTCATTCTCATTGTTAATAAAATAATCTCTCTTCCATTCATCTCAACATAGTATCAAGAGCTTTTTCAGGCTAATTTTTTTCCGATCTTCACGATTACACCTCAGGAAAATTTTCATATCTCCTAGATCTTGTTTTTTCTTTCTACCTTTTCAAGATTAGGACTAATTGATTTTTTCTTTTTTTTTTTAGTATTAGAATTTAAAATGAAACGAACCAATTAATTTATATTTAGACATTACGATGTAAATAATAAACAAACCGTAAATTTTAAGCATGTTTACAATAAGAAGATAGTACGTAAGAGAGAAGTCAATAAATTTTTTTTCCTATGTATACTCTAGCTAGAATAAAATGGTCCCAGTTACTAATAAAACCTATGTAACTTTACTTATATTACTAAATAAAATGTAAATTATGATTACAATCTTATATTAGGGCAAATACGAATATTATTAATTCGCCTTACAACCTACATTAATAAATAAAAAGGGGGAGAGTGTGTTTACTTTAATTAGTTTCGTCTCACAGCTCTATTACATACGTGTATATATAAATAAGTATTAGTATTATATAAATGATCTCATTTTGTGATCTAGTCAACTATTAATGTCAACAGTTTAAATTAATGTTTATATTATCCTAATAAAACTTATTTAATTATCATGAAAAAAAAAAGTTAACATTATGTTAAAGTTTGAGTGAATCTGATCCATCTTATACTTCTTGATGAATGATGTGTAAATGCAAAGTGATAATTCAGCCGAAGGAAAAGTCAGTTGAGGGCTTTCTTGGTTCAGTTGGATAGATGAGGTGATTCAGTAGAGTTTTTCAAATTCATCAGATTTGGATTCGGGTGACTTGGGATCAGTTGTGAGTTTGGAGTTACAAATGAGGTATTTTTCAGTTGATTTGGTCAGCTGGTTTTGTCTACTAAAGGTTAAATGTGAGTTGAGAATCAGGAGAGTTAGTACAGTTGTGTTTAGGAAAATTGTTCAAATGACAATCACTACAAAAAAAAAAATGCTTTGATTAGAGACCAAAATTTTGAGACCGACATAAATCAGTCTCAAATAGAGACTGATTTGAGATCAATCTCAAATAGAGACTGATTTGAGATCAATCCCAAAAAAAATCGAGTTTTGAGACTGTTTTCAATTCGGTATTTAATATTATGTTTTCAGACCGCTTAGCCACCGAATTTCAATCTCTAACGCGAAATTAAAATTCTGATTTTGAATTTTGTTTAGAGATCGACAATTCAGTCTTTAATTGGTATCAAAAATTCTGAATCCTAAAAATTTTAATTGACTACCAATTTTGACAGCTCGTTTAGAGACTATTTTCAGTTCGGTCTTTAATATTATGTTTTTCGACTACTTAGCCACCGAATTTCAGTCTCTAAACCGAAATTAAAATTCTGATTTTGAATTTTAATTGGAGACCAAAAATTTAGTTTTTAATTGGTATAAAAAAAATTGAATCCTAAAATTTTAATTAACCGCAATTTTGACCGCCCATTTTAAGACTGTTTTTAGAATTCCATGTCTAAACCCTATAATATAAAATGTGTCACTTTTATTTCAGTCTTAGACCGCCCAACTCCCTCTCCCACAAAACAAAGCTTTTCAATTGGCGCCTCTCATCTTAATAAACTGTACTAATTGCTCATTTGTGTTGCTCATCAATTGTGTAAGAACATTTTGGCCGTATAATGCATATATTCCAATAAAAAATATATCAATTAATGTTAAAATAAACAAATCTCCAAAAGAAAGATCTTTACCGTAGAAGAGTAGAAGAGCAGGCATGCAAGACAAAACATAGAAGCTAGTATTTAAATGTATACTTAACTAAAAAAAATGGCTAGAATTGGAAAATCCTTTATTGCAAAAATTAATGAACTCGTTAAAATCTTATGTTTTTCATCTTATATTTTTCCACAAGAACATTCTCCTTCATATGTACTGCCACAAAAAAAATAAAAAAAATTACTTACTAGTATATTATATATATATATATATATATATATTTTTTAGTTGTGACATTATTTTGATGTGATGAAATAATGATGGGAAAGTCTCCTATACACCATACACACCATGTTTTTTTTCTTTTAACCGCTTTCTCCTATCATTTTCTCTCTTATCTTTCTTCAACAAGGATTTGAAACTGTGATCTTATGCCATTGTTGAAACCGATTGGAGAAAAGTTAATTTGATAAAAAATTTCAATCTAAATTATACATATTGATTGACATATTCGTGCACTGTGCACACTATGTACAGAAGACCAACTCAATAATGATATGTTAGAACTAGAATACATATGTTAGAGCTAGAATACCTTTGCATTAGGGCTAAAACTCCTGGAATCCAATTCGAGTAGCACTCAACTCAACAGTGTATTGATGTAGTTCAGGGTCCTTTGACCCTTTCCACAACCCCAAATGGTTGTAATCGGCATGCTCACCCACATAACGCCCATTTTCAATTTTTTCCACTTTAACTGATTATATATTAAAATTCACATTAATCAAACAATCTTGTCATTTAAACTACAATAGTGTATTAACGTAGTTTAGGGTCCGTTGGCCCTTTCCACAACCCCAAATGATTGTGTAATCGGCTCATCCACATAACGCCCCTTTTCAATTTTTTCCACTTTAACTGATTATATATTAAAATTCACATTAATCAAACTTATCATTTAAACTACCATATGACCAAATTCAACATAAGTTTTAATTTATGAAGTGTTTGTTGATAATTTTATTTTTATATAGTTAACTTTAATTTGTCACTCTCCCAAATTCAACGTAACTTTTAGATCCTTTTACAATTCTTCTATTTGTAATAACTCATTTTCAAATAGATGATAGAATTTATATTTACACTAACTCATTTTCTAAATGAAACTTTTTAAAAACCTTATGCAAAATTATTTACAAGTATTGTTTAAATATATATAGAAATTTTAAAAAATTATTAAATGGCACCATAGCATGTTGGGAATAAGGAGGACATTCCATATGTATTAAAATGTCAGTAAATATATATGGGTGTGGGTGTGAATAAAGAGGGTGGGTATGGGTGTGGGTCAACGGATCGGGTCTCGGGGGCGAGTGCTGGGTTGGTTTTGTATTTTATATAATATCTGGATTTAGGGATCGAATATTCAGTCCCTAATTATATAGACCGATTAGAGACCGTATTTGACCTGAATATTAAACGGGCCGTGTTCAAATTAGAGATTGTTTTATGACCGTCATGTGTGGTCTGTAAGTTTGTAGACCGTTTTTGACCAAATTAATAAACGGGTCAAAATTTAAATTAAGACCGTTTAGTGACCGAAAAAATGGTCCCTAAATTTAAGACCGATTTGAGCCTGTTTTAGGGCCCGAAAATAGTTCGGGCCGACTCACGTTTAGGGACCATTTTAAGACCAAATTGTCGGTCTTTTATTTAGAGACTGACCGAAAATCGGTCCCTAATTCAGAGACCGTGTCATAAATTCGGTCTCTGAATATCAGGTACCAAGCGAATAAGGACCACCATAAATCGGTCTCAAATCAGTTTCTAACGTGTGTTAAGACCGTCTTTACAGTCTCAAAATCGGTCTCTAATCGATGCATTTTTTGTAGTGAATTTTCTGTTACGAGTAATTATGTTAGTTATTTTTTGCGGCTGCAACTAACTTTTACCTATCATATATATTCCATACTGCACTTATAGATCATTGATTAATACAAAAATCCTTAGTCAATTTTTGTGCGCATTCTGTAATTGAGAGAAAACAAGTTATAAATATTCACTTGAAGATTTAGTGTTCTTGAGAGCGAACTTATCTAATTCTTAGGACAAGCGGTGGTTGTATCTTGTATTAATTTTGTTTGATTCTAATGGAAAGTGTTATGATCTTTTTGTGAATGTAGATTATTTGACCAAACTACGTAAAATTATTATTTTTATTATTATTTAATTAATTTAATTATTCTTATTATATTTGAGTTATCTGCCAAATAAGTTTGAGTTCATTCATAGCATAATCTTTCATTAAAGATTTATAGTCACTTTCTATGGAGGATCTTCCACTTATCCACTGTCATGCATTCTTGAATTTTAACAACATATATCACACATGTATATAATTTTAATTGTGAATATTAAAGTGACCTCTCAAGAAATATATAGGTACTGAGATTCCATAGTACTTTTCACCAATCACCAAAGATCTTCAATTTCCTTGAGGACTGGTCGATTTTTTGTGGAATAAGTGAGTGTTGTGAATTATGGGATCGAAAATCACAAGAAATATGTCAAGTGTGTTAAATATCTCATAACTTTATGCATTGATTAATTTAAATTCAGTTTTTGTCAAAACGACATCATTTTTGGCAAAAAAATTGACATAAATTGAGTAATGTTCAAATTACGGCACCAAAAATATTTTTAACTCACCCGTACATATTTTTTTAGAAAAATAAAATTTTAATAGTCCTAAATTAGTTTGGACATTAATCTCAACGATGATGGTGATTTGAGCACAGTAATAACATGTTAATTATTGATGGTGATTTGAACAAAGGACTTTGTGCTTTAGCAAAGGCCCACTAATTAATTAATAATTAAAAAGAGGACCCTATTAATTTTAAGTTAAACATATATTGTGCTTTAGTGGTCTCAATTTTCAACTAGACGTGGCACTGTGTTACTCGATTCTTGATGCAAAAATCAAATGGAAGAAACAAATAAATAGGCTTTTTATTAAAAAGTGGCAACTTGTGGTTAGATATTGAAATCTCAAAGACTTTTGTAATAGTATTAACGTGGCATATCCACATCCAAACAATGCCAAAAAAAATTGGTATGTTAGGTAGGCCATATACACCTCTTCGATATGAACTTTTGACCCATATATATGTATCTTTATTGCAAGACTAGTAGCAATTCACAATTTCTTCTACAGACAACAAAGTTTGTGGGGATTTAATTGTGTCCATCAACCATAAAACATCATTAAAATTAATATTGTACAACTCTAACGAGGTTAGAATAGACACTTAAGGCTATCATGGGTCTGTTTGGGAGTTATCTTGTTCGATTTGAAATTTTAAAATCTCAATTTATATTTATTTTAATATTATCAATCAAATACACCATCGCTTTATATTTCGATATCTAAAAGATGAATTAAAATAGAAATTGAATATCTGATTTCAAAGTCTGAGCTTTTTCACGTAACATAATCATGTTAATTAAATTTATGTTTTGAATTGAATTCTTTGTTATCCACTTATCCTAGTCTAATTAGTTGCTCACATCCGTATATAATTTGTTCAGATTGTAGAATAAAATTTCATTTCAGATCAAGGATAAAATAATATTCTTAAATTTAAAAAAATATATATAAAGAGAAAGAAATAGATCCATTGTAATACTTTTGAGATGCAAGATCTGTAAATAACTAGTTGATCTTTTTTCTTTAATTTATATATTTAAATAGTGTACTTTTAAGTTTATATATGGGAAAGAATTATAAAATGAAGAGAGAGGGTGGGGGTAGCAAATTGGCATCTAATAAAGAAGAAGGCACTATGAATTTTAGGTGAAAAAGAAATGGATTGTGACCTTAAAGATGTTATCCTAAGATCACACTTTGCCTACACTAATTATTATCTCATGAAAAGATAGAAAGCACTACCATTACCATTAATATATATATACATATAGTCAATTAACATTATATCACATAATTAAATATTTCGCATGCCTAGCTTCCTCTTTCAAATGTAAATTCAATTTATATACTATATGTATACTGTGTGGTTTTGATATAGTGTTAAAATTTGAAATTTTTATGAAGTCTGATTAAATTTTACTCCATTTTATAATGGGTAATATTTATGTACATCAGTTGCACTTATAATTAATATTATTTAATTGAAACAATTAATAAAATTCAGTGAAATTATTTAATATTGTTAACGGAGTATAATTAATAGTGTTGCATGTTATGGAAAAACAACTAATAATATTGAGCGATAAGCCGATAACAACACTTTAAAAAAAATGGTTGGTGAAACTAGTGTATACAAAAATTTACCTTTTCTAAAAGAGTATAAGTAATGTGTGCGGAAGTCGCCATACATATTACTCCATCCGTCTCAAGATTGATGCATTATTTTCTAAAAACACTACAAGAAATTGTTGAATTGTCTATAGAATTTTTCAACGAAAATAATTTCGTCTTTAAATATTGAGAATTGCCTACAGATTGCCTACGAATCTTTATAAATTATTTTACACATTTTCACCCACGAAATTACCAAGGAAAAATCTTATGTTAATTTACCTACAAAATATTCCGTAGGCAAAACCGCATTTTCCTACCTCAACGGTTGTAGGTAATTTTTTTTATTTACCCACGAAAACTTTCCTAGCTATTTATATGTATAAATTATGTAATAATTGTATTACCTACAAAATTAACTAGGAACTTAAAAAATATTAATTTGCCTACAAAATAATTCGTAGGCAAAATCACATTTCCTTACCGAAACGGTTGTAGGTGATTTTTTTTTATTTACCCACGAAAACTTTCCTAGCTATTTATATGTATAAATTATCTAATTGTATTACCTACAAAATTAGCTAGGAACTTAAAAAAAATATTAATTTACCTACAAAATAATTCGTAGGCAAAATCACATTTCCCTACCGAAACGATTGTAGGTGATTTTTTTTAATTTACCTACCAAAACTTTCCTAGCTATTTATATGTATGAATTATCTAATTGTATTACCTACAAAATTAACTAGGAACTTAGAAAAAGAATAGTGTTACTAACAAATAAGCATATGAACTTTATTATGTCCCACATCGAAAGAGTAGAAAAAACACAAGAGAAAAAATAATATAAAAGTAGTAGTACTAGTAAGTTAGTAACCAACAAATATAAATTTTTTGTCCCACATCGAATAAGGAGTATAAGAAATATGAGAGAAAACCATTATAAAAGGGGCCTAATGTGCACTTAAGTTTGTATTTTAAAAATGTTTATATATTTTAACACTTTTTGAACCGATTCATGGTTGGGTCGGTTGAATCGACTTGTCCAATTTTGAATGAATTTATTTTGTAGACTAATGCCAAAAAAATAATTTATTAATAAAAATTTAAAAAATATATATTAAATTTTTTCCCACCGAAATGTTTTTTGTCAAATTTGCCTACGGAATTACCAACGAAATGTTTCGTAGTTGATATTTACCTATGGAATTTCACTTATTATGATAATCATATTTCCTACCGAAATGTTATGGATTTGCTACGAAAATGTGGTAGGTAATTGCCTACGGATTAAATTTCTGTGGGCAACTGAATTACCTAGCTACGAGCGAATTCCATACGAATGGTTTTCGTTGATATTCCGTAGGTAAATATAAATGCCTACAAAATTGAAATTATTGCCTACAAAATATTCTCTAGCCAATTAATTATTTTTTTGTAGTGAAATGTAATGAAACAGTATAATTATTTTAAAGTACACCGGTTCAAACATTTTAAAAATATATCATATGTCATTATTTTTCTACATTAAAGTAGAAAAAATCATTCAGTCCTCACTAAAACCTTATTATATCCTATTTTAAACAACGCACACATTAAATTTCATACAAATAGTAAATGGTGCATTTATCTTGGAACGAATGGAGTAGTACTATGAATATACTACATATATTTTATATATGTGCGTATCCGTATTTCTAATCAACCTTTGTAATGACATTTGAAGTTATTTAATCTTGTTTCAATAAAATTTATTAGATCTGTTTGTATCACAAATCAAAAGAATGTAATAGATATGGCATTTCAAATCTATAGGGATTTTCTTTTATAATATTGGTATAACTCAAAAGAAAGGGAAAGCAACTAGCTAGGCAAATATATATTTAATGAAAGGATAGAACACACACAAACCTTTCTTTCTTTCAAGAAAATGTTAATATATTTTCTTGCTTTTCATGATTAATACATAGATTAATCGTGTTGGTTGATGGGTGGGTTTTGTTTTTATGTGGGATTCATATATGCTTTGAGGGTTATTGGGGGTTTCTTGCCTCTGAAAGTATGAACAAATTGGAGATACTATGTTAATAATCTTTCTTAAACTATGTCTGATTAATATATATTATGTGTAATGTACATGTGTGCGTGAGTCAATTGTCATGCACCATTAACATCATTACAGTGCATGTATCTTTCAAATCATGATTTGCTTTCCTTTCTCCTTTTTATTAATCAAACAAATTAGTAATTAAATCATTGTAACTCCCACTTATCAACTTATAATTCAAATCACTCTCTCACCCAAAAGAATAAATAAACTAATGACTAAATAAGACACTATCGAAACTTGATGATAGCTAGGTGATTAAAAGACTTGGAAAAACAAAAGTATGGGCCGAGGAAGCCTTTACATATTGATATGGGCCCGGGCTTACTATAATTGGCCAAATTGGGCTGAAACTATATGCTTAGGAATGACACCGTAAAAGTATCCATACAATTTATGTGCAATTGTTCATCTCTTTAAGTTTATAAAAGTAACCTAACATTGCTTTCTAATATTTCATTGCACTTATTGCTTTTGGCCCATAGATATCTCAAATAGGGTCCTATATATTTAGAATTTTTATTCATTAAGTTATTCACTTGTTGCTTTCTTATATTTCATTGCACATTTGCACTCACTACTAAATACTAAATTTGCAAATAATAACGAACAAAATACTTCATATCATGATGTGATATTGCGATGTGAGCCATTGTATATTATAAGTAGACCTTTCAATATACACTAAGGGAGTGTTTGCGACCTTTAGAAAGTGCTTAAGAGCACCCTTTTTTTTTGTGGTTTAGTATATATATATATATATATAAAATAAATTGTTTAATAACCAAAAGTACAATCACGCTTTACTCCAAATTCCCTCCAATAGCCGAAGGCCCGAGTGTTTGTTGTTCAAGCTTGAATCTAACCCATTTCAATTCATTTTTAATTTTAAACTAAATATTTCAAATATTTGTTTTTACTTTATACACCTAGGTATTCATTATTTTCTCATGCATATAATCAACCATTAGTGTACTGATGTGCATCGTAGGGTGATAAATACGAGTATTGACACCACATGAAAGAATTCGTGTAAAAACTTGAGTTCTATTGAAAAGCGATTAAGTATTAAGATGGGGTTTTCAACTAAAACTACTTAATTCTAATTTCTTACTAAAAATTGCCACATAAGTAAGAACAAAAGAAATAGTCACCAATTATACTCACTGACAATTATGAGCTAACAAATTAATCAAGAAAATATAAGCAACGTAACACTCAATAAGAGAAAACTAATTTCAACTCATTAGCAATATTTAGATATAGATATTCATATAGAGAATTTTTTTTTTCACGACTAATTTTCCGTTTTCATGTAGTGACTTGACGAAAAGTCTATTTTGAAACGATATGGATTTCCTTCATCTTATTAAGTTTTGCAGCCTTGAATACATGTCTTGTATTTGAAATGACATCACATGTTATATTAAAGACAATAAAATACAGGATGAAACGCTAAAGTAAAATACATGTTCCGATCTCAAATTAATTGTGGTCACTGTATTAAACACTGTGTGTGGAATGTGTTTTGTATTGTACAATTGTTTAGCAACTTGTACAACTAGCTAATTGATATTCTCAGATTAGGCACTCAATAGGAGCACGCTTTTATGTGAAACTATTTATGCACAGAGACAAAATTGAATTAATTAAGTTGTTTCCACACCACTTTTCTTGCAAGTGGGGCAGAAAAAAGTATATTGTCTACATTTGTATATTTAATTGTATTTATAAGGACTTTCTTTAATGTTCGAGAATAATTTTTACTATCTTCCTACCAAACTATTTGTTTTATTACTCATATATCATGTAATTTTACATTTTGTAACTAAATTTAAAAATTAAATATTGAAGCAATATGTGTTTATTTAAGTTTAAATTCACATGGAGCAGTTCTCTTTTTCGACTAAACTGCGAATTAAGGTTATTAAAAAAATGAGCTAAAAATATTTCATTATTTATAATGATACATTGGGCGCCTAGTTTATTATAACGTAGTCACATAATTGTAATTAAGATAATTAGTCAAAAATCATATAAAGCTCATTTGTATCAAGAAAGGTACAAGCTTATGCGCGCTTGATTCAAAATTCTTGATAATGAATTAATGAGAGTGTTGGTTATACATTGTTAATGTTATGATCTAATTTTGAAATAATAAATGGGGAGAAAATTTGATTATTAATTGAGAATATATAGTGGAATGATTGAAAAAAAAAATGATTATAGGAAAAAAAAATAGTTAATAAAAATTTGAATAAGTCTCATTACCCGAGGTGAAAAAAATTTGAAGCAAGTGTCATATATAGTGACACAGGAGTATTTCCTATGTGTGTTTCCACTGAAAAATGAAAATGGCATAGGAATACCATGTTTGTAAAGATTGGCAGAAATTCAGTTTGGCACACAGAACAGAATGTCCCAAAAAAATATGTACAGCCAACTGCCAAAGGAACAAAGGCTGGCTTTCTGGTTGGATGGTGCATTAATTCCACTACCAAAATTGAGTGGATATAATTAATCAAGTCGATACAAATAAAATACTCCAATTTTGAAGGAGAAAAAAAAAGGGCGATTTCAAGGACGGTTATGTGTCGCGACGGCAGTGGCTCGGTCGCTGCACATGAAGGGTTTACTGCGGAAGTTAGGGTTCCGCCTACAAAGGTGGCGGCAGATGAAATCGCCAGAGAAGAAATGAAAATAGAGGAGTTGATTGAATTTTTTGAAAATGAATTAGGGTTCAGGGTGTTAGCAAAAAAAGAGGGGTAATATAGTAATCAAGCTTATACGTGCAAAACCCCTGTATAGTAACACTAAGGGGGCTATATTTAACTATTTAGTCTATCAAACAACTGAAATGTTGTTATACAGGACAAAAATTCTGCTTATTTGCACTATCAAGCGGGGTTTAATATATACATATACATTGCTAAAAGCATACTCCCACCGTTAACACAATTTGTTTTATTTATTTTGTTTCAAGAAGCTCAAAGACTTATGGAGTGGAGGGGTAAGTGTTTGAAAGGGGAAGTTGCCAGGATTATATGAGGTTTGTGTTGTGGTTGTCTGGTTGATGGAGGATTATGCCTTGACAAATGACTTAATAATATCTCATCACTGGTTGAAAGTGAGACCTATTTACTTAATTCTAACGGTGATGTAGGAAATACTAGTAATATTTTTACTTGGAGCATACTTTTGTATGAAGGTGTAGTGAACAAGATTGTGGGTTGTTTGAGGACCAACTTCTGTATATTTATTTAACATTGTTTTTGAATTATAATTTCTAATTATGTTCCATCGTTTTAATGGTTACACGTTTTTTATTTCCACAGAACGAATCAGTTAATTATTTTGTAGTCGAGTAATCTTGAACATGTATGTATAATTATGGATTGATGGATATACTTGAGTAGAATGGTACTTTACACATCAAATTTATCACGTCTTCCATTTGGTTGCGCTCATGACCTAATTTTTTATCAAATCAACAACAGCCTAGAATGCATGATGAAATCAAATCCTACCTTCCCTATATATCATCTATCTATCTTACAAAAAAATAAAAAAAAAATTACAGTTTCACTACCAGCCATATATTGGGTTCTCTACCTGTGGAGGCAAGAGACCAAGATCTTTACAGTGCTGCTTATCGTAGTAACTCGATCCAGGGATTGCTCCAGTACACAATCTAAGAAACTCATTTCCCGTAAAACAGTAATGAGCTAATGCAAATCCTCCATCCACCATTCCATTCAGATTTGGCAACGACCTTGATTTCGTCAAACCATTATTATTGCTATATCCACCCCCACCTGAATTGTTCAAAACCTTGTCCAGCTCCGAATATTCCATGAATCTCTGTGTTGCTGCTTCCCACGAAAGGTTGTACCTTTGCTCGGGTGTAAGAGCCTGTGGTTCACTAGCCATAGCTTCTTTTACTTTAGCAACAAAGTCTTCCGGATTCTTGTACGTTAAACAGTTGGGGAACATGCTGAAGAAATCATTTGAAGGGTGGTCTGCACAAACGACGAATTTTCCCATCGCGAGGGCCTCGGCTGTTGCAGTGCAGAGCACGTCGCTGACACTGGGATTTATAAATATTTTGTAACTGCAAGGAGGAGGGGGGACAATTGTCATGCAAGGAATTAAATTTTAAATAAAATTTCCTTATAAATGTTTTTTTTTAAATGTACATACCTTTGTAGTGAATCGTCTGCGTGGTCTCTGCCTTTCATAAAGTTGACGTTCAAATTTAGACGTTGGGCGGTGGTCTGAACTTCATGAGCGTCTTCTCCATTACCGTAAACGTCCAAGTTGAAGCCATCGAGGTCTTTTTTGTGCTTTGCTAATAAATCTATCAACTCCTTGTATCCTTTTGCCCACACCATCTTGCCTAGGAAATATGCTCCTTTGGAAAAGGCTTGCTCTCCACGCTCCTTATCTGCAGCTACTTTTTCTCCAATCTTTAAGAACTTGGGATTTACGCCATGAACATTGCAAATCACAGATTTTGGTAAATCCTGAGTGGCAGCAGATAGCCGTAGGACCTAGACATAATGATAAACAGAGTTGATGAAATTCAAACTTACCGGGAAAAAAAATAAAAAAACAGAATCTTTCGACTAATTAAAAACAGAGAAGGAAGGACCATTACCTTGTGACAGTATGCTCTCACAAGCAAATTATTTACGTGTTTAACAAAAAAAGCTTGCACAGCACCATTCTTCTCCCTCTTGATGTATTCCAAGTAATTTGTGTGAACAACACCAACCACGTGGTTAAACTTATCAGTCCATCGTCTACCATGATGGTACCAATTCAAATGTTCAGGTTCTTCTAGGATTGCAATGTCAGCATCCTTTGAGGGAATAAACCGAGAAGTATCTCCCGCAGGTAAAATACTCCGCCTTGATTTTGAGAACTAAGCCAAACATAGAAGAGCAGAATCAGTGAATATACCATCTACTTACCAAGGCTAAATATTAACATAAATGTACTCCCACTATATCAGTGCCTAAATGTGGTATATGCAGTATGTTGATATGGGTGTGTGATTCGAAGATCAGTTCTTGAGAACATGTTGCCTAAATGGTTACCTAAATAAATAGACCTTCACACACACAGACCAATCGGGAATGAAACATGGAAATAGTATTTATTCATCAAATTACCTTTCCTGGGTAAAATGATATCTTGAAGTCAGATTTAAAACCAACCCTTTCCTCGAGCCAAGTGCGTATATAACTTTCTTGTTCCTCAGGAGAGCTGAAGGTGAGATTATTTGGATAAACAAGCTCTTGATCAGATTGACAAAGCCATGGAACCAAAAGTGTGACATTCTGCTTATCAGATTTTGCTAAAAATGCTGCTCGGAACAAGGGATTTACTGCTGTTCCAGTCATCCAAGGAAGGCTTGCAGTGGTAACAATAGCCACATGCCTCTTTTTGTCTGACATGTCACGTTTCCCAGAGTCACTCCAAAAGCCACCATCATAACAATGCCCTGTACTTTGGACAACACTGGCTACCCTTAGATCTAACTCATCATTGATGTTCTCACTTTCAACAATAGAAGACTCTCCATCAGGTAAGGACCGCAATATGAGTTGGTTTTTGCGTTTACTGCACAAACTTTCCACTATCTTGTCAGATACGCCTGAAACCAAGGAGAAATAGTATGATTTCAGCTAGCCACAAACATAAGTATGAATGAGAATTGAACAAAGAGAAAACCTCAATAACACACTCGTTGTAATAAAACTAGGCCATGTACATGGGATCACCTGGATGAAAAGAAATTCTAGGTTCTTTGTTCACGCTTTGGTTGAAAGAGAAAGAAACTCACACCAAACAAAGGCTTAGAGGGTAAACATGAAAGCTTATATCTGTTTTAGGAAATTCAATTTCTAAGAGCAATTTGGGACTGATCTCTTAATAAGGGCAGCCATGCAGTTAAATATTGGCAGAAGTTCCCCAGCCTGTCTGGCATCAATCTATAGAGCAATTTCATTTACCATAACATGGAAGGTATTGCAATCTCATAGACGTTCCCATGATAGTTGAATCCCATGGGATAAAAGAACATAAAGTATTCAAAAGAAAATCCTAAACTATTTCATATTGACAAGTAAATCTATAGACTTGGTGAGGAAAAAATTTGATTTTAGCAACTTCGTCCTGTAAGGCAAACTTACATAAGGAACAGAAATGGCTGCTAAGAGCAGTGTACCTCTATTGATGCCGAGTTGATCCAGTAAGGGGCTCGACTGCCTTACTAAACATGCCAACAGTTCTGGTACATCAAGTGGCGGAACTTCCTGAATAAGCAACATTAAAAGAAATGAACAGATTCTTCAGCAAAAAGCAGTGGAAGAATTTAACAAAAAATTATATTTGTGGGTGAGTTTCCTCTGAAATTTGGATTTTACTAGTAAGTTCTTCTTTTTCATGAATTACATCATGCCACTTCAATAACAGTTGACAAAATTGATGATGCCTGTGCTTTACAACTTTAAATTCTCTTCCAGATAATTCAGCAAGTAAAACAAAATTAACAATACAGTAATTCTTAAAATATCATGAGAACATGCCTATATAGATGGAAAAACTAACCTTCGACTCATTTGGATCCTTGTATATTGATTTCTGCACAAACAATTTGGAAAAGAAAGCAAAATAAGATCACCATAGCAAAATATACTGCAAAGCCTAATTACTGGCTTTTATCATAAAACGCTATCTTAGCAGGACAAAGAAATATGAACAAATCTGACATTCAAGCATCATGCTGTTTCTATGAGATGCTAATGTCTAAGATTTTGACATAACAATTTAAAATAACTAAGACTGCCACAAATTATATCAAGACAGCAATGATAGGGAACAGGTGAGAAATTTCTCTTTCGTGAATTCAAGGGAGTAGAAATATGATTTTTGTGGCGCAAATTTAGTTCAGATGTTAGTCTACTAAGTTATATTTTTTACACTCACAAGCTCACACTGTATCTATGGATAATAAACAAATACAAAACTCAACACCAACTTTTATTCATATACTCCATTTCCATTGTGTGATATATTCTGCTGTTCTAACCAAATAGAAAAGAATCTATCGACCATAGTAAATGGAAGTTATTCTACATATGCTATAAATAGAGGCAGAAAAGGAAACAGGAAGGCATACCAGGCTCGATTTTAATTTCTCTACGAACTCACTATTCTTAATCCCTTCCAAAATCTCAGTAGAGCTCTTGTGCTCTAGTTCCCTAAGCCTCGACTTTAAGGTCTTTATCGGCTCCCAGAATTCCCCAAATTGTCCTTCCTCTCTCTCCCCCTCCTTAAACCTGACCCTCCGGCTCCTCCATTTCCTCAAAGTCTCTCTCTCGTCCTCTTCTTCCTCACCTTCCCCAACCTCCGCAACAATCGCGTTCTTAATTGCCGATAAATCGATTTTAATCCGTGGGCGCTGGTAAAACTTGAAATCTGGAGACGAATACGCCCTTCTGATTTCCGATAATTTCGGCTGAAGCTTCTTGACGAAGTCGATTTCCGCAGGAGGAGCTGGATTAAGAGTTGCAGAGGCGGTAATTGTGGGGACACTGAAAGGAGATCTCGAAGCAGAGTTGAGAAAATTCTCGAATTCTCTATCGGCTAGGTTTTTGAAGGAGTTAGCGCGGTTTTTGAGGAGCTGAAGATCGGCGTCGGCTGAAGAGCGTACTTCGCGCCAGCCCTTGGATATGAAGGAGAAAGCTTTCTCCGCCGTCACGACCGAGCTGGACGAGCCGAAATATGTGGCCGTCGCCGTAGAAGACGACCGCGTCTCCGGCGGCTTGAAATTCATTTCTCTCTCTCTCTTTTGATCGATTTTTAGGGCAGCTTATGAACGAAATAGAGTGAATGGCGAAGGAGCTACGCCTGAAGATATAAACGGCTAAGATAATTGGAGTATTACTTTTCCTATGCAAGGGATGTGCCGATGTGGTGTTAAATATAAATAATTTTTTTTAGAGGGTTAATTCCGAGGGAGGGAAGAAATGGCACGTGGGCTCCCACGTAGGATCAATGTTGTTGATTGATTGGGAACCTGTTGGTGCGTTGGAGGCGTGATATCCAATGACGTGGATACGGCACGTGACGTGATAACTGTGTGGGTCAGTCATGATTGTGTGATTTATAAATTAAATTATTAAATTTATATTTTAATTTATGTTAAAAAAAATTGCTCGATTTTCACTTTTCAGTATGGTATTACTCCATCCGTAACATCATTTTTTTCATGGTTTAACTGGAGTTTAAGAAAATAAAATAGAGTGACGTGTAAAGTAAAATAAAGTAGGAGTATTATTGATAATTTATTGATTAAAGTGGGTAAAGATTTAACTAAAGTTATAAATTGAATTAAATTGTGAGTTCAAGTAAAATAAAGGAGGGGTATTATTGGTAAAAATGATGTGAGTTATTTCCTTTTTTTGAGTGATCAAATAATGTTGGGATGTCCGTTAATAATCACAGGACGGAGGAAGTATTATTATTATTTTGTATATCAAAAATCTGGTACACCAAAAACTTCATTACAATTGCAATTAAGAGATTTTTGATGCAGCATGAAATGGTAGTTACCATGCTAAGTCAAACTGGTGAACTTGAATCATAACAGTGATCAACTCCCATCAAAACATGCATCATTTGAGGGTTGACTCGGTAATATTATACTACACTCACGTTAAAATTATTTATTTATTTTTAAAAGTTGGAAATGGAAAAACTTTTAGGAGTAGTTTTTTTTTTTTTTTTTACCGGGGAACAGTTTGATTATGTCTGTTTGAGCCTTGAGGTGATATGAGTTTAGGCCACGGACAGATGGCGGGTGCTAATTGGCCAGTCAATAAGGAACGTAGAATATTCTAAAACACGGAATATCCTTCTAGGATTATCCGGAAATCGCAGTACGTATGATTGTATGAATAGTGTCAAGTGTGTATACTATCATTTCATCTATTCGCATTTGGCAGTATTATCCGACTGAATTAATGTGATTAAGAATCTCTTTAGAATTTTTTTATCAAATAAAAATATTAATAAATTTCATAGTATTTGAATCTTACTTTCATTTAAAATATTGTTGAGTGTAATTTTATAGATTGGTGAATTATATAACGTTATAAATGAAAATCATCCCATTTAATTTTGTATCACATATAATAAACCTTTTATTTACTATCAATGTATAATAACATCAATATGTACATTTGATAACCTTGTTAGGCTAACTCCACGCCAATTACGATGGGGCTGAGGTATAAATATTAACTAAAAATTTGTTAATGTTATTTTGCAAACTTACAATAAATTTAATACGAGTTTTAAATTTTGAGTCACTCCCCTATAAAATTGTTTCCAATTTTCATAGGGTACGCTACTAGCACCCTAAAACATGTTATACACACCTCATCATTTTAAAAATAAAAATAGATACTTGTAAAATGACTAAGTAACCCTTATACAAATTAAAGATAATTTTTTTAAAAAAATTGAAAAATTCTTAAAAAATGTAATTAAAATTTGAAAAGTATTTTAAAAGATTAATGAAATCTTTAAAAAATTAATTTAAATAAATCAAATATTTTTTAAAAATAATCTGAAAAAATTAAATATTTTTTAAAAAGAAAAAAAAAATTATTCAAATAAAAAATTTAAAAATCAATTAAAAATAAATAAATTCGTAAAATTTTTAATAAATAGTAAAAAATAATTAATTAAAAAATCAATTAAAATTAAGAATTCGAATAATGATAAATAAAATCTAAAAAATTAAAAATCACCTAAATCTTAAGAATTAATTATAAATATTAAAAATATAACTGATTTAATTATTTTTTAAATTTTAGTTGAAATTTTTAAATTTTATTTTTAAAGATTTATTTTTTTAATTTAATATTGAGTTGATCTTTCTTTTCTTTTTTTAATTTTAAAAAAATCGTTAATCCTCAATTTTTTTTATTTGTTTTATTTTTCAGATTTTATTTAGATTTAATTATTATTTTTTCATTTTTTTTTATTTTCTTAACTTTTTTAATTGATTGTTCCATTTTAAAATTATTTTTAAAATTTAGCTATTTTTTAAAATATTTTCAACGTTTACACGTAATTTTATTGTATTATTGATTTTTTTTCTGTTAATTAAATTTTAAATTTTATATGTTTTTAAAGATTTATTTAATTTTTATTAGTTATGAGGGTTGAAGGGTAAATAGGAAATAATTGGGGTGTGTATAGTAATAAAAATTGAATTTTAAATTTTAGTGGGATGTGTATAACATTTTATGGGGTGTTATTACTTCCACCCTTTTCATATTGTTCCGATCTTTCGTACATGAGGAGAATTGTGCATAATGTGTTAGAAATGAAAAGTTCTATGAAAAGGTATCTTTTACATGGATGAAATGTCGAGCAACGGTGTAATTCATAAACTAGATTTTTGTCTTGTGTTATAATTTGCCCTCCCTTTTTCTTCTTTTTTACTAGATTCCGGGTAAAATTGTTGTCAATGTTCGGGACGATTTGGCTAATTGATTCATATATTCTATTTTCCAAAACAAAACAAAAAATGTGGGGTTCAAATCAGGGGCGGAGGGAGAATAGAATTTGGGGCCCAAATTGAGATTTTTTTATTTTTATTTTATATTTAAGGTTAAAAAAAAAATTGTATGAGGTCAACCCAATCTACATCCCCACGATTAAAAGGCCAAACAAAATTGTTTGTAACTATAAAATGCACTTGACACTTAGTCTATACAAGTACGAATATTACATTTTCTCCATTCTGCTCAACCATTTCTCTAATTGTTAATTCATAACTTTCTTCATTCTGCTGTGAATTATAAATTGCACTTGACACTTAGTCTATACATGTAGGCATATTTTATATTTATAGAGTAATTATTATTTAATTTGATTATTGTGTTTAATTTATGAATAAATTTATTTTGGTTTATAACTTAAGTTATGAATTAGAGTTTATATAATAATAATTATTTTACTATCTAATTCAATTAGGAATAAGTTATGAATTAACAATTAGAGTTTGTATTATAATTACTAATTTGTTACATTATGCTAAATTAATTATTTTCAACTCACTATCTAATTCAACTAAAAATGACGAAAGATAAACTTATATTAAAGAAGCTTAAGACAACGAAAAAATAATTCGATCGTCGAGAATTTATGTTCAAGGGAATTAAATCTCAAGAAGCTCCTTGCACTTTTTCAAATAGACGAGTCTCAGTGGATAAAAGGAGTATAAGTGTTTTTTTTTATTTGAAGGTTATGTAATTTTATTTTATTTTAAGTTTTCTTGAACTGTATGACTTAATATTTTTCGCACCCCCGAATTTGAAATCCTGAATCCGCCACTGGTTCAAATGAGTAGGTAATCAACTAAGGAGTAAAGGAGTAATTTATGTAATATATATAATTTCAAATAAATTTGTTGTATCTCCTTGCAAATCCTTGTACTCCTATTAATTGTTAAATTATTTATTTATATATATATATATATATTGTTTGGATCTTAAGCATTTTACTAAACGTAGTTCACACTAATCACTTTTGCTTTGTCTTGCATTTTAATTTTTGTAAATACTTATTTTATAATTAAAAAAAGTCTAATTAGTATTTTAAATCGTTGGGCTGCCGATTGTTCCGATTAGCCCGATCAATTGAAGTGTCGAGATCTAAGACCTAGGTAGTGGTGCTCTAACTACTTGAGATATCCCACTTTGTCAAATAAAGTACTATTTGATTATAAAAATACTATATTTGATTATAGAAATACTATATTTGATTATATATATATATATATATATATATATATATATATATATATATAACATCTAATCTAAATCATTTCAAATTCTTCACTCAAACGTATAATGATCTTATTTACTTGCACCATTTGCATATATCATAATGTTCGTGAGAATCAATTCTACAATATAATACATAGCATATATCACATATATATATGTATATAAATTATTTTATTCATTATATAAAATTATAAATACTCCGTAAAATTTTAAAATGTTTATTTATTATACAAGTACTTATGCTTTTTAAATTGTTATCTTTCAAATACATTAAATTTATAAATGATTTAAAAATACTATTTATAATATGATGTAAAAAATTATTTTATTGTACATCTACAAAAAAATATTATACATATTTTTCAATCATTAAATTAAGATGACATAAATTAAATTAATTTATCATCTAATCATTTTTATAAAGACTAAAGTGACCTATCATTCACATTAACAAATCAAACCCTCTATTTAGTTTATATTGGGACATTCATATTTTTACAAATCTAATTAGAATTTAGATTAACTTGAAACGGGGAATATATAATAGAATTTCAACAAGATGCATTAGGTAGAAATAATTAATATTATGTATATATACATACAAAAACAAATTTAATTTTATGATGAAATTGATTCACACCGGTCGTTGTCTCTTTAATTGATGGACGAATTTAGACTCAACACTCAACAGTAAGAAAGAAAGAAAACATATCTTAGCATTCCCAGAAAATGATACTTCATTAATTAGAAAGAAAGAAAACATATCTTAGCATTCCCAGAAAATGATACTTCATTAATTAGCAATTAGCATCCGATGTGAACGAGTTGATCTTAGAGGAGGAGAATAAGCCATCTATAGAAGAAATCAAATTATATGTTTAGAATAGTGATCTTTATTTGTTGTAATTTTTCTCTTGTGAACTTCGTCTTATATAGAGGAGGGATGAGAATAATTTTAATCATTTAATTTCCCGTTCAAATTCAATTTTATATTTCTTAATTTTTTTAATACTCATTCTATTCAATTTAGTGGTGCTCTAAACACTTGAGTTATCCACTTTGTTTTCTTCTTCTTATGAAATTTAATAACAACTTCACTAGAAAGTCCGTTTGAACTAAAATGTTACAATTTTCCCTGAAAGTGTGTTCTTTTTGGAAGAGCTGTTTTTATTATATTATGTAAGTATATACAACAAAAACTACCCAATATTTATCTTACAATTTAAAACAAAATTAAAAAAAACAAAGTTTTATTAAGTTCAAATTCTCACTTTAACTAAATTAAAGAAAAGAGAATGCTTGTACGTATATCTTTACTAAGACCCACGATCTTTTCATGGCATATCTATGTCTACTACATTTGAAAAAATAGCAATATTCCTGTACACTCAGATTTTCCTTATAAGAACTTGAATTTAAATTGTTTAATACTCTAGAATAAGCTATAAATAATAATAAAAATAAATGTATAAGGTACTCCATGTGTATAGAATAAATTACACCAAATATAATATATAAACGCATGTGGACGCTCCCTTTTGATCTACTTAGGTGCGAAGGAAGTTGAGCAACAAAATACTAATGCAGACAATATGCATGACCACACGACAACACCAAAAAATAAGACAAGTCACAACAAGTATATATATATTGACAACCCATCATACTCGTGTCGCGAGATCCAGTTAAATCAACCGTAGTGGCGAAAACTAAGGAAGAAGCCAATTGTAGGAAACCTAAACTTTCAGCCACAAAAATAAAATAAAATAAAATTGGAAGATAAACACTTACCTTAATTTCACGTCGGCAAAATATTGTTAAGATCGAAGGCTACTTTTAAATTCATTTATATTAAATTATTTCTAATAAAATATACTACATCCGTCCCTGAAAAGTTTTCATAGTTACTTTCACAATATACACGTATTTACCCTTCATATAATATCTTTTGAGGTCCATCATACACTCAATCAAAACTACGTTATTTACTTTATATATATAAAAGCTTACAAAATTACCTTCAAAGCTCTAATTATTATACTTTTTCCTTAAACTTCGTTCCATCAAATGAAAGCTTTTCAGGGACGGAGGGAGTAGCTATTTATGTGAATAAAGTAGTTTTACAATATTGTACACCGAATATAATATAAAAGGTAAAGTCTAGTATGCACTCGAGTGCATGCTGTGCACCCTAGTCCATGTGCACTTTTCAGTTTACTGACCTACACTTTTTGGTAAATGGTGTTGCACTTTTCAATTATTACTGCATGCACTCGAGTCCATAACAGACCAACCCAATATAAAATCGATTCCTCAGAAGTTTCTAGGAATGAGAAGTATTATATTTCTTGTGGAGTCGAAGTCTTGTGTGGATTGAGAAAGTGTGAACATATAATAGCCAAATACTCCACAAGGTATTACCTACCAAATCATTTCTTATACTCCTAACATATTGTATTGGTTTTCAAAGAAATCCGTCTCTCCAACGTGAGCTTTAAGACTCTGATAATCTGATACCATGAAATAATTTTGTATTATCTAAAAGTTCTAACTTGTAGAGGTGGAAAATCAATTAGAAATTAATTATGATATAGTATAATAACTCCTAATAGGTTTGTTAAATTAAATATAGGATTACAAAAATTACACTGTATAATTTATCAATGTATTTATTAATTTTTAAACATAATGTGTTATAAATTATTAATCATCTTTTAAAAAAAGGGACAAATTAATTCAAAATGTACCAAACAAAACAATTTTTGGTACAAATAAGTATAAATCTTCAAAATTGAACCAAAAAAAAGAACAGAAAACAAAACAAAAATGTTTTGAGTTTTTTTTAATAAAAGCTAAAAAAAAAAAAAAAAACATTGCTTTATACTACCACTATAAATCTAGGGTCTGACTATATGCACCTCCATTTCGGTTTGATGCACTCCCCCTTTCAGTTTTATTAATAAAATAATAGGTAAAAAACCTAAAATACCCTTCATTAAATATACACCATACTAGATGCACACCACCTCATTTCTTTCACCTTCCCCTAACACACAACTTCCGGCGACCATCAACTCAAAAAAAAAAAAAAAAAACAGATCGACCATATACTCCAAAAAATCACAATTTTTTTTCAACTTTCGACCAACCAGTGTCGACCATATACACTCTCGTCGACAAATCGTTGTCGACGGGAATGTATATGGTCGAAACGGTTGGTCGAAAATTAAAAAAAAAAACAATTTTTTTTTAAATTCGATTATGTAAGGTCGATCAAATACACTCTCGTCGACAACAATTTGTCGACGAAGGAGTATGTAATCGACCTTATACAGTCGAAAATTGAAAAAAAAAAAAAACTAGGTGGGGTGGGGGTGGGGTGTGGCGGCGTCGGAGGGAGTTGGGGGCGGCCGCGATCTGCTCATTTTTTTTTTTTTTACAGTTGGGGGTACGGGCTCGACGAGGGAGAGAGGAGGAGGGGACGGCCGCGCGCGGCCAAGATCTGTTCTTTTTTTCTTTTTTTTTTACAGGCGGTGGGGGTTGGGGGGGGCGACGGGCTTGGCGAGCGAGGGAGGGAGGGGGGGGGCGACGGGCTCGGCGAGGTTGGGAGGGGACGGCCGCGCGCGGCCAAGATCTCTTCTTTTTTTTTCTTTTTTTTTTACAGGCGGTGGGGGTTGGGGAGGGAGGGAGGGGGGCGACGGGCTCGGCGAGGGAGGGAGGGGCTGGCGTCGCCGGCGACGGGTGGTGGAGGGGCAGGTCGCCGGCGGTGGTGGTGAGGGGTGGGGGAGAAGATGAAAGAAGAAATGGAGGAGGAAGAAAGATGGA
This sequence comes from Galeopsis tetrahit, assembly GCA_963675135.1. Taxonomy (NCBI): domain Eukaryota; kingdom Viridiplantae; phylum Streptophyta; class Magnoliopsida; order Lamiales; family Lamiaceae; genus Galeopsis; species Galeopsis tetrahit. The sequence continues at coordinate 90,061,434 of OY776122.1, forward strand.
GGATTTGGGGGGTGTGGGTAGTAAAATGATTTTAATGAAGGAGGGGTATTTATGACATTTGAGGGGAGGTGTGACCTAAAATTCGGGGAGTGTATAAATCGGGGGAGTGCATCAAACTGAAATGGAGGTGCATATAGTCAGACCCTAAATCTAGGAATAGGAATATAGGGCCCATATATGAGGTCGTGTTAAAAAGGCCCTTATATGAGATCTCAACTTACATTAAAAATAGGCCCAAATGTTCATGGTACTTGCGGTGAATCACATTCATTTTAGTTTCATTGCAATCCCTCCTTCCCAAATCCCAATATCCTAGTTGAGGTCAATTTTATGCAATTATATGTCTACATGTAATTATATTTTAAATAATTTGAATGTAATCTTAATTATTTAACTAAAATTTTGACCAATTTAATTAAAATTGTAATTAATTACATCACATCATGCAATAAGATAATTAAAAGAGATAAAATACTGATGAATATAAAATAAATTTAAAAAAAATAATAGATGGAGTATTATAATTCTGTGAGTTTGCTCGGTCTCATTTGCCAAATCGTTTGATTGTTGATATTTTTTATGTGTTACATGTCGTAGAGTTTTTAGTCAACGTTGTTCTTTTTAATATTCGTGATTCATTTGTCAAATAAATAAAATTAACAATTTTTTAATTCGTCTTATAAATTACAATCAGTCTACTTTCTTCTACCCAAGAATTTATACATACAATTATAAAGCAAATAGAACACGCGGTGCTGTCGACTAGATAACTTAGCTTATAAGTCTTCAAATATAAACATTAAGCTAAGGGCAATCCGGTCATTCTATCTACTTCACCGGCAACCGTTCCAACCGAATCATTATCAGCAATCGCCGATTATCTAAAGCAAAGTTCCCCCAATTTCATTTCAGAATTCTCCCAATTTCATTTCTGTGTTCACTGCCGAATTTCCCCAATTTTAGTATTAAGGCCTGAGAAAAGAGTCCACGAAGAACAATGGGGCTGCTCTCAAATAGGTAAATTTAATTACTTTCACTCACTCGATAACAATATTTTTGTCAAATTATCTCGGTTTTTTCAGTTTTGGCTTTGTTGTTTGGCTGATTTTGTATAGTATACGTGTTTGTGTTTTCTTAATCTGTTATGTGAATATAAACGCGAAGAATCCAAAGGAGCAGCCTCAAACCAGGGGATCACATCTATTCGTGGCGCACTGCTTACATCTATGCTCATCATGGTTAGTTTTATTTAGTTAATTTAAATTTGTTGAAGTTTTTCTAGGCTGAGTTACATCTGTGTAGGTCTTGTGATGAATGCTGACTATGTATTGTTTGTTGTTAGTTTAGTTCTTGAATGCTAGTTAATCCATTTGGATATGGAATCGATATCCTGATGTTAGTGATAAACATCTGTGCATGTGTGTTTATATTTGTTGGATTGATAGAAGAAGTAATTTGATTCTTCTGATTAGACTTTTCGAGAAATCTTAATGGAATCCTTTGAAAGAAACCCTAATGATCATATCTGTTTAGTCCCTCAATGCATTTTTTCACCATGAAAATGTTGTATCTAAAGAATAAAATCTAGTATACCAAAATTGGTATACTCTATGAACAGCACTTGCTTGTCTAAACATGCCTGCATGTTAAGCCTCCTAATCCTGTGCTTGTTTATAGTATATTATATAGTCTGGGCTTGATAATGTTTCTGAAACACAAGCTGATTAACCTATTCAAAATTCATTAGTACATAAATGATATCTGGATAAAACTACATTGATTCCTACTTGAATGTAACTTAAGCATCCTTGCAATTGCATGCCATCTTAGGAAGTACCTGGAATCTTCTTTAAGCAATTACTTATGTTGTACAAATCTAGTGCCTTATTATCATCATATTTCATGGTTAATCATGTTTCAAGACAATGAATCTTTGCATTATTAATTTATTACTGCTTCTCCTTTAAAAAATATACATAGATCTGCATTGTTAATGTTGATACACAACAATATCATGCTTAGCATTTTGTTTGGATGAAAACAGGCATCTACGTAGGGGATGATAAAGTTATACATTTCACGAGACGTGGCCAAGAAGTCGGAACTGGTACTGTGTTAGATATCCTATTGGTGAGCTCAGGACCTTCTCGTCCTCACATGCCATGCCCCACTTGTGTCCCAACACACGACCCACACGGGGTGGTCTCTTCATGTTTGAACTGTTTCCTTGCTGGTGGTATTTTGTACCGCTTTGAGTATTCTGTCACCCCTGCACTTTTCCTTGCAAAAGCACGTGGAGGAACTTGTACACTTGCTGTCACAGATCCTGATGAAGTTGTGGTTCATCGGGCCAAGTACCTCCTCGACAATGGCTTTGGTTGCTACAACGTGTTCAAGAACAACTGTGAAGACTTTGCTATATACTGCAAAACAGGATTGCTTGTGCTGAATCAGTTTACAGGAGGACAGAGTGGACAAGCTGTGTCTATCATAGGCGGACCTTTTGCAGCCGTCTTATCTACACCACTGCGTCTCGTTACCACCAACGTTTACGGGATGGCTGCTACAGCTGTTGGGGTTTATTGTGTTGGCCGCTATGCTGGGGATATTGGGGTGAGGCCCGATGCAGTGAAAGTTCCTGTTGAGGATCTTACGAGGAGGCTAGCAACGGGGATGCTTCAGGTCCTTGAACCAAGTCTGCCTGCTGTCCCGGCTCTTAGTTCTTAGCAGGTATTTCGTGTTTTTATGTTGGGAGATAGTGAAGAGGATATATGTGTGATCTATCATTGCCTGACCTCTGATTATATAAAGATGATGTTTGTTGTTGCTCAGATGGCAGCTATGTTATAAACTATGAGACTAAGTTATGTTGTACCTTCGTTTTAATTGTACAAGATATGACAGCTTGATATGTATGATGAAGTTTGTTGGATTAATGTGTAAACCCTATTTTTATGGCCAATTGAAGTAATATTAAGTGTAAATTAGATTTAGCAAGATAATGCAGTAGGATTGTTTGGAGCAAAGGAAAGCAGTTCCCACCCCTTCCCCTTTTTCCTTCTCCAAATTCAACCCCTTTTGCTAATATTTACACCTAATATTATGTGTAAATTTGTAATCAGATAACACCTTGAGGAACCGATGAAACATAATAAAATAAAATTTGAGATCAAAAGGAGAAACATCTGTTCAAAATCGTAATTTAGGGTAAATTTTAAATAAGTTCTTTTCGGAAAAAAATCACAGGAAAGTACGTTAGTTTAGTTGTTTAATGGAAAATAAGGTAACTTTGAAAATTGACATCAAATGAAGAAAAAACGAAAATTAATATTTAACTTAGGTTTGGAGTTTTAGGTCAATTTTAACTTTAGCTATTTTCAGAAAAAATAAAGTGGGAATTGCGTTATTTTAGTCTTTTAATTTTTTTCAAAGAAAGAAAATTTTCAGGTCAATTTTAAATGTGTTCTTTTTTGAGAAAAATAACCAGAAATTAGGGATTTTTTTTTTACTTAAAATCGTAATTTAGGATCCTGAAAATGATAGTACAAGTGTGAAGGTGCTAACCAAGCCTCAAGAAATTAAAAGCAGATAATGTGATGCTGATTAATGACATTAGGTGCATGTTTGGTTTATTAGATTAGATAGGATATATTGTTTTATCCCTATAATTCTCATGTTTGGTTTACTTGAATTTAACCCGTGATTATAATTGGCCCGAGATTGTTATCCTTGATAATCATGCATTTGGGTGTTAATTAGTCTCAAAGAGAAGGTGAGATAATTTAATCCATCAATTCAAACACAAATCTTAATTCCAAAAATAATGCAATTTTATTTAATCCTATCATACCTTATCTATCACAACCTGTAAAGCAAATGAGTCGTAGGTGTAAAACTTGAGATATATATTATTATATCATTAGAGCTTTTAAAATGTTAGTAATGTCAGTTTTGCAAATTAAATGACCAAATAAGAGGAGCTCACAACATGTACTAAAGATAAAGACCCTTGAAGGCAACTTCTGTTAAATACTAGTACTATTAAGTACAGTATTAACCTAAATGAATAGTCCAATAATTAGTGTATATCTAATGGGGCAATCGGTTCAAATTCTGATAAATGCAGGGGGAATAGTTAACATATAGTTATTGTGTGCCCCACTAACCAATACCAAGAAATATCCCCCTATTCCTCAATTCTAACCGTGCCCTACTAACCCAGACATTGGTGGTAAGTTTATAATAAAACATTCTCTTACACCTCTCAATTCCTCCATAAATAATCGTGCCCTACTAACCCCCATATCCCTTTAATAGTTATAACCCATTTTATAGGGGACCCACCATCCTTTTATATTAATTTTATTAATATACATCCATTATCTTACTATATTTTATTAATATACATCCGTTACTCTGCAATAAGCAAATAACGAGAGAGAGTGTTATAACATTTTATTGCATTGGTAATAACTCATATTTTAGAGTTATAACCGCCTAAAATGCAACCAATGTGTGTGGTTGCTCTAAAGCCCCCAACAAGCATGTCAATACTAAATAATTACAAGTACCATGAGAGTCTACTAATGCATTTAAAGACAGGCCAATTGTATTGGACAGGGAAAAGGAGGCAATTAAATTAAATCTGCTGGGGCAGTTAGAAGTGAGTCAAAATTAATTGATATGCCGAAATAATATAATGCCAAGGCTAATGTAATATTGATCCTACAAGAATGCAAATACTAACATACAAATCAATTTATGAATTCGCATTTTCAGCCTGATCATGGGACTCTGTTGTCACCTGCCTTTTCATAGTTCAAGATGTAACACTCCCCCCTCTTTAATGAGAATCCCTTCAAAAAACTGGTGTAAATCAAAATGAGAGAGGAGCTTAATTATAGAAGCACCCCACTTAGACCACATACAGTTTCTTTCAATTATGAATTGTCCCTCCATTGTCAATTTTCTTCTAGATCTTTCAAACTCAAGATTCAGATATGTGAATTTTTTTTTCTTCTAAACCTCTCAATCTCAAAATCATTGATTTGTAAAAAAAAATTGGTGGGTGTCTATAAAAATTGAAGAGTGTATATACACGCTAGTGTATATAAGAATTTACCTATAAAAATTAGGATTGATTGTATTATATTTTGTTTAAATTAATAGAAGGACACTATAGTAATTTTAGATATAATTATTTTTTAAAAATAATTTGGGGGTTGAAGTCAATAAAAGCGGGAGTAAATAACTGTGGATAATTGTTTATATATAAATTATGATTGATTGTATTATATTTTGTGTAAATTAATAGAAGTGCATTAGAGTAATTTTAAATGTAATTTTTTTAAAATAATAATTATTGGGGGTGAAGTCAACAAAAGTGGGGTATAAATAACCGTGGTCAATTGTTTATATATAAATTAGGATTGATTGTATTATTTTGTTTAAATTAATAGAAGGGCATTATAGTAATTTTAGGTATAATTTTTTTAAAAATAACAATTTAAACTGTGAATTCAAAAAAAGTGGAAGTGTAAATAACTGTGGTCAATTGTTTACTCCCTCTGTCCCAACAATTGTTTGCACTCTTTCCTTATTCGTCCGTTCCACAATTGTTTGCACTTTCCAAAAAGGAAACAGTTTTTTAAACCCCACCATCACAATATTCACATATTTACACAAAATGTCATTACTTTTACCCTCAATCCAATCACCTTTTTACTTTATCCATATAACTTTACAAAATTACCCCTCAACACTCCACTCATTACATCTTTTTCTTAGTTTGTGTGTCCATAAAGTGGTGCAAACAATTCCGGGACGGAGGGAGTATATAATTTGTGGGGGTGAAGTTAACAAAAGTGGGAGTTTAAATAACTGTGGTCAATTGTTTATATAATTTATGGGGGTGAAGTTAACAAAAGTGAAGGTGTATTCAATCATAAAATATAACACAATCAATCATAATTTATACATTAATAATATGCAATCGAGTCACCGCCCAAATAGGAAAAAAAATCGAAAAACATTATTTTGAAAAAGAAAGAAAAAAATGAACCTAACCCCAATTCGCGGAAAAAAATCGAGAAACTTACAAACTTTCGACGAAAGTGATGTTGTACTCTAGTTTACTCAACGTACATCTTTTCATCATGTGTTATTTTGCGTAAAAAAAATGGGACTAAGTCAAAATGAACTAGGTTTGTTGGGTCGACCCGCCCTCGTCTATATAAAAGGTGGATTGGGTTGAGTAATTTAGGTCCATTTAAAAAGTGGGCTCGTATGGATTAGATCGCATGGGTCGTGGGTTTCGGCGGATTGGACCGCGGACAGGGCGGGTCGGCCCGCGGGCTTTTAAAATTTTTATTTTTTTTATTTTTTAAGTTGAATTGTAAGTAAAAATGTGATAACTAAAAAATTATGAATTCAAATCAAATTTAAATCAAGATTCAAAATCACAAAAATATTATACTATTAAACAAAATTGAGATTTGAGAATGAGAATACACCATTGTCGTCCATATGTATTCACATGACTTCGGGAGATATATAATAATTAATGTAGATTTAAATATTTTTTTTAACTTTTTCTTTATAAGAGTATAATTATCATTATTAGATTGAGAGAGTGTGTGGTGAGACGTGTATTAGCAAATTGATATTTGCTACTAATTGTTGGGTTGATTTGTCAATTAATCTTTCATTGAATATTATATATTGATTCTACACTTTTGACAATAATGATTTAAACAATTTGAAGGGTTAAATTTTAGTTCAATTGATTTGTTAATTAAACAAAATAATACTCATATATTTGAGGTCTACTTTCTGATTATAAAATATTAAAATTATTATGTCAACTGTGTGGATTTAATCAAAGATTATTCCAAATTATTTGTACTTTATTTTTTATTTTAGTAATTATATACATAATAATAATTGTGAAAAAAAATAATTTAATGCATTATGAAAAAGCCCGTAGACTAGCCCTCAACCCGCCGTGGGTTGGGTTGGGTTGAGTTTTTTTCAGCCCGTCCCCGTCGTGGACCGGCCTGCTAAAACTCGTAAAATGACGGGTTGAAGTGGATTGTGGACCGGCCGGCTCCGTTAGCCCGTTTTGACAGCTCTAAGTTTACTCAAAATCGGAATTTTCTAAATGAGTTCTTTTTGAAAAATTCATATGGAATATCTTCATTTCAGTCGTTCAATGCAAAAATAGTTGTTAAATCTTTTGCAAAAAAAAGGGTAGGTTGTTCTCTTATAATATTGTTTTCGGTGAGACTATCTATTACATGAGTAAAGTCTCTCATGTTGTTACTCTTCGTAACTAATTTTTCATGCCCTAATTATTGAATCTCAACTCTTTTTAAAAAAAGAGAGGTGAAATGACTTGATTCACTTTATTAACATTTTTTCCATGAGTTGGCCTCCTAATTAAACTATCTATCCATCATATTGTCATTGGTTTGGAGGTTTTATTCTTATTGGTAATGTATTTATTTATTACTTAATATATTGGTAGTCAATTTGTAAATCGTCACAAATTTGACAAAGGTGTATGGAATTCTCAAGTTACCAACCTTCTTTGTTTCTTCTATTAACTAAAATTTAACGAATCTCCTATTGATGATTCTATTATTTAAATCAATTAACTACCTATTTTTAGTCAGTTTTATATCACTTAAATGGAGTGTTTGATTCAAGACTTGCAATGAATCAATGCGAGATCAATGCGGGTGAAATACATTCTCTTTCGGTAAAATTGTTGTCGTTTCAGATGATGATCGAGACTGATTATGTTATTATCAATTTATCATCATCACCTAATATCATACTTTCTCATAAAGTTTTTAATTTATTTTATACACGTTAATTAAAAAATATACTGATATATATATGTAGACTATGTAGTGGAATGTTGAGGAAAAAAGAGATGAGAAAAAGAAAAAAAGTAGATAGAAGACTAAAAGTAGTAAAGAGAAGAGGTAAAGAGATATAATATGTGTTGAAAAAAAAAGAGTAACTTTCATAAGTATGAATACAATTTTTTTTTAAAGTTAATTGTTTAAAAAACCTATGAAAAAATTAAAGTCTAACCTATTTAGGTAAATAGGCTTTAAAAAAAAAATTGAACTTGACTCATTTGTTAAATGAGTTAAGTCCGAGCCAAGTTTTAATAAATCGAGCCGTGAATTCATGTTGGATAGTCTGACCATTCTCCATACGTAGTTTAGAATGGAATCACGCGATTAATGATTAATTATACTAACTCGCCTCACATTACAAGATTTTCTTTCGTTATTTGAAGCAATTTGCATAACAATATTTATTATTACAAGAGAGGAGAATTTGAAAAGTATTTTACTACCGAAAGAAATCTCAGGGAAATCTACGACAGATAAAATTAGGATAAAGGAAATATATTAATTTATTAGTATTTTATTTGAAGGAAAATGGCCCCTCAGCTTTTTTGAGTGATTGGAGTTTGTTTTATCGAATAGTAGAGACAAAAAAGCTCAATCGTGATTAGATATTGGGCCCAATTTTGTCCCAACTTAAAAAGCCGACTGCACCGTCACAAAACACCAAACTTTAATTAGCGTCAACACCCAACTTAATTTATGTAATCAACGTTTTTTATTTTTATTTTGTCAATCTAGAATAGAAAATATTTCATTGATCGGACATTTTATATATAGTTCTCCTATGATTAAATGTGACACAGAAAAAATGTTCACACTTACTTTCATTATCCCATATAAATTGGATTTTTATGGTTAATTCAATATATCAGGAATAATTGCATGAATATTTGAGATGAATATAAAACGAACCGAGTACTTATCATTCATTTATAAATAACTACGTTTTCACATTATATGCTCGTAAACAAAATGAAAAAAAAAAAAAAAAAACTAAGAAGTCATGCTGAAGTGTTTTACTAAAATAAAATATTATCTTCATCCCGTAATTACTTTCACACTTTTCTTTTCGAGATGTTTCATAATAACTTTCACATTCTTAAAATTGAAATCTTTTATAAACTCCACCATGACAATATCCTCAATTTTATATAAATGTCGATTACTTTTTTTTTCACACATGCATAAAAGTCAACTCATTTATTTACTTTAAATTTTTTCACTAAATTCACTTTTTTTTTTCAATAATCGGACAGAGGGAGTATCATATTTCTATACTTTTTCATAAATTAATGATTTGTAAATATGGATATAATATTAAAATAATAAATGTATATTTGTTAAGCCAAGACACTCGACCGGACGACAGGCTGATTCAAGGATTCAAAAACATTTGGAATAATTTCGCCCCCTCAAAAGTCAAGGCTCATGCATGGAAGCTACTATGGGGAAGACTGCCAACACGCTCCAATCTCAGAAGAAGAAACATCCTCAGCCAGAATGATGATCTAAGGTGTGTACTATGTGGTGAAAGTGAAGAGACTGAGAAACACATCTTCCTGGAATACCCCAAAGCATACCAAGTGTGGATGGAATGTATGAATTGGCTCAAGATACAATCAGCACTACTGCCAAACACACTAGATAATTTCCTAAGTTTTGGAGGCCTGATCAAAGGAAGAAACGGGAAGAAGATCGACACCTGCATGAAACGGGAAGAAGATCGCCACCTGCATATGGCTATGTGTGGTATGGCTCATATGGAAGTGGAGAAACGCAATCCTCTTCAGAAACGAGATCTTCTCGGTCACAAAGATCAAGGAGAAGATAAGGGCAAGACTTTGGAGTTGGATCACAATCAAATATCCTATTAGAGACACCTCATCCTTCGGGACCTGGGTGACGGATCCAATTAATAAAGTGCATGGTTTGAGACATCATGTAATGTAACATAACTTTTACTGCTTTCTCTCAATTTATGAGACTTGTACACTCTTCGGGTATTTCTTGTACCCAATATTAATATAATTTCTTTTACCAATAAAAAAAAAAAAAAAGTAGAGAACGTTCTCTCCGCTATTTAAATGGACTTTATTTTTCTAAATCTGACTACACACATTTACTACTTGAAATACTATGCCCTAAATATAGCAACCAAAGTTCATTATTATTATAGTTATTCTTACAATTAGTAACTCCCAGCATTGAGCCACTGACCACTTGTGCTTGTGCGTGTTAAAAAAACTATTAAAAAAAAAACGACATTTCCAACAGAGGAGGTAGTGTCGTAGTGATGTGATGATGAATTATAATGGGGTCACATTCTGTTGTGATTTAATAAAAATAAATTTCCAGATATTGCACGATAGCTGGCCCGTTGTAATAAACTAATAATAGCATTGAGATAAGAAAGGTTTAAAATTATTTCAATATTATTCCTCTCTTTTTTGTGCTATCAACTACGTTACACTGTATTTCTTAACTAATATTATTGAAATACATGATTTATATATATACAATAAAGTTATTGAAAGGTTAGATGGAATATTATTAATTGCAGTGGTCATGCCGAAAAATGTAGCAGTTAATGAGATATACGCATAATATATATAAAAGGTTACTAAATTATTTTTTGTTTTAATAAGACCTTAAAAACGAGACTTTTTTTTTTTATAGCACGTTAATAAGTGTACTTCACGCATGTAGTGTAACTGGACGTGAGTTTTCATGGTTTTATTGACTGCTCTTGTCTTGTAAGTTTTAGTGACTTTTCGTGAATTTTCCTAGAGAGACAGTTTGTTCTAAAAAAACTAACGAAAGAATTTTGTGGTCATCAACGTTTATATCTCCGGCCATAAATCTAATCTGGAAAACTACCATTAGACAACGTTGGATTTAAGGTTTGAGACTTGAGTTTTTTAGTTTTTTTACGTTAGAAAAGTTAGATTTTAATATCTGAAATGAAATTTGATGTAATCGGAAGGAAATAGTGATGGTATGATGAAAAACTTTAGTCTCTCAACAAGTTTCGTTAGTTTTCATCACTAAGCACTTCCATGAAACATAATTTGTATAGTTCAATGATTTTATTAAAATAAAAAATAGTTTAGATGCTTTTAAAAAAGTTAATAGTTCAGAAAACCTTTTATGTATTATGCCTTAAAGATATATTAGTAAAACATAGTAATATATTCCTAGAGCATTATGATATGGAGTAGTATACAATAAGGAACACTGTAAAAAAAATGTTATTAATTTTGTACTATCATTACTTTTTCATCATTTTTAGTACTGTCATAATGTCATTATTGTCCCTACCACCACCATCCCCAATTAAATTAATGTCACTTACACATGTATTTGTTATAAATTTCACATATTGGGTTTTATGACTTATGTACGATATGGAAAAAAAAAAGGACTTGTGTACGATACCAGTCATATTTAATTGGTTTTTGTTTATGATTTATACACACCACATGAAGTTTAATAAATGTCGAAACGATAAATACTCCGTATATTAGTACTACAGTTTTTACTTTTTATTACAAAAAGATGGCATCTAATTTAACACTCCAGTGTCTTTCATTAGTCATATACATTAACATAAATAAAACATGATGTTACCATCTAAATATGTAAATAAAGACCATATATTAAGGAAAAAAAATCATAAGTTTATAGGTTGAATTTGATGTCGTATAGGAGTAGTACTCAATTTTCTATTATAATTAATTTAGCATGCGCACAATAATGTTGGGAGTCAAAACAATATCTGCTGAAACGAGAAACTATGAAAATCATTGCACATTTCATTGTCAAATTAGTGAGATCTATCAGTTTTACGATATTTCACAAAATTAATTAAACTTTATTGAATTTATGGAAGTCGATCAATAACTAAATCAAAAATAATAAAATATATAATATCGAAAAGACAAAAACATTATACCCACAATTATTTTTTTTGAATACTATTATACTTATTATAAGTAAAATTAATTGGAAAAATTATCAATTTAATATCAGATGTATAATTTGGTGGAGTACTTGTGAATTGTGAATTTCAGAATTTGGTTAAATGAGTCTTATCAAACATATGACTCAATTAAAAAAAAAAAATTGTAATCGAATTCTAAACATTGAAGAGTTTAACCTATTTGCGAATTTCTACTTCCCGGGAGTCAAAGTCAAAAGCAATGTCTTTTGTATAGATCGAGGCTCGTAACATGATTTTGTACTAATTATATACTAAAAAGAATTGCAATAAATCATTCAACAATTATCATATATCGAAACCTTTACTCATTGTTTTTTTTTTTTTAATCGGTAAAAGTATTTATTTATTTATTAAAATGGGTACCAATGATACCCAAAACTGTTTAAAGAGTTACAAAAGCTAAGAGAATTAATAGAGTAGAGAACAGTTTCCCAAGTGTTTCTTTCAGTAATGCATCTAAGGGGGTCCACAACCCAGTCCTTAAACGAGAATCTGCTTCTGGTAGGATATTTGATGGTAAACCAGCTCCATAGTCTTGCTTTGAGTTCTTCATTAAATCTTGGGATTGAAAGTGTTTCATTCCTGAATATAACTGCATTTCTCAATTTCCAGATTTGGCAAACCACACAAAGCCATATGCATGTTGCATTCTTCTTACTGTTTTTTCCTTTCATTATGCCGCCGAATCCTAGACAGTTACCAAGGGTCTCAACAGGTAGTGCAGTCGCTGTCTTGAGCCAGGCCAGACAGTCCATCCACAACTTATGAGTGTAAGTATACTCAAAGAAGATATGTCGCTCGGTTTCTTCATGTGCCTTGCAGAAAACACACCTTAGGTCGTCACTTTGTTTGAAGATATTCCGTCTTTTGAGGTTTGACCTTGTGGGTAGTCGTCCCCAAAGTAGCCTCCACGCGTGAGCCTTCACTTTTGGCGGGGCAAAGTTCTTCCATATGCTCTTGAAGCCTTGTAACAGTCTGTCGTCCGATTGTGACTCCCGATTCTGATTGTGTAGGGCCGTATACGTTTCCTTCGTAGAGTACTTTCCGGTGCTTGATAAGTTCCATCTCCATGAGTCCTCGATTTCGTTTCTTGGTTGTGACCTGTCCAGCACATAAATAAGATTATTGAACGATGTCAGATCTCTATCTAATAATGGCCTCCTCCATGTCCAGACCCACTTCCAACTACCTTCCACCCAAGAACCCATCTCCTCTACTGTTTTATCCTTGTCTAAACTTAACTGGAACAATCTAGAAAAACTGTTTCTAAGAACTCCTTCCCTATCCAATTTTCCTACCTTTACTCATTGTTTACTACTACAAAATTGTTTGATAACGTTCTATGTTTGATTTTAAACTTGTTTGATTACTGCTAAAGTGCTAATCGACTCTATTTGGGTCGAATTTCAAGAATTGAACGAAGATTTTATGTTCAAATTAGATGAGTATTTTATTTGACGTGGATTAAGGTTTAGGATCGATTTCTTATTTCAATTTGACGATTCATGTTGTTATAATTTTATTTGCATGGCACTATTATTACTATTATTTAATAATATCATTAAATACTATATTATTTATTAAAAACTATAAAATGTTAAATTAATATACGAATTTGATGTCGTATATTGGAAGGGAAATTTTGAGTTGGCAGTAGGAGTTAAAATGTAAAGCTTGGATAATGGAGGTGAGATTTCATTTATTATTTTCATTATATTCTTGTTCCAAATGCATGCCCATCAAAAGGGAAATATAAATATCCCATTTATGAAATTCAAGATCAAATGTTCAAATCCATACTTTATTGCAAATTAAGCACCCATAAAATAGATTTCGTGTTAAAATTTCTAACTATAAAATTAAAGATCATATCTCTTGGTAATAAATGAGTGCAATAGTTCCAAACGTCATAAAATATCGAAAGGTTATAATACGTGGAGCCATATGGAAACACAAAAACACTCCTTTCCCAATTCCACATTCCCACCACAAATTAAGATTATGAACACCATCGAAAGGTGCCGATCATACATGAGAAGATTAAAAATGTCGAAATTTATACATGAGAAGATTAAAAATGTCGAAATTTTTTAAATAGTAATTTTTCATCAATCAAAACTATGTTCACTAAAAATATGTTTATTAATAAAATAGTCACTTTATTTTTACCTCACAACAATTTCACAATACTTTTATTTTAATACTTTATCTATTTTTTTCTTAAAATATGTACTCAATTCATAGAGAAATAATTTTAGTAAAAAGAAGGAGTAATAAATTAATAATGTTGATAAACACAAGTAATAAGATTGGTTGAAATATACAAATGAATATGGAATTTGAGGGAATGTTACAATAAATTTTAGTTAAAATTTTCAACAAAATATTAAATAGATAATAATTTATCTATATTATGTAAAGTTATATCATAAACTTATAATCGTTTGATATAATATTGCACTTAGATTGAAGGTGGAAAACAGTTTTTCATTTTTATGAAATTCTAAATATTACAAAATTTAAAATCAATTTTATTTTATTATTTACCTCTCATATCTTTCTTACTATATAGTAGTAACTTATTTTTCTCTAATCTTAAAAAAACGTTGTACTAGTACTCAATTTTTTAAATCGGAAGTAAACATCCACGGATTTTATGTTTTTTTAATATTTTAAGTTTTAACTATATTTAGAAGGAATATATTTGGGTAGAAAGAGGTATGGGGGAATTATTCTTTGTCATTGTATATCCCAATCCCTTTATGAATTTTGGAAAAAAAAATAATAATCAGGATTCATATTTCTTCCTTAATTTCCTCTTCTTTTGATCAAGACAAATCCGTATCTCATCAAAGATCCACTTTTTACTGTCTCACAACAAGCTTCACTCAAAAGTGTCAACTTTTTCTTTCATCAATTTAGCAATCTCTCATTCCCTGCCCATAATTCTTGCTCATGCTACCTCACCCCAATTATCAATCCCTTTGGCTTCTTGCACCTCTCTCTCTCTCTCTCTCTACATGAAACAGAGTAGCTTCTTCATCTCTCAATGCTTCTTCTCCACTTAGCTCCAAAACATCTTCTATGGAGGCTAATTCCCAGATAACGGTTACTCTGATTTTCCTTGTCTCCACCATTTCACTTGTTCAAAGTATAACAGACCCCAGCGATTTAGCCATACTTAATCAATTCCGAAAAGGGTTAGCAAATGCAGAGCTTTTACAGTGGCCCGACAATGGCGACGACGCGTGTGGCCCACCTTCCTGGCCTCACATATACTGTTCCGGCAACAGAGTTTCGCAGATTCAGGTACAGGGTTTGGGCTTAAAAGGCCCCTTGCCTCTAAATTTCAACAACCTATCCATGTTGCAAAATTTAGGGCTCCAGAAGAATCACTTCACTGGCAAACTCCCTTCTTTCAGCGGATTATCCGAATTGAAATACGCTTATTTAGATTACAACAATTTCGACACAATCCCATCAGATTTCTTCAACGGCCTTGTCAATTTGGAGGTTTTAGCTTTAGATGAAAACCCTCTCAAAGATTGGTCTTTGCCCCCTGCTTTGCAGGATTCTGCTCAGCTGAAAAATCTCACATTGATGAACTGCAATTTGGGGGGCCCTTTGCCTCCGTTTATAGGGAAAATGTCGTCTTTAGAGGTTTTAAAGCTCTCTTTTAATCATCTAACAGGGGAAATCCCACAGAGTTTTAGGGGTTCTTTTTTGAGAATACTTTGGTTGAATGATCAAACTGTGGGCATGTCTGGCTCCATTGAACTCGTCTCGAGTATGGTTTCACTCACTAGTCTTTGGCTCCATGGGAACCGTTTTTCTGGTAAAATTCCTCCCAACATTGGTGATTTAGTTTCTTTACAGAGTCTTAATCTCAATGGCAATGGTCTTGTTGGTTTAATTCCTACTAGCTTAGCAAATATGGACTTAATGCATCTTGATTTGAACAATAATCATTTCATGGGGCCTGTTCCAAAATTCAAATCTGTGGATGTTGCATATGAATCGAATCCATTTTGTGTTCCTCGTGTTGGATCTCTTTGTGCTCCTGATGTTATGTCTTTATTGGAGTTTCTTGACGGGGTGGATTATCCGTCTAGGCTTGTTGGATCGTGGTCGGGTAATGACCCGTGTAGAAGGTCGTGGCTAGGCGTAGGGTGTGATTCGAGTGGAAAGATTATTACCTTAAACTTACCCAAATCGAACCTTACTGGTACTTTGAGTGATTCAATTGCAAATCTTGAACATCTTACTTATATACATCTCGAGTCTAACAATCTTTCGGGCCAGATTCCGACGAACTGGACTCGTTTGAAATCTTTGGCGTTGCTTGATTTGAGTGATAACAACCTTTCCCCTCCTTGTCCCACATTTGGTAGCAATGTGAAGCTCGTATTAGATGGGAACTTGTTATTCAATTCCAATCCCAATCCCAATCCCTCATCTAATAGCTCTTCGTCTCATGGTTCTAGAAACTTCCCTGTCCCATCTTCATCTTCATCTTCAAATATTACCTATGAGCCCGTTGCACGAAAAAGGTCGACTAAGATGTATGTGATATTGGCCCCCGTTGCAAGTTTTGTCGTTTTAGTTTGCTTGGTCGTCCCACTTTCTGTTTACTTGTGTAAGAAGAGAAATGGGAGACGAGCATCTCCTAGCTCGCTCGTGATTCATCCACGAGCTCCGTCCGATTCAGACAACGCAGTCAAGATTGTGATTGCAGACAGCACGACTAGAAGCGTTTCTTCCTTGACTAGTGGCAGTATAAACAGCAACGAATCTCACGTGATCGAATCAGGGAATCTGGTCATTTCGGTTCAAGTTCTTCGTAACGTGACCAAGAACTTCGCTCCTGAAAATGAACTAGGGCGTGGTGGTTTTGGGGTCGTTTACGAGGGAATTTTGGATGATGGAACCAAAATAGCGGTTAAAAGAATGGAATCTGGAGTAATCAGCTACAAGGCTTTGGATGAATTTCGTTCAGAAATCGCTGTTCTGTCCAAAGTTCGTCATAGGCATTTGGTGTCTCTTTTGGGGTACTGTATCGAGGGAAACGAGAGAATTCTTGTTTACGAGCACATGCCGCAGGGGGCGCTTAGCAAGCATCTTTTTCATTGGAAAAAATTTCAGCTCGAGCCTCTTTCTTGGAAAAGGAGGCTAAACATTGCCCTTGATGTTGCTAGGGGAATGGAGTATCTTCATACTTTAGCTCATCAGAGTTTCATACACAGAGACCTTAAATCGTCTAATATCTTGCTCGGTGATAATTTTCGAGCAAAAGTATCGGATTTTGGTCTCGTTAAGCTTGCTCCTGATGGTGAGAAATCCGTTGTCACCCGCCTTGCCGGGACTTTTGGTTACCTAGCTCCTGAATACGCTGGTTAGTAAATTCAACATTGTCATCAATCTTTTTCAATAATTTATCTAGATCTAATTATATATATGTCATCAATCTTTTTCAATAATTTATCTAGATCTAATTATATATATGTTGATATCTATGATATTGTGGGGTATATATGGGTTAATAACTTAATATGTATCATTGTATTGTTACCCCTTTTATCAAATTCGTATGTGTAGATTTTTTCCCGATTGCATACTATATTACTTGTGATTGACCAATTATATATTAATATGTATCATCTGTTTATTCAAGCCACTTGTACTATACACATTTTATTAAATTGGTATGTGTACAATTCACGTGTTCGACTTTTGACTAGAAAAAATCACTAAAACAAAGAACAAGGATGTAATTGTAAAAAAAATGTTGTATAGGTACCAATGTGACATTATATATGTATGTAAAATAATTTCGTCTCATCTAAAAGTCCAAATTTATCGAGATGTGGGGAATCAATAGTATGTATACATTCTAATGGCTGTTTGATGCAGTTACGGGTAAAATCACGACGAAGGCGGATGTGTTCAGCTTCGGGGTTGTGCTGATGGAGCTATTAACCGGAATGATGGCCCTGGATGAGGCCCGGCCTGAGGAAAGCCAATACCTAGTTGCGTGGTTCTGGCACATAAAATCGAGCAAAGAGAAGTTGATGGTTTCAATCGACCCGACTCTTGACTACAATAAAGAGGAAACGATTGATACCATTGCTGAGTTGGCTGGTCACTGCACAGCCCGTGAGCCTGGCCAACGCCCCGATATGGGCCATGCTGTCAACGTCCTTGCCTCCCTGGTCGAGAAATGGAAACCGCTTGGTGATGACAACGAGGACTATTGTGGGATTGATTATAGTCTTCCACTTAACCAGTTGGTCAAGAATTGGCAACAGGATGAAGAGGAAGGGAAATTGGATGTAAGCTACATGAACCTTGAGGATAGCAAGGGCAGCATCCCAGCTCGACCCGCTGGATTCGCGGAATCGTTCACTTCAGCCGATGGCCGGTAGACGAGGTTGTATTTTGTGTTACACAAGGTTATACTCTGTTTGATCATGTAGGTAGATGTGTGGAGTACTGGAGTGGAGTTGTTTTGATTTATTTTTTTAACTTTAGTTTACCCTATTGTGGATTTCAAGTGAAATGTATATATCATTTGTTATCTTTGAATGATACTGCCTCAGTGTGTAAATTTTATTCCTTGATAAATATAGTTTTTTTTGTGTGTGTGTGTATTTACACATTATTATGATATGAATATGAATTGATACTTTTCGCTTAATTGCAGTTTGATTTTTATTTATACATTTGAAAATAATGTTGTTTCATTATTGGGTGCTAAGCCAACGAGCCATGCCATATTCTGATATACAATAGGTTGTTCGTAAAATTGATTTGCAACAATATTTAAAGTTGAAAATTTATTTTTAATTATTTAAAAGTAACACTTTCATGAAATGTTTTACCCATGTAAAATATTTTATATAAATTTTTGTGTTATTTAAATATTTATTTTAGGTTGTAAATATGCGAAATTGTTCAACTTATCATAATTGTTGTGAGTTTTTTTATGAGTAAAATACGAATTGTAGATGCTACATTTATGTGAAAAAATGTTAGGATAACACTTAGCAGTACAGCACAGAGTTATATAATTGAATGATCACAAGATCATATTATTATTATTTCAATTAGAAAAATAAAAACCTAAAAGAATAATAGAGAGAAATTGATAAAATCCACAAAATAAAATTAGAAATGGACCCCCTGTTTATAGCAACAAGAAATCGACTGGTCTCGGTCACAAGTCATTGTAGCTGCTTTTTTGTCAAAGCACACTCATACACACACATATGATCTTGTCTGAAGGTTATGAGTCTTGATTTTATTCCGAATCAAATACTTCATATACTACATCGGTTTCATAATTATTTTTAGGGTTAATTTGCAAATTAAATCACCACCTTTTGATGAATTGCAATTTAATCTAAACTTTTGAATAATTGCAAATAAAATCATCACCTTTCAATATTGTTGCAATTTAGACTTCTAGACAATCTCATTTGTGCCCGAATTTGACGTTTCGAGATTAGATCGAAATAAAAACCAATGTTGTTTCATTAAGAAGGTGTCACATCCGCCAACCACATTAGATTTAAGCACAAATGAAACTATTAAGAAGTTTAAATTGCAACAATATTTAAAGGTTGTGATTTTATTTGCAATTATTCAAAAGTTTAGATTAAATTTCAATCCAGTGAAAGGTGGTGATTTAATTTGCAATTAACCCTTATTTTTATTATATTTTTAATAAAAAAATTAAAAAAACTTATAATAAGTGAAGTGTTGATTAAAAATTTTATAAGCTTTTATAAATAAAATAAATAAATTGATTGAATTAAGTATAAAAGTAATAACATTTTGAGTAAATATATGATCGAATATTGAAGGTGAAGTTTATATAAAAAATTATTTAAAAAAATGTGCAAATAATTGTTGAATAAACGAATAAGACAAATGTAGAAATAAACGTGACGAAGGGACTATTGTATATATATATATATATATATAAAATTAAGTTAATATATATATAAATATTTAGGGTGAGGTTATATATATATATATATATATATATATATATATATATATATATATTCATATAAGGTGATGTCCACTCCACTTATATTTGTATGATGATGCTAAGAAGTACTAAGTAGATATTTTTAACAGAAAGTGAAGAATAGAAATACCAGCCCATGTGGCAAGTTCCAAGAAGACAAATAATTTGGTACAGAAATTAAAATTTGATTGGTCAAAACTCAAAAGATAAACATCAGGGGCCTCAATGCAACGTGCCAGTCAATTCCAGTGGTCACATATTATTATGACGTGTCACGTTCTACCATAAGACAGCTTATACACATTACGTGGAATTATTGGTGGATTGTACAACTGAGTTATTTAAATTTTATTATTAATAGTAAAAGATAATGTATAACTACACGTGTCACTTAATCAACGAGCTCGCCAGTTTCCTCTTATTTCATACTCCCGTATATTTTACAGATTTTTTTACCAATAGAGGCATTATCACATTCCATTCAACAGATAGGAACAGTCACTTTGAATTTTATCTAATCGCTTCATTTTGATTACAAAAAATTAAAATTACCCTTATTATACAAATTGTGTTAAAAATTCGAAATTGATATTAAATCAGATATTTAATATATCCATAATTTCGCAAATCATGGAATTCCTGAATTTTAGGTCACATAATATGAAAGTCTTCGACTTTCCAAAATTTGATTTCGAAAAGTTTATGCAGATTCGATCAAAACTGAAGTAAAAAATTGGAAATTCAATATTCATCTTCAATCCAATTCAACTGCATCGAACGATCAAAACAGATTATTTGTTATGCGCTGAAATCAAAACAATAAAATTTCCCAAATTTCATCTTCAAATTCAATTTCTGAGTCATTGTTTTGGTACGAGGATAATGGAGGCCGCGAACCCACCAATCTGTTTTTCGTGGCGGCCTATCTGTGCGGCGGCGGTCAAATCTTCTTACAGTGACGGGGGGAAACTCTTCTTCCAGCGGCGGCCATGACGAAGGAGCGGCGGCACGTGCACGGTGTTCGTTATAGACGGCGGCAGGAAGTGACCTGCTTCGTCTTCTCCGTGGTGGTGGCCGATTCGACGCAGACGGAGTTCGCAGTGGTGACCGGTTCGACGAATACGAAGCCCCTAGTGTTTCCATTTATTTTTTAACATTTGAAGCATCAAAATCGACGCCATTGTAACATACGAGTTCAAATTTGGGTAAGATTCTTCCAGATTTTTGTAGATTTTGTTTTTTAAATACATAATTTTTAAGGTCAGTTTTCAATTTTTTTGCAAAATAGTCATTCTATTTCAATCGAGTATGATATGCAACGTAATCATCATATTTTGAATTATGCATAAAGTTATATGCAAAATAATCATCATATTTTGAATTATGTATGCATATTTGTCGTCATGTTTATATTTGAAATATGATGATTATTTTGAAGACATACCGTGCATTTGACATTATCCCAATCATATATTCTAAGATTTTTTAAAACTATTTTTAACGAGTTTTATTATTAGTACATAATTATTAAATATTAAATGTTTAATTTATTTAGTGTACTCTACTTAAAAAAATCATTCATTTATTTATGTAATTTTTTTAATAATAAAAATTAAAATTATAAAAAATAATGACTATATTAATTTACTCTAAAACCTTAAACTTCTAAATCCTAAACCATTAATTTTAGAGGTTTAGGATTTAAGATTTAGGGTGTAGGGGTTTAAGGTTTAAGGTTTAGGGTTTTAGGGATTTAAAGTTTTAGGGTCAAGAGGTTTAGGGTTTTATGGTTTAGAGTTTTAGGGTTTAGAGGTTTAGGGTTTTAGAGTTAAGTAAATTAATGTAGTCATTATTTTTTATAACTTTAATTTTATTTTGTTATTTTTTAAGTAAAGTAGAATAAATAAATTAAATGTGTAGTATTTAATATTTATGTAATACTAAAATCCGTTAAAAATAGTTTTTAAAAAATCATCAAATATTTTATTTACTAATTTTATGGGGAGAGGCTGAGATATACGTGTAATTATATATTTTTCATATTTTAGATTAATTAAATAAATTAATATGATGACTTGAATAATATAAAGTCATCATTTGGCTCTATAGGCTATGGATGAGCTCCATATCATTTCTATATATATATATATATATATTTATTGCTCACGTAAAAAAACCAATGTCCTCTTCCAATTTTTTATTTTCTTAATCTTTTTTGTTAGAATAAACACACGAATAATATTATAAAATTATTATAAAATGATGAATTATTCTTCTCTTATGTGAATTTAGCAAGAATCTAACGGTATTTGTAAATTACATAAACTTCTAACCTTTCTTTTTTAATTTAGAAAAAGAAAAATCTATTTGAAAAAGTTTGCAAGGGATAGTTTTAATTAATTCACGCTCTCATCGAACATCTGTATCCATTTGTTCTAAACGGATAAGCAAACAGGACCAAACAAGGCATGATTTTAGGGTCCGACTATTTACACCTCCATTTCGGTTGAGAACACTCCCCCGATTGATGCACACCCCCTAAAATATGTCAGGATGGATGCACCCTCCCACGAATTGTCTTAAATACCCTTTCTTCTCAAAACCCTATTTACTAAACACACCCCCCTCAAAACCTACTTTCTTCCATTTTCCTCCACCTTCAACTTCCACCTTCCACAACCTCTCCAGCCACCGCCGCCCCGACCTGCCGTCCGCCGCCTGTCACCGTCCGCTCCTGCCCCGTCGCCGCTCTCCCCCTCCCTCTCCCTTCGCGATCTTTAAAAATTAAAAATAAAAATACAGAAAATGGCGTGGCCGCCGTCGCCCCGACCCGCCGTCCGTCGACTGTCACCGCCCCCGCCAACCGGCAGCCCCTGCGTATCGGCCGCCGCACCATCACTCTCTCTTCTCGATCTATATATATATAAAAAAAAGCATAAATCGCGGCGGCCGCCGCCTACCGGTCGCCGCCCCCTGCCTATCGGCGGCCGCCGCCTCCCTCCCCTCACTGGTCCCAGGTTTGATTTTTTTGGTTTTTTTTTATTTCGACCACTGTAGGTCGACAAAAATACACTCTCGTCGACAATAGGCTGTCGACGAGTGTATTTTTGGTCGATCTACCGTCTACGAAATTTTTCAAAAGTTTTTTTTTTCGGTGTTGACCATATTCACTCTCGTCGACCTAGTTAGTCGAAAATTAAAAAAAAAATTGAAATCGTTTATTACACGGATTCCTTGAAAAAGAGCCTAGAAAATTGAACATAAGTGTCTTACAAGCGTGATAATGTAAATTGAAATAACCCATTTCTTTTCATTATTCTGCGGCCTAAGCAAGTTGAAAGAAAATAATCAATTTAGCCCCTCTTTTTAGACGTTTTCGACACTGGTTTGTGGTTGTGGCAACGCCTCCGGCAGCGGCGACAGCTGTGTGTAAAATTTAGTTTTAGGGTTTATTAAAGGTGAAGGTGAGGTGAAATTAGTAATAGGGGTGTATTTAGTAGTGTAATATGACTTAAAGGGTATTTTTAGTTTTTTACATTATTATTATATTATAAAACTAAAAGGGGAGTGTTCTAAACCGAAATGGAGGTGTAAATAGTCCCACCCATGATTTTAGTGATACTGGGCTTGATTATTGGAGCCCAGTAATGCTAGGCCTCGGATAAATGCCCCCTCTTTATTATGTCTTCACCCATCGGTTGAGTTCACACTCTAATTTTGAGTTCACCCACCTCTCATTTTCCAACAATACCCTTTTCTCATAAACCCTAATTTCTACAATTTTTTTCTTATTTCTCCTTTCCGCCTCCCTCCTCCACACTACCGCCGCCTCCTAGACCATCACCTTCGCACGTCGCCGGCGCCCTTAGCACAGCCCCACGTCGTCGTCTCCTCCTAGCCCGTCGCCATCACCCGCAGGCAAAACGCCCGTCGCCGCATCCCTCAGCCTTGCGGCGTCGTCGCCTCCCAGGTCGTCACACGTCGACGTCGCCCGTAGGTTAGCCGCCCATCTCCGTCGCGGTTCGTTTTTTTTTTCGGTTCATTTTCTGCTTGATGGGGCATAATGGTGTAGATCCAAATGAAAGAAGCCACTAGTTAGAAGTCAAGATGAGACCTAATCATCTTCCACCAGGACCTGATTATTCCGGGAACTGATCTCTAAAAACTATACACAAATTGATCAGATCCCTTCGGGATCTGATCTGCTATTGATAGCCTTATCCTGACTACGGATCGAGCCTGTGGGTGTGGATAAACGGAAGAGTACGTTATTTGGTCCTCCTTTCTCTCTTAGGACCTAGGAAATGAATTGCCTTGCCTTCAGGAAGAATAAGAAATCTGGAGGTGTCAGAATATCTCTGAATACCCCTGCAAATGTATGCGCACTACCCGAATAATCAGTTATGTGTCAGAATCGTACTGTGACGTGGCACCACTCACAACAAACCCTAGATCCAAATTTACATCTTCACCCTTCAATCACAAGGTATAAAAGGTACCCCCTTTTTTGGTTTTTCAGAGGTTAAGTCACTTTTTCTACCATTCACTTTCATATCAAAAAAATTCTTCTTCTCCATAAAACATCACTGACTTGAGCGTCGGAGGTCCGTCGCCGGACACCTCTCCGACCCGGTTTTCGTGCAGGTCCCAACTACCATTGTCATCTTCCATCTCTATCAATCATTCAAGGATTCCAAAGGAGCTCATTTAGGTATTCATCACTTTAAAATATTTCTTTGAATGTGTTCTCGCTTATTCACTCCTGTGAATTTGATGAGGTCACAGCAAATGGCGCCGTCTGTGGGAAACATCTGACTAAGACGTGAGGTTTTGCATTCATTCAAACTTTTTCTAAAAATGGTTCAAGAGAAGTCAATCTCTTAATCTGCTAGTGAAAATCCATATTCATGGGATCTGTTTGTATATGTTTGTGGAGATATTAAGTTTTTCTTGTGATTTGGCTCATTTAGCGATGGAGAATCAAGTGCAAAAGAACTTGAGTAAAGATTTCGAGGGCGTGGCCACTGATCCCGTTGTTGCTACGGACCCAATCACTATCACTGACCCATCTAATGATACTAGAGCAGAGAATGATGCTGCAAATCAAAGAGGAGGAGTACCAAATCCATCTCCTCTCTCTGGGCATGTGGTTACCCTTCCTCTGGAAAGTCTAAGGGATCTGATATGTACTGCTGTGGATCAGGCCTTAGCTCGAAGGGGAGTGCCGGTTCAGGGAACTCCTACGGCTCCCCCAACAGTAAACATACGGGAGCAGTTCCTCCCAAGGGATGCCCCCCCAGCCCCTGTTCAAAATAACCCAGTGTTGGAGGAACCAACAGAAGTGCTGGCCGCCGCTACCGAGAGGGGCACAAGAAAGAGAAAAGAAAGGGTAGTGCTCCCCGTGGATAATGAAGAGGAGGACAGCTCAGGAGAGGAATACGTTCAATCTTCTGCCCGAGAAAGCGTCAACACGGAGATCATAGCGTTGAGGAAGGAAATGGAAGAAATGAAGGAGATGTATGGAAAGAACCCTGGGTTTGGAAGCAGGGTTGTGGGTTCACCATTCTCCACCGAAATTTTGATGGATCCACTCCCAAGAAATTTTAAGACGCTCTCTTATGAATATGATGGAACTACCGATCCGCAGGAGCATCTCCTTCGATTCCAGAATGGAGCTCTTCTTCATCAATATACTGATGGAGTGAAATGTCGAGTGTTTTTGACGACCCTAACCAAGGCTGCTCAGCAATGGTTTGCTCAATTACCCCCTAACTCTATTAACTCATTCGCTGAAATGAGTTCTGTGTTCATGCACCAGTTCGCTAGTGCTAGGAGGCAACTCAAGACGTCTCTGTCTTTAATGAGCTTGAAACAAAAAACAGGAGAAAGTCTCAGGACCTACCTGGGAAGGTTCAACAAAGCTGCTCTGGAGGTGCCGAACGCCACCG
Organism: Galeopsis tetrahit; assembly: GCA_963675135.1. Lineage (NCBI taxonomy): Eukaryota > Viridiplantae > Streptophyta > Magnoliopsida > Lamiales > Lamiaceae > Galeopsis > Galeopsis tetrahit. The sequence goes on from OY776122.1 coordinate 90,087,339, forward strand.
GGGAAGTAAAGATCAATGCCTTAACACAAGGTTTAACTGATGGAGATCTCTTTAAGTCTCTGGCTAAGCGATCGCCCATGACCTTCGATGAGCTCCTGGCCAGAGCGGAGAAGTATATTAATTTGGAAGAGATTCGAAGTACGAAAAAGGGGGAAGACCAAAATCCTAACCAGCGGAAGGAGGGCTCGACGGATAGGAAAAGAAAGTATGAGGAAAGTGGATCTCGCATGGAGACAAGGCACTTCCGAAATCACACTCCCCTAACAAAACAACCATCTGAGCTCCTGGAAGTGGTGCAGAACCGACCTGGATTCAAGTTCCCCTATTCTTCTAAAGCAGGACCTGAGTCCGAGATCAGATAAATTACTTACTTGGAATTTTTTTTTAAATTTTTTCTGAAGGACGAGAAGAGATCTCAGGACCTGAGTCCGAGATCAGATAAATTACTTACTTGAAAAAAAAATTCAATTTTTTCTGAAGGACGAGAAGAGATCTCAGGACCTGAGTCCGAGATCAGATAAATTACTTACTTGGAAAAAAATTTCAATTTTTTCTGAAGGACGAGAAGAGATCTCAGGACCTGAGTCCGAGATCAGATAAATTACTTACTTGGAAAAAAAATTCAATTTTTTCTGAAGGACGAGAAGAGATCTCAGGACCTGAGTCCGAGGTCAGATAAATTACTTACTTGGAAAAAAATTTCAATTTTTTCTGAAGGACGAGAAGAGATCTCAGGACCTGAGTCCGAGGTCAGATAAATTACTTACTTGGAAAAAAATTTCAATTTTTTCTGAAGGACGAGAAGAGATCTCAGGACCTGAGTCCGAGATCAGATAAATTACTTACTTGGAAAAAAATTTCAATTTTTTCTGAAGGATGAGAAGAGATCTCAGGACCTGAGTCCGAGATCAGATAAATTACTTACTTGGAAAAAAATTTCAATTTTTTCTGAAGGACGAGAAGAGATCTCAGGACCTGAGTCCGAGATCAGATAAATTACTTACTTGGAAAAAAATTTCAATTTTTTCTGAAGGATGAGAAGAGATCTCAGGACCTGAGTCCGAGATCAGATAAATTACTTACTTGGAAAAAAAATTAAATTTTTTCTGAAGGACGAGAAGAGATCTCAGGACCTGAGTCCGAGATCAGATAAATTACTTACTTGGAAAAAAAATTCAATTTTTTATGAAGGACGAGAAGAGATCTCAGGACCTGAGTCCGAGATCAGATAAATTACTTACTTGGAAAAAAAATTCAATTTTTTATGAAGGACGAGAAGAGATCTCAGGACCTGAGTCCGAGATCAGATAAATTACTTACTTGGAAAAAAATTTCAATTTTTTCTGAAGGACGAGAAGAGATCTCAGGACCTGAGTCCGAGATCAGATAAATTACTTACTTGGAAAAAAATTTCAATTTTTTCTGAAGGACGAGAAGAGATCTCAGGACCTGAGTCCGAGATCAGATAAATTACTTACTTGAAAAAAAAAAAAAAATCAATTTTTTTTTTCTGAAGGATGAGAAGAGATCTCAGGACCTGAGTCCGAGATCAGATAAATTACTTAGAAAAAATTTTCAATTTTTTTCTGAAGGATGAGAAGAGATCTCAGGACCTGAGTCCGAGATCAGATAAATTACTTAGAAAAAATTTTCAATTTTTTCTGAAGGATGGGAAGAGATCTCAGGACCTGAGTCCGAGATCAGATAAATTACTTACTTAGAAAAAAATTTCAATTTTTTCTGAAGGATAAGAAGAGATCTCAGGACCTGATCCCGAGATCAGATAAATTACTTACTTAAATTTTTTTTTTTTAAATTTTAATACAAGTATAAAAAATGCATAAGCAGTGCAAAAAGATGAAGAGATCTCATTAATCATGGGATGATAACCATACAAAAAAAAGAAGAGAAAAATACAATAATAGAAGTACAGAGCAGGACAATAAAAAAGGAGCATACAAGCTTCTGAAATTAGGAAAAACCCTAAGTCTGGGTATCGGTAGCAAGAGCTTCTTCCTCTACAGGATTTGAGAGATCAAGATCAGGAGTGTTGGATCCTTCGAGTGGAGGGAGATTTGGCAAAGGATCAGAAGAAGAGGCCAAAGTCTGACGAGCAGGAAAGATATCATAGATCAAGGGAGAGGTGGCAGGCACTGCAGGGTCCAATTCCTTTTCAAAAGCCAACTTAAGAGCTGCTTTCTGGATCACGGGAAGCCACCATGCATGGTCAGGTCCTGCTTGAAGATCCCCTTGAAAAAATGGAGAGGGTGTTAAACTTTGGATAATGGGAACTGGATCGATAGAGGGCTTGAATCCTTGTTTCTTTGTTTGGGCTATGGTGCACTTGATCCCGTGAGTTATAAAATGACAAATATGAGGGTTCATGTCTCTAAGGTAATGGGGGCTATGTTGATATGCTTCAACTAGCCCCAAATGGAGATCTTGAAGGAATTCTTGGCCAATGGAGGTCGTCAACAGCCTTTGACGACAATCATCAACACCCCTTTTCTGCCCCTCCTTAAAAGCTTCCTCCAAGGCTCCCTCCTGCTGAGCCTTCATAGCGGAGATCTCAGAACGAGCTTTTTCAGCCAGATCCCAACTCTCCTCGACCTTCTTTTTCAGCTCTTCATTTTGGGCAGTAAGTAAGCTGAGATCTGCTGCTGCTTTTTGAACTTCGACATCCTTCTTGGACAACTCCAGACGGAGGCGTCCTAGATCCTGGTTAGTCAGATCCTTCTCAGCCTTGTCCCACAAAATCCCCTGAACAGCCATGAGCTGAAGAAAGAGAAAGTTATCAGGAAGAGTAAAGTAATAAAGGCATAAAAGTCCAAGAAGAGAGGAATTACCTGGGTGTATAACTCGGAGGAGACATCTCGTAGTTGAGGAACCGAATAATGGAAGAACCGCTGCTTATCGTCAGGAGTTGGGATCAATTTGAGAAAAGAAGTGCTCTCTTCTCCTCTTAACTCAGAGACGGATTTAGGGATCTCCAAAGTAAAGAAATCCTTGGACGATCTGCGGGGACCAGTAGCCTCCAAACGAGTCCGATGATATTTGGACTTCTTTGAGGAGACTTTTTCACTACCTTCGGGAGCAGGTCTCTTAGGAACGGGAGGAAGGGCATCTGAAGGAGCCTCACCAGAGGTCCTGCTGATAGCCGGAGTTACATTATCCTCGTGGACAGGCTAGGCCGAGTTCAGGGGAGCCGCTACTGTAACAATGCCCTCCATTCCAGTGGGCAGGGCAGAAGCTTCTGAGGAGGTCTCTGCCGCATTAACTTCCTCATCATCGCCAAGGTCTATCTTGACGGAACTAAAGACGAATTCCATCTCTGAAAAAGATAAGGAAAAGTTAGAATTACAAGCATAAGAAAATGAAAGAAGAATGAGAGCAGAAAGAGAAGAGAAGATGATTTTACCGGCTCTGGGGGAAAGTTCCGCTCCAGAGCTATCAAGGCCAAATTGAATTAATACGCCCCGATCCCGCACGAGTTGAATTATTTTAAAAAGACCATTCTCTTTAACGAGAACATGGTCTTCTAGGGATTTCATGATTTTCCGATCCCTCTGAGAAACTATAGAATCAGGAATAGCAACATAGGAAGGAGTGGTCTGTTGCCACTCGGCGCAAGGAAAGGGCCACTTCCCATTTTTGGGGGTAACCCAGAAGTACTTTTTCTTCCAACCCCCGTTAAGGCTGGGAGGTTTCTTTATGAAATTGGGGAGGCCATTTACACGAGAACTAAAGTAAAAGAATCCTTCCTTTAATTTCACCTCATGGCATGCTACGAACATTTCAGAACTAGGCTTCCCTCCATAGTGCTTAAGGAGGATGTAGAAAGATAAACATGTCCTAATGGATGAAGGATTTACCTGAGCTATCGATATGTTAAATAAGCGGCATATTTTGGCGAGATAAGGGCAAATTGGGAAACGAAGTCCACAATCGATGTGTGCCTCGAAGAATGGCAACGAGGGACGACAGAAGAAGTTCGGCCTCTCGTCGGGAAGAGCCATATCAAAAAGAAAACTAGAGACATTATGACATCTTCGTCGTATGGCTTTAAGCTCTAAAGAGGTCAGAGAAGAGTGTTTAGTGACCTTGTTCCATGATTCATCAGAAGAATCCTCAGAGGATGTTAACCTCCTTGGACGGCGAGAAATAGGAGGATAAGATGAAGAGGAAGAAGGATGAAGAACTAACGCCAAAGGAGGAGGTCCTAATTGGGATCTAGGATACTGATCGGACAAGACGTTCGTATGACCAGACGAGTAAAGTTGATCCGGAGTTAAGCTCCGGGAACTATGAGTACGGGAATCTGATCGAGTTCCCTCCCCTTCTGTGGAAAAAGAAGAGGAACCAGGAGCCGAAGGAGATGGACTAGCCATCAAGGATCAGTAAAGAAGAGGAAGAATAGGAAAGAAGACAGTACCTGATTTAGGTGACGGTGGCGCTCGAGCAAAAGAAACTCGCCGGAATTAAAGATCTTTCACCGGAATTTTAGAGAGAAGATTTTCTCAAAAGACAAAACTCTTTTACCCAGAAGTTCAACAGTGAAAAGTGAGGATAAAACTATCCTTTTATACTAAAGAGTGAGGGTATAGTTGCCTCAATGAATGAGTGACGCGTGTACGGCCCAGATGAGAGGAGGTGAAAGGTCGAGTCTGAATAAACGACTCAGATCGAAGGTAAAAAAAAAAAAAAAAAAGAGAAAGAAGAAAAGGGGAGTTTGAAAAATAAGCGTGAAAATCCGGAGAAGTTGAAAAGACTCTATTCTTAACTACTTTGGCAGGAACTGTGGTAGCCAAGAATAGGGGGGAGTGGATAATAGGGCATAATGGTGTAGATCCAAATGAAAGAAGCCACTAGTCAGAAGTCAAGATGAGACATAATCATCTTCCACCAGGACCTGATTATTCCGGGAACTGATCTCTAAAAACTATACACAAATTGATCAGATCCCTTCGGGATCTGATCTGCTATTGATAGCCTTATCCTGACTACGGATCGAGCCTGTGGGTGTGGATAAACGGAAGAGTTCGTTATTTGGTCCTCCTTTCTCTCTTAGGACCTAGGAAATGAATTGCCTTGCCTTCAGGAAGAATAAGAAATCTGGAGGTGTCAGAATATCTCTGAATACCCCTGCAAATGTATGCGTACTACCCGAATAATCAGTTATGTGTCAGAATCGTACTGTGACGTGGCACCACTCACAACAAACCCTAGATCCAAATTTACATCTTCACCCTTCAATCACAAGGTATAAAAGGTACCCCTTTTTTGGTTTTTCAGAGGTTAAGTCACTTTTTCTACCATTCACTTTCATATCAAAAAAATTCTTCTTCTCCATAAAACATCACTGACTTGAGCGTCGGAGGTCCGTCGCCGGACACCTCTCCGGCCCGGTTTTCGTGCAGGTCCCAACTACCATTGTCATCTTCCATCTCTATCAATCATTCAAGGATTCCAAAGGAGCTCATTTAGGTATTCATCACTTTAAAATATTTCTTTGAATGTGTTCTCGCTTATTCACTCCTGTGAATTTGATGAGGTCACATCACTCTGTTTATCTTGTTTTTTTTTTTTTTTTGAAGTGTGCGGAAGAGTACAGAAAAATGAAGTTTTTTTGGTTTAATTTTTTTTTTTCGATTTTTTTTTGCCTTTTTTCTGAATTTATTTTCTAAATTTTGTTACATTTTCTATTTTTTTTCGAAAATCTATTACTTTTTTAGGGAAAAAAAAACTGAAATAATTTTTTTTTCTAACTCCGGTGGTGATTGGCAGCGGTGACTCGGTTGAGAATCCGTTACAAATTGTTAATGTATAAAATTATTATTGATTGGATTATATTTTGTATAATTAATAAAAGGGTAGCATAGTCTTTTTGTATGGAAAAAAATTGGGGGGGGGGGTGAAGTCATAAAATGAGGGGGTTATTTAGCCGTGGCCTTTCTTGCTGGATCATAAATAGGCCCAACTACACATAACGGATATCAATGAGCCCAAATTAGTTTTCAAGTTCCGCGGCTGAGATAACCGCCACTTTTTTCTTCCCTTTCTTCCCAACTAGCTTAATGCTTAAACCCTAATCTTAAACCCCTGTAAATCCCCCTGCAATTCAACGTCAAACCCCGCTAACATTGCGATTCCTTCTTGAAGTTACTTGGAAAATCAAGCTGAAGAAAGCGTACAATGGTGAAACCTAACTCCCATTCGAAAAAGACAAAAGGCCGCGGGGTGGATTTCAAGGTAATGATCGGAAGCTCTTTAATCCGTTGAAGATCTAATTCCTGGTAAAAAGGTTCGATTTTCAAGATACATTGGATGTGAATTGACGAGTCCTCAAATTTGCTTTTGCAGAAATATAGGCGGAAAATTGGCAGGAAATTGCCGCCTCCCAAGAATGCTACCAACACAGAAATAAAATCTAAGGCAATACTTCTTCCGGAGCAAGGCATAGCAGCAGAAAAGGCGGGTTTAGCGGTTAGCAAAAAGGGTTTGACATTGAAGGAGATTCTTCAGCAGACAAGCCATCATAATGCCAAAGTCCGAAAAGGTCTGTCTTCTTTAACCCCATTCCTTAATTCACCTCTGTACAGGTACTTGAAGTGCAACTGTATTTGCATTTAACGTTTGTGGAAATTCTGTTGAGGTAGATAAATTGATCACGATACAGTTGCAATAGAAATGAGGAAAATAATATCTTACAGTAGTTATTCTAACTTGGAATGATTTCCATACATGTGAATGGCACATTTCATAAACTTTTACAGTTTTTTGGTCATTTAAATTTATATATATGACTTGGTAATAGGATGCTTGAAAAAGGTGATGGTTTTGAGTGCGTTAAAAATCTCATGGAATTGATCCACTCTATTTTGGGATAAGCCCAAAATTGAACATTGTAGTTGCTTTAGTTATTATTTCAAATCCCAAGTCATGGTTGGACAGTGGTGTTAGAGTTGGTGGATGAGTCTGGAATGATATTTCCCTCAATCAAGATTTTAAATTTGCATTAACATTTGACAATAATGACAGGATAGAATACTTAAATGTTTAGTTACCATTGTCTTAGAAACTGAGACTGAATAAATAGAACTGGACAACTTATCTTTTTATGAGTGAAAATTAGTTATTTCCTGAAACATGTATTTTAGGAGTATTCAGCCGTATATTTCATTTTCATGTCAACAAAGCAAACTGGCAATCCTGTGTATGAGAGGTAGTTGATAATAGAGGAGAGTGGTTGGTAGACGTGAGAATTGGGAGGTGAATGAGTGGCTAGTGCAGCCGCAATGGTGGTTCTGTAATAAGGAATAGAAGCTAATATAAGTAGTAAACCAGCTGTCTTTACTCTTTTTAGCTCAGTTTGAGCACCGGTGACAGTCATATTCTCATTAAAAAAACTGATGAGTTTTGAGTAATGGCCATTTGTAATCACATCCTATTGTAGATGACTTTACTTCTTACTGCTGATTTTTACAGTTTCAAGCTTTTTAAACTGAAATAACTAAACTTTCCTAGTGGATTCTGTGTTCATGATTTATAATACTCTCTCCGACCCATACTGTTTACCCTTTTACTTCCGGCACGGGTTTTTAATGTGGGAGTTGTTTATTATTATTAAAGGAGATAAAGTAGAGGGTATGAAAGTCTTTTAAGTAATAAAATAGAGTAATAAAGTATGGTGAATAATAAAATAGAGTAATAAAGTAATGGTATGTGTGGTAACTGGTAAGCAAAAGATGTTTGAAGGGTGTGAGTTATAAGAGATGTTATGTTTTTATGGTATGAGTAAACAAGTATGAGACAGTCCGTTTTGACAAATGGGTAAACAAGTATGGGACGGAGGGAGTAGTATCTTTCTTCTCACTCTGTGCTTGACAAACGTTAACAATGTTTATTTATTCTTCCCTCAGATGCTTTGCTAGGAATTAAAGATATATTGGTCACCCACCCAACTGAGCTGAAGTTGCATAAGCTAGCTGTTATTGAAAAACTTCGGGAACGCATTGGTGATGATGATAAGGTTGTCCGTGAAACACTTTATCAACTTTTCAAGTCAGTAATTTTCCCTGGATGCCCAAAGGTATACATGCATATTCCAAAGTATTTCCCCTTGAAGCTCTTAAACCCTTTTCTTTTGTAATGTGTGGTCCAGGGATACCTATAATTAGGTTTTTTTTTTAGCCATTTCAATTTGTCTCAGTTCTTACCCGATTTGTATATAAAGAATATGTTGCTTATTTGATGTTCTATTTAGCGTATTACTTGGCTTTCTGAACAGTGGAATTGATATTTGTTGAGTTTCTGTGGTCAAAGGCAACTCAGCCATTATTATATTAGGTAGTAGCATGTCTTCAATCATTATTTTATGTGGAGATGTTATTTGTAGGTTTTGTAAATAGACCTCAACAAAATAATTTTTCATTCAATGAGAATTGAACTTCAATTTTCCGTTTCATGGTTTATATAAAAGCATTTGCCAGGTTTTTAGATAATGGAGATTTTTATAGTATGGACTTGAACATATGAAATTTGTAATGGAGATTCCTGATGCATAATTTTTAAATGATTTCATCTTGAGTCTGGTATTTGAACATGAATTTTTTTATTTTTTTGTTACTTACTTTTTAGATAATAAACAGAGAGCTGTTACTCGCTTGGTGGCAAAATATTCAATTCCGACAAATTTAAAGTTTCATTTATTTAAAGATTAAAGGTTCCCAATGCCTTGAGGTCGAGAGTGCTAGTTGTTATAATACTTTTCTTATTGTTTGTGGACGAGCCCATTTTTTCGTATGAGTATGTAGTACATCGTAATTTTACATAAATATAGATGTTTTTGGTTTGAAGTTGGATATGCTTTGGTTGATATTCTGCTTTGTGCTTGCAGGATAACCAAGGACCATTAGTTTCTTTGTTGATGGCATATATTTTTAATGCTATGACACATTTAGCTATGGATGTGCGTTTGACGGCTTTCAAATTTTTTGACCTTGTTCTCCAGTTCTACCCCACATCATTTACCTCCTATGCTGAAAAGGTATTCTTAGTTTATTGTTAGAATGGAATTTCAGGTGTAACCATTGATCTTTATACGTCTGGTCATCTGGCTTATTGTGGAGTTCATTATTTTTTATTATCATATCTGCAGGTTCTCCAGAACTATGAAAGTATATTACGAAAGAACCAATTTTTAGAGGACAAGAGCAAATTAAAGAGCATCCTTGCTGGACTGGTTCGCTGCTTGTCACTGTTGCCATGCAAAGAGAGAGATCAGTCGGAAGATAAACATGTATACTCTAGTGAATTCATGCTCTTGTTTCTTATAAAAGAAAGAAAAAAAAATTAAGAGTTCATGCAAATTTTGTTTGTACTAATTTAAAAATTTTAGTAGTCTTTTGATATAAAGGTCCGAATTGGTTGCATTTCCTAATTCAAATGATATGTGAAAAAGATGTTCAATCCATCCACTATGGCTTGAGAATTTGAAATTTTATCTCTCTTTTCACACTTATCTGTATCAACTATGTTTGGCATTTCTAGCAATACTGCACAAGTCATCCAAATTATCTCCTGTTACTTTACTACAGACTCTGTCCCAGTAGAATTTATGTGTTTAATTCTGTTAGCATCCCAAATTAATGCTCAGTTAAGAAGGAGATGTAATGTTTAAGAGTACAAAAAAATGAGGTATGCAAAAAGTCACTACCTTTTGGAGCCCTTCACAATGCATTGTTTCTTCTGCATCATTTGTGGGGTGTCATCACATATTCTTCTGTTGTTTCCTCAAGAATATATCTACATGTCCATATGTAGTGTAATATATGTGCGCTGGGTGGAGGGGTATCGATACATTTTTTTAGCTTCTTCGAACTTTCAGCCTGTCACCTTGATGCATTTTTCTTTGCAGTCTTCTTACTTAAGTTCATTTTTTGTCTTCTGCTCGTCACATATTTTGTCTATCTTCCTCACTTGTGTTTTAGATAGAATACTTATTTATGTCTGGTTCTTACAGGGTCTCCTAGACCATGATATTCTTCATGCGTTTGAGCCTGAGGTTTCCAGAGATCCTATTGGTGAGTTTCATATTTATTTTATCTTCAAATCAGTGCTATTTGAAGCGTCTGCTTGAGAAATATAGATGTAATCACTTTGAAATGATGGATAATTGAGAAGAGAATGCATTCTTATTAGATTTATTAGACACTGATTAGTGCTTTACCCTGCTACATTTATCTCACATAAGGTATTTAACAGTGGGTGCATATCTGTTTTTTGGTTATATGCTTTCAAAATTTGATGAAGATCTTATAGTACCTTCCCTGCTGTTCAACCCTAAAAGTATATTTCAATGTGTGTTGCTCTTAAACACAAATGTTATCTCTGCCAGAACAGCAGTACCCTTTTTTTTCTTGTCTAGGTGAGGGACTGTTTCTGAACAAACTTGTAGTACATCAGATTGCAAGGAAAGTGCAAATTTGTTTTCGCCTAGCTACTAGAGATGTTTGAATTTGTTTTAGCTAGTTAGTTTATGGCATTGTAGCAATCTAAGTTTGAGAAGTAGCTCTGTATTGCTTCGCCTTTTTCCACCATGATCCCTCTGATGCCAAAATTTTATACTCAGTGTAAATCCTTGTCAATATTACTTGAGGATCCCTTCTTTGAAGTTTCATAGTTCATAGTATGAATTTGAGGTTCTTTTACTTCCCTTACTAACTTTTGAATATGGCAAAGTTCTCAAAATTAATGTGAAATAGGAGATTTGTGGTGCTTAGAAAATAGTGAAGTTATATTGATCACTGCTTTTAAAGTTAGGCATCCTGCAAAGGCTTACAATTGGCGATGGCATTAATTTGTAACTTTATAGATTTTGTTCCTACATGCATGCACACTGTATGTATATTATGTCCCAATTGGCAAGATGTTGGTCCATTCCACCCCTTCAATTATTTGTTCTCTCACCCACTTTGTCTTCATGTTTGGCAGGGCTTATGGATATCTCCAACCAATTAAAGGATCTTTTGCCCATTCTAGTTAGTTGTTTCCGTGACTTCATGCCATTGGTGAATGGCACTGCCCAACTAGATCTGCAGTCATTCGATTGTATGCAATTCATACTTCAGAGCATAGATATCATAGCCAGATTTTTTGTTGCTGGAATTTATGGATGTGAACATGATCCACAAGTTATTTTGAATCAATTAATATCACCGATGACATTAAAGAAGTTATGGGATGTTTATCCTCTCAACATAGTTCATCGTTCCTCAGGAAAGGTATATTGTTCTTTTGTATCAAGTATTGTAATAGTGTAGCTTCTGTTTTTTTTTTGAGCCTCAAATGTGATTTTCTTGGTTCGAAACTGTTAAAACCAAATTTGTGCTGAAACTGCACCATTATATTGCTTTCCTTTGTCTCATCAGTGGTATTGTATATATGGTGGCTAATTTTGTATATCCACTTTGTATTGGACCTATTGGAAAAAGTTTATGGTTACTCTATTTTCTGTGTGGTACATTTTAGACGTTAATATCGCCAGTCACTACTCCTTTTTTTCTTTCTGTTTGAAAGGATACAAATCTCTAAAAAATTATATTTTCTTTGTGCTTGCAGGATGATGATCGAATCTTCATGTTAAACAATATAATTACCAAAATATTTTTGCAGCTGAGAAACTGGGTCCATCCTCCCTCAGTTTTATTGGACAAGTTTTTGGAATTCGTTGAAAGTTCATTGGCTACAAAGGTTTGGTTTGCTTATGGACTCCCCTTTTTTGGTCTTATATTCATAAAATAATCTTTTAGAATCTAATCTGGTACTTGGTGTGAGTGCCAATTACGAAATAGATTTTTGCTGGTAATACAATGAAACACCTTTTTTCTTTATGCTGCTGTTTTGTTTTTTCGTGGGTTGGGAAATGCTCATATGTGCAAGGGGGTATCCTTCAATAAAAACACAAAAGTATTGAAGAAATAATTCATAGTCTGCAACTCGTGTTTTTTTCTTATTTCTTATCAGTCATTTTTTTCTGTGTTGCATCTTTACATCAGCTGCATGGATTATTCCCTTCATATATGCACATTATTTGCAGGTACAATCAGGTAAAGTATCTCATGAGAGACACTTGCTTCCACTGATACCATACACTCCAAAACTAATAATGCAAATTTCTGGTTGGTGGAGGTCTCGTATACTTCAGGTCTGTTATTAGTCTTGTGTGCCTTCAGCTGCTGTTTGACTGTTAATTGATGTTCTTGATTTCATTCTCCTAATATTTCTTTCTTCTATGCAATGGTCACTCTTTAATGTCCTTTTATTGTTGCAGGCTTTCACTGTGGCTTTCAAGAACTCTAATCCAGCGTCTTCAATGAAATTAGCTTGCATTCGTGCAATTGAAGAAATGCTTGCTCCTGTAAGATATCTACTCCCCCATCCCCACACCCTCTGGGGTCATAACATTCTAGGATTGATTCCCCATTCCTTTTTTTTTTCAAGATTGTGCTTGCATGTAATTCAGATTGCAATTACAATTATCGCCTTCGTGTTGAAACTGTTATGTTCTTTAACTTATTCTGGGGAATTATGGGGTCTGAACTTTTTATGGGTTGAAATCTTCCCATTTCCAAAGATAGTGATTTCTCTTTTACACAGTACGGAGTATCTGCTAATAAGATTTATCATAAATCTAGTGTTATAGATCTGATATGAAGTTCAGATAAGGTTGCACTATTGACATAAAAGGTAGCTGTTATTTTTACTTGATAGAATTTTGTGGCACTTTGGGTTGGAGCTATGGTGGACCTGATGTTGCAGAATTTGAATTATTTACCTCTATGTTGTAACTCTTAAATATTGGCCTCAATTTTTCTGTGCAACAGGAAGGGAGTTCACTTTACCTTGATGTAAATGATCCTACTTTGTTGGACTATCAAATCACTTGGATACAGGATCTTCCTTCATTGCTGATTTTGTTGGGTGAAAAAAACCCAGTGTGTACCAAGGTACTGGTGTAAAAATTCTTTATGGGTAATTTTATGTGTTATTATTATTAATGCTTAATTGTTGTTCTTCCTGCAGGCTGTGTTGCGCCTTCTACTTTGTGTAGGGAAAACTGCTCCTGTCAACTCTCCATTCTCTCAGGAATTTGACACGACACAATATGGTTTTAGAGATTTTTTCAGCAGACGAGTTGAGAATGGTATAGACTTCTGATGTTTCTTCTGTTTTTATCTCCTTTGGTTATACATGTTTTTAATGTAATAAACTGTTTTACAGCTATATGCTATGGTCCATTCATAAAGCTTGCAGCAGATATTCAGGAGCTTGCCATTTGCTGCCTCTATTATTTTTCTTTCATTGACTCACAGCTTCTGCAGTCACTAATTTCATGTTGCTTATGTAAGTTTTTTGCAGAATTCAGATATTCTTTATTGTCATGACTCACTATTGCATATTTTATGTGCTCCTACAATATCCTTTATTGTGACTAGTGTGTAGTTAAGTGGCACTCTTAATATTAGTTATGCTCTATTACTAACTGCTTGACTTAAATGTCAGACTTATAATCTCTTTTGCAAATGGAACTTTTGTTATCTTGTTGATCTTCAAAGGATTTTTTTTTTTGAGAAATAATTTGACTGTATCAAATCTTGTTTACAATCTTTGTACAAAGCTGGTAAATACTCAAAACATAAGCATGCTGGAAGTATGCATACATGATGTTAGAGATTTTGTGAGTTAAGAATCCTCACCTGCATGTCTTAAAAACAATATTGCAAAAGTGGGGCCGAGGTATCACGATCTTGATAATTATCTCCCAAGTTATACTTTTGAAAGCAAGCTACATTGATTTATTGCCAATTACTTCACACTGTGCTTGTTAGAGCAAGTTCATTCTTAGCTGGTTATCAGATGGAAGCCATGGAAGTTAGATAGAAGTTGACTAAATAAAAAACAAGAAATGAGGTATTGTGACAAACATATCGTCAAAATAATTTGTGGATTTACTTTGTCCCTATTTCACAGGTGTTGATCTTCAGCCATTTTTAGTTTTTCGTATGTTAGAAGTTCTGCAATCCGCCTTTCAAGCTGGACATATTAAAGTTGCAGACTACACAAGTTTCCTTGTGACTTTACTCTCGCGATTCAAAGTTTATCCAGGTACCTTGATTAACATCTCATTTCTGGTTGTATCCATGGCATTAGCATGTTGGATTTTTTTATTTTTTTTAAATGCATTGTACCATTTCAATGGTATCATTGTAGATTTCTCTTACATCTGTTATATTGCATTGCGTTGCAGAAAAAGTATGTCCTGCCATCAAGTATGATGGGAAGTCAAATGGAAAGACATTTAAACAAATTACTAGCATTATCAGTACGTGTTTGTCACAACTTGGTGACGGTAATCTTGTTATGGAGATGCTGGAGAAGATAATTGTTGATCACATAGTATGTACTCACTATCGTGTATTGAATCAATATATATCTTTGATTATCACACTAGACGTTTATCTTTGATTAATATTTTTTCCAGTGTGGAGATACACCAATGGACAATAAGTGCGCTTTTCTAAGATTGCTCATCACACTAGACTCCAAACCATCAAGGCTTTCAGATCAGAGTTTTGTCAACATAAGCGGTGTTCTTCCGCAGTATATGATCAATGTTGTAACTGTTAGTACTTCTCCTTCTAATTTTGTTTTAAAAAGTTTATTTAATCTCCCTTGTCAAGTTTTCTTAGGATCTTTCGTTTTGATGCAGAATGTGGGTGAAGACGATCAAGAGTCCACATCTGTCATAAATGTAAAAAGAAGGCGATATTACTTATTACCTTGCTTTCATCTGATTCATGAGAACAAAAGGCTATTGAGCCTTATGTTAAATGTGATGGGATCTTGGGTTTCTGATGTTAGTACATCACTTGTGTCCCATAATATTCACACTTCAGTTGATCGCACAACTACTATATGTGCAATTGCCTCTCTACTCCTTCACGTGTATAAGGAATCCAGGATCCGACAGACTCTGCTCACATGCAACACTGAAATGGACACTATTTTACAGACTCTTCTCGTCATACTGGTACACTCTTTAAACCTGAATGGTTATTTCACATGATCTTTTTGTTTACATCATTTTTCTCTTTCCGTTTGAAAACCCAATCGATAAAAGGAAGTCTGGCAAAACAGTGAGTTAAGGTTGAAAATATCGATATCGGTAAATTTAAAAAACTATGAATTTAATAACAAATTATTAATTTTTGCTGTAAAGAAAAAAAAATATAAATTTAACAAAAGAATTTGAACAAATTTTACTTTTGTGATAAATTTACATAAAATATAATGTACTCCCGATATTATCTCATACGCTATTTATCGATGTTTTTCGAAATTTATCGACATTTTCTCAAATTTATCATACACTAGGCTCAATTTGTACAACAAATTAAATGATATTGCATGCCAATATTTATCAAAAATAAAAAATTTAATTTATTTTACGAATATTGTCAAAATGTTGTTCTTCCCAATGTGATCATGAAAATTGGATATATCAAGGATATTTCCACCCTCGAGTACAACAGACTTGTGTAATTATGAAATTTGGAGGAGTGATTAGTAATTTTTAATAATATTACCATGGCTGCTTTGTACTTTGTTCAGTCTACAGAAGGCTCAAAATTGAGCTTGGAGGAAAGACACAAAATTCAAAGGTCATATGATCAATTGAGAGCAATCACTGATAATGAAGCTTTGGGACAGCCCTGACTTGATTAGTACCAAAGTATGTACCTATCTAATTATCGCTTTTATCACGGATTTGGTGAAAATTGTGCAGATCTTACTTTTTTCTTGACAGTATTCCTGTTCTAATATATATAGTTCTATGCCTTCAGAATTTTGATTCAACACGGAAAGGAGTGTTCAGGAGTAAGCACCTTGCAACTAGTGCTCTGCTGTTTATGAGAAAATCCTTCGACACACTTGTGTGTATAATGGAGCAAAATCATCCAATTCAATAGGGAAGAGCCATTGGTGAGATTAATTGTCTTGAATGGCTCTTTCCTAGATGTTTCTATTTAAGAGAAAATAGCAGCACCAAATATGGAGATTAAATTTCCCTGGATATTCATAGAGCTGCAAGGTGGGAAGTTTGCATACAGAGCTGATAAATGAAATGTACTGGTAAAAAATAAGATTAAGGCTGTGTATTCATTACAATTTTGAAATATGACCGAATAATCCCAAAATTTTGGTACTATTTGATTTTTTTGTTTTCAAGTAATCAATGTATGGTTTTATTTTTTTTGTTATTTTGATTCACTAGAATACCAAATTTTAGTTTCAGATGTTTTTATTTTAAAACACGTCGGTTTTGGAATTTTGAATATTTTGTTGTAAAATGATACTCCCTCCATACAAATTCATTATTCTCACTTTCCTTTTTTTTTTGTCCAATTTTATTACATTCCCTTTTTGAAAATAATACTTTCACACTAATTTATCTTCATTCTTCAACTATCACTTATTTACTCAAATTGCCACTAACTTTATTTAAAAACAATAATTTTATCTATAAATGGATCCTACAATATCTTATCATACTCCCAATGAAGTAAGTTTCAACTAGTTCATTTTTAGAGTTGAGTTAAGTTCACCCCCTAATTTTCCAAATCTACCCTCCCATTCATAAACCTTATTCCCTCTCACACCCCCACCGCTGCTCCTCACACCCAACCATTGCCACAACGCTCCCGCCTAGGGGTGTAAACAAGCCGAGTAGTGCTGAGCTTGAAACTCGATTGTTATACTCGAAGCTCGATACTCGACTCGGTCGAGCCTAAAATTTTGAAGATCGAGCTCGACTTGATAAGAAACTCGATAAACTCGAGCTCGGCTCGACTCGATTACCTATATAATTTTCAAAATTAATTTTAAAACATATTTTTTTCTAAAATAAACTCGAGCTCGACTCGATTATTCGTATATAAATATAAATTATATATTAATGGCAAAATAGTAAATATTGTTCAAGCTCGATTAGGCTCGCGAGCCTTTCGAGCCGAGTATTTATGAGCTCGAACTCGGTAGCTACTCGAGTAGCTCGAAACTCAACTCGACTCGATTAACTTCGAGTCGATTTCGATCTTTTTTCGAATCGAGCACGAGTAGCTCGCGAGTAGGCTCGACTCACTTACACCCCTACTCCCGCCTCCACGACCTAAACCCTGCGTCTGCGACAACCACCCATGCACGCCTGAATTGCGCCTCTTCTCTTTCCCCAACTCCCTTCTTCAGCCTCCCCTCCCATTGTCGTCTCCGTCAGCGTAGTGCTGCCGCCGCTAGGAGGTTGTGCCACCACCTCTTCGCCGTCCTCCACCAACCCACAGATCGTCTACACCGCTGCTGCCTCTACGAGCCATCAAAAAGCAGCAGCAGCGCACCCCAGAGCCTAATCATTTTCCAGCAGCGCAATAAAGGTAATCTCAAGAATCTAACACCCTAGTTTTCGTTGATTTGGAACTTCAGATACGTGGAATTTGCTTAATATCTGGAAAAAATATTACTCCTCGTCCAATTTTATTATGTGCATGCCCTTTCTTTTTTTAATAATACTATTATACTCCCTCCGTCCCAGGATTACTTGCACACCTACTTTTTCGAACCTTTAGAAACTTCACCCGTATAATATCTACAATATTACATTTAATGTAAGTACTACTTTATCTTTTATCTGTACACTCCTATCATCACTTATTTATCCACTTTATCATTCACTTTATTCATAAACAATCATTTATTTACAAATTGACCCCAATATCCCATCACCCATCATACCCTATTCCCAGGAGAAGTGGGCATAATAAAGTTGGAAGGAGAGGGTATATTCTTCTTGGCGGCGAACTCAACAAAAGAGCGGGACAATTATCCGTGGCCTTTTTCTTTGAGTGAACCAATGAACCCCAATTTTTTCCTGACTATATGCACCTCCATTTCGGAGGGATGCACTCCCCCTTTCAATTTATTAATATAATAATGGAGTAAAAAGTCAAAAATACCCTTCATTAAAATACAGCGTACTAGATGCACCCCTTTACTAATCGCACCCTTCACTATCATTTCTTTCACCTTATTCCTAACCCAAAACTCCGGCCACCGTCACCATTTTTTCAGGTAACAAGAAATAAAAAAAAATTAAAAATTTCAACAAATCAATCATATTCATCCACAAATTACCATTATCAAACCCATTAACAAACACCATTATCAAAACTTAGAAAACTAACATTTTTTTAAAAAAAATTCGTCAAAACAAACACCATTTTTTTTTTTGCAACAAAAACAAACACCATTATCAAAACTTAGAAAACAACATTTTTTTAAAAAAATTCGTCAAACCAGTGCCAAACATATATCTTCCGATCGACCACATTTCGTCGACCATATATCTACCATATATCTTTCCGTCGACCGCATTTTGTCGACGGAAGAATATATGGTCGACCAACAAATGTCGATCGACACTGTAATGTCGACCATGTACACTTTCGTCGACATTATTATGTCGATGAAAGTGTACATGGTCGACATTACAGTGTCGAAATAAAAAACAAAAATGGTGTTTAACGCCGGCGAATCGGGGTGGGCTAACGTTGTGAACCAACGCCGGTGAAGAGAGGGAGAGAAGAGAGAGGTAGGGGCGGCCGCGGCCTGCCGATGGACGGGGGCGGCCCTGAATTTAATTTTTTTTTTTTTACAGATCGGGGTGGTGTTTGGAGGGGGGGAATGGATGGGAGAGGGCGGCGCGGCGGCCGATTGACGGGGCGGCAGCACGGCCGTTGTATTTTTTTTTTTACAGATCAGGGCGATTCGGCAGCGGGGGAAATGGAGGGGAGAGAATAGATCGAGGGAGAGGGGGAGGAAGGAGGGAGAGGGGGGCAAACCTGGGGGGCGGTCGCGCGGCCGCCAATCTGTATTTTTTTTTTTACAGGAGGTTGGGGCGGCGAGGCGGAGGTTGGGGCGGCCGCGACGAGGCGAGGCGGGGGTGGCCGGCGACGGGGTGAGGCGTGGGTTGCCGGCGACGGGGTGGAGGGAGGGGGAGGGTGAAGGTGGGGTGAGGTGGGTTGGGTTGGGGAAGATGAAATGAATTTAGGGTTGGGTGTGGGTAGTAATAGGTATATTATGAAGGGAGGGGTATTTATGACATTTGAGGGGAGGTGTGACCTAAATTTCTGGGTGTGTATAAATCGGGGGAGTGCATCTCTCCGAAATGGAGGTGCATATAGTCAGACCCGTTGAATCTTATTCATTTAATGGGTCTTTATTTTTTTGAATGTTATCCATATATTGGGCCTCTAGGTCAGTTGGACTAGGGGGAAATGGAGACCCATTTTCCCTAAATTAATTTAAATTCTTAAAACTGTTGGCGGGAAACGAAATAATTTAGCAGCTTCCATAACTCATAGCCTAGGTACCATAAAGTCGAAAGCTAATTGAGCAGGGAAGGTTATGTAGAAGATGCAATCGAAGATCAGCGCATTCTTTAAGCCCTCTCCTTCTCTGCGCCCGGAATCTCCTGAGTCGTCTCCATTTTCCTGCAATCTATTCGATTCTATATCTGAAGAGCCAGAAATCACAGTCACATACTCACGCAAGATCTATAAGCGACAAGGGTAAATTAATGGAATCTTTGGTTCTATATTGTTGATATACGTTTTCTGAGGGCTTTCTCGTATATACGTTTTTTCTGTTTATCATTTATCAGTATTAGTCTTCATTTTGAATTTTCTCGCCCCTGATTTTAGTTATGCAGATTGTTTTGTTAGATTGCCTTGTAGTGTTTTGCCCACCATTCCATGTGCATTCATTCGTTATTTTGCATTTCTGGACAATAATTGTTTAGTAATTAGTAATTACGAACATTTGCTTATAAATATGTGTTGCTAAATTACTAGTATTAAGTAATTTTCATGCTGTGGAATTTTATAGACTTAGTTAATAATGTTGAAAGGTAATTTTGCTTTCTCATAGGGAGAATGGAAGCGAATCTAATACCAAATCAATAGATAATGATGATCCTGAGAACAAATTAACCAAATCAAAGCAAACCAAGTGTAGCAAAGTTCTGAACAAGAAACGAAACTATGCTCAGTTGCACTTGGAGGTTGGTCAGTCAAATTTTCTATTGCATACTTGTAAAATATGTGGTTTCAAGTATGCTACTGGGGACGAAGATGATGAAAAGGTCCACAAAACGTTCCACAAGAATTACACCCATGGAATACCTTTTAAGGTAATCAAAGAACATGAGATTCCGTTTTCATATGTGCTTTGTCAATTTCATCATCGTTATGTTCTAATTTTCTGTGTTGTGGTTTACAAATTTTAAGGGTTGGCGCAACGAAAAAGTTATAGATACGGTAGAAAGGGGGCGTGTTATTTTGGTAGAAGATGGTGATCCACCTCCTCAGCAAAAAAAGGTATTGAATGATTTATCTTTTGATTAACAAATTTTGTTTAAACTTTACTTTTTTGGGGTAGTTTAATGGTTGATCAAGTGATAATGTAGGTACAGGAAGTTGTGCACATTATGGAAACAGAGCTTGGGGAGGGGTGGATACTCAATAATGACTGTAAGGTAAGCAACTTATTAAATAAACATCAAATATTACAGACTATGTTAAGTTGAATGTTGTGTTAAAAGAAGCAAAGAATTCATGTGTTTTACACGGTAGCAGGTATATCTATTTATCTCATCACAAAGAATATGTGGATGTCTTGTTGCCGAACCAATTAAAAAGGCATACACCTTTCTCTCGAGCTCAATGGATGAAAAACATAACGTTTCTCCAAAGAAGAAAAAGACGAACTCAACAACTCTTCAATTTGGCGGTTTTAACCTTCATAGAGAAATCATAAGAAGGGATGTTGTCAAAAGTCCTGAAGAAGAAAGCCATGAGGGAGTGATTCTGTGCGATAACGAGGCTGTACCAGCTGTATGTGGCGTTAGAGCCATTTGGGTCACTCCTTCTAACAGAAGAAAGCACATAGCTAGCAGTCTACTTGATGCAGCAAGGTAACATATTGTCTCTCTTATCTGTTCATAAATTTACGAAAGAAATGATATTAGAAATTGGAATTTTGATTCTTGATTATTGAGAGATTATAATGTTTTTGTTGGAGATAGGAGGACTTTCTGTAAAGACATGATTCTCAACCCCACACAGTTGGCATTTTCTCAGCCCACCTCACTTGGGAAAGCATTGATTTCCAGCTATACAAAAACAGCTTCTTTCTTGGTCTACACAACTGCTAATATGGACTAGACCAGACCTGTTCCCAAATTATTTCAGGTCATCATTTCTTCTTCAGATTCTTGGTCTACCTTGTTTTAATACCGAATATCTATTTATAGATTTTCACATTATGATAGTGCTGCTTCTAAATTTGTAATCAACCACACAATTAGTGTTTTCTGTTCAATATATATTTTAATTTCATCAATACGTTTATAATAGATGAATTCAACTTAAATATTTTAAAAGGCATTACTAGTTAGCGTCTAGGTAGGGGTTAGGTGGGGCCTAAGCATGACCAATTTGGAATAAATTAGTACTCCCTCCGTCCCACAAAGATAGTCACATATTCCTTTTTTGGATGTCTAAAATTATAGCCACATTTCCTCTTTTACTTTAGCATTAAATGTTTTGTTGTCAATTTTACCCCCAATTTATAAGAGTAATTAATGCTTAGCAGATTTTGGAGTATTAGATTTTAAGGGCAAATTTGGCACATTAGCTCAATTTGACTGCATTTATTGATTTTTCTTAATCTGTGTGCAAAGTCAAATGTGGCTATTTTTGTGGGACGGAGGGAGTAGCATTTAGACAGGATTTTTTTTAGAACGATATTTTAGAATCTAAACCATTGAGTTCCCAACTGAATATGATAATTTAGGAATATCCTTTGAACGTTGAATTCTATGGTTACTTTAAAGTGGTTACAAAATAATCTAAACAAGTTATATGTCGTGTTTGATCAATATTGCATTGACTTAGAATATAAAGTATGAGAGAACAAATTCTTAATACTGAATTATGATTATGCCTGTGTTGATTCTTTATATTCTTGAATTTATTCAATACCCATAAATAAAATTAGGGGGTTAAATTTACTCTTTGTTCATATTCCAACTTTTGTACTTCAAATATAAAATAAAATATTCCAAGTTTTGTTTCGTACATAAGTTAATCACTGTCTAAAAAAATTCAACATATGTTTTACAATAGAGAATTTTGGTGTTTGAAAAATCGACAAATCGACACTTTCTGCAACTTGTACTTTCATCCCTTAAATACCCAATGATATTGAATTTGAATTTCAATCTTTAATTACTTTATATTACCCGGCCATGCCATATACTCTCGAATAATAATATTACTAAAAGAAATTTAAAAAAAAATTCGAGACGATTGAATTAGTCTTTTGAGTCTAAAAGTTAATCTACTTTTTCTTTTATATTTTTCTCTTTCTGTATGTTTCTTCTGTATTTTATGTATTGATATATTTAGAAATGCAATATACTAGCTAAAGAGTGTCTACAAAGCTAAGTTGAGTTCAACATAAATTAATGGTATAGACTATTTATAATATACTGTATATAGTACTAAATTGATTTCATAGAAAACCAACACTTTACAATCTATAAAGCAACAAACATCTACCTAAAGTGTTCTTTAAGTTTGAAGCTCACTCAACAGGCCTTTTGCTTTTACAAAATTGTTTAGTTTTTTTGTAACGTGATGAGTCTTCTTAATTATAAGTAGGGTAAATCAAGAAAGACGTGTGTTTAAGTGATTGGGTTATTATTGAAAATTATACATATATTTTTCTAAAGAAATATTCAATTGGGAAGTGACTTCTAATCATTCACTTACATTTTTTTTTATTATTAATCTTTAGTTTTAATTTTCTATTTCTATTACCATAGACTTTTACTACTACTACTAAACAAAATTTTCAGCATTACTATATTTTGATAATTTCTTTAATGGCATGAGATATCACAAACTAACTACACAGTATCTTATTTAAAAAAGAAGATTGGTAGCAATGAATTTAGTAGCATTAACTTTTGTTAATTCTACGCGGTCCAAGTACATTAATGTCTCCGAACGTCTTTCTCATACGTAAAATTAGTCACCAAAAAGAGGAGAATATTTCCAATATTTATTGTTATTACTGTACAACATTATTACATTTTCGTTAATGAGTCTGACGCGTTGAATTATCTTAATCTCATTGGAAATTATTATTCGGGGCCATGTACTATCACATTTTATTAGCGTCTTCTATACTCCTTCCTTCCAAAAAAAAAAAAGTTTCTCTTGTTCGTTTTTGTTTGTCCAGAAATTTGATTTTATTTATTTATTTAGCATGTAAAATATTCTAATTACTCTCATTTAATTATGTATTGATTATTATTTTAATGATCAATAAATAAGAATATATTTAAAAATTTATAGGTAAAATTCAGAAACACAATAAATAATATTTCTTCTGTCACATAATAACTTTTACATTATTAAATTGGAAAACACTTTTACAAAATTATCTACTGATATTGCTCTATTTATTATTATATTTTTTTAATATGTATATTTATCTAATTGAAAGTTAGTGCTCTATTTATTATTATATTTTTTTAATAGGTGTATTTATCTACTTGAAAATTATTACGTTACAAAGAAGGAAACAATCATTAAGTGAAAATTGGTGTATCATTGAAATTAGATCCCAGTAAAATCAGCTCTCTCGATTTATTTTAACTTGAAAGTAAATGGAAGTGACGTGAAGATGTAGTTAGGATTCTCAATTCTAATTTCGTGGTTTATTATTGCACGTCACGTATTATCATCTTTAATACTCCCTCCATCCCTAAAAAGTTTTCATAATTTCCTTTTTTTAATTTATCTCAAAAAATTTGCATACTCCAAAATAGAAATAATCATCACAATTCTCACCCTAATAATATACATATATTTACTCTTTATGTCATTACTTTTGAGACCCACCGTACACTCAAGTACTCAATCCACCCACTTTATTTATTTTATATATAAAAGTTTATGAAATTACCCCTCAACACTCTCATCATTACACTTTCGCAAACTTTTCGAGGACGGAGAGAGTACATACTCCGTACTGAGCTAATTTTGTATGTACTGGTTGTAATTGTCGTAATTAATACAATATTGTCTACGGTAAATAATTAATACTCTACTATTTAATAAAATCAATTAATATTAATTAACTAATACTACTACTATTTAATAAAATTATACTATGCAATTACATATTGATTGATGAGGTTATTTTAATACAAATAGTATATGAAAGGTAATGGAATGTGTGGTGAATTTTTTTTGATTAGATTAGGAGATAGTATAAATCTCACTTTTAGCGAATTAAATTAAATTACCCAGTATACAAATTATGAAAATAAACAACACAAGGCAAATAAAACCAAATGTAACCTTTCTAGTGGTAACCGATAATTGATAATTCTCTACGATCAAGTCATTTGAAAAGAACGTAGAGACTTCGTAGTCAAGACTCAAAACTTTGAAACAGGGGTATTATAGTCCTTTCGGATCACGATGAAACAGCCCAGGCAACAAAAAGAAGTAAAAATAAATAAATTATTATTTATTATAGAAACCGCGGGGTAACACGGTAAAGCTGACAAAGATGACAGTACACCCACATCCTAATTGCTTGAATCCCAAGTAATTTCCCCAATATTATTCTCTCGAAGCTCCTTTTATAATCTCACACAATCTGCGCTTTTACTTATTTTATCCCAAAACTACCCCCACCGCCCTTCTTTATACCCCTCATATCCCTACCTAAACCTCACCCTCCTCCCTCGTTATATAAACCCCATCTCTGTTTCTGTTACCCTAACAGAGTCCTTTTCGCCCTATGTTCATCAAAGTTTCTTTTGATCTTCCCTTTCTTCAAAGCTAACGTCATGGTGGAGGGCGGCAGAGGCCCGTCGTTTCCGGTGGTGTTCTTTGACGGCGAGAGGGAGATGAATATAGGAGATGTCAAGATTAATCCCACGCTCGAGTACAAGCCGTTTCAACTCATGTTAAGCCAGAAGATCGGGATCTCTCCGAATCAAATCTCTATTTACCTCGTTGACCGGAGGAAGGGTCACAAGTCGGAGGACCGCCGGAGGATTCCGATCACCGGAAAAGTCAACTTTGGCTTGATTTGTCGCCAGAGGGACTGCAGTTTCCTCGTAGTCCTGAAAAGATCTCGGAAGTCGAGGAGTCGGAGGGATAGGATTGTTCATGGGCTGGAATTCTCCGATTTCTTGTCGGAGGACGACTTTTCTCCGCCGGCGATGCGTTCGGTGCCGGATAATTGGGTATTACTGCGGAGGAATCAACAGGCTCCGTTCCATGACCAGATTACACAGTCGGAATTGGCGGATTTGAATGATCGGTTGCAGAATTTGAGAGTTCAGAGAGAGAATTATCAGATGGCGATGGGGAAACCGAACAATTTGAATTCGCCTAATTTTATGTCGAGCAGCGGTTTCGACCCGATCCAAATCCCTGTGGGTTTACCCAACATTGATGATTTTTATTTGACTCCGATTATGACGAACAATGACAAAAAAGTCTATTGCGAGGAATGTGCGAATGCGGAGAAGAGTGGCAGCACGACGTCGTTCCATCCTTGCGTGAATGACGCCGTAACCGCAACGTTCACCTCTCGGTTGGGGCCGATTCGTAGGCCGAATTAACCGATTTCGTAAGTGCTTTTTGGGTTTTCTATAAACCGTACATTTTTTGTGGGTTTCTCTTATAATATACAGCTGTAATTGGTTCATATAGAACCATTGCTCATATAATTGTGAATGGAATTAGAATAGGATGATTATGATATCTCATTAGAAGAAGTGAGAGAAGTGGTGTTGGTTGTAGGATTTGATTGTTTTGGCAAAGTAAAGAGAGAGTGAGAGGGGTGAAAACTGTACATGTTCCCTCTCTGGTTTTGGGCTTCTCTTTTGGAGCTGTGTAGTTCTTAGTTTGGTTTAGGACATTAATCTTGCGGAAGAGAATTGCCTTTTCTCTTTCTTTCTGGGGATGAATTGAATGAAAGTGCATTTTTATTATTTCCTGATTCTTGCTCCTTTTTATATTAGAATTATAATATAATAATTGTAAATCGTTGTTGTTTTTTTAATCTCGTCACATTTTCTTTGTTACTTCTCCAAGATTGAGCTTATTAAGAAAAAAGGTACTTTTAAGTTTTTCAAATAGCTGGTAAAAACACCCTCTTAAAGAAGTGATTCGAAGATTTGGGATATTTTGTGTTTCACTTTGAAAGAATTCCGTCTCATCTAAAAGTCCGAACTTGTAGAGAGGGTGAGAATTAATCCTTGTATATTAATTCCTAACACTCCCCCTCACTCGTGGGCCGGATTAACACCTCTTACCCTTTTTGGGGAGGAGGCCCATCGAGTGGACAATTTAATGGTGAAGTGCTTTCAACTGGAATCGAACCTAGGTCGTTTGCCCGGTTTGCTCTGATACCATGAAAGAATTCTGTCTCATCTAGGTCGTGTGATTGAAACTCATGATCACATTGGTTTCGATACTTATGCTTTAATCAATTGAATTATCTCACATCATGTAAATTTGTCTTTTAAAAGCAAGAAAATGAAAATAAATTTAACCCAATACTAACGATTCAGGCTTCCATGAGAGAGAAAATATTGCAAGAATTATACTTCAGACTTCCACGAGTGAGAAAATATTGCAAGAGTTTTACGGAGTACACATTAGCCTCTTTTGTAGTGTTAAAAGTGTTTTACTAAATTTTAAATTAACAAGTAAAATTCATAAACAATGTATTAGTAAAATTTTGTATAGCACATCACTATACGGTCTATACTACAATACTCCCTCCGTTCATGAAATGTAGTCTCATTTGCCTCATATTCTTTGTCCACCAAGTGTAGTCTCATACACTTTATGAAAATCATCACCCTACAAACATTATAACTTAATTACTCAATTTGCCATCAACTTTATTCACAAACAATTATTTTATTCACAATAGATTCTACAATACCTTATAATACCCTTAATTTATATACTTTATCTATTTTTTTTTTTAAATTTGTGCCCCACTCTAATGAGACTCTAATGAGACCATATTTGGATGAGTATCAGATTTTGACATCCAATACAAATTGTGACATTGTATGTTTAAGGCCAAACAAAATAGGCCCAAATTCAGTACTATTATTTGACAAAGTCCAAGAGAAAGAGGATGAATTAACGAAAGGGCGCGGCTAAAGGCACCGGATTTCCTATGAGTACACACACAAAACGGATGAGTACACCCACGTGGAAAATCCAAAATTGCCCTTAAACATTTCTCCCCCTTCCTCCCTCCATTCTGTCCATTCGGTACACCCACCCCTCCCAACTTCTCTCCCCCACTCGTCTCTTCTCTTCCACTCCCACTCCACCGTTTCCCCCTCCAAAAACGAAACCTCACTCACCTGCGACATCGAACAGGAGATTGAGAGACACGGCCCTGCATCGTTTTTTTGAGCATTTGAGGAGGACGCTTTTTTTTTTCTTTTTTACAAAAATGGTTAAAGGTTAGTTTTTCTTGCTTATATTTGAGAAGAAGAGGAGAACGCGTGTTTAATTTCGATTTTTGTTGATTGAAACATTGATTTTATTGTTGTAGGGTTTAGGTTTTGTTTTTTGAATTTGGTGTTAATTCATGCATGTGTTGATTAAGGTTGGTTTTTTGTGTTATAATCATGTTTATGTGTAGAATGTATCAATTTTTGATGTGTTAGGATGAAAATAAACCAATGGACATCTAATTGGCATGGTTTAGCACGATTGCAGCGTTTTGGACTGATTTTTCGAACATGGACCCAATGTTGGGAAGTTTTTTTCGAACATGGACCCAATGTTCGAAAATTTGTTCGTTACAGAGACTTTTGGGTAAAAAATTCGACCAAGTAAAACTCGCGGAAGTTTTTTTCGAACATGGACCCAATGTTGGGAAGTTTTTTTCGAACATGAACCGAATGTTGGGAAGTTTTTTCCGAACATTTGTTAAATGTTCAAAAATTTGTTCGTTAAAAGACTTTTGGGTTAAAAATTCGACCAAGTAAAACTCGCGGAAGTTTTTTTCAAACATGGACCCAATGTTGGGAGGTTTTTTTCGAACATGGACCCAATGTTGGGAAGTTTTTTTCGAACATGGACCCAATGTTGGGAAGTTTTTTTCGAACATGAACCCAATGTTGGGAAGAAGTGATGACCCTTTGAATTCTCGCGTTTAGATAGGAGGTGGGTGTACTCATCCGGCGTTTTTTTTAAAAAGTACAGGAGGGGTAAATACTTCATTTCGTAACACCCTTGGACCAAAAAAAAATTCCCGTGGGTGTACTCATAGGAAATCCGGGAGCCTTTAGCCGCGCCCTTAACGAAAAAATAAATACTAACCTAACCTAAATTAGGTCAGACTGACGCGCATGCACATTGATTTTGGAATATATTAGCCTAATTTATTTATTTTTGCGACTGTAGACAAGCAAAATTAAATTAATTTGGGCCTCCAAAGTCCAACAAATCAAGAGGGCCTCTAAAGTCCAATAAACGAAGACGGGCCTCTAAAGTCCTATAAATGAAGACGGACCTCTAAAGTCCGATAAATGAAGACGGGCCTCTAAAGTCCTATAAATGAAGATTGGCCTCTAAAGTCCAACAAACCAAATCAAGCCCAAATAGGGTATTCTTAGCCCATCAAGTAATTCAAAATTTGAATTAAGGCCTAACCACTTGCACAAATATCTCTTTGGCCCATAAAAAACCCTAGGTTCTACACCTATAAATAGAGGCCTCATTTCATTCATTTTATCATCAACAAAGAAAGCAGAAGCATTCAAGGCTCTAAAATTCTCAGTAGAGATTTTAGAGTGTTCTTCAGCAAGCAGAGGAGCTTCAAAGGCGTTCTTCGTGCAAAGCGGCGAGAAGCAGCATTCGAGTGGAGATCAAGGTGCTAAGCCCCTTCGATTCGGCGTTTCAAAGGCGTTCTTCGTGCAAAGCGGCGAGAAGCAGCATTCGAGTGGAGATCAAGGTGCTAAGCCCCTTCGATTTGGCATTTCTTCAAGGCGTTCTTCGTGCAAAGCGGCGAGAAGCGGAGATCAAGGTGCTAAGCCTCTTCGATTCGACGTTTCTTCAAGGAGGAGGTGCTTCGTGGATCTTCAACGGCGTTCGTCCCGGAAAAGTCCCGATAAGTCCCGGAAAAAGTCCCGATAAGTCTCGAAAAGGTCCCGATAAGTCCCGAAAAAGTCCCGAAAAGTCCCGTAAATCGACGTTTGATCCAAAAATACGGCGTCAAGCCTTTGGATTAACGTTACAAAGTCCCAAATTCAAGAACGATCTTCAACGACGTTCATCCAAAAAGTCCCTAAATTCGACGGTTAATCCAAAATACGGTGCTAAGCCTTTGGATTAACGTTATAAAAGCCCCAAATACAAGATCGGAAAGGATTCGGCTGCGGATCCAGCTCCAAAAGCTCAAGAAATTCAAGAAGTTCACGAAGAGAGAATCAAAGGAGAAATTAGAGATTGTAACCCACAAATACTCGGTTTTAATCCGAAATTAAATAAAATCGTTTACCATTTTCGCGTTTTTATATTTAATTCGCGAATTTGTGTTTACAAATTGGCACGCCCAGTGGGACGATCTCTACCTCTCATCTCTACTCTTCAAGCAAATCAAGTCTCGACGATGACACCAATCAAGATTAAGATCAAGAGAGGTGTTGCATCCGGATCAGCTGGTCTTGACTTTGAAGACGTGAACGTAGTCACGAGGAGTATGTCTAGAAGCTCGAAGTCATCGTCTTCTTCAGAGGAGGCTACTGCAGAGGGTCCACCACCCAACACTGTGAATGAGGAGAACAATCCAGCATGTTCCCCTACTCGTTCCACAGCAAGCTCATCAGATTCAAGTACAGCCTCATCAATGGCGACAGGCACTACGACTGTTGAGGAGCAACTGACAAGCTTAACTCGAGCCATAGAAGGACTCACAAAACATGTCCAAGAACAGGATGCCCAGATTGCTAAACTGATAAACAATGCGGACAAAGGAAAGCAAGTCGAAGGGCATGATGCTGAGACGTCCGGTGAACGCCAGCCAATGGAAGTTGACCAAACTCTTAAGGAGTTACAAATTTCTCCCGATGGTTTTGTGCCCGTTGACCGACTGAAAAAATCATACTTGGGGCAATCAAAGATAAGTTCGAGGAAAATCCCAAGTCTTCATTCACCTACAACAAACCTTACACAAAGAGGATTGACAGTTTGAAGATGCCAGCTGGTTATCAACCTCCAAAGTTGCAGCAGTTCGATGGCAAGGGCAATCCAAAACAGCATATTGCTCACTTCGTGGAGACCTGCAACAATGCCGGCACGTATGGAGATCATTTGGTGAAGCAATTCATGCGCTCTTTAAAGGGCAATGCATTCGATTGGTACATCGATTTGGAGGCCAGTTCGATAGAAAGTTGGGAGCAAATGGAACAAGAATTTCTCAAACGATTTTACAGCACTCGTAGAACGGTTAGCATGCTTGAATTGACGAACACTTGTCAATCAAAGGAAGAGCCGGTGATCGATTACATAAATCGATGGAGAAATCTAAGTCTAAATTGCAAGGATAGATTGACTGAAGCTTCAGCTATCGAGATGTGCATCCAAGGAATGCAGTGGGGTCTTCGATATATCCTTCAAACAATTCGACCAAAATCATTCGAGGATTTGGCTACTAAGGCTCATGACATGGAGTTGAGCATGTCTACAAGTGGATTTGAAGGGCCACTATCTCAAGAGTGGGGGCAAAGGAAAACGAGTTTGAAGGAGTTGCAACTAAAGCAATATCCATTTCTAGAGTCAGATATCCTCGAAATTTTCGATGACTTGATCAAGAATGATCTCATTGAACTACCACAAATGAAACGACCCGATGAGGCTGGGCGAACGGACGACCCCAAATATTGCAAGTACCATCGATTGGTAGGACATCCAACTCAAGACTGTTTTATACTTAAAGAGAAAATTATGCAGCTAGCCAAAGAGGGGAAGATCTTGCTAGAAGAAAGTGTAACAACGGTGAATCACGTCACAGTTCAAGACAATCAAATTAAGGAAGTTTACGCAAATGGCGCCTACAAATTGATTTCTGAAGACGACGTATACATTGGTCCCATGAACGAAATGTTTTTTAAACGCTACTACGCGTAAAGAAAACAAGTATGCTCCATAGACGCATGAGCCTAAACTGTTTGTTGCTCCATAAACGCATGAGCCTAAACTGCTTGTTGCTCCAAGAACGCATGAGCCTAAACTGCTTGTCGCTCCATGATGCACGAAACTAAACTGCTTATTACTCCTGGTCCGCATGAGTCTAAACTGTGTACGACAACCACCAAAGGTAAATACATGTGGTTAAACTGTTAACTTACTCCACTAAAGGCATTTTAAGTAGTTAAAGAATAGTCACTCCTGGCCCGCATGTGGGAAATCATTTGAAAGTAATTCGCAATTCGTCCACATCAAAGACAAACGTTCTCGTGAACGAAATGCGAGGGGACAATTTGTAGACAAGCAAAATTAAATTAATTTGGGCCTCCAAAGTCCAACAAATCAAGACGGGCCTCTAAAGTCCAATAAACGAAGACGGGCCTCTAAAGTCATATAAACGAAGACGGACCTCTAAAGTCCGATAAATGAAGACGGGCCTCTAAAGTCCTATAAATGAAGATTGGCCTCTAAAGTCCAACAAACCAAATCAAGCCCAAATAGGGTATTCTTAGCCCATCAAGTAATTCAAAATTTGAATTAAGGCCTAACCACTTGCACAAATATCTCTTTGGCCCATAAAAAACCCTAGGTTCTACACCTATAAATAGAGGCCTCATTTCATTCATTTTATCATCAACAAAGAAAGCAGAAGCATTCAAGGCTCTAAAATTCTCTGTAGAGATTTTAGAGTGTTCTTCAGCAAGCAGAGGAGCTTCAAAGGCGTTCTTCGTGCAAAGCGGCGAGAAGCAGCATTCGAGTGGAGATCAAGGTGCTAAGCCCCTTCGATTCGGCGTTTCAAAGGCGTTCTTCGTGCAAAGCGGCGAGAAGCAGCATTCGAGTGGAGATCAAGGTGCTAAGCCCCTTCGATTCGGCGTTTCTTCAAGGCGTTCTTCGTGCAAAGCGGCGAGAAGCGGAGATCAAGGTGCTAAGCCTCTTCGATTCGACGTTTCTTCAAGGAGGAGGTGCTTCGTGGATCTTCAACGGCGTTCGTCCCGCAAAAGTCCCGATAAGTCCCGGAAAAAGTCCCGATAAGTCTCGAAAAGGTCCCGATAAGTCCCGAAAAGTCCCGTAAATCGACGTTTGATCCAAAAATACGGCGTCAAGCCTTTGGATTAACGTTACAAAGTCCCAAATTCAAGAACGATCTTCAACGACGTTCGTCCAAAAAGTCCCTAAATTCGGCGGTTAATCCAAAATACGGTGCTAAGCCTTTGGATTAACGTTATAAAAGCCCCAAATACAAGATCGGAAAGGATTCGGCTGCGGATCCAGCTCCAAAAGCTCAAGAAATTCAAGAAGTTCAAGAAGAGAGAATCAGAGGAGAAATTAGAGATTGTAACCCACAAATACTCGATTTTAATCCGAAATTAAATAAAATCGTTTACCATTTTCGCGTTTTTATATTTAATTCGCGAATTTGTGTTTACAGCGACAAATATTGGTCTAAATTATATTCAACGAAAAACATTTACTAGTATTTTCTTTGGAATAATTTAGGAAAGATAGTGTTTTTTTTTAATGACACGATCATATAAGATAGGTTCCCATTAAATATATTTTTTTTGTATTATATGTTCTGTGAGCTTATGTGCTTATCCGACTTATATTGTAAATTAGAGTTAAGTATAAATAATACTCCCTCCGTTTTTTTAAGATGTTTTAGAGTAATTGACTAGAATTAAAAAAATGTATGTTTTGACAAATATACCTTTAGATAATAAAGGAGATTTTTAATTACATTAATGTCATTCTATAACACGCATTAGTTAATTAGAGTAATTTAGAAATTATTATTGTTTCCAAAGTTAAAGGAGGGGCATAATTGGAATAAATCGAGTAAAAATTCTAAAACATCTTACATTTATGTATGAGAGAAAAATGTCTTAAATATCTTACAGTAAAAAACGGAGGGAGTGTTGTGGAGCTTTCATTTAAAATACCTCCTCAAATCAAATCCCTCCATCCAAACACAATCTAAGTGTATCTTTAAAATATGAGTTATACTATTTTGAATATTAACTTTTATCAATATACGGATTACGCCGGGAGTTATCTAGTTAAGATTATAAAGTGCAGTTCATATTATCCTTCATTAATTGTAGCTAATTTTAATAAAGAAATTTTATTTGATAAAGAATGTGGTCAAGAATGTAGTTAATATTCATTACATTAATCAAATTAATATTTATGAACAATATATATAGTAAGTGAATAAAAATAAAATAGTTAAAAATAAAGAAAAAATTTATTTTAAAATTAGTTAAAAAGTCTGACTAACACTTATTAAAAAAAAGGGAGGGAGTAACTAACTAGGAAGAAGGAACCTAATTACTAAAAAAAACATCAACCGATCGAAACTATATAGGTGGGACCAACATGTGAGGCTAGAGGTGTCAAATGCAGTTGTAATCTACGAACATATATGTGTGTATGACGGAAATTAGTTTGAGAGAGTCAAATTTCTGATGGTAAGATTATATATATATATATATAAATTGGTAGGCATAATAAGTTGCGTTTCTTTTCCTTCAAGTTTTGTCAATATGGAAAATATATTGGACAAATGAGATCCCCATCCAGTCAATTATTAATATCTGCAAAATTTCAAATTCTAATAATCAACTTGATGGAGAATTATATTGTAATGAATAATTGTAACAGGAGTGATCATTATTGTTGCTAGTTGTTAGAATATTTGATATCTTATATTCATGATTTGGTGTTAATAGTTAGTTGTTATGGGAGTTAGTTGATTTATTAATTTTGAGTAGTTTTAGTTTAAGACTTAGTGTCTATATAAAGACTTTTGCTATTATAATTATTGGAGGTTGAAAATTGAATAAAAGTTCTGTGGATTTCTTTTGGTTATCATCTTATCGAAGATTTATAAATTTGGAATTTTATTATTTTTCAAGGTTGTGGCTTGCACTGCGTCACAACTACAATAATAATGAAAACAACATGTGTTCAAGAGAAAATTAGAACTGAAAATCAAATCTCCCTCAAAATAAAATAATTGGAAATTAAGTTGTGGCTTGCACTGTCGTTTTTTAGTCTCATGATTGAGTCATATTCAAATTTACTCATCTAAATATTACGGGTTGTGTTGTCCGATATATAAATGGGTACGACTATTTGCACCTCCGACCTGTTTAAGTGCACACACCCCGATTGATGAACTTCTCCAAAATTGTCTTAAATGTCATTTTCTCGATAAAAATACATTTACTAACCGCATCCCCTAAAAAATCTAATTTATCTCTTCCTTCCCACCCCAAACCCTAAAATCATCTTCTCCCCAACCTAACCACCATCACCTGCCGCCTGCCCCGCCGTCCCTCTCTCTCCCTTCTCTCTTCAATTTTTTTTTCTGTCGAAGCAACTCCCCACCGCCCCTCTGTTTTTTCTGCGCCCACCGGCGCCGCGCCGCCCAACCCATCGGCCGCCCCCTTCCCTCTCCCTTCTCTTCTCTTCTCTTCTCTCTTCTTTTTTTTTTTTTTTGCTTTTTTTCGTTTCTCCCGTCAGACCGCGGTGTCGCCCCCCCCCCCCCCAGTAACTTTTGATTTTTTTTTTTTTTTTTTTTTTTGCGTTTTTCTAGTTTCTAGTTTTATGTTTTTTTTAAAAAAAAATTTGACCATTTTTTGTCGACCATATACACCCCGCCACTCCCATCGATAAATTATTATCGACGGGAGAGTATATTGTCGACACTGAATTTATTGGATGATATCAAATTAGTATATCGAATCAATCTGTTAAGATATTTGTTACCATAATTAATTATGGGCCTAGTTGGTTATTAGGGCTTGGCTAGAAGTTAGATTGTATATATATGCTGATATACTGCTTTCTTGTTAAATGCTGCTTCCGAGATTGTAAAACACATATATTGAATAATATGCAACATTCATTCGGTTTTATCATGGTACCAAAGCAATCCTGGTAGTTTTACTCAGCATCTTTGATCAAATCGTGATCTACGTCGTCGTCTTACGAGCGTAAATCATGTCCGACGGTAAGATTGGTGATGGTGGTTCTGATGAGAAACGTGGTGACTCCGGCAGCGGTCTAAAAACGTCGTCTGTCGTGATTGATAATATGTGCCCTTACTATCTCCATGCCTCGGATAAGTCGGGCGATGTGTTCGTGGGAACCCTACTCAAAGATGGAAATTATGGCAACTGGAGTCGACGAGGGTAGGATAGAAAGACAGGGCCTGGTGGTCGCGCGATGAGCGAACAAAGGCGTGACACTCGATTATTGAGCGAGAAAAGCCCTAAGTTGGATGGACATACGCGAGCAGCTGTAGTTGGGCCTGGACCGAGCCAAATTACAGTACTCAAGGTGGAGCAGATGCAACGATTGAATCAATTCGTGGCAACTGAATTTGATGGAGGCAATAATTCTTCCTCTGATGCAATGGTGAATATGGCAGGTATGAATCTTGCCCCTTCGAGGTCTTGGATTATTGACTCACGTGCAACCGAGCACATTGCTTGTGACCCAAATATCTTGATTAATGTTGTAACAAGACATTCAGAAAATCCAGTAAAGATATCGAATGGGGACTTGGTACCCATACATAGCATTGGCGAGGTTAAATTGCAGAATGGGCTGCACCTTAAACGTGTTTTATTCATACCACGTTTTCATTGTAATTTACTATCGGTCAGCCGTCTCACCAGCTAACAAAGTTGGGTATTCACATTCTTTCCCGATTTTTGCGTAATACAGGACTCACCATCGAGGAAGCTGATTGGAGTGGGTAAGCATTACGATGACTTGTATTACATGGAACCCCTAAAGAGCAAGAGGGCAGTCTTCACTGCTGTGGGAGGTTCAGATATATGGCATAAGTGCTTAGGACATGCGTCCGATACCAAACTAAAACACATTTGTTCGCTGAAAACTTATAAAACAGCTACCACATTTTGTGATTCGTGCGTGCGAGCAAACAAACACGCCTACCATTTTCGCTTAGCATTAGTTTGTTGCTTTGAATTAATACACTGCGATATTTGGGGACCCTATAAATGTGATTCGTTTACTTGTGCACGCTATTTTCTGTCTATAGTTGATGATTACAGTAGAGGGGTTTGGGTAGGGGTGGGAATGGGCCAGGCTACCCGACAGGGGCCTACGGCTCGGCCTACTAAAGCTCGGCTCGGCTCGTTTAATAAACAAGCCGGGCTCAAGCTTTTTTAAAAGCCCATTTAATTAAAGAGGCCAGGCCTAAGCTTTTTTATAGGCCTTTTAGGCCCAACAGACCGGCCTATTTAAATTTATATATATATATATAATATATAATTTATAAAAATATAATAT
Organism: Galeopsis tetrahit; assembly: GCA_963675135.1. Taxonomy (NCBI): domain Eukaryota; kingdom Viridiplantae; phylum Streptophyta; class Magnoliopsida; order Lamiales; family Lamiaceae; genus Galeopsis; species Galeopsis tetrahit. Next base: position 90,124,094 of record OY776122.1, read on the forward strand.
ATGAGATAGCGCCAGTTACCGCTCAGAGAAATCCTAAAAGTAATCTGTATTTTGTGCGCCGCTTTTAAAATCAGGAGAAAACCTACAAAATTTCATTCCGATCTCAAACACGTTCAATTGTGCACACTCGATCCAGGTTAACATTCTGCCACACTCAATCCAGGTTAACATTCTAATTTATATATTTTTTTTTATTGTTTGTTCATTCTTAAGTCTCATGATTATTATTAGTATGAAGTATTCTCAAATTTTTGATAATATGTAATCTACCATATTGAGCAAGATACATATAGAGAATGGCGCGTTTCCATCTTTTGATTTTTTTTCTGTGTTTCTCTATTTTTATATTTGTACAGTGTTGTGATTTGAACACTCTCTTTGCACGTTCGTTGCACACTCGATCGAAGCACGGTCGTTGTACGTCCGACTGCATTTATATTTATTTTTTATGGTTAACATTCTGTGATTTATATTTATTTTTTTATTGTTTGTTCATTCTTAGTCGAATCATGAGTCTGCACATCCGCTGCACACTCAGTCCAGGTTATATTTATTTTTTTATTATTTGTTCATTCTTATTTCTTAAGTGGAATCATGAGTATTATTAGTATGAAGAATTGAAGATGAGATTATTCACATTGAGATTATCTTGAAGAATTGAAGAATTGAAGATGAGATTATCTTGAAGAATTGATTTATTTTTCTTTGTGAACATTCTGCTTTTTTTTTTTTTTTGAACATTTGTTATTGTTTTTTATGATTCGGTTGTATTGGTAATTCAATTTATGTATTTTATTTTATTTTATTTTGAAATACACTTAAAAAGGCCTTTAAAAGGATTTCGGGCCAGACCTATTTATTAAAAAGGCCAGGCCAAGCCTTTAAAAAAAGCCTATGAGAGGCTATAGGCCAGGCTTGGGCCCAAATATTATATACCAGACCCAGGCTTTTTTTATTAAGGCCTGGCCTGGCCCATTCCCACCCCTAGGTTTGGGTTTTCCTTCTTCAAAGAAAGTCTGAAGTTGCTGCCTCATTAATTCATTTTATTAACATGGTACGTACTCAATTCTCTTGCATTGTTACGCGCGTGCGTTCAGATAATGGTTTCGAATTTTAGTCTTCCATTCTACTCCGGTTTTATGAAGATAATGGTATCTTATTTGAAAGTTCATGTACGGATACCCCACAACAAAACGGGGTTGTCGAGAGAAAACACCAGCACATCTTGGAAGTCGCTTGAGCACTTCGCTTTGAATTTAGTTTACCTATTGAATTCTGGAGAGAGTGCATTCTCACTGCTGTGTATATAATCAATCGACTGCCATCGTCCGTCATTTCGAATAAGACTCCGCATGAGGTTCTGCTTGGCAAACAACCAACATACAATCATCTTAAATTTTTTAGTTGTTTGGTCTATGCCTATGAGAATCGACGTAAGAATAATTTTGATGAAAGGGGGAGCGTTTGTATGTTCATTCGTTATCCATCTGGACAGAAAGCCTATCGTGTGTTCGATTTGCAAACCCACAAAATTTACAGCTCCCGTGACGTCACATTTTTTGAGCACATATACCCCTTCAAAGGCATGACAGACCTAAATCTCCTTGATGCTGTAACAGCAGCTCGTGCAGGGATTCAAGAGCACAATGTTTCCATCAACACTGAATCTCGACCATTTGTACGACCTTCGCTGAAGCAGATGCCTCCTCATTTATCATCCGACACACCACCACAAGAGGTCCCCAATTTGCCACTGGTCGATCAGCCGGATCCATTCGATATCGAATTGAAAAATCATGTTGACACCACTGTTCATGTTGAACTTGAAAATCATGCAGCGCATGAAGCTGCTCCCACCGACACAATCACAACAGCCTTGTCGCGCGAGTCCAAACGATTCAAGGCTCGACCGAAACATTTTGATGCTTACATCACGGACCCGCCACCTTCGATCGACCACTCACGGTCAACTGAAAATCCAATTGACTCGACAGCACACCCACTCTCGAACTTTGTTGCTTATGACAAGTTCAGTCCAACACACAAGACATTCTTGGCAAACATTACGTCTCATGATGAACCTAAACATTTTCATCAAGCCATCAAAGACCCATTATAGAGAGCAGCGATGAAAAGGGAGATTGATGCCTTAGAAGCAAACGAGACATGGACGCTTACTTCACTTCCTCCTGGAAAGAAAGTGGTTGGATCGAAGTGGGTTTACAAGATAAAATACAAACCTGATGGAAGCATTGAAAGATATAAGGCTCGCTTAGTTGCCAAAGGCTTCACCCAAATCGAAGGGTTCGATTTTCACGAAACCTTCGCCCCAGTTGCCAAACTCGTTATTGTATGTTGCCTCTTGACTATCGCTGCCAAACGCAATTGAGAAGTTCACCAATTGGACGTCAATAATGCCTTTTTGCATGGTGATCTCAGTGAGAATCTATATATGAGTATACCAAAAGGATTTGCTAAAGTTAGAGACACGAGGGTTTGCAAACTCAAGAGATCTTTATACGGACTTCGCCAGGCCTCAAGGAATTGGTACGAGAAGTTCACTCAACCCTTACTATCCATTGAGTTTCGACAATCCAAAGCTGATCATTCCCTTTTTATTTACAAAAGGGGTTCCATTCACGTTTCCGCACTTATTTATGTCGATGATGTCATTTTGGCAAGTAATGATCCCACTCATATCGCCACCGTCAAGCGTTACTTAGACAACAAATTTAGCATCAAAGACCTTGAGAAATTAAAATACTTTCTAGGGATCGAGGTTGCACGATCTCCTAAGGGCTTCGCTTTAAGTCAACGTAAATACGTCCTGGATATTTTGGAGGAAAGTGGTCTCATGGGCAGTTGGCCTAGTGCCTTTCCCATGGAATAGCATTTGAAGTTGAGTCCCGATGATGAAATCCAACTTGTAGATGCTTCTCAATATTGCTGACTAGTTGGTCGCTTGTTATACCTCACGGTTACTCGTCCCGACATAGTATTTGTTGTTAGCCAATTGAGTCAGTTTTTGAGCTGCCCTCGTCAAACACACTTGACGGCCGCCCACCGAGTTCTTCGATATTTGAAACAATCTCCCGAATAAGGGATTTTTCTCCCAGTCGCAAGCAACCTAGTCCTTCGTGCACACTGTGACTCTGATTGGGCAGGGTGCCCTTATACGCGCCGATCATCCACGAGATACTTTATTACACTTGGTGATGCTCCCGTTTCTTGGCGCACCAAGAAACAATCGGTTGTCTCTCGATCGTCCGCTGAAGTCGAGTACCGAGCAATGGCAACCACCGTTTGCGAGATTGTTTGGTTGAGATGGTTACTATGGGATTTTGAAGCATTTCAAGAAGGTCCCCACTGAGTTATATTGCGATAATCAGGCTACCCGTAGCATCGCCATGAACCTCGTATTTCATGAGCGAACCAAACTCGTGAAAATGGATTGTTATTTTGTACGTGAGCGAGTAGCGGGTGGTGACTTTTGGCCGTGCATGGTATCGATTACTAATCAAACTGCGGATATGTTCACTAAGGCACTTGGTAGTGATCGATTATGTTTCCTTCGTGGCAAGTTGGGTGTTCGTGATCTCCACACGCCAACTTGAGGGGGAGTATTGAATGATATCGAATTAGTATATTGAATCAATTTGTTAAGATATTTGTTACCATAATTAATTATGGGCCTAGTTGGTTATTAGGGCTTGGATAGAAGTTAGATTGTATATATATACTTATATACTGCTTTCTTGTTAAATGCTGCTTCCGAGATTGTAAAACACATATATTGAATAATATGCAACATTCATTCGGTTTTATCAAAATTGTCGAAATTTACAAAAAACAAAAATTGAGTTTTTTTTAAGTTTTTTTAAAATTTTTAAATTTTTTATTTTATTTGGCCACCATCGGAAATGGTGGTGGCAGCGGCGGCACAACTGCATCAATTAGGTTCTTGGTGAGAGATGTAGATAATAGTGAAGTGCATTTAATAGTGTAATATAATTTAAAGGATATTCTGAAATTTTTATATGATTATTAAATTAATAATATATGAATGTGGGAGTGCATTTAAACAAGTTGGAGGTGCAGAGTACCCTATATAAATATTAATTTTCTACCAACAAAATTTGGCAATTTAGCCCAACCCAAATTCCTCATTGAATGGTGAGCATGACGTGCATGCACCACTGTGAAATTGTCATAATTTGGTATGAATGTATTTAAATGAGACAATTTTATCCCAAAAATTAACGTGAAATTAAATTAAGATAATTCCAATCCAAGTTTCGTCTTCTCAGATCTTCTTGTGAGTTGTGACTATTATGATCGATAGTTAGAAAAACAAATTACTCAAGCTGAAGTCGGAGTTGGAACAGGAAAGTCGCTTAAAAAATCCAATTTGAAAAATAATTTTTTTTTGCAGCAATTAAGCAAAAGCAAGAAAACGAATTAACAAATTTAACACGATAATACATAACGGTTCAGTCAGGCTTCCACGAGTACTTATAGTAGAAGAAACTGCAAGAAATATAGTAAATATTATAGCCTCCTCTTTTGTAAAATTACAACTAAATTTTATATTATCAAATAAAATTGCATGATCAAATATGTTAATGTTATGGCATGAATCTTGAAGAAGAAAACAAAATTGAAGATTGATCAAAACAGAAATTGTGTTTATACATTCTTGAAATACAAGAGAATCAACTAACACATCTATATAGCTAATCAACAGTGATTAGTAACTAACTAACCACCTAACTTCCTAAATACTCAAAATAACTACCCTAATACAAAGGGGAGTGTATATAGAATGTAAACAATAGGAAGTGAATCTACTAAGGCCTAAATACTGGGAGTGTATCTACTAATATCTTAAAGGCCTTAATACCCCCCCCTCAAAATGGGAGTGGATATCAATCAACCCCATTTTGGACTTGTGTAAGATGAAGGTAGAAGGAGGTAGTGGTTTGGTAAGCATGTCTGCTAGATTCTCCTCTGTGGGAATATGAATGAGTGTGAGTAAACCTTCATGGATCTTCTCCCTTGTGAAGTGAAAGTCCAAAGAAATGTGCTTTGTTCTTTGATGTAGGCAAGGATTGTGTGCAATGGAGAAGGCACTCTTACTGTCAGTGTACATTGTTGATGGTGTGGAATGCTCAATCTTTAGATCAGCAAGGACATAATGGATCCATTGCAGCTCACAAGTGGTTGCAGCCAGTGCCCTATATTCAGCTTCAGCTGAAGACCTGCTCACAGTGGATTGTTTCTTGGATTTCCAAGAGATTAGTGAGTTGCCAAAATAAATACTATAACCTGTAATGCTTTTCCTAGTTTGTACACATCTAGCCCAATCAGAATCAGAGAAAGCATGTAATTTAAAAGGAGTATGCTTAGGATAAAACACACCTGTGCCAGGATTACCTTTAATGTACCTCAAAACTCTATGTACAGCAGATAGATGGGCTTCAGTAGGAGTTTGCATAAACTGGCTCAAGGTCTGAACTGCATAAGAAATGTCAGGCCTAGTGACAGTCAAGTAAAGAAGCTTACCAATGAGTTTCCTATACTGTGCAGGATGGGCAAGAGGAAGAGAATTAGTATCAGAGGTCCATTTAGGGTCCATAGGTGTGGAGCATGGCTTACAACCCAAAAAACCAGAATCCTGAAGTAAGTCAAGAGCATATTTTCTTTGACATAAGGTCATGCCTTTGTTGTTTCTGGCAATTTCAATGCCCAAAATGTATCTTAAAGAACCAAGGTCTTTGATAGTGAATGTGTTGTGCAAATGCAGTTTGATTGTGTTGATAATATCAAGGTTTGATCCTGTAACTATGAGATCATCAACATAACAAAGAATGGCAGTGAAATCAAGATTATTTTGTCTAGTGAAAAGAGAAGTGTCAGCCTTGGATTGAATAAAACCTAAGGACAAAAGACACTCAGTTAATTTTGTAAACCACTGTTTAGAAGCCTGTTTCAAACCATATATACTCTTGTGTAACCTGCAAACTTTGACTCCATTGTGAGAAACATAACCAGGAGGGGGTAACATATAAAGTTCTTCATCCAAATCACCATGTAGGAAAGCATTATTAACATCCAATTGATGCACAGACCAATTTTTAGAAGTAGCAACAGCAAGCAAGATTCTGACAGTAGTGATTTTGGCCACAGGGGAGAAAGTATCAAAGTAATCTATTCCCTCTTGTTGAGTATAGCCTTTTGCAACTAATCTAGCCTTATACCTCTCTATAGAACCATCAGAATTGTATTTAATCTTATAAATCCATCTACAGCCTATACAATGTTTCCCTAATGGAAGATCAACAAGAGTCCAAGTGTGATTCTTTTCTAAGGCAGCAATTTCATTATTCATAGCAATAACCCAATTATCATTTAATGCAGCTTGTTTATATGTCTTGGGCTCTTGTTGTTGGGATATAGAAGCTGTAAAGGATTTATACTTCTGAGATAGTTTATCAGTAGATAGATATTTTTGAATAGGATACTGAACATCAGAAAAAGAAAGATTGAGTTTAGCATGATCTATAGAGGCAGGCAGATCAGTTTCATAGACTTGCAAATATGCAGGCTGAGATTTGGTTCTAGAGGGTCTAGTGTGAGGTTCCTCCCCTATATTACTAAGATGTGTGTTAGGATCCAAAGTATTGGGAGGATCTGTGTGATTGGTAAACTCATGCACTAAATCAGTGTGAATATGAACATCATCATCATCATCATCATTAACAGAAATGGAAGGAGAGAACTCAGAAAAAGTGTTTTTGAGAGCAAAAGGGAAAACATTTTCAAAAAACTTAACATTTCTGGAGACTATAAACTTGCCAGTGTTGAGGTCTAAAAGCTTGTACCCTTTAGTGCCAAAAGGATATCCAAGAAAAACACATTTAGTGGCCCTAGGATCAAATTTTTGTCTGTTAGCAACAAGGGTGTTAGCAAAACACAAACAACCAAAAATCTTAAAGCAGGAATAATCAGGTTTCACCCCATACAAAAGTTCAAAAGGAGATTTGTGTTTAAGAATAGAAGAAGGAATCCTATTGATAATAAATGCAGCTGTTTTAATGCTTTCACCCCAGAATTTTAAAGGAAGATGAGATTGAAACATGATAGCTCTAGCCACTTGAAGGAGATGTTGATGTTTTCTCTCTACAATCCCATTCTGCTGGGGAGTTTCAACACATGATGTTTGATGGATTATACCCAATTTATGGTAGAAGTCAGAAAGAATAAATTTTGTTCCATTATCACTTCTTATGGTTTGAATTTTGGTGGAAAACTGAGTGAGAACCATATTATAGAAATTTTCTAAAGAATGTTTAACATCATTCTTAACTTTCAAAAGATAAATCCAAGTGCATCTACTAAAATCATCTACTATAGTGAGAAAGTACTTATGGCCAGTGACAGAGCATAAAGAAAAGGGGCCCCAAACATCACAATGAATTAATTGAAAAGCATAAGATGAAACAGAGGTGCTTAAAGGAAATGAACTTTTCTTTTGCTTAGCCAATGGACAAATCAAACAGTCACTATGCAATTCAGTAGCTTTTACATTCAAATCAGGAATGTGCAACATGCATTTTCTAGATGTGTGGCCTAATCTTTTATGCCACAAATCAAACATACAAGGAACAGTCTTAGAACTACCAGAAAAGATAGAATTCTCTAAAGCACAGCAGTTATAAGGATGAGGGGTGTGTAAGAGGTACAGTCCTCTCACTTGCTCAGCAGTACCAATCACCTTCTTGGTCAAATTGTCCTGTAAAGTGCAATGTGAGGAAAAGAAACTAACAAAGCAATTAGAGTATCTAGTTAGTTGGCTTATGGATAAGAGATTGAAAGTAAACTCTGGGACATATAAGACATTATACAGAATAAGGTGTTCATTTATTGTGATGTTTCCCATGTGTGTAGCAGTGGATACAGCATTATTTGGAAGAGATATTTTGATATTAGCAATACATGGAGGTGTAGAGAACATGGAAATGTCAGAGACCATGTGATCAGTGGCTCCAGTGTCTAATATCCAAGTGGAAGCAGTAGTGGAATTAAAACTAGTAGTGAAAGACATACCAGAAGTGGAGGGGTGTTGGGGATCCTCAGGTGGAGTAGTGGAAGCACCAGCCACAGAGTGTGAGGATTCCTTGGTATCATTATGATGCTGCATCTTAGAGGAGCTCACAAACTTGTTAAAAACATCAGGTTGAATAAGGGGATTAGAAATGTCTTTCCCAGGGATAGATCTAAGGGTATTGTTGGCAGATTTATTGGTATCTCTATTTGGAAGCACTCTAGGTCCTTTCCAGCCAGGGGGAAAGCCAATTATGTAAAAACACCTATCAATAGTATGGCCTAAACCATCACAATGGCTGCATTTGAGAGGTTTTCTCTTATCTCTATAAAATCTGGTATTCTTTGCATTCATGGCAATGGTGTCAAGATGGATGGGTTCAGGGGTAATGGTTAGAGTTCTTTGGGACTCTTCTTGAAGTAGGAGGCCATAGACTTTGGATAAAGGAGGAAAGGGTGATTGTAACAAGAATTGGCTCCTAATGGTTGAATAAGAATCATGTAGGCCAACTAAAAATTTCATGACAGCATCTTGCTGTTGAGTTTGGGTCATTAGTTTAGGCAAATCACATGTACAAGAATCCATGACGTACACCACAAGTACATCTAAGAACAGGCCTAAAACTAAGGTATTCATCCCATAAGGCCTTGAATTGATTATAGTAACAAACCAGGGATTGAGAACCTTGGGTGATGGAACTTAATGATTTTTCTAGGTGATAAACCCTAGTGCCATCGGATAGGGCATACCTAAGTTTCAATTCATCCCAAACATCCTTAGCTACAGAAAAATACTCCAAGGTTCGTTTAATTTCAGGCACAATTGAATTTAAAATCCACATAAGGACGAGATCATTAGCCCTTACCCATGCGGCATATACTGCCGGTTCTGCGTCCTCGTCGGGAATGGTCAGGGATCCGTCAATAAGGCGCGCCTTGTTCTTCACACTTAGACCTCGCTTGATGGCATTGCTCCAAGAAACAAAGTTTGTGCCGTCAAGGGGCTCCAGAACAATAGAAATTGCTGGGTTGGCGTTTTGATGAAGTGCCAACGGTGAGAATGGGTTCAGCGCCGGATCAAGAGAGTCGGGATCGGTGACAATGCTCGTCATGGAGGAGATTTTGATCGGAGAAGAAAAGAGGGGAAATATGAGACCTAAACGCAGTGGAGGATCGAATCGGAAACCGTGAATTGAATGCGATTTCACCCGGAAACTGATACCATGTTAATGTTATGGCATGAATCTTGAAGAAGAAAACAAAATTGAAGATTGATCAAAACAGAAATTGTGTTTATACATTCTTGAAATACAAGAGAATCAACTAACACATCTATATAGCTAATCAACAGTGATTAGTAACTAACTAACCACCTAACTTCCTAAATACTCAAAATAACTACCCTAATACAAAGGGGAGTGTATATAGAATGTAAACAATAGGAAGTGAATCTACTAAGGCCTAAATACTGGGAGTGTATCTACTAATATCTTAAAGGCCTTAATAAAATATAAGAATTTTGCACAGCATATATACCACTATACAATCTGCAGATTTTTACATCCAATAAAAATTGTGAGCCCCAACAACGACAAATCCCAGAGGAACATATATAATATATTACATCCAATGAAAGATACAGTATTTACTATTTGATTGTGAAAATAAATACTCCGTACTATATTTTCAATGGTCAAACTTTTCGTAGTTTTATATTAGTCAGAAAATTCGTAAAATCCATAAATAGATTTATAATAGCGTTGCATATAGTCTGAAAGTAGGCCAGACTATCCGACAGGGCCTACGGCCTAGCCTATTAAAGGCCTTGTTAGGCCTAGTCTATTTATAATATGAGTCGGGCTAAAACTTTTTAAAAAACCTATTTAGTTAAGTAGGCTAGACTTAGCCTTTACATTTTATATAAGACCTTATAAGCCGTCGGCCTATTTAAGATTATATATTATATTTATATATATTTTATAATAAGTAATTCTTAAAATTTAGTACTAACATTTATATTAAATTAAATTAAAGTAAATTAAATTAAATTTATTTTAGTACTTGAGAAATCGTTATAATGTTTGTATTTAAACTTATCGTTATCGTTGTAATGCATTTGTTTTGGTAATGAATTTTATTTGCAACTTTAAATATAGAACTTCAATTCATATTTAACATATTTAATAGGCTTCTAAAAGGCTCAATATTTATAAACCAGACCCAGGCTTTTTCATGTAAAGTCTAGCCCAGTCTATTTTCACCCCTAGTTGCATACGTCGGTTGTTGGCTTCTCCAATATCGTTTTACCGGCCATCAAAGGATTCTAGTAACATGCATGCAGATGCCACGTCGGTCGACAAATAAGATTATTCTAATACTTTTGTTGGGATGTATAACTTTTTTTTATGCCACATTATCCGGTCAAAGGACGACTAATCCAAGGGGATCAATTCCACCGCCCACTTGCAGGCGAGGCAAGTGGGGTACCGTTTAAAACTAAAGTTTTTCTCTCGTTCAAGAAGCTAATTGGTAATGCTTTTGTCTATCATCAAAGTCTTAATTCCCCCTTTTTAAATACTGAAATATTGTTTTTTTTTTTTTAGAAAAGTGTGAAATTATTGATTTAACTTTGTGTCCACTAATTTTCTAGGAATTTAGGTGTTCTGTTACAAAAGAAAAAGGGTCCGACTATTTACACCTCCATTTGCGTTGAGAACATTCCCCCTACTTGTTTTATATTATAATAATCATGTGAAATACCAAAAATACCCTTTAAGTCATATTAAACTACTAAATGCACCCCACCTTTAACCTAAGTTTTATCCATCCTCCGCCATCGTCGCCAAACATCAAACACCAAACACCAAAATTTCTTCCCAAACAAAAAAAATTCAACTTAAAAAATTTCAAAATTTTTTTTAAAGATTTCGACAAACCAGTGTCGACCATATTCACTCCCGTCGACACTGGTTTGTCAACAAGATTGTATATGCTCGACATTTGATGATCGGAAAAAAAAAAATTAAAATCCCGTCGACAACTTTAGGTCGACCAAAAATACACTCGTCGACACCCTGTTGTCGACGTAGTGTATTTGGATCGACCTAAAGTGGTCGAAAGGTAAGAAAAAGAAGGAAAAAAAAAAACAAACCTGGATTTGGCCGATGGACGGGAGCGGGGGCGAGGGCCGTTGAGCGGCGGCGGCGGCCGTTGGGCGAGGTCGGGGGCGGCGGCGGCCGATTACTGTAATTTTTTATTTTTTTTTACAAATCGAGATGGGAGAAGGAGGGGGGAGGGAGGGGACTGGCTTGGCGAGGGAGGGAGGAGGAGGGGGGAGGGAGGGGACGGCCGATGGACGGGGCGGTCGTGCGCGACCGCGATCTGTTCTGTTTTTTTTTTTTAACAAGCGGGGGGGGGGGCGACGGGCTCGGCGAGGGAGGGAGGGAGGGGACGGCCGCGGCGGCCGATGGGCGGGGAGGCCGCGCGCGGCCGCAATCTGTTCTTCTTCTTCTTCTTTTATTTTTACAGGGGGGGGGGGCGACGAGCTCAGCGAGGGAGGGAGGGAGGGGGTGGCGTCGCCGACGACGGGTGGTGGAGGGGCAGGTCGTCGGCGGTGGTGGTGAGGGGTGGGGGAGAAGATGAAAGAATAATTGGTGGAGGAGGAAGAAGATGGAGGATTTGGGGGAGAAAGTAGGGTTTAGGGGGGGTGTGAGTAGTAATTGGAATTATATAAGAGAAGGTCATTTATGACAATTTGAGGGGGGTGCGTCCAGAGGGGGAGTGTTCTCAACGCAAATGGAGGTGTAAATAGTCGGACCCAAGAAAAACTACAAAAAAGGAGGGACCATTTTAAAAAAAAAGCCCAAAAGCCCACTACTAACCCAAGGGGCCCAAGTTAAACAAATAAGGTCTTAGCCTATACAGTATACACGCACAAGGCCACCCCTAATAAATCGTAGAAAACGGGCAAACATCCATAAAAAGAATAAAAAGGAAAATGTTACTCCGTATAATGAAATACTCTCTCTCTCTCCCTCCATCCAATTTTATATTTATCATTTATGGTGCAAAATAACTCACAACAATTGTCTAAATTTGAGACTTTAAAGTATGATTTTTTCTCTAACTTTAAATGGAGTCTAGCAAATGAACAAGGAAATTGATCTCCTCGAAAGCTTAAAAGTAACTTTATTATCAAATTAAAAATGATGAATTTAATTTGAAACATTTTTTTTATATAAATTATGAATTTAAAATGTGTCGAGGTGAGTATTATATTACTGTATTAATTAATTTACCTCAGCTTGCAAGTTTAGTCGGTTTTATTTTGTTGACAAAAATGGTTCGTATTTATTACTAATGAGTAGTCGAGATTTTTTTTTATTTAAAAAAAAAAGAGTAGTCCAGATTTTTTTTATTTAAAAAAAAAAAGAGTAGTCCAGTTTCTATTTCGATGTTAGCTGACATATGCATGATTGCCGCATAACTAATCACATGTAACCACAACAAATTTCCACGATAAATGCTTCTATACTGACTTTCTCTTCATTTTATATTATTTATAATTGTACAGGTACTAACTGTGTGTACATATATATATTTGTAAAGTACAATAAAAAAAGTCAAGTAAAAAACGGTGAGAGTAATATTTAGTGAAACAATTATAAAATTACATGCGAAAACAATATCCTCCTTAATCTTGTATTTAATTATTTGTGTGATTGGGGATTGTAGTATGTATATTCGTTGATTAGTGAATATCAAAATCCAAACACGAAATCGGTAGAAGGTTCTCTTAATCAGGTGGGTCCCATTCTGCCCTGACCTGTCAATTATAACAAGTTCAATTCCCATCAAAATAATATCATATCAAAACAAAATACTTCATACTTTGTCTTACTATAATTTTATTATTCCTTAATTCAATTCATATATGATTTAATTTTTTTGTAAAAATACTTATTTGAAATATGAGACGGTGTTAACTTTTATCGTTTCATTAATTCTGTGTGTGTGTGTGTGAAGGAAGCTTCTGTGTGTCTCTTATGAATCTTGGTTTCTCTTTCCCACGTGTACAGTTACTACAGTATATACAGCAACCATGCACATGACATGATTATTAATAATGTGGACAAAAATCAACAGAGCCTACAATTTCTAAATCAAATGTGACACGGAATTTAAATCGTGGCCGGTCGGAGTAATAATTTACCAACAAAGAAATTACAAACGCCAAATATACTCTTTAAGTTTAATTTCCGTATCTGATGGATTTTTTTTTTAAAATTATTTTATACTATTAGAAATTCCTATAATGGATGGAATTGCTTTTTGGGATGTGTACTGAAGATATATTAAATTGCATGTTATCCTATCAAGTTCAGACATTCACAATTACTATAAAACTGTATATTTTTCGTGGAGGATAAAAAAAAATGCATATTGATAATTGAGATAAAAAAAATTATATATATATATATATATATATATTATTTGGTAGAAAGTAAAACATATTGTTCAATCTAAATTTTATAAGGGGTTATTGTTTTATTTAAAAAAAAAAAAAGATTTTCTATCAAACCAATCACATTGTTTAATTTAATTTTAACTTAATACAACAATCTCTCCTATCAAACTATATACTTATACACACGAATCACGATATATTCCCACCAAATGCACCCTAAGTCTATAATGTGATTGTCATTATTTCTCAAAACAATCTCTAGATTGCCCGTGCATCTTTTATCCTCAACTCGAAAAATGAAAGAGATTATGTTAGTGCAATTTTGAAAAGTCATTTTAAAATGTTAAAATACAGTATATAGTGTTGATATATACTCAAAACAAGTCTAACTACAGCTGTATAGGTCAGTTAATAATGAGTTAAGAAAATCAGTTATTTTGTTGTAACAAACTCATTTTAGATAGCTCTAGAATAGAAGCTTGAAAGGCAAGCCATCTGTGTGAAGCTATGCCTATATATACCAGTCTACTTGTAAATATACATTCACGAATGAAATGCCTTTTTGAATTCTTAACATGGTATCAAATACCTGGGAGCTTGTTCCCTGGGCACCTAATATGAACTTAATATCGCCAAAGTGGATATTTCGAGTGAAATATTGCTCGGATGGCACTGTTGAACGATTTAAAGCTCGTTTAGTTGCTAGAGGCTTTCAACAAACAGCAGGTGTGGACTACTTTCATACATTTAGTCCTGTTTTAAAATCCATTACACTTCGCATCGTACTCACTTTGGCTATAACTCGTGGTTGGCGTGTTCAGCAAATTGACATTAATAATGCGTTTCTTAATAGTGATCTTAAGGAGGCTGTTTATATTCACCAACCTCAGGGTTTTAAAGATGCCTCTAAACCATCTCATGTCTACCGCCTAAGGAAATCGCTCTATGGCTTAAAGCAGGCCCCAAAGGCCTAGTACGATAAGCTCAAAGGGTTCTTGGTAAGGTATGGTTTTACACACTCCACCTCTGATCATTGTTTGTTCCACATGATTCGTAATGGAAAACTTTTTGTTCTTTTAGTATATGTCGATGACATTCTTGTTTCAGGAGATGATCCAACATTTGTTGATCTTATTATCAAGGATCTCCATACTGCATTTTCCCTCAAACATTTGGGTGAGCTCAACTATTTCCTGGGTCTTGAAGCCAAAATTTCTTCGTCCTCCATCACTCTTACTCAGTCAAAATATATTCGTGACCTTCTTGCCAAGACTCATCTCTCAAACTGCAAACCATGTCCTACCCCTTCCTTCTCTAGTGTGAAGTTATCAAATTTCGATAGTGCTCTATACGAAAATCCTACTTTGTATCGCAGCACTGTTGGAGCACTTCAGTACCTCCTTCTTACTCGCCCTGAAATTGCCTATAGTGTAAACAAGTTGAGTCAATTTCTTCAAGCCCCTACTCAAAATCATTGGCAATCATGTAAAAGAGTTCTTCGATACTTAAAAGGTACTTCACTTCATGGCATTATTTTTTCTCCAGTTTCAAAATTTCAGTTGCAGGGGTTCGCGGATGCAGATGTTGCTTCCACACTTGATGATCGTCGTAGTACCAGCGGTTATTGCATTTCTATTGGATCAAATGTCTTGGCATGGTGCTAAAAAAAGCAGCCTGTTGTTGCCAGAAGCAGCACGGAAGCTGAATAACGTGCGTTAGCAATGGCAACTACGGATTTTATTTGGATTGCGTCACTATTCACTGAACTTCACCTTCCGTTGCTCCAACCGTCGATTTTGTGGTGTGATAATTCGGGGGCCATTACTCTTGCATTCAGCCCTGCCTTCCATTCTCGGATGAAACATGTAGAAATTGACGTCTACTTTATCAGGGAAAAGGTTCAATCACAACAGTTATATGTTCGATATGTTCCTTCTGAAAATCAAGTTGCTTAATTCCTGACTAAACCACTCTCTCCCTTGCGATTTCAGTACCTATGTCGTCAATTACTCTCAGCTTCATCATCAGGTTTGGTTCCAACAGGGGCATGTTGATATATACTCAAAACAAGTCTAGATACAGCTATATAGGTCAATTACTAATGAGTTAGAAAAATCAGTTATTTTATTGTAACAAACTCATTCTAGATAGCTCTAGAATATAAGCTTGAAAGGCAAGCCATCTATGTGAAGCTATGCATATATATACCAGTCCACTTGTAAATATACATTCACCAATGAAATACTTTTTGAATTCTTAACATAGCTACATATGTATTCAATTGGTTATAAAAAATATATATATATTATAAAATAAAGAAAAAGATTAAAAGTGAATTAAATGTGTGTTTCACAAAAAAGATGTGGCAAAGTTTAGAGCCAAGTCACTTCCTTTTATTGGATGAAAGTCAGCTTTTACATGTAATTCACTGTTGTGACCCACCCCCTACCCCCGAGTTTTCCTAGGTTCATCGTTCACGCACGCGTACACTACCTACCACAAACTTTATTATTCAATATACATATATGTAACTACATAAAAAAAAATCTATTCACGATTAAATAGCTTTCTTTTTTCCCACTAATTAAATTATATATTCTATTTTAGATGATTAGATTTACTATCGCTAATTTTTCTTTTTAAAATCGCAAGCAACTGTATCAAAGTGTATAAGAAATACCCAAATAAAATAAATTATCTATCCCAATTCTGAAACAAGTGCCAACAATTATTTTATAACACAAGTCTCTACATTTAATTTACATAAGAATCAAACAAATTAACTCAGTTAATTTAAATGAAGTTTCATCTTCTGAACGCATTATATTTTACGAATTTACAAAACATTTCTAACTGACAAAATCCCAAGATAATAAAAAGGCTAAGTACTAAAAATAATTACAGAATAAAAGAAGGTACCCTGTGTTACATGGTAGTACATAAGAATTATAACATGCATATTAATCACACTGTGGGGCACACACGTACACAAAAACAATTTATTTAAACCCACCTCATATGACATATCTCATCACTTACCTATATTACACCACTCCCACCCCACATTTTTCCTCTCTATCCAAACTCTCCACTCCCCACCGCCACCGTCACGATGTCGGAAAAAGTATGCAGCCACCACAAAAGCAAGAAAAAGAAGCTTTTCCGACAGTGCTGCGGCGGGTTTCTAATCTTCAGCTTCATCGTCCTCCTCGTGTTCCTCCTCACATGGGCCATCCTCCAGCCCAAAAAGCCCCGTTTCATCCTCCAAGACGCCACCATATTCGCCCTCAACGTGACAGCCCCTAACGTCATATCAACCACCCTTCAAGTCACAATAAACTCCCGCAACCCCAATTCCAAAATCGGCATCTACTACGACAAACTCGACGTCTACGCCGCCTACCACAACCAGCAAATCACCTACTACACCGTTATCCCCCCCGTCTACCAGGGCCACAAGGACGTCAACGTTTGGTCCCCCTTTATCTACGGCAACACCGTCCCCGTCGCCCCCTACAACGGCCTCGCCCTCGCACAGGACCAGTCTAACGGCGCCGTTAATATGGTCATCAAAATTAACGGCCGCGTTAAGTGGAAAGTCGGCACCTTCGTCTCCGGTCGCTACCACCTCCACGTGTCCTGCCGCGTTTATATTCCGCTCGGCAACAGCAAAAACACCGGGATTATCATCGGAAACGCAGTTAAGTATCAGATTGCACAGAGTTGTAGTGTCAGTGTGTGAAAATTTCATCGATACTAAAATCAAATTAATAGGATAATTTCATCTTTTATTTATAAGTCGGTCGGGATTAATTTCATTTATTCCCGATGAGTTTTTATTTTTGCTTTTAATTTCTGGAGCAGAGTATTTGGGGCTCAAGAACTGTACATTGTGCTCGTTAATAAAATTACACATTTTCAATATATATTCATGTAATAATAACAATTATGAATGAATTATTATATATATATGATTAGACAAAAGCCAATTTGTGGGTGTTTAGTGGAGGTTAAGCTGTCACTTTCTTTCATTTTCTATAAGCTTCTTTAATCACAGTCCATACAACTTTGTGCACATATTATTTTAATTTGCTCTCATACTTTATATTTTTATTATTATTATTTAAATACTAGCTAATTAATGGTTTCATTTTTGTATTCACAAAGTAACATGACAATTAAAATTAAGTATGCATTCGAGAATCTTTTAGTTAGTTTTGCTTCTCCTTCACTCTAATCCCTTTTAATTACATTAGTGATTAAAAAATTAAGGTTGCAAGCGCTGGTACTTTGGTAATGGGTTTAACTAATTAACTTTAAATTTTATACTCCATGTTCTAATAAATATGCATTGACCAATTCATGAAACTACTTGTGAGCTGTTTATGTATGGACAACCCATGTGCTCGTTGCTTGTTGAATTGAAATTTATTTATACCAAGATAATAGTATTTCTTCTCCCTCTACGTATTCAATTAAACTACTGTAGTATAGTAAATTAGGTTTGCCCACCTAAATGAGTGATCACTATGTGTGCTCATTATTTCAATCGTAATAATAAATTTAACATTTAAGTCAAATTAATGGAGTATGTAATAAATTGAAGTATTAAGTAAAGTGAATACTTGGTCAATAATGTTGAAAATGACTCTTCTCACTTAGATTTTTAATTTGTTGTGGTCAATGTTTTCCTACATCATGTTAGTTACTCCCCGACTTGAATTTTATGTGTTGGGGAAAAAAAGGATAGGTATTTAACTTCCATCAATCTTAATAGTATCCATATAAGCAAATGATACTATATTGTATAAAATTTTCTTGTAGTTTATTAAATTTAGTAAATTCTCAAAAAAGAAACAATATGTAGATTGTATCTACTTTTTCAATTTCACGCTATGCTTCATAGTATAGTTTTTTAATTTCAATATTAGATTTTTTTTTTGCATAAAATAAAATAGATAAAATTATTAACTCATTTTTTTTAAAAAAAGAGAGAAATTACTTTTTTTTTTTTAAATAAATGGGAGTTTGGAGATATATTTTCAAACCACTTTTGTGCAATTCAGTCTATTAATAAATGGATGAATTTTATAGATAACCACCCAAAAAAAGATCAAGGCTGGTTAAATTTGTGTCTAAGTTTGTAATTGCCTCATATGACAAAATGTAACAACTTTATGTAAAAGTTGGCCTATCAATTATAGGGATTGGTGACCTAATATATTTATTAAAAGATTTAATGTGAGGTGTGGTATCATATTCACACAAGAACGTAGGCCCCATATAAGGTAGGTGTATATGTATGCTTCCAAGTGGATAGCAATCAATCAATATTCATCCGTCTCATTTACATTTTATTCATTGTATTATATGATATATCCTCCAATTATTTTACAACAAGACAAATTAATATCAGATTTTTTTCCAAGTTGACATGTTTAAAGGCGTTGGTGTCCCTTTTTTTTTTCTTTCGAATTTAGTTTCATATTAAATATTTTACTAATACACTTATGAGTTATGAAGAATGCAATATTATTTAATTCGATGTGATATTGCTCTGATTAATGAAGTGGAAAATTATAATCAGTGAAGTATATAGTGGATTTTGAACAATGAATACAGTTTTTTTAATTTAAATTTAATTATAACCTAGACTTCCTATGAACTTGATAGAATTAATGGTTTCTATATTTAAGTCTTCAGACGTTTTGTTGCAAGATTTAAATATTTAGGCCTTAACTGCCCATGTATATACGCATACCTAAAAAGTTACATATGTACTGATATTAAATTATGAAGAAAGATTGAATTATAATTCTCTTTTTAATATTTAAGATGTTCAGATTCAATATACTCGTAATTATTTTTTGCAATGAGAAATTATATAATGTCGATCGTCTCCTATTTGGGGGAGAGGGTATGAAATGAGGTATTTTTAGAGGTCATTTTCAATCACCACCGTCCGTTGCCTGCTAATAATTGAAACATAGAAAAAGAGTCGTGAAAAAAGAATTAACCTTTAGTTGCACTTTATCATAAATTTCAGTGGAAACACATTCCACTAACACACACACACATTGGGTCATCCCTGACTATTATAATGAGATGGGAATATTGCGTATTAAACACACCTATTTTGAATTTTTTTAATATAATCCGGATATTTTTTGAATTCGAATGTGTTGGTGGGTCACTCAGAGGGATGGGCCTACTGGGCTTGTCAAATAGGTGGGTCAAATTCGCCCCCTCTGGCCCAAATTATTTTACATATTGTTAAACTAGTTATAAATGTTTTTAAGGTTAGACTTTAGTTCAGTATCTCACACACACACATATATTAAAATAAAATGGGTCTGACTATTTACACCTCCATTTCGTAGAGATGCACTCTCCCGATTTATACACTCCCATAATTTTAGGTCACACCCCCCTCAAATGTCATAAATACCCCTCCTTTCATAACATACATATTACTACCAACACCCCACCCTAAATTCATTCTTCATCTTCTCCACCCCAACTTCATCTTCCCCCTTTCCCCTCCCTCCACCCCGTCGCCGGCCACCCCCGCCTCCCCTCGTCGCGGCCGCCCCTATCTCCGCCTCGTCGCGGCCGCCCCTACCTCCGCCTCGCCGCTCCCACCTCCGCCCCGCTAGTAAAAAAAAAATTACAGATTGGCGGCCGCGCGACCGCCCCCTCCCCCCTCCTGTTCGACGCCAACCCCTCCCCCCGTCGATAAAAATAAAAAAAAAGCTTTGCGGCCGCCCCCTCCCGTCCGACGCCGACCCCCAAGTTTGCCCCCCTCCCCCGTCTGTAAAAAAAAAAAAGAAGCTTTGCGGCCGCCCTCTCCCCACCCCCTCTCCGACGCCGACCCACGCCCCCTCCACCCCAGATTTGCCCCCTCCAAATGTTAGGGTTTTCGGTATTTTTGTAGAAAATCCTTGATTAGTGTGAAAATTGCTCGAAATTCATGTGTTTAATTTGCATGATTTTATAGGATTTTGTGCATTATTTACACTAAATTGACTCAATTCACTTGATTTGGAGAAATGGTGTAGTTCCGAAGTTTCAAAGCAAACCACGAAAAATCCAGCCGTTGGATCAATCCAAAGATTCAACCACATGAAAGGCATCGAGAATAGGGTCGTAACGAGACAAGAATCAAGCCGATCGGACATCCGTAGTGAGAGTTATGCATGAAACAAGAAAGGGAGGATGCCACTCGACCAAGTGCTCAGACTCGGCCGAGACAGAGACTTTTGAAAAATCTGAGCACTCGGCCGAGTCGAGGCCAAAAACTGAAATTCTCTATTTTTTTTGAACACTCGACCGAGTGCTCAGACTCGGCCGAGTCGGGGCCAAAACCTGCAACTTCGCGTTTTTACTGAGCACTCGGCCGAGTCAACTATTGATCAAAGTCGTGCCACGCTTTTTACTTAATCCACTCGGCCGAGTCACGGCGTTTTCTTTGCCTTCTTCCACATTTGACCTAGAGACACGTGCAAAACACTTTTGGAGGAGTATATAAAGCCCCATTTTCGTTCTTCAAAGGAAGGAGCCATTGGAACACCACTCAAGCTCCCAAAATCCAAATTTCACCATCATTTGCTCATTTTACTTAGTTTTAGCCATAGAACTTAGTAGAATTTCATAGCTAGTTTATCTTTGAAGTTGTAATTTCATTTCCAAGCAAGAGTTTGAAAATTTGATTGAAGATTTTAAGGTTTATTTCATATTTGCAAGACAAGAGGTGATACCATACTTTTATTCAAGTAATTTAGTTTTATTAAGCATGAGTTTGTTGATTATCTCTATTTCTTTTTCTATTTCCATTTCCATTAAATTAGCCATGGGCTAAGCATATTGGTGTTTGGGTGTTGTAGAATTGTGATGGAATTAATATTTTAGCTTGAGTTTGATTGTGGAATTCATTGGTAGGTTCATTGGTTAGGTTTATGGGTTTTGATAGATCATTTTGCTAGAACTCAATTAGTAGGTTTTATTAGAAGCTCAATTAATGCAACGAGAGTTGGTTAATCGGGGTAGATAGTATTATCGAGGGTTGGGGATCGAGTGAATGAGTTAATATTGGTTTATCGCAACGAGAGTTGGGTAAATTTCATTAGAACCCCATTTATCTACATTAATTGCTTGAATTAACAATTGAGTGATTAGTGAGAAGACCATAGGAGTTTGGTTGTTAGTATTCAAGTGGAAAAGCATGATTAGGGATTAGTTTAGTATAATTTAGGTAGAGTCGAACCCCCTAGTCGTGTGATTACCCGGGTAAGAAAGCCTCTATTCATCCTCTCGATCCTAGGTGCTTTACTCGATATATGCTTAGTGATTGCTTCTACCAAATTCCATCTAATGAATTACACATAGAATTCGACTTTAACATCGATTCCACACAAGGACGAACACCCGAACACTACCTCTCTCCATTTGATTTCTATCATTATTATCTTTAGTATTTGCTTATTATTAGTTGTTATTTGTGATTTTCCTTTACATTTGCACAAACCATGACTCTTTACTATATTCAAAGATCAATGCATAGCACTAAGGCTACTTTTACATACTAGTCTCGCGGATCGATAATTTAACCGGACCTTGCTTTTATTACATACGAACCTCTTATACTTGAGGGGAACGTGTTGGTAAAATCACGTGTCAATCCTAATTTTTTTTTTCATTTTCGACTATGTAATTTCAATCAAACACACTCTCGTCGGCAAATTGTTGTCGACGAGGGTGTATTTGATCGACATAACATAGTCGAAAATGGAAAAAAAAATTATCTTTTTTTGACGAAAACGTGTCAACCATATAAACTTCCGTCGACAACGATTAGTCGACGAGAGAGTATATGGTCGACACTGGTTGGTCGAAAATTATAAAAAAAAAATTGTGATATTTTTGAGTATATGTTGATTTCTGTTTTTTTTTTTTTGAGTTTGATGGTCGCCGGAAATGGTGTCGCCGACGACCGAAAGTTGTGGGTTAGAGAAAGGTGTAAGAAATGAAGGTTGGGGTTGCATTTAGTAGGGGGAGTGCATCCCTCCAAAAGGAGGTTCATATAGTCAAACCCAAAAAAATTTAATAATGACTCGAATTAATAATCCACTAAAAAATCATTTGATTGATTTAGGCCTTTCTTGCACCTTATTTTGATCGAACAAAGCTCATCTCAAATACATTAGTATTATGTTACGGGCTTCAATTTGAATTGGTTTCAGTCTTCGGCCCATGGATATAGGGCTTTTCTATATGTTTTGTTCTACGGATTGAGGATTTTCTTCATTTTTAAAATAATAAACAAATCTCGTAAAGAATAATATATATAAAAACCCTAAAAAAAATAAGGAAAATTATTTCCGTAGTAAAGAATGAAAGAGATGCTCGCTCTGTCTCCTCCACTCCATTATTGTCAGTCAACTTGTGCTGCCATTGCCAATTCAAAATTTTGAATAATTGTAAAGCAATCCAACTGCATTCTAAATTTCTAACCGTTACAAATAATATCTAACAATAATTTTTTAAAGAAATGGAATAGTTTAATTATAAAACCATTAGTACTCTTTGAGGCTGAGCTCTTCTCCTGACACTTTTTTCTGCCTAGACCATACGTTCAAAATAATTTTAAATTAACAAGAACTCATGGATACAATATACATAAAAAATAAAATTCAAATTATTTATGCACAAAGAACAAAAACTGGAAATATAATCTGAAACAAGAAAAATGAGCAACTCTAATGTGTATCAGGCAGGCATCTGATAACAAACAAAAGAATAGGAGTATAATAATATGTAGCCAAAAGAGATAAACGCAAGCACTAATATTCAAAGCAGCAGAAAAACTAATTCCAAGTCACGCGTAGAATCAACGCCAATCGAAATCACACCTCGTCGATTCATAAACGCCAGACGCCGCCGTTCCGTTCGATCTCAACGGAATTTTCAAATCACATTCAATCTTCGGTTTCACTTTCCCCGACTTCACAAACGCAAACTTCAATCTGGTGCGCAAATAGAGCTTTACCTCAATGTCGTAAATGCCCGAGCTCCGATCCCCGTTGTAATTCGACATCTCTTTGTTTCCTAGAAGCACAATATTCGTTCCGTTAAACTCCGCCGTCATATTATTTGTAGTCTTGTGGCCTTGATAGAATTTGGGCAGTTCAACGGTGGAGAACCTCTGCCCCTGGTAAAAAGCCCTAGCCTCGATCTGGTCGTAGTAGATTCCGATTCGCTTGTTAGGGTTACGAATCGTGAGATTCAACGCCAGATTGAAGCGGAGCGTGTTGTTGTTGAGGTTGAATTCGGTGAGTGAGGCATCGGTGGCGTAGAATTTAACGGTGTTGGGACGGAAAATCAACCAAAGAACGAGGGCGATTATTCCGACGACGACGAGAAGAGTGATGAGGATCTGACAGATGCAGGTGCAGATGCAGTTGGCGATGCAGCTACAGCAGCAGCTGAAGGGGTTGCAGCAGCATCCACCGCCGCCGCGGCCAGGACGGTGGTAGGCGTTGCGAGGCGGCGGGATATTGGGGCCGTAGTAAGCCCCATTCAAATGCGGTTGTTTAGCTTCTGCCATTGGCGACTCTTTTGGAATAGCAGGTATCTTTATCTTCTTCGTTCAATAAGATAGAATTTAGAAAGAGTAAAAATAGAGAAAAAGTATGGAGTGGTTACGATAACGTTTTCGATATGACGTTTTATAGGTATCACGCTTCTTCTTGTTTTGTTTGGGAATGTGAGAATTGGTAAAACACGAGTACGGTAGGACCGCGTGAAGGACGCGTGGCGTGAGATGATTGGATATAAATTTGGTGTATGGTTATCGTTTTGGTCTGTAAATTAAATTTGGAAAAACGCGTTTGCTTAATATCTGTATTAAATCTTACGAAAATATCTATCAATGAATATTGTTAAAATTTCGGAAAATATGAGGAAATGTTTTAAATCTTGACTATTCGATTTTTTATTTAAGGAAAAGATTTATATGCTCTACTTTTTTTTTTTTTGAAAGGTACTTTCTCCATTTTTACATATACCTTTATTTTGTTTTTTGGATTCCGACAAAAATATGGATTTTATTATTCACTTGAATTATATGGCAAGTGTATTTTGATATGATGGTGCTTGGTAATTTCATACACATTGACTAAACGGTGGAGGAGATCGGCTTCCTTGATCTTTCTTTGTTTTGTTTAATTTAGATTTTATCTTGTCTTATTTCAATTAAAGACAAAATCTACTCATTATTATATTTGATTTATTACATTAATTAGTCAATCTAGTTATTGAGACTTTCTAATTATCATATACGAGTATAATTCATATGGTAAAAATTAGAATTCTCAATATTTGAATTATGATAAAATGAACTTTTTCCCAATCATATTAATACTAATTGAGAATTTAAATTGCAGTACGAATTTCAGCTAACGCTTACAATATGAGTCGAATCACTTTGTAAACACACTATTTTATATAGAAATCAATTATTACACGAATATTATTGTACGGCATATATAATTTATTATATTAAAAAAATACGGTATTGAAATATTATAGAAACTAAATTATATCCTGTGAATCCATGAGTTTTAGTTCAACCATGTTGGAAAAAGGGAGATTAATTTGTGGGCGATTGAATATAAAAGCTCAATTTTCTACCGGCCGTAAGTTCATATTTTCTTGATGTCGTGATTGATAGGTACGTGCCTCAATTTTATTTGTTTATTTATCATATGTGGACTATATTACCATAACCAATTAAATACAAATTATACAATGTCATATTTTATTTGTAGCGTTGACTTAGTACATGTAATCACTGATTAATAAAGGAACGTAGTGACATATTCAAATACTGCTCGAGTTTTTCTAATTAAATTTTGTATTGCATTTTATATTTCTCATACATGTATTTAATTTTGTACACTTGTACATTTTTATTGCACATATCATTTTTTCATCTATGTTATATCACTTGGTCCCTGTTAAGTTACTAATTATTTAGGTAGAGAGATACAAAAGAAAAAATAAAGTGTGAGTGAGAAAAGAGAAAATGTAGATGGATATAAGAAGAAAAAAAAAATAGAGAAAATGTAGAATGTGACAAAAATTGAAACTGATCACTTAATAAGGACGCTAAAAAATGACAAAATTTGTAACTTAATCGGATGAATATTACATCCCATTTGCAATAAATAAAACCAAGGTCCTGTATAGAATCGATTTCTAATAAGGAATCGAGTTGACCAAAAGTCTTTTTTTTTACTTTGAAAAAATGTATATTAAAAAGTATAAATCATTATAAATAAAAAGTGCAACACAATATTACTGAAAAGTGTAAGTCGCTATAATTAAAAAGTGCAACACATTTTTTAATGAAAAGTGTAAGTCATTATAACTAAAAAGTACAACACAATATTACTGAAAAGTGCACGCCTATATAACTAAAATGTGCAATATAACATTACTAAAAAATGTACGTTAATATAACTTAAAATATTATTTTAAAAAGTATAACAAAAAACTCAATTTCTTATATAGACTCAATTCCATAAATAAAAGTTCAAGATAGAATTTATTGTTTAAAAAGTCACATTAAACATATTTTTATTGTTATATAGTAATATACTATCAAGTCAATGTCTTTTAATTTAACAACTAATATCATTAAAAAAAAATATATATATATATAATCCGTCAACTTTATAATGAAACTTGATCATACAAGACTTTGTCTAGAATTATAGTCATAATTTTCTATGAAAATAATTTTTTTGTTTTTGTTTGTGATATTTATACATTTAAAAATCATAGCACAATCAACACTATATGAAATGTGGAGATCAGTTACTTAAACGATAATTAATGCTTAAAAAAATAAAGTTAAGAAATTTATTAAACGTTGTTTCATATATAAGTTAGTATCTCTTTTTTTTTTTCATATACAAGGGTTGGACCCAAATAATGGTAGTTACAACAAAACTCTTTCCAAACAAAAAAATAATCCCTCCGTCCCTTACTTACATTATATTGACACTAGTTTTAATGTATGAATTGTTTATTAGTATAATAAGTGAGGATAATTAATAATAACTTTTTAATTTTATGAATAGTAAAATTACTTTTTTTTATTTTGAAAATAAAGTAATGATATTTAATATAATATTGTGATATTTTGAAGGGTTAGTTAAAATGATTTTTTACTATTTTAAATATCTTTAAGACGAAATAGTTAAACAGATCCTTCAAACAACTTTATGTCATATGGGCCACAAAAGCCCAGAGTCGGATAAATAAACGAGATGGGGTATATACCCCTCCAGCTTTGTTAGATACACTACCCTTCAACTTTTATTAATTAAATATTCATGTAAAATACCAGTTTTGCCCTTCTATTAAAATACAAAAAAATAGATACACTCCCATAAATTTAAACTAACCCTAATTCTAACCCTAATCTTAACTCTAATTCTAACCCAAATTTGACGAGCTGCCGTCGCCGCCCCACAAATGGCTGTTGCCGTCGCCGCACCTCCGGCCACCATTGCCGCACAAAATTAATTTAGAAATTAAAAAAATCAACCTTGAAAACTAAAAAAAAAAAAAAACTTCGACGACAAACCAGAGTCGACCAAAAACAGTCCGATCGACACTGGTTTGTCGACCAAAGACATTCCGGTCGACACTGGTTTGTCGACCAAAGACATTCCGGTCGACACTGGTTTGTTGACCAAAGACATTCCGGTCGACACTGGTTTGTCGACCAAAGACATTCCGGCCGACTCTGGTTCGTCGACCAAAAAATACTCCGGTTGTCTTTGTGTTTTGGAATAAAAAAATTAAAAATTAAGAAAACTGAATTTTTCGGCCATTTGGGGTCGCCCAAAAACATTCTCATCAACACCCTATTGTCGACGTGAGCGTTTTTAGGCGACCCAAAATAGTCGAAAATTAAAAAAAAAAAAAAACTGAATTGTTTTTTTTCGTCGGCGACGCGGAGAAGAGATGGCGACGCTGGGAGAAGGGGGCATGACGGGTTTGGGGGTGGGGGGCTGCGCGACGCAGCCAGTGAAGGTGGGGGGTGGCGCGACGCAGCCATCGGTGGTGGGGGAGGCGCGACCAGCGAAGGTGAGGGCGGGGGCGCTTCGTCGGCGGCGGCTGGAATGGAGGATGAAGAAGAATGAAGGAGATGGAAAGTTAGGGTTTTAAGTGTGGAGAATGTATTTATGAAAAGTTTTTAGAAAAAGGGTACTATGGGTAATTTGGGGGGAGTGAATGTATAATTTATCAGTTTTTGGGGGAGTGCGGGTATCGGGGGAGTGCATTAAACAAAGCTGGAGGGGTATATACCCCATCCCTAAATAAACCCAGTTTAAGAATTCTTAATCCCATATAAGGGGCGCGGTTATACTCACACACCAATCTATTGAGTACACCCCCCAAACATCTTAAAGGACATGTATCCTTTATACCCTTTCTGTAAAAAAAATTAAAAAATACGAAGATGAGTACACCCACCCATTTCATTTTATAAAAATCATTCACACCATTCCCATCGTCTTCAAAAAAAATTCTTAACAAACACAAAATTAGAAGAAAAAAAAATGATGTTCGAGATTTTTTTTCGGGCAAATCAACATTGTCCGGAAAAAAAGAGTTGTTCGACATTTTTTCTCGAACAAATCAACAATGTTCGAAAAAAAATCTGTAACAAAATTAAGATGTTCGAAAAAAATTCCCAACAACCATCATTTGTTCAAAAAAAATGAGTTGTTCGAAAAAACTTATGTAACAAAATTAAGATGTTCGAAAAAAAAAAATCCCAACAACCATCATTTGTCCCAAAAAAATTCCCCAACAACTATCATTTGTCCGAAAAAAAGAATCGAACATCTCAGATTTCAAAGAAATTGCAAAAAATTTGTTACTTTTTACTCTAAACCCTAATTATCAATCTTCAATCAAACACATCAAAATTACAAAAATTATAGTAGATTTCTATAGATCTGTGTTTTAAATTACAAAAATTATAGAAAACTTAAAAAAAATTACAAAAAATATACTGTTATGGCCGACGGCGTGCTTTGCGTGGCTGTGGAGGGGCAGAGTCGTGTGCGACAGGGAGGGGTGCGAACGACAGCGAAGAGGTGGTGCGTGTGCGACGGGGAAGGGCGGCGTCCGCTGCGAACATGGCTAGGGGAGGGAGAGCGGCGGCGTGTGCGACAGAGAGGCGACCGCTTGGAGGGGAAAGGGGCTTGCCGGCACCGTTTGTGGAGAAGAGAAGAGGGAGGTGGGTGCGCTGGTTTGTGAAAAGAACGAGGGAGAGAGTATTTAATTAGGTTTTGAGATGAGGGGGTAATTTTGAGATTTTCACGTGGGTGTCCTCAATAGGTTGGTGGGTGTGTATAACCGCGCCCCATATAAGTTGCTTAATCCATTCGGCCTCACAGACCATTAAATTTTGTGAAGCCCAAATTCGATGACAATATATATATCAATTGTCTAATTAGTTATTGAGTAGGTCTAATGTAAGCACCGCGCACGCTAACTCATTTGAACAAAAGGGCGCGGCTAAAGGCACCCAAGGATCCTATGAGGACACCCACACGATGAGGACACCCACAAAACGGATGAGGACACCCACGTGGAAAACTCAAAAATACCCTTCTCCCATTAAAACTATTAAAACCCTAATCTATCAACACATTTGGTACACCCACCCCATTTTCGCCTCCTCACCTTCCCTCCCACATCTCGTCGCCGGCAGCCTCCGCGGCGCAGCAACGCCTCCCCTCCCCTCCCCACCTCTTCCCCCTCCCAACTCCTCCGCTGGCGCCCACCCCTCCGTTCCGCGGCCGCCCCTTCCACTCCCCGTCTCGCGCACGGCCGCACCCTCCCATCGCCGTCCCTCGCACGGCCGCCGCCTCCCCTGTAAAAAAAAAGAAAAATCTCACGTGGGTGTCTGCAACGCCTCCCCTCACCTCCCCACCTCTTCCCCCTCCCAACTCCTCCGCCGGCGCCCACCCCTCCGTTCCGCGGCCGCCCCTTCCACTCCCCGTCTCGCGCACGGCCGCACCCTCCCATCGTCGTCCCACGCACGACCGCCGCCTCCCCTCCCCTGTAAAAAAAAAGAAAAATCTCACGTGGATGTCTGCAACCCTCGTCGCCGCCGTCTCTCCAAGCCATCGTCGGCCGTCGCCTCCCCTCCCCTGTAAAAAATTTTTTTTGTCTCCTGTGCGTCTGAAACCCTCGCCGCCGATGTCTCTCCAAGCCGACTCCCAATTCAAGTGGCGTCCGTTCGCGCCCCTCCCCGTCGAGCCACGTCCACCTCCTCACTCCCCCTCCACGTTCTGTCCCGTCGCCCCAGCCGCGGCGCACGCTGCCGGTAAGTTTAGGTGTTAGGAATGATAGCAAATTTTTGAAATTAGGGTTTTTAATTTGAGTTTGTTCATTGTTTTTTTTTTGGAACAGTTTGCATATGTTCAGGAAAAAGATTCGAACAATTTGGGTTTGTTAAGGAAAAATTTTCGAACAACTTTCATTTGTACGAAAAAACAATTCGAACAAGTTGTTCGATTTTTTTTTTCCGCACAAATGAAAGTTGTTCATGATTTTTTTTCGCACAAATGAAAATTGTTGATGATTTTTTTTCGAACAAATTGAAAATTTCGAACATCTTGCCTTTGTTCTGTAAAAATTTTCGAACATCTTACCTTTGTTTTGTAAAAAGTTTCGAACATATTATCTTTGTTTTGTAAAAATTTTCGAACATTTTACCTATTGTTTTGTAAATTTTTTTGAACATCTTATCTCTGTTTTTTGTTGTTTTCTTTTGGAATTTGAACGTTAGTGGCCGTGGGGGAAGATTTTTGAGTACGGTGGTGGTGGTGGGGAAGATTTTTGGGTGGTGGGGAAGCTTTTTGGGTGGCGTGGGTGGTGGGAAATGAAATGAAATGGGTGGGTGTACTCATCCGTCCTTTATTTTAAAAATATGCAGAAGGGGTACAAAAGACATTTCGCATACCCCTAGTAATAAAAAAAAGTTCATGTGGGTGTACTCATAGGATCCTTGGGTGCCTTTAGCCGCGCCCTTGAACAAAATGGATAGTCAACTGAATATGTAGCCAAAAAACTCGAAAATTAACCGAGTATAATAAGCCCTAGGTACATGCTTCGAATCCTGCCGCCCTATTTACGCATCTAAATCCAAAATTAAAAAAAAAGGTACGAAGAATATCTGAAAACCCGTGAAATGTAAGATTTGAGAGAACAGGAAAAATTGCCGATTAGTTGGGCCAAACCCATTAAAATGAGTACATGGATTCTCCATCTTATTTTTTGGTCTGTATCTCAAGTCTGGCCCATTTGAATTTTTTAAAACATATTTTTTGTTCTGTATCTCAAGTACTAGCCTGTTACTTTAGCATTGTTTCTTGTGATTTTGGAGAACTAAAGTGGATGTAAACACCCCGTCAAAAAAAAAAAAAAAGTGGATGTAAACAAATTTGAGATAACATTCTTATTCTCAACGAGTCGGTCGATTTTCTGAAAAAATGAGGAAAGGAAGGTATAAGCATATTTTGAGAAAGCCTATAATTTTCAATGCAAGACATGAGTTTCATTAGAAGACAGAAGTGGACGAAATGGATGAAAAGTTGTCTAAATTCAGGTTCGATCAACGACATTCGAGTTTTTTTTCTCCAGAAAGGCCTCTGTTATTTGAAATCTCTATTCATGGGATTGGTACTAGTGAAACAAGTTTGGGAACTTTCAATTATAAGAATAATGACTTCATATAAAATGCATTAACAACATAATAATTTCTGCAGCATTTAAATAATTTTCATCACTCCAAACCGCAACTTGATATCATGATTTATAGCAACTTATGCAGCATTTAAACTATTAAATTCCCAAACACAACTTGTCAAAAATTAAACTTCATTTCACATATATTCAGCTAACAAAAAAGAGAGAACGAGAATAAAAATCAAATGCTAGTAAGTTAAAAATTCGAAACCACACTAACAATTAACATGTATATATACACAGACTAAAAAAACCAAGGATAAAGATAAGAAGATCCATAAAAGTCACTGATGATTGGACGGTAATTGCTACTTGCTACCTCACCTCACCTACGGCGTCGTTTTACAACCAGAACAATTTCCGACTGCTTCGGTTACCGGAACCTTGTCGTCTGGGGAAGCTGTTGGTGTTAAAAACGCAGGCGAAGCACACGGGGTCGTAAACGGCGTCGTATCATCAATCTCCACCACTGAATCGGCTGCCTTGAAGCACTCCTCCAAACTCACCCTGTTAACTCTATTCACTTCATCAATCCTCTTTGCTTCTTTTTCCGCCGAATGTATCGATTTATCGGCAGGTGAATCGACTCCTTCTCTCTCCTCCTCTTTAATGGTGAACAAAAATCTCGGAGGTCCAAACATCCCCTGAAGTTTCAGTAAATCGATATCAACCACTTCCATATCCAATCGCCGATTTGAATTCCTATCTCCGTTAACCGCCGTCGAATCGGAGTTCGATCTCATGCAGAAGAAGAAGAGGAATTCCTTGGAGGAGAAACTTGACTCAGTCGAAGAGTAGATGCTAAGATGATCTGCACCGCCGCCTATGTATGTTTGACGGCGGAATACACGGCGGCGCCACAACACGTAGAAGAGTTGCGCCAGGAGAGCTAACAGTGATATCACAAAAACGATAGTCAGTGCAATCCCTAACTTGCTTAAACTTCGATCGTCGCCGCCGCCTTCACCCATTTTGCTTCTCAATTGAGTTTCAGAAGAGAAATTTGAAATTTAAACTGGAAATTTGAGATTTCATGATATTAAGTTCACATGAGATTGATAATCTGGTGAATTGGGGGTGGGGGATTCTGTTGATAATGATGAGGACAAAATATAATGAAGGGGGTGACCGGGTACCGGATTAATCGGGAGGAAATGGTGACATGTAAAAGTGAGAATCAGCGTTAACGGTAGGCGTTTCCCTTTAAATTTGAATTCAGTGTGCGGGTAACAGAGGACATGGAAACGGTCATTGTATAGTATAGTTGGATTGGAACTTGTAAAGTGAAATTTCAAATTTATTTATCCAAATTCTTTCTTTTTAAAGCAAAATTGTTGTAGACTTATAGTTGACACTCTTAATCCAATCAATCATTATAAAAGTTTGCTACCATTCAAATTTTCTAAATACAGAGAAGGAGAACAAAAATAAAATAAAAAATCATGACGAGTATAAGAACAAAAATAAAATAAAAGCTAAAATGGCATGGAATTACTTACTTATTTTTGAGATAGATTGTCAAACTATTTTTCTAAAGTCAATGTTGTGTGTTGTTATGTGTCATGCAAACTACACGTGAATTAGGGGGTTTACTGGTATGATCATTATCAAATTCAATTGTAATTGTATGATCTGTAACCTAACTTCAACTGAAAATGACATTTAGGGAATAGAGATTAAGATTTGGTTCAATCACATGTTGCGTGATTAGTTATTTTAATAAACCATAAAATTGGTACAGTGATGTAACTTTGAAACTTAAAAGTGTACTCATTTTTAGATGCGAATAATTTAGATTAGTCGATATTTAAATCGAATATTGAGGCATAAAAATGAATAATTATTTTAATTATGGTGATTTAGAATAGTTTTAATTTCTTTTTATATTATTTTTTTTAATTATATATTAACGTTTCCAAAAGTTCTATTAGCTTCCAATTCTATTATACACTGTTTAGGTGGATTCACTGCACAAAAGGGACATTATATATTAATGAAAAAAAAGAACTTTCTGGAGCCGAAGTGCGATTTATGCAAGTATAATATCAGGACAAATTATCACTTTTCAGATGTCAAAACTTGAAAGTGGAATGAATAAACTTAATAATCGAAAAAAAAATTCAAACTTAATTATTGGATGACTGAACAAAATAGACTCAATCTGAGTTTCTTCAAATGCTCTACATAAGAATTTATCGTAATATATAGCTCTGGCCTCTACCCCTTCAAAAAAAAAAAAAAAAAAAAAGCTCTAGCCTCTAAGATAAGAAAATTGAACTTAAGTTCAATTTAAAATAAGTCCAATAATGTTTTGGGTCTGACTATATGCACCTCCATTTCGGAGGGATGCACTCCCCCTTTCAATTTATTAATAAAATAATAAAGTAAAAAGTCAAAAATACCCTTCATTCAAATACAGCGTACTGGACACACCCCTTTACTAAACGCACCCTCTACTATCTTTCTTTCACTTTATCCCTAACTCAAAATTCCGACCACCGTCACCATTTTTTCCGGTAACAAGAAATTAAAAAAAATCAAAAATTTCAACAAATTAATCATATTCATCCACAAATTACCATTATCAAACCCATTAACAAACACCATTATCAAAACTTAGAAAACTAACATTTTAAAAAAAAAAATTAGTCAAAACAAACACCATTATCAAAACTTAAAAAACTAACATTTAAAAAAAAAAAATCTTCAAACCAGTGCCAAACATACATCTTCCCGTCGACCGCATTTTGTCGACGGAGGAATATATGGTCGACCAACAAATGTCGATCGACACTGTAATGTCGACCATATATCTTCCCGGCGACCGCATTTTGTCGACGGAAGAACATATGGTCGACCAACAAATGTCGAACGAGACAACGACATTACAGTGTCGAAGTAAAAAAAAAAATGGTGTTTAACGCCGGCGAATCGGGGTGGGCTAACGCCGTGAACCAACGCCGGTGAAGAGAGGGAGAGAAGAGAGAGGTAGGGGCGGCCGCGGCCTGCCAATGGACGAGGGCGGCCCTGAATTTTTTTTTTTTTACAGATCGGGGTGGTGTTTGGAGGGGGGAATGGAGGGGAGAGGGCGGCCGCGGCGGCCGATTGACGGGGCAGCCGCGCGGCCGCTGTTTTTTTTTTTTTTTTTTACAGATCAGGGCGTTTTCCGGCGATGGGGGAAATGGAATGGAGGGGAGAAGGGGGCAAACCTGGGGGGGGGGCCGCGGCGGGCGATGGACGGGGCGGCCGCGCGGCCGCCAATCTGTATTTTTTTTTTTTTGGCGGAGGTTGGGGCGGCTGCGGCGAGGCGGAGGTTGGGGCGGCCGCGGCGAGGCGAGGCGGGGGTGGCCGCGACGAGGTGAGGCGGGGGTGGCCGCGACGAGGTGAGGCGTGGGTGGTCGGCGACGGGGTGGAGGGAGGGGGAGGGTGAAGGTGGGCGGCGGGGTGGAGGGAGGGGGGAGGGGGAGGGTGAAGGTGGGGTGGGTTGGGGAAGATGAATGAATTTAGGGTTGGGTGTGGGTAGTAATAGGGTATATTTTGAAGGGAGGGGTATTTATGACATTTAAGGGGGGTGTGACCTAAATTTCTGGGTGTGTATAAATCGGAGGAGTGATGGGGGAGTGCATCAAACCGAAATGGAGGTGCATATAGTCAGACCCTAATGTTTTTTGGGCCAATATTTTTGTACCTAGCCCATTATAAAAAGACTCAAACATTATAATGGGTACACCTAGTCCAGAATGGGTTGGGCCGGATGAACTCTCTCATTATTGGGGTGGGCTACAACTGCCATCAGCCTTTTCTTTTTGAACTAATTCTATAATTCCATAAATAATTATTAAGTTTATTCATTCCACTTTCAAGTTTTGACATCTGAAAAGTGATAATTTTCATAAATAATTATAAAACGTCTCAATATGAAAAATGTACAAGTAATCACGGGACGGAGATAAAAGATGATACTGATACCGATGATATACAATATAAATATATGTTCTAAATATTTATTTGTTTTCAATAAATATTTACGAGTAACACTTGGGTGTATAAAATTTACACTGTGCAACTAATTAATAATATTTCATAAAAATAGATAATACTGATGGACAAATATAATTTAGTCAAACAATTAATACAATTAAAAAAATTTGAAGGTTATTTTGGTGATTATTATATGGTCTACAACAATGAAAGACCTACAGGCGCTCTGCCATTTAATTTTTTAACTACACATTTTAAAGATAAATTCTTGTTTACATCAACTGTTATTTAAAGATACTCCTCCCATTTCATTTAATTCATTATCTATAATGTGCAAAATTTAATGAGAAATAAAATATTATGAGTAGTAAAATAAAAATATATAAATAATATTTTATAATGAAACTTCACTTTATAATGAAAAACATATATTTTATTTTTAAATTAATAAATACTAGTAATAACTTCAATTTAAAACATCCATTTTTAACAAATTATTCTAAAATGAGACGAGGAAAGTATTAATTAATTATATTCAACTATTTCTACTGATTAATTATTAGTTATGTACAATTGCTAACATTAAAGAACTTACTACAAATTTACTCTAAAATTTTCAATGTGGTGGATAATGAATTGCTGCCCATGTGTGTGATGTACGTCACCTTTAATTCCTTGATCCATTAAGGAAAAAATAGTTTTAAATGTGACATGTGTCCCCTTTTCAAAACCATGCAAATTCTTACCACCAGAAGATGACTACTACTTTTTAACCTAGCTCGTTTATTATATTCTTCTAGATTAATTAAGAGTATATAGTAAGATAATTACCAATGTAAAAAGGCAAAGGCATTTTAAAGGTTCAAAAAGGTTTGTGCATTAAAGTAGACTTTTTATTATAATCCACGAGATGTTCAAAAAAAGTGAACTACTTTGTGTTAAAAGGGCTGTCCACTTTCTATCACCTCTTCTAAATTTTATTTCGTGGAGTATCTTCCTTCCTCCTTTTGAGGAAAAATTAGATTCCCATATGCCTTAAAATTAATAATATTCGTAATTAGTTTATGGGTAAAAAAGTATAATTAATTAAAGATAGAAAATATCATATAAGATAGTTTCATGTGTGAGAAAGATCTTCAGTTTAATATTTGAATATGATCATAAGTTCACAATTTATATAATATGGATGTGATGAGATCCATCTCACATACACGATTCATATAAGTTTTTATCATATAAAACTTAATTAATATTAATTTAAATTTTAGTTATATACATGGACTCTAAATATTCATTCGGGTGTTTCTATCTGATTAGGTAGAAATGTGTACACGTACTTTGTTGAAAATTAATAATGTTAAAGGATAAGAACGTAAAGTCTCTTTTCACTAAGAACCTAATCTAAATAGAGCGCACTCTTTTCTAAAATAAAGTTTTAATCGAAAGAGTGCACCAACGCCCACAAATATATAAAACCTTGCTCTTTCGGAATAATTATTTTCACTTTCATGATCATATATTAAATTATATTGAATACATACGTACATTGTATTGATAGAATATACACGTATACCCACTAATGTGTAGTGATTTAATTCGGATCATTTTTAATGATCATCTGAAATGCACCTCCATAATTATATGAACAAAATCCTCTTGTTGAGTCTTCCATTCCACTCCGACAAAGAGCTGAGACTCCGACCCTCAAATCAGATTGTGTTTATATTGAGAGAAAGTAATGGAGAATAATTAAGTGGAAAAGATATAGAAAAATATGAGTGTTACCTTGTTTCTAAGAAGAGAATAAGTATATTTACACGGTAAAACAAGAGGGTAAGATAGTCTTATTGTTATGAATTAATATACAAGAATTAATTCTCACCCTCTCTACAAGTTCGGACTTTTAGATGAGACGGAATTCTTTCATGGTATCAGAGCAAACCGGGCAAACGACCTGGGTTCGATTCTTGCCTCTTCTATGTGAGATTATTATGTGCTAAAACCTGAGCTTCAAAACTCATATGTAACTAGTATTGGACCTATATTAGTAAATACACTCTCATTCTTATTTATTGTATAGGCCCATCTTAGTTTCCTATGGGCTCTCTTATAAAGCCCATTAGGGTTAGGTTAGACCTAATTCTCTCTTGTATAAATACCCATTGTAAATCTCCTTTACAATTAATCAAGAAATCATATTTCCAATATTGTTCATTTCTCTATATGGTATCATCGAGTCATTCGGCTCACGCCTGATCCAAATCTTAGCCGCCGCCGCCGCCGCTGCATACTCCAGCCGCCGCCGCCGCCGCTGCATACTCCAGCCGCCGCTGCCGCCGCTCCTCCCTCACTGCCGCCGCCGCCTTCGTCTCAGAAGTGCCGCCGCTGCCTTCTTCCCCGACGCACCACCGTCGCCATCCGTCTTACGACGCCTCACTCCGCTGCTCCCTCACACCAATGGCCACCTCTCCTTCATCGTCGGCACCAATCACCTTCAAGGGACTCGCAAATATGTCCCTGAAGCTCAACTCCACCAACTATGGTGCTTGGTCCTTCCAACTTCGTCTTCTCCTCACTGGACACAACCTCCTAGGCTATGTTTTGGGCACACATCCATGCCCCTCGTCCACATCCCCAGCCGCCGACGGCACCGCCAACACCACCGTTCCCAACCCGGCACACGACCTATGGGTGTGTCAGGACAACCTCATTTTCTCAGCCATGGTCGGATCTATGTCCCCGGAACTAATACCATTTGTTGCCTCGTCAAAAACCTCTTGCGAAGCCTGGAAAATGCTTGAGAGCATGTATGGAATGCCCTCGCGAGGTCGCATTCTTGCCCTCAAAACCAAGTTTCGCTCACTGTCCAAAGGTGCTCGCCCGGTTTCTGACTTCCTCATGGAGGTTCGCTCTGTAGTCGACGAGCTTGCTCTCCTCGGCATTTCCTCTGACGCCGAGGACGTCACTCTCCAGGTCCTAACCGGCCTTGATGAGTCCTACAATGACATAGCAAATGCCATCCAAGCTCGCGAACAGCCCATCTCGTTTGCCGAGCTCTGCGACAAGCTCCTCAGTACCGAGGTTCAACTTGCCTCGCGACCAACCTCGGCCATCATACCTGCCTCTGCTCTCACTGCTGGTAAACCCCATCATCGCTCCTCGCGACCTGACTCGAGGTCCAAAACTGCTGACACTCGTCCTCGCCAGCCCTCGCAAAGGCCCTACCTTGGCACCTGCCAATATTGTCGTGCACCAGGGCACACTGCTCGCACCTGCCCTGAGATTCCCTCATCGCTCACTGCTCCAACCACTGGTCCTCGCCGCCCACCTGGACAGTATCCATCGACCCCCCGCCACAATCGAACAGGTGCTCGCCCGGCGTACTCGGCTCACTCAGCCTCCTCGGCACACCCTGCCGAGCACTGGATTCTTGACTCGGGTGCTTCGCATCACATCACCAACGACCTCGCCAACCTATCTCTTCACTCACCATTTGATGGGCCTGACAATGTTGAAATTGGTGACGGTAAAGGTTTACACATATCTCACACTGGCTCTATGCGGTTTCCTCAACTTGAGTCTCTCAATTTTTCGAATGTCCTGGTTGTCCCACACATCTCGAAAAACTTGATCTCGGTCTCTAGCCTCTGTCGTGATAATAATGTTAACATTGTCTTTGATCGTTCTTCTTTTCAGGTGCGGGATGGTCACTCGGGGAGCATTCTCCTCGTTGGGAGTCGTATCAATAACTTGTATGTCTGGCCGGCACACATGTCCACCACCTCCCCGCAAGCCTTCACCACTCAACACCCCACAGCGACTACCTGGCATGCTCGCCTTGGCCATCCATCGACAAAAATCCTTGTCCACACCCTCTCCAAACTCAGCTTATCCAGTGCCCCTTCCAAACATTTCAATTGTAACTCTTGTTCTTGTATCAAAAGTCACAAATTACCTTTTTATGATTCAAGCATTGTGTCCACTAAACCACTTGATGTTATCTTTTCTGATGTCTGGTCGTCGCCTGTCTTGTCTCCTGATAATCTCAAATATTACGTGCTATTTGTTGATCACTTCAGCAAGTACATATGGGTTTATCCTCTAAAACGAAAATCAGATGTTCTCCCCACGTTTATCACATTCAAAACTCTTGTTGAAAATAACTATCAAAACACAATCAAAACTTTCTACTCCGACAATGGTGGAGAGTTCATTGCTCTTCGCCCCTTTCTTCAAACTCATGGCATTGCGCATCTCACCACCCCACCTCACACTCCCGAACATAATGGCATGTCTGAACGTCGCCATCGCCATGTGGTCGACACAGCCCTTGCTCTCCTTCATCATGCTTCTATGCCCCTCACCTATTGGCCCTATGCCGTCTGCTCGGCAGCATACACCATAAATCGCCTTCCCAAAGCTAACCTTGACATGATCTCTGCCTATGAAAAACTCACTGCTCGCCCCCCGAATCTGACCAAACTTCGTGTATTTGGTTGTCTCTGCTATCCTCTACTTCGCCCTTACACCACCCACAAACTTGATCCTCGCTCTACCCCATGTGTCTTTCTTGGGTACTCGCCCACACAGAGTGCTTACCTCTGTCTTGATCGCTCCTCACACCGAATCTACACCTCGCGGCATGTTCAATTTGTTGAACATACGTTTCCCTTTTCCACCCCCTCTCCCATCATTCAACCATCTCTCTTACCGACCTCCACCTCCTCGCCGCATACTTCCTCTGACTTCAGCTCCTCGCCCACTCTTCTCACACCTTTGCCACCTCACTCTCCCGCGACCGGCCAAGTGCCGACCACTACCATTCCTCTGCACCCCACACTGGTCGACCAATTGAATATAACCCCGCCGATCATAACCCCACCTACCTCCCCACTGCTCGCCGCCACATCCGACATCCCTGTGCCGACCAATGCTCCCTTACGACCTCCTGCATCTCGCATGGTAACTCGAGCCCAGAACAACGTGTTCAAGCCAAATCCGAGGTATGGGCTTACTTCTGTCATCACTTCTGACATTGAACCGAGTTGTGTGTCACAGGCACTCAAGGACAAAAACTGGCGAGCAGCCATGTCGGCTGAGTTTGATGCCCTTCTCCAGAACGACACCTGGGACTTAGTTCCTCCCAATGCATCTCAAAATGTGGTTGGCTCCAAGTGGGTGTTTCGTATTAAGCGAAAACCTGATGGCACCTTGGATAAATACAAGGCTCGTCTGGTCGCCAAAGGCTTTCATCAACGACCAGGTGTTGACTTCACTGAAACATTCAGTCCCGTTGTCAAGCCCGCCACTGTGCGCACAGTCCTCAGCATTGTGGTTACCAACAGCTGGCCCCTTCGCCAATTCGATGTCAACAACGCTTTTCTCCATGGAAAGCTCTCAGACACAGTCTTCATGGCTCAACCTCCGGGCTTCAAAGACAAGACTTTTCCCACCTATGTCTGTCAGCTTCGCAAATCCATCTATGGTCTAAAGCAGGCTCCTCGCACTTGGTACTATGCTCTTCGCACCTTTCTCGAAGAAATTGGATTCATCCCCACTCACTCTGATGAATCTCTGTTCGTCTACAACAACAATGGGGTGGTCGCCTACTTCCTTGTTTATGTTGACGACCTCATACTGACGGGCAACTCCTCGCCCATGCTCGCCCGGGTAGCTGCCGACCTCAGTACAAAATTTTCAGTCAAGGACCTTGGTCCTCTATCCTATTTCTTGGGAGTTGAAGTTCTTCGCTCTACAACGTCATGCCTGCTCTCCCAACGCAAATACGTCACTGATCTGCTCGCCCGATACAACATGATCGACTCTAAACCAGTCCAAACTCCACTATCCACCTCTGCTCGCCTTACTCTCTCGGATGGCACCTCTCCCACTGACTCCACTCAGTATCGTCAAGTGCTCGACAGC
The DNA here is from genome assembly GCA_963675135.1 of Galeopsis tetrahit. NCBI lineage: Eukaryota > Viridiplantae > Streptophyta > Magnoliopsida > Lamiales > Lamiaceae > Galeopsis > Galeopsis tetrahit. The sequence goes on from OY776122.1 coordinate 90,165,408, forward strand.
CTTCAGTATCTCCAGCTCACCAGACCTGACATCGCCTTTGCCGTCCATAAGCTATCTCAGTTCATGCATGCACCCACCATCACGCACTGGAATGCCGTCAAACGTCTGCTCCGCTACCTCAATGGTACAAGGGATGTTGGAATCAACATTACCCCATCCTCATCCTCCTCGCTCCACTGCTTCACGGATGCTGACTGGGCAGGCGACCGTGATGATCGCACTTCCACAAGTGCCTATGTCGTCTTTTTGGGGGTCAATCCTATCTCATGGTCGTCCAAAAAGCAGAAGTCTGTTGCTCGCTCTTCCACTGAGGCCGAATACAGAGCCATTGCCGCAGCAGCCTCTGAAGTACAGTGGCTAACATCCTTACTTAAAGAAGTACACTTCCCCGACTCTCCGGTGCCAGTCATCTACTGTGACAACATTGGGGCCACCTACTTATGCTCAAACCCTGTGTTTCACTCACGAATGAAACACATTGCCATCGACTTCCACTTTGTTCGTGACCTCGTCAAAACTGCTCGGCTCCGCATCTCGCATGTCTCCACTGCCGACCAGCTTGCCGATGCCCTCACCAAGCCTCTCTCCGGTGCTCGTCTTCAGCTTCTTATGACCAAGATTGGACTATCCTACGGTACTCCATCTTGAGGGGGCATATTGGACCTATATTAGTAAATACACTCTCATTCTTATTTATTGTATAGGCCCATCTTAGTTTCCTATGGGCTCTCTTATAAAGCCCATTAGGGTTAGGTTAGACCTAATTCTCTCTTGTATAAATACCCATTGTAAATCTCCTTTACAATTAATCAAGAAATCATATTTCCAATATTGTTCATTTCTCTATAACTAGAACTAATTAATTATATATGATGTCTCCCATATCCAAGCTCAATATTTCCTTGAGTTTTATTTGGGGGAGGAGTAGATCTAATATGCGTTATGTTATATCACCAACTTTTGATTTTGATTAATCATTCCATTTGAAGAACCCATTATAGTAAAAAAAGAACAAATACAAAATTTGGAAGTAATGGTGAGCTACCCACATTTGTAAGTTCCAGCCCAATCCGTTTGTTTTGATTAGAAAAATATTGGAAAAGAATATGCAATAACCTAAACCCCATCTTTACATTCTGCATTGATTAATTGCCTATAAACTCCTAATCTTTACAAAAAAGGCCAGGTATCGACAAATATATACCCTACTTATATGCTTGTACGCTCAATTTAAAATCACCAATATACAGTATATTATATATAATCATCTTTTGGCGATTCTAAAGCGACATCATCTTTTCTTAATGTTTAAAGATAGATAGATTCTCATCTATATTTCCCCCTCATCAATTTCCTTTACTCTATACTTTTTTTAATAAATTAATAAATATGCAATATACATTACAGTGGTGCATCACATTCCGGTTAGAACCACTAAATTAATTATATCTCTTTATTTTTATTTTTATCAATTTTTATTTAATAACAAAGTTATACTCCTCGCAAAAAGCTTTTATAGAAAGGAGGACACATAAAATAAGAAAATTTAGTAATGAGTAGAATTTTAATTAAAAGATAATTTTGTAAACTTTTATTTATAAAATAAAGAAATAAGTTAAATTGTGTGTATGTATGGATAAAAAAATAATGATATTTAGTGGGAAATTGTAGATATCATAAGAATACAGTTTATGAAAGAATTTCTACTTTTACGATATGAACTGGAAAATATTATGAAAGTTATTATGGTATTCGGTTGTAATATATAATTTGGTACTCTAGCTTGTTTATCAACTTTATAATGCTTTCTAAAGATAAGAATGTCGAGTTTCCAAAACCAAACAAGAAAAAGTGACCGATTCTTTTGCAAAACACATCACAAAGCATCAAAAGCAGTGAATTTCTTTCTTTCTTTTATTTAATTTTTATTTTTTCATAAAAGAATAAACCTTATAAAGCAGAAAAAAGTTGGTCCGTCTTTGCGCAACCGTTAAGTTATGGATGATTCACACATTATAAACCTATCTATCTATCTTGTGACTCACCAAACCAAATTAGGAGAATTAATGTATGTGAGAGGTTCAGGTTCAATCCTTACCTAAATTGTTAAAAGAGTATTTTTTTTATTTTTTTTTGGAAATAAAAAGTTTTGTTGTGTTCCAAGCCTAGTCTAATGCATACAGAGTTCAAAATTCAATTCACCCTCGTAACTTTGAACTTTTCCATTAAAGATTTCAAATTTTTACAATTTTCAATTTTGTCTCATAATTCTGTTGCTGGTCCAATTTTTCAGTCTAAATTCGCCAAACTTCTACAAACGACGCCTTATTGACGCACATTTTTTTTCTGACCTTTCATGAAAAAAATCAAAGTTTTGAGACAAAAAATGTAAAATCTAGCTAGGGAAAAGTTCAGACTAATTACCTAGTTATGAGACGAAATTGAAAATTCTATTTTTTTAAAACCTTTTATGGAAAAGTTTAAAATTATGGAGGAAATTGAATTTTAACACCCCTACACTAAAACATATTAATATGTAAAAAAATAAAAGGTTAAATTATAATAGGGATAATTAACTTTACCTTTTGATGTGAGGACTTTTTAGAATTTGTCCTATGCTAAACTATATAATTTAAGATATTGATGTTTATTAATTGATTTTATATATACCATACAATCTAGATGTATGAGAATGAGATATAGTTGGCAAAGGAATTTTCGTATGAAAAAGCAAGGGACTTTAACTTTTTTCCGAAGTTAAAAACAAACTTGCTATTGAAACATAAAATTTTGGCATTAATGGGAAGCCTGTTCTGGAAGACTAGCTTCTTTTCTTTCTGACCTCGTAGAAACTAAAAGAGAAAGCAAGTTATTTTTCTCTTTAATTTGCTTTTGATTCTTTGATTTTTGTTTTTCTTGTTCTTTCTTCACTATCTCTTTTTTCTTTTCTTTAATTCTTATCGGGATACTCATAGCTTTTGGAAGAGTATTCAAGGCCAAATTCAAACTAGAAATGTGTTATTTCGTACATTTAAAAGAAAAATTATGCACTGTATGTTGAATTAGAAAGTTAATTAATTAAATTAAAAACTTAATAGAGTTGGAAGTGTGTTGAGATTAACTACATCAATTGCTTATGGTCCGTGGATTATTATAAGCTTCACCGTTTAATTTCTAGCGCCCTCTTTTGTGTAGGGTTAGAATCCTTTATTATTCAAATTGGTGTTTTAGAATCCTTAAAAAATTAAATTTTGTAACTCGACTAAAACAATTTAATTATGAATTTGGTATGTCTAAAAAGAGTCTGTGCAAAAAGATTCAAATGTCGAAAGGCGGCAAAGAAAAAAAAAAAGGGTTGCTCTGAAGAGGAAAACTAGCTAGGGGAAAAAAAGTACAAAGACTAATGAATCAAAAGTAGAATTAATAAACACATACTCCTAGTATATCGAGTTGAGTTGTAAAGCAACATAAATAACGAAATATTTTTGTAGGTCCAAATGTCCAATCCTACATTTAGAAATATATTAGAAGGTACCAATGAAGAAGCTATGATTGTAAGGCGCAGCTGAATTTAAGGTTTAATTAATTACCCAATATATAGAGAGGATCGATGCATATCAATATATATTTGAGGTAATAAAATTCAATTATTTCACACACAATTTTATCATCATTGTATATTATGAACTGCCGTGTACCTGTGTAAATAGACCATCTAATGATATTTTTTATTTATTTACCCAACGTAACATATGTTTTTTATTTAATTAAACATACTAGGATTTATTCTCAAAAAGTTGAAATTCGAAAGAAATCCCGTTGATGGCATGCAATAAACAGTATGCCTCAAATAAATTAAAAAACTAGAATACAGGTTTTATGTAAATCAATTGAATTTACTTTTCTATTCATATTAGTTGTTTCATTAAAGAATTGGTCTTTTGTGTACCGTGCAACTGTACACATAGTGAAACATAGCACCACATTTGAATGAAACATGTAATTAAGATAATATATACTCCTATATATAATTAAACGATATTAGTTTATATAAACAATTTTATAAAGAAATTAAACCTTAGTACTAATTTTGACTGAATTGTGACAATAAGAACAAGTAGTAAATTATATGAGTTTGATAATTAATATAAGTTGATCTACTATATATATATATATATATATATATATAGTATTAGTTCCAAACAATTGTAATATAAAAGTGGTTTATATAACTCAAACTCAAAATAAAAGAGTGCATACTGGCTAATTTAAATATTCGGAATTTTGAAGGTTACAAGCCTATCTACATTTTCAAGTATCCCTAAATCATCAATGAACTCATCATTTTGATTATCAACGCTATGATCATGATCATCCAACGAACTATTCAAATCCAAGAAGACACGTGGGCTCCTCTCCGGCGTCGACCTGCAACTGAATCTCTCACAACTGAATACCACAATGGCGTCACCCAAACTAACTTCTTCACCCTCTTCATTCACAATTTTTCCACTTTCAATACCCCTTTTTATCCTTATTTGCGACCTATAATCCGCTTTCTCTAAACCTTCCACCAAAAAAACGCTATGCGGATTCTCAGTCACCGCAGCACCAAATTTCTCCACACTTTCGATTGGTACGAGGTTTGAACTAGACCCAAACACGACTTCCGCCAAATGTGTAGCGACTTTCTGTTTGGCTACCGAATCCGGTCCCAGAAAGAGGAGCCATGTCTCTTCCTTGACGACGTGGCCGTCTTTTCTACGCGTCATTCCCGAGCGGCATTGCAGAACGGTTGCCGCTATTTCCGGAATGATTTCCTTCTGCCACGGGACATTTTTTTCTAGTGCATTGCATAGGGTGTTTAGGTTTACGGCATTGAATTCTTTGAACTTGTGCTGCTGCGGCAGCATTACGACGTCGTCTGGTGAAGGAGAATTTGGGGCGGTTTGGGAAAGTGAGAGACGTGGATAATTAGGGTTTTGTTGATCGAATGAAGAGGATGAAGATGGGGAGGGTAAGGAATATCGGTGAGAAGATAAAGAGCAGTATGCGTTCCATTTCTCGCGGAGTTCCATGATGGCTGAGTCACTATTCTTCTGGAATATTAAAAATACATGAAAAGGGACCCTCTCAGTTTTCAACTTTTCATGATGTAATAATAATAATATAATATATATAAATAAATAAAATGAGGAGATCTATTATGCATCAAGTTCACCGTACAATTCAAAGTGTATTTTTAAAATGGGTCAGCTATTTTCACTAAATAGTGAAAATAGATTTTTCACCTATTTTCACTAAAATAGGTGATGTGTAAGGTAAAATAAAGGAGAGGTATTATTGATAATTCATTGATTAAACTGGGGGAGATTTGACTAAAGGGAAGGAAAGGTAAAATAAAGGAGGGGTATTATTGGTAAAAATTATATGAGTTGTTCTCGTTAAGGAAATTGTGCCTAAAATCCTGGGATGGAGGGAGTATTTAAAAATGAATTTGAATTGTACAGTGTGAAGGAGTTAAAAATAATTAATCATGATGAGATGAAATAATGACCTGATTATTGTTACAAAGTCTTCTACTTTCATCCATTAGCCATGGAGGTAGATTTGATGATAATGTCGGCTCATTTCGGATTTTTTCAGCTTCGGCTTCGAATTTCGACCAACAATCAGGACAGCAAGTCAGTGTTACTAATTCTCTTGCACCACCGTCTCCTCCGTTGCTACTGATGATGATGATCGAACACAAATTAATTTTTAAAAAAAAAGTGAAAAAAAAAATTGAAAAAATAATGATAATGAGTATGTACGGTACCTTTGAGATATGAGGCTTAATCCTAAGCTGTTGGCAGGAATAGTGAGGGGATTCAATCTCCAAATACTTTCGAGTGAGTTGTAACCATTTTTGCATCTAATGTAGGTCTGAAAAGTAGCAATTCCCATAATCCAAAACCTTCCAATTTCTCCAATCTCACAAATTAATTTCCCAATTTCCATAACCATGTGTTCCACGGGACAATAATAGCTTCTCTCTCGCTCCAAATTAGCCCTATATTCACTAACCCAATTCAGATCTCCCAAGTACAAAACTACCCCTTTCCCGACAAGACTCTTCACAAGGTACGCCAACTCTCCCATCTTGTGTTCAACCAACTCTCTATCAAGATTGCAAAAAGAATAAAATGGCGGAATTGTAATAAACTTCACTTCTTTAAGCCCCTCCGGCACCCCTCCTTTATCAACTCTACTCATCAACTCCTTCACCGTACTCTCAATATCCGAAATCGCCTCCCCGACGACGACGAAGCTCCTCTTCTTCCTACTCATCAACAAACTCTCCACTAGGGTTTGCAGATCATTACCATTTATAGAAGGCGATGGATCAACAACCACAACCTGCTTACTCTCTTTACACTTACTATTTTTAGAAAGATCTAAAGAAACCACTTTCTCCACGTTAGCTTTCACTTGAGTGCTGGAGAAACCGGCCTCTCTCATCACTCGACTAACACTCGGGTCGTCTAGGATAGACACCACGAGCTGCTCGAGCTCGATTTTCACGGAGAGGATCGGCTGAGGCTGGGCCTCAGCCGACCCACGCCTCTGGTGGGCTTGAGCGCGCTTGAAGGCGGCAACAAGCGCGTTGGATATGATAGGGTATTGTGAGGAGTGCGTGGGGCCCGACGAGGACGCGGGGAGGCGATTCAGAGCCACGTTGAAGCAAAGCTCCAGGGCTTTGCATTGGAGAGGGTGGGAGTGGGATTGCATGCAGGCGGCGCGGAGGAGGCTTCCGGAAACCGCCAGCATGGCGTTTGCCACGTGGAGCGGCGTGACCTGCGCGTGGCCACGCCGCTTGGCGAGTGCCACCGCCTGCTTTACTAGGGATGCAGCTTCGGCGTTGAGAGCTTGGTTCGCTGCACAACCACTTGATCTCATTTTTTTAAAATTAAATAAATTAGAAAGGGCCAAGGGAAAAACAAAATTATATAAGGTTTCCTTATAGTGAACGAACTTGTAAATCAAGATTATTATTATAGAGAGAGAAAGTGAAAAAATGAGTGTTCTTTTCTTGTAGATGAGGTAAAATTTTGGGGTCCAAAGTGGATTTTGTAGTAGAAAGTGGAATGCATGTGCTGACAAGGCCAGGAGGAGGAAATGCAGCAGTATCAAAGGCAAATCAGCTTTACTCTCATGATATAATTTTGATGTGTAATTATTTTATTGAATTCAAAGTTGTTGTGGGAATGGAATGTGGTGGTAGTGGGACTCTTCCTTTGATGCAACTTCAATTAAAAATTTAAATTAATGTACAAAGGTATAAACCTAGATATCATATCACATCTGCCTCTAACTATGCAAAAGGGATATATATGTATGTTCCTATTTTTTTTCGAGTAATATTTTCTTTTGCAGTGACCCAATTAGCTAGCTAGTGGTTGTGGTTGTTGTTATACTAAATTAACTTCAGTTAGCAAAAGTTGCCAAGATCATTGCCTCTTGTAGCACATACGCATATATATATTTTAAAGAATTTTAGTATCTAACTAAATTCGTTTTATCTTTAAGAGATCATGAGTTTGTGATCCGAATTAATTAATCTTGTTTGAACATATCTAGAATTTGTTGCGCGTAATTACCCGCGCTCAATTGATTCGATTTTGGTACACACCACACCACACCCATAATATAGTATTAGCAGAATAGTAAAATATGATAAATAGACCTCATCTACACGTAGCTAGACTAGTTGTTTTTTTTTTTTTTTCTATAATTAGACTTTCAGGTAAAATTTGTTAGTTCTCTACACTTTTTTTTCTTGCATGTCATTATATATTTTTTTGTATAATTTCATAAAAAAATTTATACTATCTATAATGCATGTTGAGTTTTATAATTTCATAAAAAATCTATACTATCTATATGTTATCTAATTGTACGTACTAATAAAATATGAGATGAATTGCCTAGTTGTTTGCAATAGAGGTTCATCTTTGGAATACCACTCTCTTTTGTTCAATTCATATTCTTTTCTTCTTGGAACTATTAATTAAATAATGTTAGAGTTCCTAAACATAAATATGGCTAATTGATCGAAGTGGGTAGCTCCAGTAGACCCATAGATCATGGAACAAATAGGGTGGGTAGGCCCAAGCACCACACTACACGTATAGACGCGAACCCCCCTCGTTACCGTACGTGCGATTCTCACCGCATACGGCTCGCACAAAGACTCCTAAATCCATCCCGAGCCTTTTATTCCGTCTCCGAGATCCTTTAACAGCTTAATCTTCTTCACGGCGATTCTTTTTCCCAAAGGAAAGCAACCCATTGAAAGTTGTCCAAAGGGAAGAGAAAGAGCTAGAATATGCCTTCTGTTTGCGGGTTTGACATTCGGAGAGCGACGTGGAGTACTAAATCCAGCCCCTTGTAAACAAGCAGCGGAGACGGTGGTGCCCGGGATTGAGCGAGATCAGGCTATGCCTTGTTAACGAACTCTCCTCGAACCCTAGCCCGTACGCTTGCTGGTCTCCTTTCCTTTACTCAGGCATCACCGCTATCGCTAAGCCTTTATCAACCCACCACCGCACCGATCCGATTGGCCCGTACACCAAGACGTTGATTTGCAACGCCTAAAGACGTCCTCCTTTTTCTGGGACAACAGCTCACGTATATGCGAACGGATCCATTTCAGATCAAGGAGCCGACAACGGATCCTGTCTCCACGGCTGGTTTTATATATCCAAATAGTTGCGTCAAGCAGCATAAGCGCTTACCTGACCATGGGTGCAGAGGAGGTAGGGACGGAGAAAACGTGCTTCATACGCCAGCGGTCGAAGATCGGCGAAAGTTGGTCTAGTCCTATACTCAACCGGGGACTAAGACTCATTATTTCAGACTTGTAGGGGACTTCTCAGACTATTGTATGCCAGCGTTGATCTGCGGCTAAATCCAAGTCTATGCCCCTGCGCAAACGGAAAGAAAGCAAAAGGGGGCTTCGGTGACCTGCCCAATTCCGCCATTCCTTCTTACTTCTTTCTTTAGAAGAAAAGCCCTTGACTTCAGCCTATTTTCTACGGCTCCCGAGAAATCAGTCTCATTTGAACATGCCTCTGCCCAATCAGGGTAGTCAATAATGGAGACTTTAAGTAGACATGTAAGTTGGGGAGTACCCGGGCTTTCGCAGGTCTACTTTTCCTAACAAGGAGGACATTTACTTACACGACTGAACTCGTTCTCGTTTTGGCTCCGCCTTCATGAAATTCCAAGACCCAGAAAATTCTTCGATCTCCATTTCGGGCAGCAGGCAGGAGGGGCGAATGGATCGGTCAAATTCGACAAAAGGAGGAGGAAAAGGATCGATTCATAGGGTTTGGGAATTCATCCAAATGCTGGCATTCAAGCCAATCCATACGTCCATGTACATTTTAGACAAGCCTCTTCTCGCATCCCTAACCAGAAGACAGGTGGGAGCAAGCGGAGCGAGAGCAAAGCAAGGTATGCTGCACTCCTTTGCGGCCTCGGAGGTCCCCACCCCCTGACTCAACCTCAACATCTATAAAAAGAAAAAAAGCCCTTTCTCCTTTTCATAATAATAAGGTAAGCTTTCAAGCCGAGCTGGCAGACCAGGCCGGGCGCAGGTTCCAGATCCGAAAAGTCGAGTCTCGGATCAGCCTAGTGCACCAACCACGATAAGCCCTATCTAAGGAAAGATGCTTTCCGACTTTTCCTTCTGCTCCTACTAGTCTAGTAAAGGGGCTTTAGCCTTACAGCAAGCTTGACTTCGTTTGTTTTTCAGTATAGCAGTATTCGCCCATTACAGGGTCAGTCAACCCCGCTGTGTACGCTCACATCACCCGCCTTCTGATTTGCTTTCAGTCCATGCTTCCTAAGCAATTCAAATTCCTGTCTTTCTTTTGCTTTTCCGATAGCAGCAAACTCCACTTTTGAAACAAGAGAAAAGAAGTGATGATCGAAGAGCAACTCCAAGCTATAAAGGGAGATAGGGTAGTTGCTCTATTCCTTTATATACGACGGGGGATTCAGTGTCTGGCGCGAATAGGCGAGAAAACAAAGAGGGAAAAGGTAGATAACTTTGTTACGAGCTGGACTCGAAAGAATAAAAGGAAGTCTGCGTCTCCGCCTCCACCAGTCCTTTGAGCTGTTCGATTCGAGGCCGTAATCATCGATTTACATGCTCTCAAATTGGGAACGTGGTCCATGTATCTGATCTCCATTCATCAACAAATGCTCTTCCGTTCCTAGAGAGAAAGGGGGCCGGTCAGAAGCTTCTTTACGCTGCTGATACCCGGCGTGGTTCTTACTAGCTTCGGTGCTTATAGCTTCGTGGATCTAAGCGGGCGAAATTCCCGCCAATGGCTGAGATGTTCAGTCGACTCCCTCCCCCTTTGTGGGGGTCCGGACCCCTACCAGTGAGCAGTCTTTGTTGCTGAATCGCTTTCTTTTGCTCAACCATATTCTGTAGAGGAATCGGCTGTCTTCCTTCTACTGATTTCATAGCTGGGATGGGTAGGTTTTTCATTTTCATTTGTCTTATTCTTCCAATTTGCGACCGCTTGAGTTGCCTTCTCTTTTTGTGTACGAACCCAAGCGCGGAGATGTATCTGCAGAACGAGGGGTCGCCATTCTATCTAAGCTTCTTTGTAAGCCTTGACCGTCTCATCGACTCGCGCCTTCTTTCTTTTTATGCTTTGGTTGGGAGAGGGGACGTAAGGGTCACGACTTTTTTCACAATTTGATCCGGTCACCTACCCTAGCTTGCAAGTCACCAATCAGGTCGATGGGTGGATACGCCATCAGTGAGTCCTCCCGGTCCATTAGTCGAGTGCTTTGAAAGGGAGAGTCTCGGGAAGCTATAGAGAGGGTCCCCACCAGGCCGCCTCTCTCTTTAGTTTCGCCATTGGCTCTCCTTTCGTCCCCCGAGCGCCTTGTTGAATTGAATGAATAAGGAGTGCTTGTGGGTAGGAAGCGACTAATGAAATGGATTTGTCGAAGAAAGACCTATAGCGTACACCTGCATGCCTCCGATCCGCTGCAGGGGAGACGCCCTTTCTAGTCCTTCTTCCTTGACCAGGCTAAAGACTCGGCCAAATGGACTCATTCAAGCAGACTGACTTCTATCTGGAACAGGGATCGGACGAGAGTCTCCTCCCTTTTTAGAATGGCTCCAGTGGCTACATTTATGTTAAGTCTGGTCGCTCGGGCCGTTGTACCTTTTGATTATGGTATGGTATTGTCAGATCCACAAAAGTAGTTTATCCATACATTAATTAAGGGACATTTGATGTATATCCGGTTCTCCGTTGCTGAAATTAACAACACTATTAATTCAATATTAATTAATACTCTTCAATAGATATAACAAATTAATATGCACACATATAGAAACTAGAGGTTTACTCGGACTCTTCTAAGTTGATAGAGAAATAGAGTAATTAAACTAGCAAAATATCGCATTTACTACTACAAAATATCAAAAACCTTCAATTTCATAACCTTTTTTTTTATCACAAAAACTTGTAAGAAATGTTTATTTTTGTGATACTTAATTAATATTTTAAAAGTACCACAAAACTTGTAAGAAATGTTTATTTTTGTGATACTTAATTAATATTTTAAAAGTACCATAAAAGCATTCAAGAATATTACTCCCTCTTCTTATACACTTATACTCCGTATATTAGTAGTGAACTTTTCAAGGTGTACATAGACTTAAGACTTATTGAGTAAGTTTTGCTCTTATTTTAAGCTGGATCCCCACTAGTAGACGGTAAAATTGATTTTTCAAATTAGTCGGTCATTGAATCTAATACCGAGACTTAAAAAAAAAAAGTAGCGAGCTTTTCATTCACCCAAATTAAAAATCAAAGTAATTAATTCAGGAGAAGAAAAAATTAAGCTAGCGAAAGCCAAAACTAAAACGAAGGAGGTGAGAAAGTGAAAGAATTAGGAGTGGGGGGTGTCTGTTTGAAGGAATGGGGAAGTGTGTACGATTTTCTTCCAAAACTCAAAGCTTAGAATAAAGACGCTCTCTTTCTATGTCTTTGCATGTTAACATGCACTTTTATACATATTGTTCAACCTCCTTTGTACTTTTCATGGGGATCAATAAAAGTAAGAAATTATTATTTAAAAGAATTATAAAGTTTTATTCAACCATAAGTTTGATCTTTAATTAAATTAATGTTCTAGAGTACTATACATATTAATTATTGGAGTATGATAGATCATAGTGTAATACTTTGAATAAATATGTTCTTAATTAGTATAATCGAAATGATTGAGTTATATAATAATTACAAGTGAGGTAGCGGACGTACACAAATTTGAGTTTTTTTTATATATGTGAGTGTTTTAATAGATCTCATCTCCTCTAAATTATTTTTTATTATAATAATATGACAGAAATCAAAGTGTAGTGGTGGTGCTGTTGCATGGAAAGCAGAGCAAACGGCGCCCATTCACTAATGGCCATCCAATACGTACACATCATGCATCTTTATTTTCCATTCATTTCCAATTTTTTAAACAACACGTTTAAATAAATTAACTTCCAAATTAAAGTAATATGCATGACTAGAAATATTGCTCCATAAACTATGAATAATATGATCACAAAATTCAAAAAAAGTAGTGAGGAAATGAGTTCCTAATTTTCAAATTGTTAAAAATGCTCACGCATAGCTTTAAATATTTCATTTCTTAATTCTACTAATTAAAATTAAGATTAGAAGATTTTGCTTTTAACCCTAAAAGGAAGTGGCATCAATTTCTGTGCATTCAACCACGCCTTTTAGGTTTTCTCTATTTATTTCCTTTAGTATACATAAAATTTATAATGTGGTCCGTAAGTACAAGTATATCTTGATTCAAAAGATATATACATATAGCTAGTAAGTATTCAGTCTCAGTCAAAAAGCTTTGCTGATCGTCTTTCATTGCTTAAAAGACATATAAAGAGCAAATTATTTGAATGCAAAGTTTTCTGCATAAGAAGACTAGCCAAAAAAAAAGTTACGTTTGAACAAAAAGAAAGGAATACATATGCAATCCCTTTTACCATAACCTATGTAATTTTCTCCCATTTGAATTCTTTATCGGCTTTCACTCTGATATTTTACTAATGTGTTAAAAATATAAATTAATTAAGTAGATATAAGTAGCTAGTTATATATAAACCGTTTTTATAAGGAGTCAATGATGGGCATCTTAATATCGTGTTATATATAATACATGCATTTATGTTAGTGTTTGAGTTTCATAAAAAAAAATTATCGGTTTCATATCATTACTCTATGTATATATATCTTACTTTTATTTTTTGAAATATATACCTTCTGAATTTTATTAATTAGTTATAGGTATATATATAAGTTCATGGGAATTCTATGAGAATAAAATACGGTTCATTAACAAATACTCCGATCCAGTACTTGTGATATAATGGGTATGGCAAAAGATAATAACTGATTAGAACCCAATTAACTTATTTAATTTAGCTTAAAGTAAAGCACTCTATGATAAAGCACCCTTAAAAGTAATTAGTGGCGTTATCTACTCAAAAGGGCCGCCAGTTTAATTCTTTTTTATTTTCAAAATACGCATCTTTCTTCTATACAGGCCATGGCCCATGAGGCTAAAAGTGGAGTATAATTTCCATATTGTATTTAGATATCATATTGTATTGATCATTTTAAAGATCGACATTAATTGGTGAGAATTTTGTTAGCGTGATATTTTTGTGCATTGAAATGTATAGATCTTATTGTGCTCATCTTGTAACCCTTAAAAAAACAATAAATTATGTGTCCATCATATAAACATATCTAATATATTGATATTATGTGTAAGTATTTGTGTAAATTTGAAGCAGCATAAATCACTTTAATTATAATAAGTAATTTAAAACCTTGCGTAGCAACTCAATTTCTAATTGAGTTTTTTTTTTTTTTTTGTAATGCCATTTCTAATTGAGTTTAAAAAATATATAGTAACAATTAAGTTGTATGCGATTTGAATCGTATGAATATTACATTCGTAAATTAGCAAAAGTATTTATATGATATTACACATGTGGCTGCTAGCTAGATTGGTGGAGACCATGAAATGACTTTTAAGACTTTAAAGGTAACAAGAAAAAGGTTGCTCTAATTTAGACATGACAACCTTCTTAATGCAAAAGGCAGTGTAATTACGTATCACCCCCTTCTTTTCCAAGAAGTTGCTACCGACTTATCCTCTGTAGGTGCATAATTCTCTAATTTCCAAACTAAAAAAAAAAAAAAGAAAAAAAAAAGAAAGAAAGAAAGAAAAAACCAATATCAAATTCTTTACTTTGTTCCCCTTGAGAAAATCAACTTCATGAAATATTCTCTTTGTCTCCCTTTTTCCTTTTTTTTAGTGTAGGGGATGTTTGGGGGTGGGTCGCTAGGGGATATTTATACTCAAAATTTAAAACAGGATGAACTTTAAAATTCTTATAAATATTGATGCATTTACTCCCTTCGATCACACTTAAAATGCACTTTTTTTGTCTACAAATTTTAAAAAATATTAATAGTTTATATAAAAAATATATATGTATTAAGTAAAAAGTAAAATATGTATTAATGTATATTGAAGAAATAAATATTTTTATTTTTAAAGCGTGCATAACAGTTGGAAAAAAAAAAGGAAAAAGTGCATCATATTAAGTGTAAAGGGAGGAAGTATAAGATTTGAAGTTGCTGTATTAATCCTCTCACTCAACATTGATCTTCTTGAAATAAAAAATTGACAGACTCAACTCACAAATAACCAGTCTTTTTCATAATAATAATCATTCTGTCAATCTCTTTATTGAAGGGTCTTAATTAAACTTGTACCCACTCTGTTTAGTGTTTATACACTTCTTGGGCCTCCAAAAGCCCGTCAACTTTTAGAGAAGCTCAGATCGAGATGGGCTGTTAAAAGTGGGCTGGATTTGGACCCAATATAAAAAGTGGGCTGGATTTACAAAACTTGTTTTTTTTTGGGATGGGATATATACCTAGAGATGTCTATCGGGCTGACCCTAGCTCTATAGGGCTAGCCCTACAGGGCTACGGGCTAAACGGGTTAGGACCTTAACCGATTCATATTTAACGGGCCTACAATTGTTGGGACCTAACCCTAACTCTAGCGGGCCACAGGCTAGACGGGTCACTAACGGGCTACAATAATTTATTTTCTTTTAAAATTAAAAGTCTCAATTGACACGTCCAACAAGCAAATAAAAAATAAAATACATAATTAGTTAATGATCAGTAAATGAGAAAAAAAAATTTAAACACAATTTTAGAACTCATTGTTACTTAATATGACCAAATAAAACTAAACAAATATCATAATCTAATAAAAAATAGTAATAATGACGAATGGATGGTAATAGGCTTGTTTTTTTTTTTTTTTTTTGAATTACATTAAATACCCATCCCTTTTTTCCCCTCCCCATGACTCGAACCCAGGATTAAGGCCTAGGTAGTGGTGCTCTAACCACTTGAGCTATCACAATGCTTATAGTTATGGTTATTGATCAAATGACCCAAAATTTGTTTTTAGATTATTTATTAAAAAAAAAAAAAGGTAAAAACTCGGGCTAGCGGGCTGGCCCGGTTTAGCCCACGGGCTAACCGGTCCGGGTCAAAAAAGCCCAGTTTTAAACGGGCCTATAATTCATGAACCCTAACCCTATATTTTTCAGGGTTAAACGGGTCAGCCCGTTTAGACCGGCCCGGATAAACATCTCTATATATACCCCTCCATCTTTGATAGATGCACTCCCCCGATACAACTACCCCTCAAAACACATCTACGATAGATGCACTCCCCCCAAATTATATATTATACCCTTTATTTTAAAATTCAGTGTAAATGCACCACCCCATAAAACCCTAATTTTCCTCATTTTTCCCCCAATTGGCCCAAACCCCTCCTTCACCTTTTCTTCTTCTTCACGCTGGCACTCCCCCAATGGCAAGCTCCGCCATGCCCAGCCGTCGTCGCCGTCTCACTCCCCCTTCCTCGTCGTCGCTGTCTCACTCTCCCTCCCTCTCCATCGTCGTCGCCGTCGCACTCCCCTTTTTTTTTTTTCATTTTCTGCACTCCCCCTCCTTCCCCCTCTCGCTATCACACTTCCCCTCCCTCCCCGTCGCACTCCCTTTTTTTTCGTCTTTGCAACAGGCGGCGGCGGCGGCGCCGGCTCTCCCCCCAACCAGCCACGCTCCCGCCGCCTCCCTCCCGCTTTCGTCGCCGGCCGTCGCTTCCTCTTCCGTCCAGGTTTGTTTGTTTTTTTTTTTTAATTTCAGTAGGTCGACCATCAACACTTTCATCAACCCTCGATGGTCGATGAGAGTATTTATGGTCGACCCTTTATTGTCGAAATTTTTTATTTTTTAAATTTTTTCGATGAACCAGTGTCGACGGGGATGTGTTTGGTCGATAAATCAGTGTCGACGGGGAGGTGTTTGATCGACAAACCAGTGTTGACGAGAGGGCTTTTGGTGACACTGATTTGTCGAAAATTAGTTTTTTTTTTTTTTCTAATTTTTTTTTTAATTTCTAAATTTGGCGGTGATGGTGGTGTTGACGACGGCCGGCTGCCGGAGTGGAGGTGTTGACGACGATCGGCGGCTGCCCTAAAATTAGGGTTAATTCAATTAAATTAGGGTTTTGAAAAGGGGGTGTATGTATCTTTAATATTTTACTAAAAGGGTAAATGTGGTATTTTACATGAATATTTAATTAATAGAAGTGGAAGGGGTGTGTATCTAACAAAGCCCCTCCCAACCTTTTTTTTTTTTTTCCTCGTTGGCGTATTCCATCTCTGAATCATTAAAACGTGTTGCATAGAATATAAAGTTAGTTGAGTTTTTTTTTAACTATCTGCACATTATTCATCCAGTGTGTAGAACACAAAAATTATACCATTCAATCTAAACATTCACAAATCAGTGATGCATGTTAATTTCTTGAAATAATTTAGCTAGAGTGTAATTGCAATTGTGATAGAATATTAGATGGAAACAAAAGTGGCCAGCTAGCCAACCCACATGGAAAGACCAAAGATTGAATTCACATGATGTATTAGTTTTGATATCGTCGATAATTCCGAACCCTACACTATATAAGTTAAAAAAAAAATCCAAGAAATAGACAAACTTTAACCACATGAGACCACTGTTGATTTCCGAAAATGCTCAACGCTGCATGTACCACTCCAATTCCTAGTTGCCGGCCCCCCACGATTTTATGGAGATATATAATATAGTGCATATAATTAAGGATTTAATAGACAGTGAATACATACCACTTTTCTCGCGTAATACATGAGATGTCCCTAAGAATTAGGAGTAATATTAATAACTAATATTAATAGTGTGTGTTTATAAGGTCCAATGCATTAGTCTAAAGTTAACTATTGTATTTGACAACCAATTTATTTTTATCATTAAGAAATAAATCAAGTAGATCCATTCATATGACAAAAGGTTGACAAAGTATTGTATGAAAAAAATATCACTTAAATGATTGAAATGTATATTTGACAAGGTTGAATGGTTTCACTTAAAATATTGAAGTATATTAGTTTTAATGCAAAAATGTACTCCGTATCACTTAAATTATTGAAAAGTACTAGTTGGGAGTCACTTAAATTATTCAAAGATCTTAGGTAAAGTCTAGTATGCACTCGAATGCATGCTGTGCACCCTAGTCTATGTGCACTTTTCAGTTTACTGACTTACACTTTTTGATAAATGGTGTTGCACTTTTTAATTATTACTAAAAATATTATTATACAGTTTAATAATTGAAAAGTGCAACACCATTACCAAAAAAATGTAAGTCAATAAATTGAAAAGTGCAACATGGACTAAAGTGCACAACATGCACTCGAGCCCATAGCAGACCAACCCAAGATTTTAATTACTACATCCCTTAAACTAATGAAATATATTTATCACATAAATTCCGTTTCACACATATACGGTACCAACTCAAACAAATTACATCCTATTGTAGAATACAATTAAAATTATATATTAATATTTTTTCTTAGATATGTACAAAATAATTAAAAATATTCGAAGGAAATTCGAGTGACACAATACTGTATGGGTGTTGATGTGTTGTGCAACTCCTTTTTGTTTGTATTCGCAATCTTTCACATGACTCCCTTTTAGTGAACCGATATATTCCTTTTTACCCAATATTTCCTCCCGGTATTAACCGCCCTCTAAATTTATTCTGTAAAATAAAATATGATTACATTTTATAGAAATTTAATTGACAGAATAGTGTCAGATCAAGTCAACCATGTGTTAATTTATTTTAGTAGATTTGGGTCAAATTTGTGTCATATCACATACTTAGCTTTGATTTCATTTTACTTCAATGCTGTTAAATCAAATCCACTACTCCCTAACTTATTAAATTGCAATGAAGCCGCTATGTGTACCAATATTAATAAATTAACATTTATCTTTGACATTAAATTAACCTTTATCTAATTAATAAGTGTGGCCACTCCACCCATAAATTTCAATTAAACATTTTATTTTTTTATTGTTTTTAAGGTAAAAATCTCCAATAAAAAGTGTACTCAAATTCATTACAAACGATAGATAAAGAAAAGAACCAAAAAAAAAACCCAATCAATTATTAGAAAAAATGTAATATTTCAAATCGAGTGAAAAAGCATCTTCCAAATACAATTATCAATTTATCTTTCCGATGAATTTTTGTATAATAAAAATAAAAATAAATACCAGATTGAATCATAAATATATTGTGCATAAATAAAACATTTATGCCAATTTCCTAACTCCCGGTGCTACACGAACACGAGCTGTTTTATCGGTTTCAAACTATCCAATTATTTATTCCCAAATTCCCAATTAAAAAAAAAAAAAAAAAAGAACAAAAATGAAATTAATTAACCTCATTTGCACAACTGTTTCTTGAACCCAAGCCTCTCATTCTCCAAATCGTACTCCATGTAAAAATCCTGCTGCTGATAATTACCCAAAATTATTGCAGGGCCCGGCCCGACTCCCCCTCCCGTTGAATTGCTACTTACTACGGTCATGCAAATCACGGAATCATCTACAAACGAAAAGTAATCCGCCAATGGAAGCACCATTTCTGCACCTCCTTTGAAATGGAAACTCAATTGCGGTAAACTGATTATCTCCTGGCCCGAAACGTCGAAACAGGGCCTTAGGCCCGATTCTGTTTCAATTTCTCGGGCCCTACTGTAATTCTTCCCCACTTGCTTCTCAAACTCTTCCGCAATCAATTCATACACCTCGCTTTCAACGAACGTGAACGTCGTGCCGGAATCCACAATCGTGCCGCCGTTCCCGGCGGAATCCGGCACCAAATATTTGTACGGCGCTTTGACTTTTACCCCTCCCACCGTTATTTTTCGCAGCGTCACGTAATAGTAATCTAGAAATGCGGGATTTGATGAGGTTGGATTTTTCCGGAATGGTGTGTAACTGACGCCGGCAGCGGCGGCGCCGCCGCCGCTATCCAAAACTAAATCGCTGCTCACCGGAGTATCGTCGAACCGGTGGGGGAGTAGGCAGTAGGAGAATTTTTTTAGACCCATTTGAGCCGGGAGTGACTCCGGTCCGCGGCCGAAACCGGCAATGCCGGCCGGTTGCTTGGAGGAAAAAACCGAACAACCAACTACGAAATTGGGAACGGTTTTTTGGGGGAATATTAGTGATTCGGAAAGTAAAAGGCCGGTAGTTGACCCGGACCCGTATTGAATTATATAAGGAGGGCAAAATTGGGAATTTGGTGTATTTGAATTCTGTTGGCACTGTACATCGGGGAGGATCCATTTACATTTGGGGTTTTTGCAGCCGATAATCATGGAAGAGGAGGAGGATTTGGGTATGAAAGTGGTTATATTAGCGACGCCTACGAAATTGCAGGAATTGCAGGAATAGCGGTGTGTGCATGGGAACCAAACGAGGCTGCTGCCGGTGTCCATTACGAACGGTAAGATCTGCGGCGGCGTTCCGAAGCTGAGGGAGATTGAATAGCCGCCGTATCCGTGGGGAAAGAGGGGGACGGAGACGTTGGTTGATTGTTTGAGGTGGTGGGCGCGGGTGGAAGAGGCGGCGGCGAGGTTGTTGAGCCTCTGCCATGGGTTGGTGAGTGGCGGCGCTACGGCGGTGGGGGAGAGGGATAGGGTGGTGGAGTAAGCGGAAGAGAGGGCCAAGAGAGAAAGGAGAGAGACAAGTGAGAGGAATGACATTTTTGGACTTTGTGAATGGAAATGAAGTTTGTGGAGTGGAGGGAGCCAATTATAATAATAAGATTGTCTTTTTCTCTAAAATTTTACTATCACTTTGCAAAAATACTTTTGTTAAAAAAAATATAAAGTGACAAAGTGGGATAGCTCACCACTACCTAGGCCTTAGGTCTGGGTTCGAGTCATGGAGAGGGGAAAAAAGGGCCTTAGGTCTGGGTTCGAGTCATGGGGAAGGGAAAAAAGGGATGATTATTTAACTTCCATAAAAAAATATATATATATATATATAAAGTGGCGTAAATATTAAATAGACTCGATTTTCATATAATTATATAAATATCTCAGTCCCACTGTTTTGAGCACATTACACCGAGTGCAATATCGTGATTGATTCACACTATGACAAATGTGTGTTGTATGTTTTATTTCACTATATAGATAATTATTATCTATTATATAAAAAATAATTAACGTTAAATGACACGTGTTAAAAATTTGGAACATAAAAATCAAACCATAGTCTCTCTTTGATATTAGTAGACTATTTTTTTTACCGGAAATTTAATAGGTTAAGAATCAATATTTGTTTAGACTCCTCACTCTCTTGATATTATTTAACTAATCATAAATACGTACCACCTTATTTTATTTACATAATGTGTGAAGTAATTGTAGAAGATGTTTAGGGGATCACATTCATGTGATAATTTTTGATATGTAAGTGTTTTTTCATTTGTTTAAATATAGTATCTACGATACCATGAATTGCATAACATGATAGAACTATGCTAGTTATGTCAATTATCAATCATCTAAATTTAGATATATAGAAACGCATATAGGTGTTGTCGTGTTGACATATATGTACATATTTCTATTTTTTCCATATATGTAGCACTAAACTTATTTTATACTAACTTATTTTACACCGCCGGTTTATTGTGCACATAACTTATGATAATTATATTGGAAAAAATATTTAAACCTGAAATCTCATTGAATAGGAAATATATATAGAAACCAAAAAAGGAGGCTGTAGTGAAACAACAAATAGAGAAGATGGAAACTTCATTGGGATTGGACCCGGTGCTTTTAGAGTAAAGGTAGATATTAAAGAATATGGCTTTGAAAAGGGTCCTTTGATATTTGCATTTCCGATTCTAAAGTGATACTAGTACTTCATTGGGATTGGACCCGGAAACTTCATCCAGTAATTTTTGTCCTTTGATATTTGCATTTCCGATTCTAAAGTGATACTAGTACGTAAAACTTATAGTGGAACATCTAAAAAGAAAAGTGTTAAACTTATAGTAAAATTGAGGGAATGCTATTTTTTTAGAGGACAAAAAAAATACCTTTGAATTTATGCTGGATTTTGTTATCCTTTAGGCCGTTAAAATCCTGGGTTGATGACAAAAAGAAAAGGTTGGATTGGAGCCCATTAGCCGTTGGGATGAATTCAAAATTGTACGTTGCAATTGAAATTTTAGAGTCAACCTTTCAATTATTATACTGCACTTTGCTTAACTAATTAAACAAATTTTAATTATTTTATACGAAAAGGATTGGCACTTTATACTATGCGATTTGCACTTTGCTTATCCAATTAAACTAATTTAAATTCTTTTATATGAAAAAAAAAAGGTTGGCACTTTAACTATGCGATAATCTAGGTTAGATGTGTTCTACTGGATGGCACTCACAAAATTGAATAATACTCCAACTCTCATTATTATTGAATTATCAGATCCAAATTGAAAAACATAAAATTTATTAAACAGGGGTATAGTGCAAATTTTATTTATCTATTTTTTTAATAGAATAGTTTGAAAAAATGACACACATTTACAATTATTAATGTAGAAGCCTTTAAATACCGGAAGGAGAAGAGCATATTACTTAAGCAGTTAGAATTTCAATGCCTACCTTACAACATTGAAGGGTATTTATTTTTATTAATTTAGAGTAACAAATATGTGGGTGGGGTTTCTTACTTGGGCTTGTTAGAGAGCCTTTGGGCCATTAAGATATGTTATTTATAAGGCCGCCCATAAATGACTCCCATATATTATTTCTTCACTCACCACTCCAATTTATATTTTGAACTAATAGGCAAAAAGACTATACTACCCATGTGAGTTGAGTTCACCTCACCCTATAAAAAAAAAACTGTACTCCTTTCCCACCTAAAACATAGTATTTTTTTGTAATTGATTATTTTTCATGTTATTATTGTTTTATTTGACCATATTATTGCATGATTGTGTAGTTGTAATGAATATATGTGTAGTGTATTTTGTTTCCGAGTTTTTTTTTTTTTTTTTACAAAAATCGCGTTTTGCAAAAACACAGCACTGGGTTCGCCGAGTTTTGTGAGATTTTTCGAAAAAAAGTTCCACGTTTTGAATCAAAACTCGGCCAAATTTTCCACGTTATGATTCAAAACTCGGCCAACTAGTGTTGAATCAAAATGTGGAAAAGTTGATCGAGTTTTGAATCGAAACGTGAAAAAGTTGACCGAGTTTTGATTCAAAGCGTGAAACTTTTTTTCCGAAAAATCTCACAAAACTCGGCGAACCAGTGTTGAGTTTTTGCAAAATGTGATTTTTGTAAAAAAAAATTTAGAAACGAAATACACTACACATATATTGAGTAGTGAGTGCGAAATCAAACCATGGTGAAGAGAAATTCGAAAAAAAAGGATGAGGTAGGAGGAAAATTATAGTTTATGAGTAAGGTTAGTAATTTTAAAAAATATGGTGGGTGAACTCATATGTGAAGGGTTCATATGTAAGGTGAACAAGGGGTGAAGACATAATAATTGTGGGCATTTATAGGTGGCCTATTTATAAGCTTATGGGCTTTCGGTAGGGTTAATGGGCCATGAACCAAGAAGCCCAAACAGCCAACAAGACTAAAATAACCTTCAATCCAACATGAAATAACGTTCTGTTTCCCAGGGTAAATTTCGCATTGGCTCGATCCCCTTCGCAGCCAGCAATACCCATCTCAACGGCGGAGTAAACCAGCGACGCGGCGGCACCACCGGAGAAATCAGGTTCTATTTCCCTCTCAATTTCTATTTTTTTCTGTATAAAAACCCTAACCCTAAAACTCATCACTGCGAAACAAGATAAATGTGATTATTGTTGTTATTATTTATACCGAATATCCGTTTACAGATTTATAATCGTCTTAGTAGAATTAGGTTTCCTTTTTATATTCACACTATCTATTGATTAACAGGGACATTTGAAAGGGTGGTCGTTACGGGATTCGATTTGGTGCGGGTGCGGCGCTTCATGAAATTGGAGCAGAATGGCTAACTATTCCGGGATAGCAGCCCCCACGAATGGGTGTGTGTATGTCTGTAACTTGCCTTTTGGTACTGATGAGAATATGTTGGCCGAACACTTCGGTACTATTGGCTTGCTTAAGGTATGGCTCTCTGGAGGCACTGCTTATAATTTGGATAAAGTTTTCTTCCTTTTATTTCTTTGGATTGCCCTTGGATATCCATAGTTGTTAGGGGCGCGAGGCTCATCAAGGCGCAAGAAGTGTTTCTAGTTCTAGTACAGAATCAAAAAATAATACTTGAAAATAAAATAATACTGGAGCTCTATTATTTGTGGAATAGTTATTAGTTCAATGGGCCAATCTTATCTAAATCAAGTTTGCAATACCTTGCTATATGAAGGAGGTATAATCTTAACTAAATAAAGATTTTGTCAAGTCTCTTCCTATGACAGTTATGCTGTTTCTTACTTAGTACTGTATCTACTTTGTTTGCCAATTTTCCCCTGAACCCTAGGTCTAAATTCAACCTTTTTTTTCTTGTTTACGATTCGTTGTTGTTTACGATTGTGTGTCACTGTGTTGTCACATGTATTTATGGTACGTTTGTGTTAATGTAAAGAAGGTTTGTACGTTTAGGTCTTGGTTCAGCAAGCCTCACCCAATTATTAGGAAATATTCTTGCACAATTCATGTTTTTGTGCGTGTGTCTGTATGTGCATTTACATATGATTTAATTGTTAGTGGCTTCTAGACTGAAGTGATCTTCTGCTCTATAGAAAGACAAACGGAGTGGACGTCCAAAGATATGGATATACCATGATAAAGTGACAAATGAGCCGAAAGGTGATGCCACAGTCACATATGAGGATCCACATGCTGCATTAGCTGCTGTAGAATGGTTCAACAACAAAGACTTCCATGGTGCCATAATTGGAGTCTTCATGGCAGAGTCAAAGAGTAAAGATGATACGGGTATTCATGTTGTGGATGAAGTTATTGCTGATGTCAATGAACTGGAGGAAGGAGTGAATGGTGGAGGCGGAAGAGGTAGAGGCCGAGGTGATGCTGGGGGAAAAGCATGGCAACAAGATGGTGATTGGCTGTGTACGAATACAAGGTCTGTGATGCGATTATTGGTGAGCTGCTCGCTCTTTCTTTTCTAATTGTATTTTCATGTTCTGACACAACACTAGTTTGCAAAAAGTTTCATATGCGTGTTGGTTGAAGCAGTTGTGGAAATGTAAACTTTGCATTTCGAGGTGTGTGCAACCGTTGTGGAACTGCACGTCCTGCTGGAGCACCTGGTGGAGGAGCTGCAGGTGGTGGTCGAGGAAGGGGCCGTGGTAGTCATGATTCAGGAGGGCGTACCCATGCACCTGGTGCTGCTGGAGGTGGGCTTTTTGGACCAAATGATTGGTCTTGTCCAATGTAAGAATGTCTGCCTTATATACTTAAGTACATCTGTTTTCCCATTCAAATGATGCTTGGCTGTTCAGTTTGTTTGATTCTGAAACTTGGTGGTTCGACTAGGATTCAAAAAAAAAATTGGAACATGGAATGCAGTAGAAAAAAAAGGCATTAGTTAGTCTTTATTAGCCTTTTGTGGATCATGATTATAGAGTCAATTTTGTTTCATAAAATGTGAGTGTCGGTTTGGTTTGGCATTACATGATTATTAAAAAAAAAATCTAAGCATCATATGCAATAAACCATATCCAAGTTAGTTGGAAAAGCAATATGTATCTTATGCATGCTTCTAGGATCTTTTAGACCTTTGAGAAACATTGTCACGATACTACTAGTTCTCTTTTCGCGAAAGGTTCTTCTAGCTTGCTATCAGGGTAATTAAGGTTTTGTGGGGATTTCGTTCCTGTTCTTATTCATATTTTTTGTTCCTAAATTAAATGCTAGTATTAATTTGGTGCAGTTGTTCCTTAACATGTTGCATGGTATATTGCTTTTTGTTCCTGATTGTAAAATTATTAATTGAATTGTTCCTCCTATGTGTTTTTTTTAATTGATGATATTTATGGTCCTCTTCAAATATTCAAGCATATTTTTGTATTACCTTTCTACCTAATTTGTAAATTGATAATTCAGGTGTGGGAACATTAATTGGGCAAAGCGCACAAAATGCAACATCTGCAATACTAATAAGCCTGGAACTAGCGAGGGAGGTGTGAGGTAAGTTGATATATTTTTTTTTCATTTTTCTTTTGGGCTTCTTGGCTGCTCTATATTCAATTATAACGAATTGGTGACTACTGTAATAAGAACTTTGATTTAAGCTTCCTTCTTTGATGAAATTTAGAAGTAACTCAATATTTGAGTCATTTGATATTTATTGGACCAAATATATTCCTCAAATATATCTTCATTCCAATCGAATCTGTTACATTAGCTATATTTCTGCATGTCTTGGGTGAATACTATTCTTGTATGAATTTTTGGTTTCTGATTTAGAGGAGGGCGTGGTGGAGGCTACAAAGAACTGGATGAAGAAGAAATTGAAGAGACAAAACGTCGCCGGAGAGAGGCCGAAGAAGTAATTCTCGACTCTCGTCTATTAATATAATAATTCAATTAAGTGTAATTTGTGGCAATAAATATGAGTATTGATGATGGCAGGATGATGGTGAAATGTATGATGAGTTCGGCAATCTAAAGAAAAAGTTCCGTGCAAAAACACAGCAAGGTGACACGACTCAGGGTGTTGCTGGTTTTGGACGTGCAGGATGGGAGGTTGAAGAATTAGGTATTATTCTGTACACATCTGTCCTTTAAGTATAAATGCTCGCTCAAATTACAGCCAAAGAAATGAATTCTTGATTTTTATGTATGCTTTGGCAGGTGGAGGTGAGAGGGATAAAAGAGATAGAAGTAAAGACAGAGGGAGAGAGCGTGATGAGAGAGAGAGGGACAGACATCGAGGTAGAGATTACGATAGGCACAGGGAGAGAGATCATCGAGGTTATGAGTATGATCGTGACAGAGAATATGGACGGGAGAGAGAACGTGATAGGGACCGCAGCAGGTATCGGAATTGAGCTGATTGGAATAATACTTAAATCTCTCTTCTATTCTGTGCTTGAATATGTGCTTCATTTGCTGAATGATTAGTTGGCAGTAATGATGATGGCTGTAATTTACATTTTATATCATCCTTAACTATGATTTCGGTCTTTACGCTGGTAATCTTGACTTAATCGAAATATGTGGGTGGGTTTTGTATTTCAGGGTTGTTGATTTTTATTTTTATTGCGGATTCTTAAAGAAACCATTGGTTTTTAGCTCATACATGTATTGTGGTTTTGTAATGAATACTTTAACGATTGGTATTCAGCAATATGCATTCGTAGATCTTGTTGTCCTTAATATGTCCCTTTTTATGATGACTGTATGTGGAATTATTCAAATCGAGCAGCTCGAGCTCGAACGCAGCTTGTTTACACTAGATCGTTATTATAATCGGACGAGCTTGAGCTCGGGTCAATAAATGTGTGAGTGAGTTTGAATTTTAATTACTTGACTTGAACTGTACCTTCTACTATGTAGTACAATATAAGATTACGTAAAACAATCCAAAGGAAAAACACGATATAAAATTATGAATTTATAAGCTCTTAATTTTTAACAGTTAGGTCTAGATTAACTTTCAACTCCTTATAGATTATTTGACCTTTAAAATTAAAGGTAAATTATACTTTATTTAAATATCATTTTAAGTGGTGTATTCAATTGAGATTCTACTGGATTTTTTAGAATTTTAAAAAGTACGTGATTTATAAAATTCATAGAGTGTAGGTATGAATTTTTATAGACTTGATAGGATTGTGAAATATTATTTTTTTATTGATTTATATAAATTTTCATAAACTCAGATATTGGTGCTATTAGTTTTTATTTTTTATTTTTAATGTGAAGTATTTTTTTAAAAAACTAATATTATATAAAGTTTATACTTCTATATTAATTTGGGGCGGGTCAGATACTCGTGGGTCGGGCATAAGATTCAGACCCGATTCATACTCAATACGGGGCGGATTCGACCTGATCCAAAGCTCATACTCAATACGGGGCGGATTCGACCTGATCCAAAGCTCGCGGTGGTCGGGTGGGTACCCGCGGATCGGGTCAATATTGTTATTCCTATTTCTAATCTTTCGTCTTTAGAGTTCTTTGAGAGAATCTCTCTTGTTTTTAGAAGAGATGTTGGATATTAAAATTTATTTATATTTTTTTGAAGAGAATCCAACAAAATTCATATTGAATACTTAAAGATTTTAAAAGACTTTTTAAAATCCGTATTGAATACCTTAAAATTTTGAAAGACTTTTTAAAATCCGAATTGAATACCCTCGAACTTTGAAAGTCCAAAAAATTCTACAGAATCCACGATCAGTACACCCCCTTAATCTCAATATAATTAGTCTTAGCTATGTCTTAGTATTATATTTGGACGAACTTCGATTACTATAAATATATACATAAATTGCTTGTTTGTGCTTAGCATTTTGTTGTACTTCACTTGATAAATTGAAATGACATCAGCGCCTCATGGCAATATTTAAATCTTGCAAAATCATACCTCATCATTTATTTATTTTTTAATTCTATCACGTCTTGAATAAAATTGATACTTGAATGCAATTAATTGTAAAATTGCATTTATATAATTGAAATTGAATTTCAATATTGAGTTAAAGATTAAATTGAACATTAAAATTTAAGTGTATTTTTATCCTCAATGAGAATTTTTCATTGAAATAAACATTATTATAAAAATATCTAACTGGCATAATAAAATTAAATGCTATAGTCTCATACCTGACTTGTGGGTTTAAATATTCTCTAGATTATTTAAGAGACTATTTATTTTCTTATCTTTTCTAAATAAACTAAATACATATATTTAATTTCACTCTTTTTTTTTTCTTCTTTTTTTTTTCTTCTTACATGTGAAGTAGACTGAATAGTGGATCCTGCACGATTAAGATCTGATTTGATATTATCGTTACACTCAATTAATATATGTAAGTTGGAAACTATGGCCGCTAAAAATATAGCTTTCATAAAGCCATAGTGTATCTTATGAAAGTCTCATGTGATTTGGTTTCACAACTACTTTGAATAATTTAGTTACATTTTGATTAATTATTGTCTATTTGATTTGGTTTCATAGCATACGTGCATTACTCAAATTATGATGCGATTATTATGAGATTATAGACATAGGTGTATTGGTCAAATTAATGTGTATCAGACTTGAACATTAAATTTCTTGTGTTTTAACGTATAAACGGTAAACACATTGTTTTGTGTTCATAGTGAGCACTATACTACTGTAAACCCACAATGCCAATAAATTAAGTTTAGTTAGAGTTTATATATGTAAAACACAATTTTATGAAGTATGCCAACATAAGTACTAATAATACTATTATTATTTTTATTTTTTTTAAAACTTAAATTACTACTCTCATTCTACTTTTGAAAAACATTTTATTTATTATATCATTTTTACTACGTTTATAATTGATTCATACTTTTTAATTTATGTGCTCTAAAACTATGAGTAATATATACTCCCTTCATCCATATATAAACTTCTTATATTCTTTTGTCAAATGTCTTTTAACTTTTTATTCTTACATTTATATTTATATTTAAATTTTCTCTCTATATCTCTCTTTCTCAATCATATCACTAATATGTATTATTTAATTTTTAAAAAAATTTATTTATTAAAAAGTAATGAAAAATTTATAAACGCACGGAAGGAGTAGACTATATACGGGAATGGAATGGAGGGAGTAATATTTTATACTCCTCAAACTATTAATATTGTTATAAAGTTTATAATGTCAAAGTTTAAATTTTTAGATTAAGTTGAGAAGAAATTCCTTCAAATATTTTACCATTTATTGTTCCCATATATTTTTTAAATTAAAGGTATGGTAAATTCTTCATTCGATAAATATTGTTAAAGCGAAATTATAAATTACAAATAGTAAGGTTATAGTTATTGGGTAAACCGATAACAAAAAAATGTTGTGTGCGTTTATTTTAATATAGTAATAATATAATAAAATAAAATTACAAAAAAGGGCAGTGATGAATGATGATTAAGTTTCTCCTCCTCCGGCTCATTAACTTCTGTTCTGTTCCGACAATGGTGAGGGGGATTGAAGTGACGAGGAGATTGGAAACTTAAACTTGAATGTATTTACTGACATTTTGTAATCATTGCACTTTTGCTTGATTTATGCTCTTTGACTGATTGATTTCTCTTCACATTTGTCGATAAATAAATAAATTACATTCATTCATTCATTTACAAACCTCTTTCCTTTTCTACTTTTACCCTTTCATCTTCCATATCACCATTTTCTTTTTAAAAATCATTTCTAAATTCATACCCACTTCATTTGGAAATAACGTTTCATTTTATCTTACCGGTTTTATTTCTACATTTACTATATTTACTTTGAGTATTAAATACGTAATTTTTAAAAATCAAATTTTTTTTTTTTAATTTTAAAATTTGAAACTGATAAATTGTATTTTCTCAATTTATTTTTATAATTTATACTTTTTTTTAAAATCTTGTTGAATTTTATGTATTTAATTTTCTAAAAGAATATATACTACTCACACACTATTTTATTTTCACTTTTAAACTTTAAATTTTTACATAAACAATCAATTTTCTTTAAAATTAGTGTTCAACTTAAATTAAAATTATAATTATAGACTGAAGAAGCATGTGTGTATTTTTTATTTTATTTTTGAAAGTATGAGTAAATATATATTTATGTCAATGAAATTAATTATATTATTATTGGCCTATTGGGTATGATTAAAATCACTGAATTATGTAAAATTATAATTTAAATATACTAAGAAGAGAAAATTAATTATATTGAAAATTGTGGTAGTAGAATTATAGGTGGTGTAGATTTTAAAAATCAAAACCAAGTTCTTAAAATCTATAATAAACACGACCTTAAAAATATACTCTTTCCGTTCCTTTAAAAATTACTTATTTTACTATTTTGAATATTCCATCTAATGTTACTAATTTATTTTTCTAGCAATATCTACTACAGTATTTCTTTTAATCTCACTACATTTACAATTCACTACACATATATATAATAGTATAGTGTTTAATTAATGCACAAAAAACAAATGGACAATTTTAAAAGAACGAAAAAAGTATAATAAAAAAAAATGTTGTACAGAACGTCTTATAAACACATATATACTTTAATTAAACATATTTTAATGGAAGCTCATTAACCACAATAATATACTCACTTCACTTAGTCCTTGAAATATAGTCTCATTCTTTTTATATTATCCTTCCATCAAATATAGTTTCAATAATTTTATGAAAAATATCATCTTTCAATTATTACTTAATTATTCAAACAAAAAAATTTTTAATTTTATTTATAAACAATAACTTTATTTACAATACTCTTATTTTATCTACATTATGCTTAAAATATGTATCCCACTCTAATAATAGAACTATACACATTTGATGCATGCATGTGGAGGATAACAAAAATGAGATAGGTATCAGGTATGAACTTTTTCATACAAATATTAGTTTTTTTTTTGTGTGTGTATTTTTAGTTATACTTCGCCATTTTCACAAAGCTAGTTGCATTTTTGTTGCATTTAATGGTCAATTCTTTATTAGAAAAGTGTAATTTTATTAAAATACCCTTATTTAGTGTTCTAAATTAATCCTTAAAAAAGTGTTCGATCTGAATTAGCACATTTTCCATTGTTCCAAATTAGTACTCCATCCATCCCACACTTGAAGACACATTTTACAATTTTGGGCGTTCCATACTTGAAGATACATTATCTAAAATAGCAAAAATACTTTTAAACACTTCACTTAAAATATCACAATATTACAATAAATGTCACTACTTTATTACACTAAAAAGTCTTTACTACCCCCACTTTATCTTACACAATATTAATAAACAATTCATTCATTAAAACTCATGCCCAATTTGAGCCTTCAAGTATGAGAAGATGGAGTATTATTTTTCGATTAAATAAATAAGAGCCATATTAGAAAATAGGTAGGCTGTAGGATTTCTCACTTTTCCAAGCGCCATTAATGCTTTTTCTATTTTCATTTTAAACTTAGGTTTAGCTTCATGCGTAGAAACATGTTATTTTTCTTATTAATAATTGTCAACTACAGTATTTTGTACAGAAAACTTTGTTCATATTCACATGGATTGGATAAATTTATGATTCGAAAATTCACCGTATAATAAAATATCCACCCCATTTTAATTAAATTTTAAGAATGTTTCACATAAATTAGCTGATTAACATATTAAAATATTATTTATTATGTTTAATTATTATTTAAATATTTTATTTAACAGTTTATTATTATTTTAATATTTTATTTTCAAAAATAAATAAATTTAAACATCTCTTATTTACATGTCATTAATTTTTACATGTACACTAACAAAATTTATTTCTCCAATAAAATAAAAATACTCACAATAACCACTTTAATCACTTTTAATATCAATAAAACAAGTATATATGAAGTACTACAATAAACTCCATGCAAATAGTAAGGGTTTGTTTGGTTTGGAATGGTCCATTTGAATTAGATGGACCATCCCACATTCCATCCATCTTTACTCATTAACTAACAATAATTCTTCACGTTCTATTATTAATTGAACATTTACTATTTGTACAAAATTTAATTTATAAATTGTTTAACAATAGTAATCCATTAAAAGTGATAAAATTACTATAATTTTTAGAAGAAATATTATGAGTAGTTCTACTTTATTAAAGATACATTTTTTATTTATGTATAAAAAGTAATGACGTGTGATATAAATAAAATATATTTAAGAGAGATTTTTAAAAAAGTAAAGTGACAAATTTTTAATGGGACAAAGCTTTTTAGCAAGTGTTCAAATAATAATAAGAGGGGTACAACATATTTTTCTTGATTTGACATAATTAAAATTTCAATTCATATCCAAACACAATTACTATTCATTAATTACGTACCCCATTCACATTTTTTCATCTCTATCTCCATCTCTTCCGCAACCATTCCTAACCAAACATATCATAAGCATTCAAATAAAAATGGGACGGGGGAGTATTAAAAATATACATATACCATCGATCAGTTCTTTAATAATAACTTTCAAAAACAAACATTTTATTTAATATGTGTGTCAATCTACCTATAAAAGTTATTATAGACGAGGAGAGTATATAATATCACAAAATATAAGTAGTAATAAAATTAAAATCTAATTGTTTAATTATATTTAATAATGCAAAATGATAGTAATTGAATTATATATAGCATAAGTTTCTCCACTGTAATGATAGTTTAGGTGGACCTGAAAGAGTACTAAAAATCTATGTCCGTGTGAATTAAACGGTATTATCATGTTTATTGAAGTTAAAAAAAGAGGCAATTTCGGCCACATTTCTATTTTATAGCCCACTTGTAGAATATGTTGATCAACGGAAGCATTTCTCTAGTCAACCTCATCTGATTCACGGATTATTCGTTTATCACAAAATTTTACAATTTAGGTGACCACAAACATAGAACAATTGTCGATTTTGGATTATTCTCTTATTATTTAAAATAAATGCCATAAAATGTGTTCCGAGTGTAAATACTATGGGCAAAAATTTCAAACAAGCCATCTCATTCCAAAACTTTTTTGACATTGAATAGCACTACATAGATTTAAAAAAAATTGTCATTCATGTAAAGAGAGCGAATCATAATATTGTAAAAAGTAATGCCATAAAATGTATTCCAAGTAAAAACTATTGATAAAAAAATTATTTTAATTGTTAAATCTGACAAAATCGATAGGCTAGCTAGAACCGATTTTTTATTTTTTATATTATTTATTTTACAGTTTTATATTTTAACTTGAGTTGTTTTATATTTTAAACTTGAGTTGTTTTAAGTTTTTAAACTTGTGTGTTGCTACTCATTGCTCTATTGTGTTTATTTTAATATAAATTTTATAAGTTTTTTTTTTTAAATGTACGTAACATAAAAATAAAAAATGGATAGTGATCATTTTTGAAGATTGAATTATGAATAGGTGTATAGTTCAGTGCGGGTCGGGCATTCTCATCGTTCCGTTTATAAAAAATCAATTGACGATAATATTTAGATTTTTTTTTTTTTTTAAAAAGAGAGAGATAAAGAGACTAAAAAAAATGTAAATATACATACAAATAATTTTTTTTAAAAAAGGAAATATATTTACTCCAATTTTATTCGGAGTATACTAGCTAGCATATGGTGAGAGTGAGAAAGAGGTTATGCCTCCTAAACGTTCCTATATAAACAAGACCTATATTATGTATCTCCTCACTTGTCCATTCCATTCCACAGTTAAAAAGAAAAAAAAGGACATATCATTCATAGATAGAGTTTGATCAGAAGAGAGTAAACTAAAATTAAAGCTAGCTTGTAATGGAAGAAGAAAAAGTGTCATCAAGATTCAAAAGAATTTGTGTATTCTGCGGCAGCAGTTCTGGCAAGAAAAATAGCTATCAAGAAGCTGCTGTTGACTTAGGCAAAGAACTGGTATCTCCCTCCCTCCCTCTCTCTCATAAAAAAAAAAAACACAAGTTTTTTTCCGGTTTATTTACTTTTGGTTTCATAATAGTAATATTTTCATGTATATTAATGTCCATTGATCAGTTTTGGCATGTTATTACAATGTTTGAGTATTCTGAGGAAAGTTTAGGGTTTATTAAGTTGTGTTTGGCATGAGTGAGAGATTGCTAGCTGTAATCTTCCGTAGTTGAGAGCAGCCTTCTTGCGTGATCTTTGTTTTGTTTTGTTCAAGAGCGAGAGGCCTATTTATTTATTTATTTAAAAAATGAAATTGCACTTCATTGGGGAACCAAACGTGCCTTGTTGTTATCATAAGTGTCTCTACTGTGTTCCATTTCATGTGTTAATGGGGATATTCTTCCATAATTATTTTACATGCACGTATAGCTTAATCATTTGCCTCAACCATTTATATATTTAATCATCATAAAAATCGGCTTAATTAATCTTCACCGATATGTTATAATGATGATGATGATGAGTCTGTGAAATATGTGACGCGTGTAAATTAATTTGTTATTTTCGATGTGTGTTGTTTAATTAACTTTGTTGAATTAATTGTGAATTAGGTGGAGCGAAGGATTGATTTGGTGTATGGAGGTGGGAGCGTGGGTCTGATGGGTCTTATTTCTCAAGCAGTTCATGATGGTGGGCGCCATGTTCTAGGGTATTTCTCTCTCTTCCTCCCCTTCTCTCTCCTCTTTTTTTTGTAATCCTTCATCTTATATATTTTTAAACAACTTATTATTACATTTAATTGAACAAAATAACAAATACTATCAAACCAACACATTTTAGTTTTAATGAAGCAATGAAATAATTATTATTGTAAAAAAATTAAAAAAAAAAAAAAAGCAAATGAGTTGTGTGTTGTTCAAAAGAGAAACATAATTTTTGTCCCTTGATAATTCACATCTTTTGTTTATGCAAGTCTTTGAATTATTAGTATGTATTCAAAGCCATGAAAGGGGTGTCCTTGTTACCACCCAAAGGCAGACATCATGGGATCAAATGCATCCCTTTCTCATTATGATCACTATTTCCCCTTTTTCTCATTAATCATACCTTCACTTTCAGACTTCTAGAAACCATCCAACTTGTTTACTCATTCCTTAACACCACAAATGGCATTATTAGTGACAAGATATACATGTTAATAAGTTCTCATGAATATATGTATAATACTTGTCGCTATATTACTTTTGGGATATATAATCTAGGAATTATTACTATATAGATTCTTAACCATGATTTAATTTGGTTTGCGTGAAGAATGGGAAACATGAATCTAGCTAGTGTTTCATGAAGATGTTTAATTAATTAATTAATTAATCTTCAAATTATATATTTTAGTATTGATCTTACATAAGTATATAATTCAAAACATGAATTAGTTTTTGCTAAATTAATTTTGCGTGTTTGTGATGTTGGTGCAGGGTTATTCCAAGAACTCTTATGCCTCGAGAGGTAAGAAAAATGAGCTTTTAGCTAGTGATCTAAGTTTGTTACATCTTAATTTCCTTAGTTTATAGTATTCAATATGATCATTTGTAATGTATGAGTTTATATTATATTGTTGGATGATTAATGTGGTTGGGTTGGTACATACTAGATAACTGGCGATGGTATAGGAGAAGTACGAGCTGTATCCGGTATGCATCAGAGAAAGGCTGAGATGGCCCGTCAGGCTGATGCCTTCATTGCTCTTCCTGGTATACATACATATATATAAAATGTGATCAATTATTGAAATATACTAATTCATTATTTGTGCATGGATCAACTTAATTCTTCAGGTGGATATGGTACTCTTGAAGAGTTGCTCGAAGTTATAACTTGGGCTCAGTTAGGAATCCACCGTAAACCAGTAAGTAATTCGCTCAACCCCTACCTTAAATATATAGCAATGAATTATTTAAATCTTTAATTAGCCTTATCTTGATAGTAGTTTATAAGCTGCTTCAAAAAGTAGACAAATTGAAACCTTGTGTTTTAGTCCTTTTAAAACATTGCCTTTTGTTTCTACGTGGCCTTTAAAAAGTATGGGAAACATGCCTCCTCGGTTCACATGGAAATTAAGATGGTGGAGTATTACCAATCATACTCATGCTTCTTTAATTAATTTCCAATCATACTTGATCTTGGATTAATATTTAATAATGCTTCCTAATCCTAGTATTGTTGTACTAATTAATTAGTTGAATGCAGGTCGGGCTGTTGAACGTCGATGGCTTCTACAATTCGTTGTTGACCTTTCTAGACAAGGCCGTTGATGAAGGCTTTATCTCCCCAACTTCACGTCGTATCATTGTGTCTGCTCCAACTGCCAAACAGTTGGTCCGGGAGCTTGAGGTATAATATAATCATTCATTTCATTTGTGAAATTTGTTTTGTGTAAGAAAATAATACTCCATAATTCCCTTAATTGCTATCTTCTTCTAAAGTTGCACATTTTGTTTAATTTGTAGGAACATATTCCAGAATACGATGAAGTAACATCGAAGTTGATTTGGGAAGAGGTTGAAATACTGAATTATTCTAACATGGTTGATTCGAATGTCCCAATGTAGGAGGATGGTGGTGACTAACAATATGGGGGTATTTGGCTTTGGAAGCTTCTTCTAGTATATATATATATATATGACCGTACTTACGTATTATGATCGATGTTGCATAGAAGAATCAAACTTTGTCTTCTTTTTGTACCTTTTGAACCTTATGTGTGGTGGTGGTCTCTTCCTCAAATGACAAAATCATCGTATACAATCATGTAATAGGAAGACATATGCCTCTCTAATTAACGTATCTTCTAATATAAATATTTGTGTTTAAATATTCTCTTATCGTGTTTCAGTTTTTTCTTTTTACCCTTGGCCTGTATATATGTTTACTTCATAGATCGATATGAGATTCTTGTAAATTTCAAGAGCTTTATTGGTTTTATTTTGATTTATAATATTGTTATTACTCGGCGTCTTTAGAATGTGTAAAAAGATTAATTAAGTTCGTTCGTGCTTACAAATTGAAATTGCTTTGCAGTTCCTCTTATTCCATCCATTTGAACAATAAAATGTATGTTGTATAATAGAGAAAGAAAATGAAAGTAAACCAAAAGGAATGTCATGAAAAGGGTACACTTTTTTATACAACAAAACAAAGTTTATAGTAAATAAAAATACAAGTAAATTAAACTATATATTCTTGAATTTGTCAATAGACATTCAAGGTTTTGAAGAATAGTAGAGCTCTGCTCAAGGTATTATTATCTGTGTAAAACTCATACATTGAGAATGACAACCGTCATTTATATAAGAGATACAATCAACATCAATTTACATCCAAAACGACGTCGTGAGGTAATATAAGAGAAATCGCTAAGTCTTGTTAGCGTTTCTACAAACACGCCTATCTCAACATATAATGTTAACACCATCATTTTGTGTCATTCAACATATCCGTCCAACGTTTATGAAGGGAATGAACCAAAATTACTTAAAACAACAAAGGGTTCATTAACTGTTTCTCTAAGTTATCCATAATTCTGTTTACACCTTTCTTCATCCATTTAAAAATGGCCGGTCTAAAAACTATGTAGGTTATATTTTGAACCTAAGAACTTGTACATGAAACGAGTAATAATGTATTACCCTTAATCATGAGATTTTTAAGAAAATTTAACAAAATCATACTAGAAAATTGTGACTTTAAAAAAAAAAAAAAAGTGGGTGATACTTAAACAATCGTAGAGATGAAAAATAAACAAATGGGATAGCATTGTCCAAGCCTAGCGGGGTGGGCTATCATCACAACATAAACTATTTAAATGATTTATAAAATATATTAATTGGTCAACACTATCTTGAATAACATGGATGGATTGAGATTCTTCACTGCTAATTAAAGTCTTAAAATACTATCTAAAATCCCATCATTAATCCACACTCATTTTTCTAATAAATAAATAAATCATAAAATTATATGTTAGTTGGTGGGGGTGAGAACATAAAGATGTTAGTTGGTGACATGAAAACATACATGTGATTCTGTGAACCACACAATGGCCTGTTTTTGAGTCGTTTCATTAGCATTTTCGTCCACGTGATCATTGCTACTACAATTTTGCCCAACTATTTGTCAACCAATTTAAGAATCTCATGAAGCTTCTGGCAATCTTTCATGGTGTACACGTGTCGAGTTATAAAGCATTTATAATCTTATCCTTCGACATAGTATTAGAATCAAATCAAATGTTATCATGATTCTCCTAAAACAATTGTAGTAGTAGAGATTCAATTTGATTTTCTTTAAATTTAAAACTTTTTTTTTGGACTATTCAGAATCTCAAAAGAAAAATGAGAAAAAAAATAAGCTCCCACAAAAAATTGTATAACAGTATCATCCCCGTACATGAAAAAAAAAAAAAAAAGAGCTGATTCAGCAGTAAGATGGTTTCGTTTATGAAATCGAATCAGGTTATATAGACTGAAATTGTTTGTTCGAACCGTTTGTGAATGCATGATATCATAAATTTTTTTGAGGGTAGAAAATCGAATAGGATCTTATGCATCCTCGTATCCGTGCTCTTAATCTCTACCAAACGGTTTATTCTTCAATCTCAGCCGTGAGAGAAAGAAGAGAAAGTGACATCTTTGAATATTCATGTTGAGTGTGCATAAATTGTGATCCCATCAAAATTCACCCGAAAAAAGATCGATATCCTTTTTATATATATAATTTTTTATTGAAGCAAAATAAAAGGAAAAGAAAAACATAATCTTTAGTTAATGGTAAGCTATAGTTTAGAGGGTTGAATTTTATGCCCTTGTAAGATTTTTCCTGATTATGCAAAGATTCTCGATTCAAATTGACAATTAGAAAAAAGAATCAACTTGATCACCAAGGAATGTAGATGATTTTTTTTCCTAGGAAAACAGAACTTTAATTGAATATGAGATCTGCAAGATCAAGAAACTTTCCAACAAATCTTGAAGCTAACCAGTCTAAATATCTGTGGGGATTCTTCATTACGAAATAATATTTCCTATCATATTTAATTCTTCATTTGATCATTTCATAAAATTTATTCTCC
Source organism: Galeopsis tetrahit (assembly GCA_963675135.1). Lineage (NCBI taxonomy): Eukaryota > Viridiplantae > Streptophyta > Magnoliopsida > Lamiales > Lamiaceae > Galeopsis > Galeopsis tetrahit. The sequence goes on from OY776122.1 coordinate 90,204,774, forward strand.
AATTGATCACTTTACATACGGCACATTGTGTACATAGTATAGGACTGAAAACAAGTGCATCCGTATGCAAAAGTGTAAATAATAATGTTCGATGAAATCAATTAATAATGTTCATTCAAAACAATTAAGAAAAAAAAAAATAGGCCCAGAACAACTCGTGTATACAAGAATTTGCAGAACTGAAACAATGAAGTTCACACAGAAACCAATCAACACCTCATTTATAATCCATCATATTTTACCACATGAGCCATTTGGTCCTTAAACCATTTTCCCAATGGAGTAGAAAAGGTTGAAGAAGATTGTCAAAAAAAAAAAAAAAAAAAGGTTGAAGAAGTCCTGTGTAAGGCCATCACGAAACTCCATTTAATCAGTAAATGGTTGGGCCATGAGTCAAATATAGATATATTTTTGGGTCTGACTATATACACCTCCATTTCGGAGAGATGCACTCCCCCGATTTATACACACCCATCAAATTGCCACACACACCCCCCCTAAATTGTCATAAATACCCTCCCTTCATAAAAACCAATTTACTACACACACCCCCCAACCCTTCATCTTCTTCATCCTTCATCTTCTTCCTCCCCATTTCCCCCATTTCCCCCAACCCACCCCCTCCTCACCACCACCCACCAGTCGCCGGCGACGCCCACCCCACCCCCGTCATCGCCAGCGACGCTGTCCACCACACCCACCCTCGCCGCGGCCGCCGGCCGCCCCCTCCCCTCCGTTTAAAAAAAAAAAACTGAAGCTTTGCACTCGCGCGGCCGCTCCCGTCCGTCGGCCGCCGCGGCCGCCCCATCCCCCTCCCGTCCGACGCCGACCCCCAGGTTTGCCCCCTTCTTCCCCTTCCTCCCATCTGAAAAAAAAAAAAAACAGAAGATCTGCGGCCGCGCGGCCGCTCCCTCCCCACCCCCTCTCCGACGCCGATCCACCCCCAGCCCAACCCAGATTTGCCCCTCCTCCCAAGGGTTTTCTGCAAAAAAAAAAAAAAAAAAAAACAGAAGATCTGCGGCCGCTCCCTTCTATCGGCCGCCGCAGCCGCTCCCTCCCCACCCCCTCTCCGACGCCGATCCACCCCCAGCCCAACCCAGATTTGCAAAGGGTTTTCTGCAAAAAAAAAAAAAAAAAAAAAAAAAAAAGCAGAAAACCCTAATTTTTTTTAAAAAAAAAATTCATTATCGACTATGTAATGTCGAATAAATATTCTCTCGTCGGCAAATTGTTGTCGACGAGGGTGTATTTGATCGACATTACATAGTCGGATTTTTTTTATTTTTATTTTCGACGAAACCGTGTCGACTACATACACTCCCGTCGACAACTCGTTGTCGACGGGAGTGTATGTGATCGACACTGGTTGGTCGAAAATTTAAAAAAAAAATTGTAAATTTTTTGAGTTTATGGTTCATTTCTATATTTTTTTTGAGCTTGATGGTCGCCGGAAATGGTGTCGCCTGCGACCGAAAGTTGTGGGTTAGGAAAAGGTGAAAGAAATGAAAGGGGGTGAGTAGGGGGTGCATCTAGTACGGTATATTTAATGTATATTTAATGAAGGGTATTTTAGGTTTTTTATCTTATTATTTTATTAAAAAATTGAAAGGGGGAGTGCATCTCTCCAAAATGGAGGTGCATATAGTCAAACCCTATATTTTTGCTTAGAAGTTTAGAGAAGAAATATGGGCCTTAAACTTCACTATATAAGTTTGGGTGCGGCTAAACGCACCCGGATTTCCTATGAGTACACCCATCGGATTTTTTTTTACACAAGGGGTACGCGAAATGACATTTGTACCCTTCTTGCAAATTTTTTAAAAAATGGACGGATGAGTACACCCATATATTCCATTTCACAACGATTCATCATTTCTCACCCAAATCACCACAAAAAATTGTAAAAACTCAATTTCAACGACAAAAACTTAATACGGAGTATGTTCGAAAATTTTACCCAAACATTGTTGAGATGTCCGAAATTTTTTAACGAACAAACTCAATATGTTCGAAAAAAATTTCAAAACAAATTAAATTTGTCCTAAAAAAAATAATCGAACAACTTGTTCGAATTTTTTTCCAAAACAAAGTAAATATGTTCGAAAAACACAGATTGTTCGAAAAAAAATTCAAAACAAAGTCAAAATGTTTGAAAATTTTACATGAACAAACTTAGGTTGTTCGAAAATTTCTACAAAACAAACAGAAATTGTTCGAAAGAAATTCCCGAACAACATACAAAACCCTAATTTTGAGAAACCTAATTTCTAGGGGTGACAATTTTCGACACGACACGATAGCACGATACGAATCCGACACGGAAATTGCGGGTTAGTGTTTGGCCTTATCGGGTTCGTGTCGTTATCGGGTCGACCTGATAACGACACGAAAATTTCGTGTCGGATTCGTGTCGGGTTCGTGTCAACCCGTTAAGCACGATAAAATTAACAGGTAACCCATTAACCTGTTAACAACCCGTTAACCTGTTATTTACCTGATAAATATTTATATAAATATAATATTTTTATATATTTAATACAATTTTAAATTGATTTATTTCTTATCGTGTCGTTATCGTGTTGTTATCGTGTTACGTGTCGTTATCGTGTCGTGTCATGTCGACACAAAAATTATCGTGTCGTTATCGTGTCGTGTCGTGTCGACACGAAAATTATCGTGTTCGTGTCGTGTCGACACAGATCCTTATCGTGTCGTGTTCGTGTTTGGCCTTATCGTGTCGTGTCACTATCGTGTCGACCCGAAACACGACACGATAGCACGATTTGCCAGCCCTACTAATTTCCAACTTACCTTAAGCGCGGCGCGACGGCGAGAGGCACGAACGGAGGGAGGCCGGCCGCGAACGGCCGCGAATGGGAGGCGCGGACGATGAGAGGGCGGCGTGTTTTTTTTTTTTTTAAATCTACTTCACGCGTCGCCGGCGACGCAGGTGTGAGGGGAGGGAAAGGCAGCGACACCGGCGACGCTGGTGATGGGAAGCCGGGTGGTGAAGCGGAGGGGAGGGATGCGCAGTGGCGGCGCGGGCCGCCGCGACGAGTCGGAGAGGTGAGCGGCGCTGCTGCGCCGCGGTGACGGAGGGAAGAGGGTGCGCAGTGGGCGGCGTGGGCCGCCGCGACGAGGTGGAGAGTTGGGCGGCGCCGCACCGACGTAAGGTGGGTGGCCGCGCCGCGTTGACAGAGGGAAGTGGAAGGAATGGAGGTGGGTGTCTTGAAATTGAGAAATGAGGGAGGAAGGAATTATGCTTTTAGGGTTTTATTTGGGAAAGGGTAATTTTGGATTTTCCAGGTGGGTGTCCTCATCCGTTTTATGTGTGTTCTCATCTCCTGGGTGTACTCATAGGAAATCCGGGTGCCTTTAGCAGCGCCCAATAAGTTTAGAGAGCACGCCCATTGGGCCTTCTTTACATGCTTAGGCTGATTCGGCAGATATAGCCAACTAGATTCAGGGTGGGCATATCACAACAGCAACTCCCGAAAAGAAAGTGTGACCAATGAAATAGAAAGGACCGCCCCTAAGGCCTTCATTATAGATCCATCAACAAAATTTGTACAAAATTTGTACATGAATTAGGCCTTGTCACCTCTTTCTGTTTTTTATCCTCCACAACCACAAGTCTTTTTTCTCGTTACTATCATTTTGAGTTTTGTTAGTTTATCCGGATTTAATTATGATTGTTTTAAAGGGGTATACCTTTTTTCGTCTTTCTTTTCTTTCCTGCCTTTTATTTGCCAAGGAACCAATTAATTCCAAATCATCATCATATCATACATAAAAAAATACAATCAGGGATGAGCACATTAAGATGTGTCCATGATAAATTAATGGGCAGAAAGACAAGCAGCAGTTGAGATATAACATTAGTCTCATTCCAAAGAAACGGCTAACGCGGGCGGGGATGATAACAAAACTTTTTCCAATGGATTTTGCTTAAATTGCGGCGAAGTATTCCTTGCTGAGCTTAGTGTCGGGCTTCATGGTTTTCTCCCCAGGCTTCCATCCAGCTGGGCATACCTCATCAGGGTTCTCTTGTACATATTGCAAAGCCTGCACATCATCTCACACGTATAAATACGAGCCCACATTCGAATGTATTTTTAGTTTCAACGAAAAATATTAATCACCTGGAGTGTTCTCAATGTTTCATCAACACTGCGGCCTATTGCAAGATTGTTAATGGTGGAGTGTTGAATAACTCCCTCCTTGTCAATGATAAAAAGTCCTCTTAAAGCAATTCCCTGGAAATCACACCATTTAGGATCATTAAATAAATTTCCTGCATCTTCAGGATTTTGCATTTTAATGTCCATATTTTCAACTGAGCGACACAAGTAGTACATGCCAACTGGTCTAATTAGGAATTAGTAGTACTAAAAAGAAATTGAAGAATAAAATAACGGATATTTACAAGGTCTCAGCTAAACACAAATTACTATACATACCCCGTTTACTATATATGTACCCCATTAAAATACTTGAATTATTAAAATTGCTAAACAAACCCTGTTTTTGCCAATTATGCCCTTGTTAAAAATTAAGGAAAAAATACACCCCATTCCATCACAATTCACGTTTTTCGAACATCAAAAATTGGGACTAAAAAACCAGTGAAATGATGTTCTGAATCTTCCAATTGAATGAGTGAAGTTGTGTATTCATTTTTCAAGAGAATGTTCAGAATCAAAAGTTCAATTATACAAGTAGCGTTTGAATAAGGGCTTTTGCAACTAGAGGAAAGAGGGAAAATACACAAGAAATTTCTACAACCGAGACCACAAGCAGCAGCCACGGCGAGCACGAAAGTACAGCGGACTATGACACTACACATTAACCTGATTTTCAAGTATCTTCAGAGCAAAGTGCACATTTAGATATGAGATTTTGAGCAGAAGGATCTGAGGATTGAAGACCGAATAAATGAGTTTGATGATCTGGAAGGATTTCGTTGAAAGGTGTTTAACATCACTTAGGTGATGAATATTCGCAGGGGATGCTGGAAAACAAGCATAAAGCGTGATGATTGAATAGTGAAGAAGCTAGCTGAGGGGGGGTTTCTCTACACTAATGTGAATTGGATAATTTCATTAGGCGGAAGAAACTGAGACAAAAATGTTTATTCATATTTTAAGTATATACTTATATAATGATTATATAGTCATTTAACATGTGACCATTTTAGTCCAAAAAGTATTTCAGACTGCATTTAGAAATCTTGGAGGTGTATTTAGTCACGCCCTCACAAGAAATGCAGCTTAAATATCATTTTCAGGTACATTTGCAATGTATGCTTCAACGCCAGGTCATCTATTACTCTAGTTGCACCTTTATAGTTCTGAAGCCCAAAATTTGGTCTCTTTTGTATGTTAGATATTTTTCTTTCAATTGGATTCATTTCGAGCCAAGTTCCCAATCAAAGCATCATATCATGTCCAGATTTGATAATAAAAACTTCGGTTATTCTTAGAATTTGTTAGTTCAGTTGCTATTCGTTATTTAGAAAACGAGGCACCAAGAAATATTGGAATTACAAGCACAGAAAGATTAATATCAATGCCTTGTAACCACCACAGATTAACTTGACACTTTGAATGAAGAAAGCCAGAAACCGCAAATATTATAATACATACCTGATCAGGAATCAGCACATTATATGATTTTGAAATTGATTTGGTCACATCAGAAACTAATGGATACTTCAAGTCACCCAAACCTCCAGACTTTCTGTCTGTTTGGACCCATGCAAGGTGGGAAAACTACACGAAAATTATGCAATCAATTAATTCATGGTAAAATGAATTGTATTTAATAGGACTTATAAAGAGAATGCATATAAATGCACAGAAAATATATGGCAGTCTCAAAGAATTGCAAAATGGAAGAAATTATTTAATCAAATGAAAGGAAAAAAAAAGGAGCCTGAGCATAAAAAAAAAAATCAGCTTTGACAAGGAGAGCTGTCAAGTTGTGAATATGAAATTTTATTTTAGGAGTAAAAAGTAAGACTTACCACACTGTCTATAGATACACCCAACACTTCTGTGTTCAACTTCTCAAACTCATCATGACGGTCACTGAAAGCAGTGATCTCTGCAACAGAAATAATGGAATCATTTGCAAATGGCATTTCTAGCAATTACTAATAAAATAATGAAGTAGCCAGTAATGAACAATGTCCAGTTTCAGACTCACCAGTGGGGCAAACAAAGGTGAAGTCCAGAGGGTAAAAAAAGAGAATAACATATTTCTTCCCTATATACTCTGACAGTTTAACCTGCAGAAAGAATAACTCTAACCAGGTTAAAGATTATCATCAAATGGACCCATAATGTAAGAAATATTAGGTGCAGGAGGCTTAATATCGTTACAGCAAGCATGTTTCAAACATAAATGACCTTTGGATAAGAAAAAGAATCAGAAATAATTATAAATTTTCTCTTGTTAGATCCTTTATCGGAAATGCAATAATGTGCTTTAAAATGACGATCCAATTTAAACTGATACTTTAACAGAAGTAACATAGCTTGCATATATTAAACAGAAATCTCTCTAAGAAAAATTGCATATTTTTTGACAGATTTGGAGTTCAGAATTTTAAATATTAGTAGTGGCATTCTCAAATCTCAAGCAGTTTACCTGGATGAATTCCTGATCAAAAACTGCCTCTGCCTCAAAATCTGGAGCTACATTGCCAACCAGTGGGAGGTCACTCTGTCAAGGGAGATGCATATGTCACAACAAGCACAGAATCTATAAAATATTTGAATAATACCATCACTTACCATAATTCAACATATTAATGTTTTCTCAGGATAACAAGACTGATAAATATGTTGAAAACATGAATATCAGATTAAACCAATTGGGCTAATTTATTCACATGCTGTATTTTTCAGACTCATACAAAAATATAGTGACTTTATGAACCTTCATGAAATTAAGCTGAGTCGCAGGCTGTATGCAACTATAACCAGTCAAGATATTTTTACATGTTGAAGATGTGATTTTTACATGTTGAACATGTGAATTAACAGTAATCACAGGCCATATAAGCGAAAACTGAGTTGATAATGTGTATATATCGACATCGCAGGCTGGAAGTGCGATTTCTACCAACATTGGCACAGTTCCAACAACATTCTCGTGACTGAGACTGACCAGAAACTTTCACGTGATGAGACCAGTATGGCGAGTTCCCAAGGGTAGAAGCCGCACGTCCAACATATGAAATGAGCTGAGGTCGAACTTCCCAAGCCAGAAGTCGCATAGCTCAAAAACTCACTATATTTCCGTAAATAAGTTTTAAAAACACTATATTTACATAAATTAGCCAACCAATTGTTGTGACAGGGTGTTAGTATAGATCAGAAATTATAGAAGCCGGAAACCTCCTTGGTGAAACATCTTTTATACTTAATCCACAACGAAGAGCACTCTGAACATTAAAAAAATTGAGCTGAAAAGTAATGTGACCTCATTGTGCAAAGTTAAAGCATGAGTAGAAAAACGCTAAATCTACACATGAGCTTCAAAGTAAATGTGTCATTTTACGGAAACCCAAATACTGTAATAAACATGTTCGAACTCAGCTAGTTGAAGTCGCGGTTGAAAAATCAAAGAAAGGAAAAGCGGTCAAGAAACAAAAAATACCATATGCGTTAGAGAAATCAAACATATCACTAGTTAATCCCAGCCAACTCTCCAACACAGATTAATTTAAAAGCTATTCTTAGAATCTCAATACTTGTAAAACATAGTAGAATTTTGAATTTTTTGCATATAACAGTCGAATTAAAGGGTGGAATTAGAAATGTATATCGATGGCAAACTTACAGCACGGATAACCAAACTCCGCCGGCTTGTGGAAGAAGAACTGGAAGAGAAAGAGCGGGGAAGGCGAGAAGCGAATGGTCTTCTGGATACTGATGAAGTGAAAGAGATTGATTTTGAAGCAGCGGAAGAAACGTAAGCTTTGGGATTAGATGATAGAAGAGCAGCAGCCATTGAAGTAGGAGCAGAGCACGCCATTGTTAGTTGTTCAATGAATTGAGCTCTCTATCTCTCAGTCTCTTGATTGTGAATTGGTAGTAGGTATGGGATATCCGATCTTAAGGTGGAGACTAGTTGAAGGGAGTAGGAGAAGATAAGTGTACCAACGAAACTGTGTCGTTTTGTGGACGGATCTGGGCTGGGCCTTCCGGATTTGGGCTTTCTCTTGTCTTACTTTCTAAAATGGTCAACGCCTGGTATAAAACCCACTTTTAAAACTTGCTCCAATTTTCTCTCTAAAAATAAATTAAAAAACCTCTCCCAATTTTATTTTTAAAAAATTAATTAAACTATGGTATTTTGTATACATTCGCAAATTTACTTCAATACTCACATTGTATAGTTGTATTTAATTATACAAATAATTATAGAACATTTTGTATACAACCATTGATGTTAATGTAGACGGTGGTCGGTTCACCATAGTCAATCTCTAAGGTTGTGTTTGGATGAGGGAATTTCAAATGAAATGATTTAAAATTAGATGGATTTTCAAATGACATGGTTTTAGTGAGGATTTGAAATCCTCTTAATTTTAATTAAAAAAGATGCTAAATATTTGAAATCCATTCATTTAATCCAAACATGTGGAGTGGATTTAGATCATGGATTTAAAATCCATACCTAAATCCCTCCATCCAAACACAACCTAAGGGTGTGTTTGATTTGAGATTGACCTATCCAGATTTGGATGAGTCATCCCTAACTCATCCATCTCCATCCAAATACTCATTCATCCTTATAATACACTTATATATCTATTTTTATACAATTAAATCATCATTTTTTTATATTAATTATTCATTCTCTGTCCTACTTTTTCTTCCATACATTTATTATCTCTCCTAATTTTCTTCAACACATTTATTCTCTCTCATACTTTTCTTCCTTACACTAATTACTCCATTAACTAACAATAATAAAATAATACAACATCACTATTAATTTGACATAAAGTTCTTCATCCACACATATTTTTCAATCTCTATCCAAACATAATTTTTATTCAATTACTATTCATTGATTACCCCCTTTCATATTTTTTCAATTTTGATTTCATCCACCACAGTCCCTAACCAAATAGCGCCTAATTGTCCTCGAGCTCATTCAAACGAAAAAAGAACCAAAAAAACATACTTCATCATACATCGTCCCAAACCACCCAGCAGGGCGAACATCCATCCCATCCCGCTCAGAACAGAGGTTGGGACTGTTGGATATAAAGGTCTCACTACTCCTACAACAACATCCACCTTTCGACATCATTAGGGGTAAGAGTGAGTCATATCAAATTTGTCATAAAAAGAATTTAGATTTTTTTTTCCACAAGCGTAACGTATTATATATACCATAGTTTTTTTTTTAATGAGCATGTATGGTTTTTTTAATAAATATGTTTGGTCCGAAAGTGATGACTATCAGTTGAACAACATAATGTGAAATAAGTCTAAAAAGAATAATAATACTCTCTCCATTATACTCTTAGTGAAAGATATTCATTTTTTTGTTTCGTCTGTCCCAATAAAAGTTATTCATTTCATTTTTAGCAAAATAATTTTTCACGTTTCATTATATTCTTTTTTTTCACTCAATCACACAGTTTTTAATACATTTACTTTTAATGGGTAGCTTTGAGAAATGAAATTGAATAACATGCTTAGGGTTGAATAAGAACACGCGCGAGGCGCGTAGCTAATAAGGCAGCTGTTCACTTGTCAAGAAACTCAAGACCGTCAAGAGAGGCGCGCATTTTGCCGATTTCCACTTTTTATTATTCTTTTCCTTTCTCTTGCTCTATTTTTTCAACTCCATCCCTCATTTTGCTATAATTCATAATCGTACCCTCAACTTTGGACATTTTCAATCTACACCATGAACTACAATGATACTATTCTTTTACCAAGTACGAAATGTTTATTGTAATGACGTACATTATTAATTAATTATATGGTATGTATTTTTTTACGGAAATTTGTATTATCGTACATGATATCATCATTTTATTTGGCACTTAATTTTGCAAAAAAATGTAATTGGGGCGGCTATCAACATTCGAATTTTTACTTATGCACCAATTTTAATAGTTGTATTTCATAGTACATTGTGTTATAATGGAGTGGTATTATTTGTAGACACATAAGTGTACTGAGCATTAATAGTCGGAGTCATTGTAATTTCATAGAATTTGAATTTTCAACTTTGGGATCACATCATTATATTATTCATTGATTCCAATTCTTTCATTATTTTATCACTAAAAGGAAGAGTGTAAATTGATTATCAGTGTTTAGCAATTGATTTTAATTAATATCAAGACAATTATTAAATCAATGACAAACGACAAATATAAATCTATTAGATTTTTATAATTATTAACTCCAATGATATATATTGAATATAGAGACTTAAAAAAAATATAATACTCCCAGGGGCGGACCCAGGATTAACTAGTGAGGGGGGCCAACATAAAAAAAAAAAAAACGAAGAAGATTAAAAAGAAGATCAAATTCAATTAAAAAATGATAAAAAAAATTATATATATGATATATATAAAATATATATATATATATATATATATATATATAGAACCCAATGTTAAGTTTCTTATGAAATAAATCACTTGTACACTTTAGCATATACAAATATTTTATGCATGTGGTTGTTGGTTCCATATATAAGAAACCCGTCATCAGGTTCCATATCAAAACTCTCTCTCTCTCTCTCTCTATATATATATATATATATATTTTTTTTTTTTGAAGTCTCAGTATCTGACCTAAAAATCGACTAATACGGGAGACCGATCAAACAATTTACTAGCGGGGTCCCCTTTATATAAACTTATTCTTTATAATTTTTTTATGGGTTAATTGCAAATTAATTATATCACCACCTTTCCCTAAATTGCAATTTAATCTAAACTTTTGAATAATTGCAAATAAAAGCACCACCTTTAAATATTGTTGCAATTTAAATTTCTTGATACCTTCATTTGTGTTCAAATCTAACATAGCTAGTTGATGTGACACCTCCTTAATGAACTTTGAATTTATAATTTTCATAAAATATACTAATACATGATATATACATTTTTCTTTTTTTAAAAGAGATGACACATATATATAGTAGTGAATTGCAAAATATTGAGGGGGGCCATGGCCACCCCCACACTAGGCGTACGTCCGCCCCTGAATACTCCTGATATCTTGATTGAAGATAAATATCTTCAAATATATAACGCAGGCAGATATCTTCACGGACTAGGATTCAAGATAAAAACTAATACTCCTATTAACTTTTAAAAAAAAAATTAAGACAAAATAATCAGCGTTAACTCTCTAACTAACAGGTGCATAGAGATATGCATTTAGACTAATAAATTTAACAACAAATAGTACTTATATTATTGAGATTTCAGTGTATTCAATTTTAATCACCAAGTTCCTATTAATTTACAGTATCATGATATTTTCTTTTTGGTAAAGTCTAGTATGCACTCGAGTGCATGTTGTGCACCCTAGTCCATGTGCACTTTTCAGTTTACTGACTTACACTTTTTGGTAAATGGTGTTGCACTTTTCAATTATTACTTATACAGTTTAATAATTGAAAAGTGCAACACCATTTACCAAAAAGTGTAAGTCAGTAACTGAAAAGTGCAACATGGACTAGGGTGCACAACATGCACTCGAGTCCATAGCAGACCAACCCTTTCTTTTTAGGCCACTTACTCTTTGTTACCCTAGCTTGATAATGGACATTAGACATAACACTGTGGATCGGCCATCTTTTTTAATTATTACTATTATCAAAATAGACAGATACCCAAAAACACATGGCTTGTGCAACTATCAAACTACAGATAATCAAAATGATAATGTTATGTGTGGTAGAAAAAATATTGTTTATGTTTAGTTTGTTAAGCGAGATTTGCTGCGAAATTTATGAGATACTAAAAATAAACTTCGAAAAAAAAAGAGATACTAAAATATAACTCAAACTACGATAAGAAGTCCGTCTTATTAATGACACCGTCTTACACGAGACTCCATCATTTATATGAGTTTCAAATCCACCATCTAATCCAGACATTATCTAATTAACTTTTTTCCGCTATTGAAAATGGTAAACATAGTAACTTAGATATTTAATACATGTCCTAGCTACTATTACGAAGCATAAATAATTATTTTTTAAATTAACACATATCAAGAATTCAAATAGTGGATTATAAAGTAGAACAAATTGAACCTTCGGTAATAAACATGTTCCAATGTTCATAGTTTACTTGATATAAAATCTAAATGATCATTTACATTGAAATTTGACTCCAATTAGGTTTCTTTTGCTGTTCATTTCATTGAAAATTTTAATTTGTACAAGATTATTTTTGTAACTTCGATTTTATAAATTTTTCGTGTTCAAACTTTATATGTATAATTTATTTACACGAAGTTAAAAAAAATATTAATTGTTTATGTAAAAAATAGATGAGTGAATAAATCTTTCAATATGTAGTTTTATCATTAATTTAATGATTTTATTAAATATGTGTATTAAACTCATATGTGAATTAAACTCAATCAACTGTTAAAAATTAATACAGCATTATTAATTTTGACTTTCACAACATCTCGTGCCATCCACGTGAAAAAAATATATCTTGTTTTATCTAATCATTATTAAACTTAGCTCAAATATGTAAACATAAAAAATAAAAAATATGGATTAGAAATGCAATAGAAGTATAATAGTAGGACCATATTGCAAAAAATTGGAAAAGCTCGATTTCATTTTTGGCATTTTTCTCTCCACTTCCCTCCACATCTATCCGAACCAAAATTCCCTCCCTTCCCTCCTCGTTTTCTACTCCCCTACCCAACACACCCTCTACACACACCAAACTTTCTTCCATTAAAGTATCTCAAAACCCTCGTTTTGCCTCTATATCTCAACTCCTAAACCCTTGGATTAGCCCCCTCAATTTTCTTCAATCTGATCTCATTAATTCAACAAATTAACCAATACAAATGGCTGGCCGTGGAGCGCCCAACCGCGACGCAGCGACTCCTCCCGCGGCGGCTAATGGCAGGATCCTCAACCACCAGCAGACGCCGCCCACAACGATCAGACGATATCTCCCCTTCGCATCAATGAAGCCGCCCTTCGTTGCTCCTGATGACTATCACCGTTTCCCCACACCTTCACGCGCCACCGCCGCTGCCGATCACCCTCCAGAAGCCATCGTTGTCAAGTCTCCTGTGCGTTCCCTGTCATATCGCGTATTCTTATGTGCTCCGCTTCTGTTTATTTGCCTTTTGTTTAACGATTCCTTGATTTTTCCCTTTCACTGTGCTATTAATTACATTGTGGGTGTAACTGTTTTTGTTATTCATTAGATATGTGTTTCATTGAAGGTTCAGTTGTTAAGTTAAAGTGATTCAAACTACTGGGCATAAGTATAGATAGATTTGTCATTATCAAGGATCTGTTTGTTTAATTATTGGAAATGAAAAGCTGTATTGATTCTCCCTGGCATGAAAGTGGAGTTGTTTCCTCAGTAGTATTTTTAATTTGATGCCCAATTTGATGCCAAAATGTGCTCGTGGCATTTAAGTCCCTCCCTGGATATACATTTTTATGCCCTATATGATTTTAGTAGATACCCTGAATTCGTCTGGGCATTTTTAGCAGTCCCTAAGTAATGTTGAACCTGATTATTAATACGTTTTACACGTGTTATCGAATAAACCTACATTGCTTTTGGTTGTCGCATTTATCATCAATAACTATGTAACAGATGAGCAAACAAGTTCATCTCGGTGATTGCTCATTGCCGTTAAATCCATGCAAAGAAACATTTCTGTATGATGTTTATAGCATCTACTTACGCCAATGTTTGGAATGGTTTCTCTCAGCTTTTAAAGCGGAAGAATGGATATCAATCTAATGAAGCTGAGTTTAGTGAGCAGACAGCAAGTCCAGCATATAGTGAAATCGCTAACAGCCCATTTCGTACACCTGTTTCTGCTAAAGGAGGAAGGATAAATGGGCGTTCAAAGGTCACCAGGAACAATAAATCTGTACCTTCAACTCCCGTATCCAATGTTGGTGAGACATATTCTCCTACATTTGCCATTGTCCAAGTTCCATCTTTGTGCGGACTGTGAGAGTGTATTTTTAAATAAATTCTTTAAGTGGAATTATCCACAAGCCATTTTCGAAGAATCATTAAAGGTCCTTTGAAGTTCTTTGATATGTAAACCTAACAATGGTATCATGGCATAAATTTTGCAGATGCTCCATCCCCTCTTACTCCTGCTGGTAGCTGCCGCTATGATAGCTCCCTGAGTAATAACACAACTCTGTATTTGCATGACTATTGTAAATTGTAGTGGTACAATACGATGCTGATTGGAATCCGTAATGCATCTCAGGTCTTTTGACAAAAAAATTTGTCAATTTAATAAAGCATGCTGAAGATGGTGAACTTGATCTAAACAAAGCAGCTGAAACTCTGCAGGTGATTAAAGACGGGTGTGTGTTTTGAGTAAGTATCAGAAATTCAATTAAATTTCAATTATGCAGGTGCAGAAGAGACGTATTTATGACATAACGAATGTCCTTGAAGGGATTGGCCTTATTGAAAAGAAGCTCAAGAACAGAATCCGCTGGAAGTAAGCCAGTCTGAGAAATATTACAGTTACTTTTAGATAGCATTATCTAATCAATATAGGGAGTTCCAGTAAATCTAACAACCTATCCATTTGGTTACTTCACAGGGGACTTGATCCATCACGACCTGAAGCGGACCAGGATGGCACTCTTTTGCATGTATGTGAGAGTAGACAAACTTGCTCCTAGTAATTTTTTGTTTGGTATAATTTGTTCCCATGGACTTGCCTCAGGTTTTCAAGCATTGCTGTTCATGATATTCTTTATATTAGAGGTTTAGTTGATTGTATATAGTAATATGGTTGGATCTGAATAGCACCTATCTGATTTCTCTTGTTTTTTTATCGGCAGGCAGAAATTGAGAACCTTTCTATGGAAGAAAGAAGTTTGGACGAGCGAATAAGGTTTGCTGCTTAGTAGTCTCTACTCTCTAGTTATGTTGTAATGAATTATAATGCTGTTATCACCATAAGAATATACTAATTTTGAATACATTACAGGCAAATGCAAGAAAAGTTGAGAGACTTGAGTGAAGATGAAAATAATCAAAAGTAATTATCTTTGTACTCTTAATTACATATCTTGAACAAACGTGAAGGCTATTGTAATTTACCAATGCCTTTGTTTCTGCCGCTGTAGATGGCTTTTTGTAACTGAAGAAGACATTAAAAGCTTACCTTGCTTCCAGGTTCATATCTTGTCCTTGTTTTTGTAGTTACGCGTAAGAATACCCTTTATTGAGATACATCAACCATTTGCGTGTTTAACTACGACAGAATGAAACACTGATAGCAATCAAAGCACCCCACGGGACCACTCTTGAAGTCCCAGATCCTGATGAGGTATATGTAGCTTGCTGTAAGATGACCAAACTTTCATGAGCTGTACTAGAGCTGTTCTGATTGTTTAGCAATTATAAATTCTGTTTGTAGGCTGTTGATTATCCACAAAGGAGATACAGAATTATACTTAGAAGTACAATGGGCCCTATTGATGTTTACCTTGTGAGGTATCACCAAGTAACCCCTTGAATTTCTACTAACTGTCGTTTATCCATTCCCTTATAAATGCTGTTCTATTTTGATTCAGCCAATTTGAGGAAAAGTTTGAAGAGATGAACGGAGCTGAAGAATTGACAAATTTGCCCATTGCCTCTTGTTCTGGGTCAAATGAGAACTATGCATCGCAGAGTTCGTCCTTTACACATGGTCCACCACAGATTGAACCTCAGACACAAGAGAGCCATGAACTTAGCGCTGTGTTTGGCGCTTCACAAGAAAATGCTGGAGGAATGACAAGGATTATCCCCTCAAATATTGATGTAAGCGTGGCCTTTCTGATTGTATTTGATTGGTTTTTAATAACTTGACTATATTACATCAACAAATAAAAACATTTGCAGTTGTATCTTACTTTTCTTCCCGGGGATGCATATTTTCTACATTTTATGGCAGTCATTCCAGTTCCCCGGTCATCTTGAAATTCCATTCCTAGCTTCTCACCAATTAGTTCTGTGCATTTCCTTTAGCTATTTGTTACCAATAAGGGTGCATTCAATCTAAAGGGTTTTTCTGCATTTACAGAACGATGCAGACTATTGGCTTCTATCTGATGCAGATGTCAGCATCACAGACATGTGGAAGACAGATTGTATACCTCTGCCAATGCTCGTTCTTCTAGTTTCTGTATTCTGTGTTATCAAAGCTTAATTCTTTTATTTCTACTGCAGCTGGTATAGAGTGGAATGACATAGATATCCTTCACGAGGAACTGGAAATGACCGCCATCAGTACACCAAGAGCACAGATTCCATCATCAGGTGTTACTGATCTAAATCCCGTCGATAATGTACAACAACCTAGGTGATAGTTGCTGGCATTTGGTTGTATTAGTGATGTACTTAGTGGAGGCTTTCAAGAGGAGGAATCAAACAATTGGAGCTTATATACAGCTGGAGGATTGCATGACCTTGTTCATACGTGATAAAAATTCAATTTTGTCATTTCCCTGAGTGTAACATTTACTTGCATCTTGATCTTGTGAATCGATTTGAAGATGCATAAACAAAAAATAGGGTAATATCCTCCGTATGAGGCTATTGACTGTGAAATAACCGAGTTGGTTGACTTTGGATTAAATGATTTGGCCGTTGACCTTCTATGTCACAGAATTCAATTCCTTAAATTTATTGAAGAAAATTGGTTTTAGAAAAAGAACAGCTAAAGTTTTGATCGACTGTAAACCAGCTGTTCGTGTATGTATGTTTTGCTATCCATATATGCACAAAATTATATGGGTCCTCATGTGATCAATCACGAATAGCATATACTTCCTCTGTCCCGAAATAACTTTCATAGGTAGATGGACACGTAAATTAAGAAAGTGTAATAATGAGTGGAGTTTTGAGGGGTAATTTTGTAAAACTTTATGTATAAAGTAAAGAATGAGTTGACTTTTGTGTATATGTGGAGAAAAAGTAATGGTATTTGTGTAAAAGTGAGGATATTGTGAGGGTGGAGTTTATAAAGGGTTTTTCATTTTAAGGGTGTGAAAGTTATTGTGGGACGTCGCGAGAAGGAAAGTGTGAAAGTTATTGTGGGATGGAGGGGGTAGTATTGTTCTTGTATGCATTGACATAGTAATTCTGTTGTTAGATGATGTTGGGTGAGATAGATTTAAATTAAGTGGTTTTTTTTTTTAACTTAATTATGAATTCTTATTCATATTTGTTTTTACTACATAAATTTAAGGACTTAGATCCCCTTTGTACAAGAGAATCATGTGCTGGAGGACCTTGAATCTCACACACCCGTGAAATGTATGTGTGAGATTTGAGAGTCCCCTCTTATACATGACCAGTATATGAGAGGATCCAATTCCTAAATTTTGGATGTGGTTATTCACACTTGGAATATTGTTGAATACATGTACACCATCTTTAAGATGTCCCTACAATTAGATAAGACTACAAAGTGAATGCATGAAGTAATTTGCAGAGTGTCAATGACCACACTTATAAATTTAAATTGTTTAACGTGAGAATGTCTCATAAGATATTTTATAATAAACTATTAATATATTGCACTCATAGTATCAACACTGAGATTTTAAAAATATATTATGGCGGGACACATTCATCATAAATGCTCTACGATTTCTTTTAACTTAAAATCCAACAAGTTGATTTAATAAAAAAAATGGAATTCACCGACCCAATTTCAAAAATTCATAAAGCTCTTCATATTTCATAAGTAAACAACTCACGATGCTTTAGTACAAGAAAAATGACCATTTTTTTTTACTCATTAATTTATTTTGTGTCTTTCTATCTCCAAATTTACAAAATAAAAAATGACTGTGCTTAAAACGTGAGTACAAAATGGTAAATTGACAATTGATCAAGTACAAGAGCATAGAATGAAATTAATCGGAATTCGGAAATAAACGACATAATGTACTTTATTAATTGCCTTTTGGGTACAAAAAAAATCTGGCAATAGCTAAAAATCATGAATAACAACAGATATCTTCTCTTCGATTATGTCCATTAGCAGATAAGCCTTTCCATGGCTTTCTAATAAAGTCTCACCACATTGTTCAATCACAATGTCACAAATTAGAAAAAAAATACAACCTTGTATATATTCTACACTTTGATTTCTTCACCAAATTAATCACCAACCAACATCAGTCACAAAAACAACATTCATGACTGCTTTAGGGACATATATAGTATAGTCTAACGATCTCAAGATGCATATCACTAGACCTTGACAATTTAAATATATATATATATATATATACACTACTATAATATCGAAACCAATGATTAACTATGATACGAGATGGAATGATGGAGGAAGCATTTTTACTTGAAGTTATAGAATATGATTATGAATCACATCAAAACCTCAAGTTGTTGTTCACGACTTCAAATCTTCAAACTTTGATATGGAGAATGATTTCTCGTATCAACTCCAAGCGTTATGAAGCACATGTTATTTAATCCCCGAAGTTATCGTAGTACAAATGCTCAAAAATACAATCTCGTCTGCAAGAAGAGAGAAAAAGCTGTACAGTATTAGTTTTTGTGCATCAAATAATCATACCCATATCTGGAACTATTGGAAATTATTATTTTTAAGTCTATTCGTTTATGAATAAAAACAGTAATTAGACTATATTTCCAAATTAATCAAGAAATAAGAACAACCAAACTCACAAATGTCAATCCCAATCTATAACTATAACAAGAAAGCTTAGTTAATTTCCAAATCAAGAAATATGAGGGAAAAAAGACCAACATAACAGCAAAACTCATGTATATCAAATCCCAATCTATAACTATTAACAAGAACCCCAACTTCTTTAATTATGATAAAACTAAAAAAATAATATAAAGTCATGATAATTCACATCTAAGAACATGAAAAACAAGATTGTACCTGTTCAACAATTGGTTTCGAAAAAAAGCAGGAGAATATTTTCCTATACCATCCATGCCAAAACCTGAAATTCTCTCACAAATCGCACTACTTATCAATGTACCTCCATTGATCTTGATGCATTTGTCCAAATGAAGCACCTGAATTTTAAGTAACTTGAAAATCGAAAATTTGAAAAACATTTTTCCACTTGAAATTTTTGTTTGAGTATACAGCGCTAATGATAAGATCGATGCCCAATATATAGTGATATATTGCCTTGAAATATTCTTCAAGAATTTGTTTTTATTGCACAAGTTGAAAACATAGGGTGTACTTTTCTCCTTGATTAAGGGCTACTGGTTTGGAGTACATGACAAAAACATGTGAAGGAGTTGACTTGACTTTGTTTTTCTTTGTATTAAGCTGTAGTTTTTGTAAATACTAGTAGTATATTAGTATGTCTGAAATTAATAAATACATAAGAATAGATATGTATAAAATTATCTTTTTGAGGGGCCAATTCGTAGATATACTTGAAAAATACTGGTATTGATCATGATTGACGACATGTATTAATTTTTGTCTTGTGGGCTACTATTTTTTTTTTCAATTATTAAATCGAATAAGCAGTTTTTTTTTTTTCCCTTAGAAAAAACTGTCGAATTAATGTTCGAAAACGAGGATGCAAACATAATTTCTAAATAATACTATAGTCTATCCTTTTCAAAATAAAATAAAAATACTACAGTCTATATATACTTGTTAAGAATGGGATTAATTCCTAGGTTTTATATAATGTATACAGTATTTATCAATGTCTGAAGTGTGGGACCACTTAATATTTTATTTGGACTAAATACCTACGCGTGGATGAGAACTGAATTGACTTAGAAAGTCTTGATAAATTCTTAAAAAAGAGGTTTAATTCTTGTTTTGATTGTGTGAATGCTAGCTATTATAATTTATATTCTAGTACAACTCTCACCTTCAAGTTGAGTCTGTTCACACTCAATAATTGCAACTTGTAACAAGTTAAATTAAAAAAATGTCGTAAAAGTTAACTACTGATCATATACAATACATATATATACTACACGTACCTGTAAAATATACTGTATAATTTATTGTAATGTATGCGTATAGTATATATCATACAATTACTCTCTATGTAGGAATTCTTTGAGATGCGAATTAATTCCTAACTTGTAAATTAACGTGTGTGTATATATATCGATAGTCTTTTTGATCAGAGGTAGAAATTGATGCAACTATGATTATATACATTTATCAATTTTTGACCCGGTGGGAATACTTTGAATTGGCTTATACTTATAGTCTACTATGGCCTCGTTTTCTTTAATAGATAAATCTGATGCAGCGTGCATGATCAAAAGAACGAACAATAAGAATTGTTGATTCACAAAATACTTGAATCTTGATAAAACGAAGAATAATTCTTCAATAATATTCAAATCTTCAAAAAACTGCTCAACAATGTTTGGAAAACGAAAATAAAACCAAACTCTAGACTAGTGTACGGAATTAGGAAATTACAAAAAGACCCCAAAACAATTTAAAATTACAAAAATAACACCCGAAAAAAAAAGTAAAACGCGTTTTTGAACCCTCAAACGATGAAATTTGGTCAAAAAACGTCACACGTCACAGCAAAGCTGTGGGTTTGACTCGTAACATCGTTTCAACCCGAAAGGTGTGCTCGCTTGTCAAAATCGGGTTTCAACTCCCAAAACTTGAAAAAAAAATCTTCGAATGCTTTCGTTTCTTCAAAAATTGTCACGCCACTCGTGCAACATCAAAATCTCTCTCCATGTGATCAATAAGTAGAGTATTTTTTTTTTAACTAGGCCGACAATCTGTCACGGATTGGTGCCACATGAATCAAACAAAGAATAATTGGGATAAAATTATGGGTTGGTCTGCTATGGACTCGAGTGCATGTTGTGCACCCTAGTCCATGTTGCACTTTTTGGTAAATGGTGTTGCACTTTTTAATTATTAAACTGTATAATAATATTTTTAGTAATAATTGAAAAGTGCAACACCATTACTAAAAAGTGTAAGTCAGTAAACTGAAAAGTGCACATGGACTAGGGTGCATAGCATGCATTCGAGTGCATACTAGACTTTACCTAAAATTATTCATCCCTCCTAATCCAACGAAGCAATTATAGCTATAAGCATGTGGATAAGAATTAAGTTGAATTTGCTTAGGAATCTTTCATTAATTCTTGAAAATGAGGTTTCTTGTTCATTTTGTAAATGCAATTATAATCAAATTGTATAGTGTACAACGATCAGCCTAAAGTTCTCTTCACACTCGGTTGTAATTCATAAAAATACCTTTTTCTTTAAAACAAGAAAAATTCCCTCATGTACATATACACAACAACATACTTGATGTAACAAGATATATTACATAGCAGAAGTTACATATAACATTAACTCTATTAATTAAGAAGGGACATGTAGCCAGGGATAAAATTTGGTGTTTGTTTATATAATTCTAAAGGGAATTTTTATGGATAAAATGAGTTAATTTTTGGATAACATGATTTGCTAATTGGGAGAAAGGTTGGTTCAAGAAGAAGCCATGTTCTTCTCCTGGAAATTCCACATACTCAATCTCTTTCTTCATCTCTTTCATTCTCTTGAAATAGTCTTCAATTCTGTCTTTCATCATTTCACATCCTCCAACTATCACAAGTATTGGATCAACCCCAATAAATTCCAAATTTGGGCTTTTGGGCCCAAATGGGTTTGCTAATGGGTGGTCTGATGTTTCTCCACTCGGCACTGATAGCCTCCAAAATCTTTTTTTTTAAACAAAATATCATGATTAATCTTTTTTTTTCAATATATAATTATAAACAAGCAATAGGCATTGATAATATGAAAAAGAAGAATTTAAGATGATAAGAGTAAGTCCAAAAAATATAGGGTTTGAATTATTCAAGTAGTGATAATTAATGTCTTAATTTATTTAATTTCTCCATTGACAACAAAATTGTCTTAATATGATTAACCTATCCAAATCACTTCTCTTATCCAATAGCGTAATCATTGCGTGTGTTCTACATAATATTAGTAAGACTAAACTTTTGCACCACATGTGGCTAGACGATTTTGTCCTACCAAATAATATAAAATTGCATATTATCACTACAAGAAAAATGACTTTTAGTGACAGAATTTCCGTCATTATAGTTTCTCTAGCTAAAAGTCTTTAGTGACGGTAATTGACTTTTAGTGAGAGACACTGTCATTAATTCTCAAAATCATGTCACTAAAGACTTTTAGCTAGAGAAGCAATAGTGAGAGGATGCTGTCACTAAAAATCAGTTTTCTTGTAGTGTATATTGAACATATTTCTAAGGACAAAATTTTAGGTGGGGTTGCCTCATATATAAAAATAAATAAAATTAGCATGGTTACTATCTAATACAATATTTCGATAAATTAATATATATATTGGATTTTAGGAAATCGAAGATTTTGAAGATCTGTTGACAACTATATGGGATCGTGCATTTCCAAGTGGTGTCATATTCAATATTTGCAAATAAAGAGATTTCAACATCATTCAGAATTGTTCTTACTCATTATTGGAGGACCTTTCATTTTCTTATCATGTGCTAATTTAATTTCGAAAAGAAAATAGGATAAAATAATTAAATTGTGTGGATACGCTGGTAGGAGTAAGACGAAGATATTATCTGCAAAGCTTTTATATATTTTTGCCCCTTTTTATACTTAAATTAAAAGTGTTTAAATTCAATAAATTTGTTACCATTATTTAGTAAACTAACTGGATTCAATTAACTGAGTACAATCTACTGTATCTATTTTTTTTCTAAAAAAAAAAAAAGGTTTCTAAACGGAGGAAGTACTATATTTTTCAATCAAAACTTGTTGAAGATTTAATCAAACCAAATAATGGTGTACGTACGACTCCATAAAAATTGGAATTAATTATATACTGTAAAATTCCCAATATTTGTGTCCAATCATAGGATAAAGACACAGAAAAAAGGATGAGATAATGGGCTCCTAGAAACCACATGAATATACTTAGACATGATCTCTCTCTCACTTTGTTTTTCGCTAAATATTTTTAATTCATAAATTAACTAGAATCTTGATTTTAATTTTTCATTTTTTCTATCGGATTAATACATAAACTTTGATAGTTTATATATGTTCTTACAGGACCGAGCGTCTCCTTAAAATTAAATAATATTTATTTTTACGACTTGAGTGCTATAAATTATATATAGTACCTTTTAAATGTCTCTATCATCATAAAGTTATTTGCAACTTTATTTTCCCATATGTGTTGAGATATGACACACCACAATACTATTTGGCAACATTTGTTATAAAACTTTTAGGAAGATCGACTCAAATTAATTATGCCCTACGTGTTCCTTTATTTTGCCATTCGCTTTCACTACTTTACAAATAAAGTGGAATATTGGAGCACTCATGGACTTGTCAACATTTATCTTATTATTGGGATATATATAGCCCCATTATTTAATTTTTTATCAATTATTAAAGAACTTATACCTACTAGGTCACCCCACCACAAATCACGGGATGAAAATTATTATTCTAATTCATTTATTACGTCAATTATGAATTATAGACTTTACTCCATTTTACTAAGAATGCATGACTAGATCTATCTATATATAGAATTTATTAATCAAAGAAATAGCTATTCTCTAGCTAGCTAGTACACCTTATTTAACTCAAATAATATCAAAAGTAGAAAGATTCATGATTCTTGTTTCAAAGAATAAAAAAAAAAAAATGAAAATGGTCAACGTGGATTCATGATTCAAGTAGAGGATATGTATGTTTAAGATAGGTCTCATGTGAAATTAAGGTAATGTGGTCTTTTCTTTTCTTTTAAAAAGTGTCATTAAAAAAATTGTTAGATTTTTAAACTGTACGTAATACTTTGTATCAATAATTGTGACACCTCAGTTGACGGTTTGCATACACAACAATGATACTTAAAAGAATTATTTTTCTCAATTAGGGTAAAATGTAAATTTTTTTCCCTAATTCTTCCCATGCAAAAAAGTTGTACGTAAAATGTTACCTGTCAAGAATGTCTATATTCAAATACTGTTCAGGTGGCCCTTCCGCTTCAGATTTAGTTCTCTCCGTGCCCCCAAAAAACGGAGCCATCAATACATAGCCCCGAACCCGAACCGGGTCCATACCGGGCGAGCCACGTCGGAGCTCCACCGCCAGATGGTGGGCCAACGTCCCGCCGGAGGAATCACCCAATATAAAAACCCTCTTAAAGTCAACGCGCCCTTCTCCCAACCACTCGTCAGCGCCGCCGCTTTTGGACAAAACAGCCTGCTTTTGGAGCCACTTAACGGAGCTCACAGCATCCTCCACGGCGGCGGGGAGGCGGTGTTCCGGCGCCAGGCGATAGTCCGGCGCCACCACTACAACTTGTAGGGCCGAAGCGAGACGGAGGCAGCAGGTGTGGCAGTTTGGCCACGTCCTGGAGCCGACGCAGAAGCCGCCGCCGTGGAAAAAGTAGAGAATGGGGAGAGTGGAGGCGGCGGCGGGGGAGCGGGGCTTGTAGAGGCGGAGGTGGAGGTCGTGTTTATTATCGTATAGGCAATCTTTCCAGACGGCGGTGCCGTCGTCGGTAACTGTCATCGGAAAGTTGATGTTTTCCGACCGGGAAATGGAGCCGTCACTTAGTACTTGGACGATCCCTAGACAGTCTTCCACTACATGAGCAAGAGAACCCATCGGAAATATATGTATAATTGCAATTGCTTGTAATTGTGATCAATTGAATTGTGTGAAACAAAGCAACAAATGAAGCTATATAAATAGGCGTAAATCATAATGTGGGATGATCACCTGTGACAATTTTATAAAAAGTGAAATAGAGAAATCGAATAATATAATTAATATTGAAATAAGAATTGAAAAAGTATTAGGGATTTAATTAATATAAAATGAATTAATTTTTTTACATCTATACAAATTTAAACTTTTAAATGAAATAAAATTCTTAAAAAAAAGTTACTAATTACGTAGATAATTAATTATAAGCTAGAATCGGATTCATTGCATATTTCATATATATCGTGGAAATTAAACTGGTGTCTAAATGAAAATTGGTAATTAATATAATTAATTGCATACAAATTCAAATATCAATCCAATCACGTTTACAATACACTTACACATCTATTTTTTTATACAATTACATCATTATTATTTTAATCTCATTTTCTCTTTTACTTTTTTTTTTCACACACAAAGTCTCTCTCCTACTTATTATTTTTTTACCACTAATAAAATATTACAACATCACTTTTAATTTAACATAAAATTACATCCACTACTTTTCAATCTTTATCCAAACACAATTTAAATATAATTATTATCCATGGATTATCTCAATCCACTTTGTTCAATCTTAATTTCAATTTAATTCACCACTTACAATTTTTAACCAAACACCATCTTAAAATTTTAAAAACAAGTATGCTAGCTATCAAAATTGGTAGAATATAAGTTCGATTAAGTTGATGATTAAAGTCTCAATTATCATCATATTGCAATTGGATTTGCCATAGTCGAGGAATGAAATCACGTGTAACATTTTTTATATTTCACCTATTTTACTATTTTTAATTATTAACATATGTAAAGTGAAAAAATAATTAACGATAAATAATAATTTTGACGATACATTTTAAAACTTTAGAAAATTAACATAGATGATTGAAATTGACGGGAGATTAAAGCTATGGATGGTGATGGGGAGATGCACATGAAAATAATAGAATAGAAAAGAAAAAATAGGAAAGCAAGGGGTCTAATCATTATTTTTTGTATTAATTATATTCACATGTTTTGTCCCTCTCTCTGATTCTACTTTTAAGAGCCATGATTTTTCTTTTTTCTTTTGAAGAAGGGTCGAATCATAATTTTAGTATTGTACTCACATGTTTTATCCTCGGAAGACATGATTTTTGTATTGTATTCACATGTTTTTCCCTCAGGTTTTGTCTTTAAAGGTATTGCTATTGCATGCCATGATTTTTCTGTTGCATTGACATGTTTTTTCCACATTTTAGATCGAGGAGCCGTGTGTAATGAAAACTGCAGTGAATACTAGATAATAGACAAAATATAATGGAGTGTATAGATACATTTTTCAATTTATTCAATTTATTTTTTAATTTAACAATTAATTCAATTTATTAGAACTCAATTTTAATTATATAAGTGGAACAACTAATTTTACAAAAATAAAAAATTCCGGGAATTCATGGTGTACTGTAGGCGTGTGTAGCCCACATTCTAACACTTTTAAAATCATGATCAATTCCTGCAAATTTCGTCCTTACATTAGAGTCGGTGGACTCTTATCGTATACGGAGTAAATAATAGTAGTACTTCTTTTATATTAAATATATTAATTATTATATTACCATAATAATACATATACATGGTCATACACTCCATTTTTCATTTGGCATTGAAACTAAAAGTAATACTCCTACGATTTAATGAATAAATAGATATATATAGAATGGAAATACATAAACTTATAAACAGTGCACAATTAATATTATTAAGTAAAAATAATTATTATTGATCAACTTTATAAATCATGATCCATAGAAGACATCGATCGTCTAAATTAAATATGTTTCACAATTCAAGAATTTGTTCACATATATGATATATCAATATATCATATCTCCTCAGTCCCTCTAAAAGTTACTCCCTCCATCCATGAAAAGTAGTCTCATTAGAGTGAGACACGTGTTTTAAGAAAAATGTTGATAAAGTAGATAAAGTAAGGGTATTGTGGGGTCCATTGTGAATAAAGTGATTGTTTGTGAATAAAGTTGATGACAATTTGAGTAATTAAGTGAGGGTTGAAGGGTGATTGTTTCAAAAAAAGGTATGAAACTACATTTTGTGGACAAAGAATATAGGGCATATGGAACTACTTTTCGTGGACGGAGGGAGTATTATTATTACACATTGACTAATGTACATAATAATATTTTCTATGTAATGAAGTGTTGAAATATAAAAAAATAGTAAAAAGCAAAAGGTAAAAGGAAATTAAATAAAAAATGTAGAGAGATATATATTATATACTCCCTTCGTCCATGAAAAGTAGTCTCATTTGCCTTATATTTTATGTCCACAAAATGTAGTTCCATACCCTTTATGGAAACTATCACCCTTCAACCATGCATCACTTAATTACTCAAATTGTCATCTTTATTCACAAAACAATCACTTTATTCCCACAATACCCTATAATACCCTTACTCTATCTACTTTTTTCTTAAAACATGTGCCCCACTCACATGGGACTACTTTTCATGGATGAAGGGAGGAGTATGTTATGCTAATAAAGTAAATATTGACAGAGGGAGTATATGATTGAATTTTTTTTTAAAAAGTAACTTAAATCGATTATATTTTAAATTCATTTAAATTTTCACTTTTTCAAAATATGTTATAAAGTATTCAATTTACATCTTTTTTTTTTTCAATTTACATCGTTTTTGTCGAAAAATTAAAAATTTCACCGAAAACTGACATGTGTTTAAAATTGGGGCTTCTGACAGAATATTTGATGATTGGGCGTCACATATACGGAGTAATAAAAGTAGCCACATATAATTTAAAAATATGGTAACGTCATCATCTCCTCCCTTGTAAATATAAACACCAGATTTTATTTATAACAAATGTTCTAAAATACCCCCTTAAAAAAAAAGTTTCAAAATACACACACAAAACTCAACTCAACGGTAAGGTAAGGGAGAAGATGATGACGTGATCATTTTTTAAATTATATATGGCGTCTAGTCACCAAATTTGTCGAAAGCCCAAATTTTAAACACATATTCGAGTCGCGCGCAGTAACGGACCTACGTGATGCCCAGGGGGGGCCCGTGGGCCCCCCACTAATCTTGTAGATTTGTTAGGGGTATTTTGGTAATTTCACATATATTAAAATTAATACTCTGTTTTATAATTATTTGCACACTTCTGATATAAAAATAATCCATAAAATTAATATATATCCGAACATCATTTTATTTTAAAATCATCACTCATTTTGGGTGTACATTTTATTCTAAATTTCACTGAATCTATTTTACATTCTACTAAATCCTCCTTACACATTATCAAATCTCTCAAAATACGCTTTCTTATTTGACTCTACACCACTAAATTCAATTGTTTTTTAAAGTAAATCAGTTAAAATGTGCAAGTTATCACGGGACGGAGGGAGTATTAACTTGTACCAAAATATAGCAAAAGTCAACTTATCCGATTAATTTAATTTAATTTAATTAAATGTGACGTATTGACAATTTTATAATGTGAAATTTTGATGAAAATAATGAGTATATATATATATATATATATATATATATTTTTTATAATAATGTTAATCGGGCCCCCCTACCGAAAATTTCTGAGTCCGTCACTGGTCGCGCGTGTCAGTTCTCGGTAAAATTTTTAATTTTTCAATAAAAATGATATAAATTGAATACTTTAAAACATATTTTGAAAAAGGAAAATTTTAAAATATTTAAAATTGAATCGACTCAAATTACCGGACGCAATACATGATAATTCTTGCCATTTGAGATCTCACGTGATCTTATATGTGTGTTTATTTAGTTGAAAAATTGGGTTGTAAATTAATTATTTCTAAAAGTTTAGGAAATGTTAGTCGATTTTCATCTGTATATATCGATCATTTTCAAAATGTATTTTCAAAATTCCATACATCGGTAGAATTAATTCCGGCCTCTCCGGCCACGTCAACAATCAGTCGTCATATCTAGAGTTCTGGCCTCTAGCTAAAAGCTAATTTGGACTTCAAATTCTATTCATGAGAATTTTTTTATTTTTTTTTCATTTGTATAATGATATAAAAATTGAAAATAACAACTCAAAACATGAGAATTGAAGTTTGGTTGACTTGTAATTTGTCTGGTGGTTGAGTGGGACTGTGGGAGGACATATATAATTTAGTTAATGCATTTAGCTAGATTATAAGCTAAGGATCGATAATGGATAAATACAAAGCATGTTCCTTTAACTTCATTTGTAACATCATTTACCACTACCCATTAAAGCTATTCTTGTCAATCTTCCAAACAATTACTGTAAAAAACACCCACTTATACATAATTGTCAATGAAAAAAATTAAGCCTAATATAATTAAATTTCAATTTATTGGGATCGATAACTTTGAGAAAATAAAGGATTAATTATTTAGGAAAACAACTAATGACATGAGAAAACAAGTAAATGTATGATGTATTTATCATGTTTGTTTTGGGGTGAAAAATTATGATTTGAAATTTTGAAATCTCATCCATATTTTAATTTGTAATTTAGATTTAGAATTTTAAAACATCACCCTACAAATACTTACAAACTTTATATTGATATCTATAAAACTCATATAAACATCTATAATTACTTAAATTTCAAATCAAACACGTACAAAATATATAAATTATTAGAATTTTAAAATTCACTAAATTATAAAGTTCGAATTTCAAAATTCTTAAAATTTCAAAACAAACATTACCGCGGTGTTATGAAAGTTTGGGTGTGTAAAAGAAATTATGACTACAGTTATGGTTTTAACTATTACAGACTTACGGCAAGACTTTTAAAAAGCTTTCTTATCTAAGTTTTTTATTACATTATTTTATCTCTATCCTCTAACTATAGTTATTTATTTATATTATTAATAAACAATTACTTTAATTTATATTTATTTACTCCCTTCCGTCTGTCTATAAATTTTCAATTTTATTATTTTGATCCGTCTGCCTTCAATACCCTTTTTGGTAAGTACTTTTTCTTATTCATCACTTTATATCTTACTTTTTCTCTCTATCTCTCTCCTTTTAATCACTATCACTTGTACTATATCCATTATTTAATCACTTTTCTTAATCTCTATGTCAAAAAGTAACGGAAAATTTATAGACGGATGGAGGGAGTATATTATAATATTTCAACCTATCTACCCTATGTACTATACATTAATTCATTCACTAAAATTTGTACCAAAAAAATAAAATATAAACTGGAAGTATTAATAACTTAAATTTTTTTGATAAGAATTATATTTGGACTAATTATCTGAAAGTTTGCGTTGCAGGAAAGCATGCGGTGGTAGTGGATGTGGATGACCGACATGTCCAATTCAATTCACACACATATAAGATAAATTGTATTTACATGATTTTTTTAGTCATTCTTAACGCAATGACAAGTATGGTGTGCATCGGTCGGTTCAATCATCGAATCAAACTAAATTAATATAATTGAATAGAAATCGAAATTCGAGTATTCGTAATTGAAATTGAATCGAATTATATCAAAACTGAAATTAATCGAACCGGATTGTACCTTAAATCCATGTGTTCATTACTTCTTAATTAAAATTAGTAGTATTACGTTTTATTTATTTGTGCTTATTTTATATAAAAAAAAATTATATTAACTTACGCATTTCAGTCAAAACTAATGTCACGTTTTACTTCTAACTTAATTCCACGGCGCAACTATGTTTGTTGATGGTTGATTATATTTTTATTAAAAATAAGACTCATAAAATTTTGATGATTGGTAGATTAACTTGAATCTAATCCTACTTTTGGCCGTCCATATCATGATTCATGATATGAATGAAGGCACTATCTTAATTCTGCACTACACGACTTATCTTTTTTTATTGAATAAAATTGACGACACTGATCATAAACTAATTAATACTCCAAAATTGATGTGTATCGAATTCAAATTACATTATTGACATTTTCTTACCAATAAAAGTGCTGCAGCCAATTAATTACATGCATGGCCTAGCTACTTTTCTTATTTTTAAGAAAGTTTTTGGTTTTTATTCTTTGTTTCTGTGCGATTTCTTTTGATCAATTTGATTTTGTGTTGGTGTTCTTGATGGTGTTTTGGGTTTCAATGAGTTAATTTTATGGTTTTAGTAGTGGTTTTAAATTCAATGTTGATTGTGGAATTAGTAGTTAAAGAATAATCAAGTATATATTCTGATTCAAATATGTTGTGGAAAATTGTTTAATTAATTTTTCATTTATAGTAGTGTTCTCGTCCGTTTGAGTTGAGAATAATATCTTTTTTATTTAAAGGAGTTAATTTTTAGCCTTCTTTGATTGATCAATAAAATTACTTCTTTCTTGAAAGAAAAGAAGAGACAGTTTATTCAAATTATCTTTTTAACTTTTTTTTTTTGGAATAAAATTATCGTTTTACCTAATCCAAACGGATCATATGTTAAATAATTTGTCACAATCTATTCAATTTTTCGGGTCTACATTGCAAAAATAATTTTTTAGAGCTACATTATATAAACCACCTAAGTATATATCAATATTTATACTTTATGGATACGCATTTAAATTATTTGTTTTTGTCAAGCGAGATTTGGCTTGTGTGATTTACTCTTCCAGTCTTCCTTGTGTTAGTAAATTATTAGATATAAGATTTTTTTCTAGGTTTCAGGTTCGTCGTTCGAAACTTTTAAAGTGTAAATAATTTATATGGGGTCATGACTATATAGAGCGCAAAATTCTAATTTTAAATGAGATTTCGACAAGTGGACGGTGGAATTGATCCCCAAATTAGTCGTTCTCAAACCGAACGTGAACATCAAAAAAATTAGATATAAAAATAATTTTAATATGTATTCTTAAACAGCAACAACTTCTTCAAGGTTGAACATGTTACCATTGATGTACATGTATTTATGACATTATTTTATGATATCTGTGCAACACCAAATATTTTGAATTTTGATGACTTGGATGTCATTTCCCTTCATTTTTTCTTTATTTTAATTTGTGTATGGTGGCCACTCTCTGAAGATCATATCCCCCTTAGGTAAATCCACTATATACATTATTAAATAGTGAGGCAAACAGTTGGAATTAATTTATGAATGTAGTGGGAATTAAAAACCAAAAATATGGTCAATTTTGCAGCAAATTCGACACATTATTAAGAATATATATACTTCGTAGATTAAGTCTAAAAATAAAAATTTATTGAATTACGAGTTACCATTTGCCTTGGTTCAATCTATTATTTATTTATTTTTTAAAGCAAAAAACTTCAAGAGTAAGTTTAGAACAAACGATCAAGACATTACAAGAAAATTGTGATTTGACATAAAATGCAAGCTCATGAACACCTATATTTGCAAGCACGTCTAACCCAAAACTAAAATGAAAAACACAACAAAGGAGCCCCCAAAATCTAGAATAAGATCCATAAAACATGAATATATATTAGAGGACTAATACAAAGATAAACTTAACAAAAAATTAAATAGTAATCACATAAAGGGAATTAGAAAGACTCATTAACACGCCAAATAATTTTTTTTGGAAGGAGAAGTTCTATATACACATAGACGACTTGTTACAGCCGCCCTTAACAAAGGAAAATCGATTGAACGGCGATTTTTTTTTTCTTGAATTATTTTATGATAATTTAGCAAGACCAAATATATTATGTACGTAATTGGATACTACGGAGTATCATTTTCGTCCTCTTTTTAACTTCTTGTAATATTTATATATGGCGGCTGCTGTTTCAAAAGTCGCACTGAATTTAGGTAAATCCATCAATTATATTTAATTAAAATTGGTTGGGGGTATGGTTTGAAATAATTATTAATGTAATTGTCATTTTCGTTCTCTTTATAGCTTTCTGTTATATTTATATACGGCGGCTGCTGCTGTTTCAAAAGTCGCAACTCTATTAATTATAGTTAATTAAAATTGGGTTTGGGTGGGGAAATGGTATCAATTAATTAATTTATATTTAAGTATATATATATATACATTAAATTAGCAAATTTAACAACAAAGCTGGAATAGCTCAGTTGGTTAGAGCGTGTGGCTGTTAACCACAAGGTCGGAGGTTCGACCCCTCCTTCTAGCGTTGTTTATTTTTATTACATTGTTCTGTTTGT
The DNA here is from genome assembly GCA_963675135.1 of Galeopsis tetrahit. NCBI lineage: Eukaryota > Viridiplantae > Streptophyta > Magnoliopsida > Lamiales > Lamiaceae > Galeopsis > Galeopsis tetrahit. The sequence continues at coordinate 90,238,030 of OY776122.1, forward strand.
TTTAACACTTTACTTCTAGCGTTGTTTATTTTTATTACATTGTTCTGTTTGTTTTAACACTTTACTTTATCTAGAGTGTTTGTTTATTTAAAGTTTTTTTTTTTTTAAATAACATTGTTTTGTTTATTTTTATTATGAACAAATTTTCATCTAAGTTTTTTGAGTTTAAATAACATTGTTTTGTTTATTTGACACTTGCCTTATCCTGGAGTGTTTTTTTGAATTAACATTGTTCTGTTTATTTTTATTATGAACAAATTTTCATCCAAGAAAATCTCATGTACAACATCCCAATCTTAACTAAAAAATAATTTAGACAAAAATTATTAAAGTACATCAAAGGGTGAATCTTACAACACTGAAAACCAAAACAAATTAGAAACAAACATGGGGAGGGATGATTTTTCCAGGATTCATGATGTCGTTTGGATCTAAAGCCGCTTTTATCTTCTTCATCGTCTTCAACGCCTCAATTCCCAGTTCTTTCTCAAGATACTGAAACAACATAACGATATTTTACAACAAAAAATACATTAAAAATAGAAACCCTCACTAAATATCTACAAATTTCATATCCAATCAGATCATTTATTCAATTTTTTATGTTTTACCTTAATGTTACATTATAGTAATAATAAGTAAATGGTACCTTCATTTTCCCAGTGCCAACACCGTGTTCCCCCGTGCATGTTCCTGATCGAGAGAAAAATCCAATTATTAGAAAGAGGAAAGATTACGAAGAAAGATATTAGATGATGGTCAGAGTTTGATTGCAATATATACCATCCATATCTAGAGCTGCATGCACCATGAAATGGTTTAATCTCTCAGCTTCTTTTCGTTGTTTGTCGTCATTCGGATCAAACAAAACCACTGTGTGGAAGTTTCCGTCACCAGCATGAGCAATAACTGTGCTATTATAGTCATAGATCATGTTAAAGATAGTAAAAGCAATGTCTTGAATTGTAACCTTAAAACCATGTTAATAACTAGGGAAGTATGATACCAAACTAATGGCGAAGCGTCCAGCTCTTTCTTGGAAGTTGATATTATTTCAGCGAGGCGGGATATTGGAACACACACATCCTGCAATATAACAAATTATACTTAGGCAGGACAACAACACAACAAATGGAAGAATCGTTTCCCAAGTTGCTTATATTCTATGCGATAGGACTGCTCTGATTAACAAAGAAAAACATATATCTGATTTTACATACTTATAATGACAGCTGGATCGGAAATAAGGTCCCTTTAGCAAATTTCAAAAATAAAATGTGTTTAACTTTGTAAGTTAAAAAAAAAAACCACAGTCAGCAAGTAGAAGAGAGGCAAAGAACATGCATTCAACCTTGTGGTGTCTGATATCAAATAAATATTTAGAGATAATTGTGGATATTAACACAAGAGCGCGTGTATGTGAATATGTGCACCATGCATATTCATAGGTAGGGGAAGAAATATACTTCATGACAATTATTATAACAAGTAGGAGATAAAATTAGCAAATTTCATATGCATCTGCTAAAAAGATGAATTAACGTAAATTTTATGGAAAAAAATTAAATATATGCAACATGCCTATTAAAGCACCAATAACACTTATATTCAAAAGGTGCTAAATTACCGTTATCATTGCTTCAAAATTTGGTTCCATGGCAAAGCAAGCCCAAAGTGCCTCCTTTCTTATCTAATCACGAGCAGACATCAGAAAAATAGCTTAGTAGCAGAACAGAAACAATTTTGTTCCATCACCTTCTATTTGAAGCTTATAGATATTTTTGGGTATGCAGGAAACAGAGAGAGAGAGAGAGAGGTTCTCTTTTTTCTTTCAACAGACTACAAACTGCACAGTAAACTTTTAAATAATTTTACTTTTTAAGATGGTTCTTTCAACGGACAACAGACAAGAGTTTTCTTTTAGATATTTTTCTACTTTTTATGAGAGCTCTCTATAATGACTAATGACCTGGGTCTATTGACAATTGGGCCATTTTTCATAAGATATACATACTTTCCATAGTTCTTTTTTCGCTTCAGATTCCTCCGCAAACACAAAATCAGAGCCATTGTGCTCAGAAGCTATCTTCTGAACCATAAGTGTCTGTTCCCGAGAGTACGCTTCTGTGTATATGAAGCCAAAAACAAAGTGAGAAATAAAAAATGCAACATCAGACTTAAAAGGGTGAAATTCATTTGAGTGCTATAACATGCAAGTCAGGACAAGTGGACGACTCAGTTAGCCACTATAACCCTTATCAAGCATCATTTCTTAAAATGAAGAAAAAAAAAAGGTTAGAAATGCATTCCATGGTTGGCTAGCTACAAGTAATAGTAGAAATTTCGAGTCCAGTTAAAAAGTAATTACTCATCATTGGGATGCTCTCTTATTTCTTTTTCCCCTTCCCCCTTGTAGAATTTCTCCATCAAAGAGGTTCAATGAATTCATCCAATCCCACCCGCCAACCCTCAAAAGAGGAGCAGAAAAGAAAAGGAAAAAAAAAAGTCCATTTATCTTTTTGCTACAACTATTATCATCAACACCTGAAAGGAATTAATTATGGATGGAGCTGTGCAGATATAGTATTTTGGTGGAGTTATGAATGTGTTCCCACAATCATAACAGCAAAATTGATTATTAAAGTCGCAGACACAAGACCACTAGCTAGCTGGTTATGCTAAGATATATGTACGAGTAGTTATCAAAAGATAAAAGTGTATTTCACCTGTTCCAATAAACTCAAACATCAAAGTTGGGGCTTCAGGCAGATTTTTCCCGTTAGCTATGTTAATTGCCCTCACTTGAACTTCATCCAGAAGTTCCACCCTCGATACCTATATTAGATAATATAGAAGAAGATTAAAAACAAGTATATAATTGAAAGAGAAATAATAAACTGTCTAAGTATCTCATTGACATCGTTTGAAATTCTCGTCAACAGTATTAACAGTTCAAAAATAGACGACGAAGCATAATCTTTTCCTTTATACTAATATAGACTAATTTTGAGGATATTAAAAGCAGAAGAGTTTGATAAATTGAAGAACTAGGCTACAATAAATCAATGGAAATGGAAATGGCATATATATAATTTTGACCATAATTTAAAAACAACAGATGGCGTAGGCATAGAATAAGAGCAATTTTAGTAAAATGGTCTCACCTGTATGCCAGAAAGCATGGTTGCAATAGCAACATCAGCTGCATCTTTAACTGTAGGGAAGTTACACATTGCTACCTATCGAACAATATCACCAAAAAAAAAACATGTAAACCCCATATGCAACATATGACAAGTCATCCTGTCAAAAATATTGACTGTCATAATGCATAGACCTTTTCATTTATTAAATATTCTTCCCCACTCTAGGGATGTACGAAAGGTAGTCAAAGGCTGAGGTGCCTGCCAATTTCAAGAGCAGGTTACTTGAAAAAACTTCATACATAGGATAGAGAGTTCAATTTTTTTTTATCTTTATGTTTGGCTCATTATGATTTGAAACACAAATTGAGCATGCACAAAATTTGGAACATTAATTTCTCAGTTTGATAAAATTGTGCAATTCATCCAGAGATAGCTTCCTAGTACTACCACCTTTGAATGTAGTGATTAGCATGAATAGATTGTACGATTTGAGAAGTATTCTTTCATTTGCTACCTTCTAACAAAGAGAAACCTTCCTTTTGTTCAATTGGTTACATGGATTACAGGATTAGCATGACGTCAAGTTATAGAATAAACATTGACTAGGTCAAAAGAGAGAGAGAAGCAACAGAGTGGAGTACTAAAGAAGTACCACTGAGTACTGAGGGATCTTCTGGAGACGTAATGTAACTTCTGTTATAACACCCAGTGTTCCTTCACTTCCGATCATTAAACGTGTTAGATCATACCTGCAAAATATATGGCTCCCAAAATTAGTAAATGTTACTTAGTGAAGATTATTTTGAGTCGTAAAACAAGGATTCAAGGAACAAAAGTATGGTGGATATTCAACACAAGTACTCAAGGAACACACCCTGCAGCGCTTTTCCTGGCACGAGACCCAGTCTTCACAACGTCCCCATCAGCTAGAACAACCTGAAAGAAAATAGGCATCATCAGCATGATCTCATTGACCAAAAGTAATCTAAAAATCAAATAAAGGACCTTAAGGTTGATGACATTTTCACGCATAGTTCCATACCTACATGTTAGAAACGGAAATAATTGAAATTAAGAAATAAATGGAATAACTCTGAAAATTTGGACTTCTCTAACTACAAGGTTTGAAAAGGGCATCATATGCAAAACACGTCATTTAGAGTTATTCGGAATAGATAAGGTCCCATGCATCCGGAAAATGATGTCTATGCTTGTAAAGTTGAAGACAAAACAACTACCTTACAGCCAAAGAACCAGAGCAACGTGTAGCACACATTCCACCAATGGTTGCTCCAGGACCTGTGGATCAAATTTATTTTACCCAGTCAATGTCCTTACAGCAATGGGCTTGGGAATAACAATCAATAGAGGTCCTTCTTTATTCTACGTATCATATATGTGCACATTTCCATCAGTAGCATATATTTTATTTGTAGCATATTCCTAAAGGTAAGGAGAAACAAGGATGATTAAGGTCAAATGAGGAAGAATAATGGAACTAGCCTGGATCCAGAGGGAAGAATAAACCATAAGGTTCAAGGTATTCATTAAGCTCCATCCACCCAATCCCAGGCTCAACCACCACATCCATGTCTTTAACATTCAACGACTTGACACCCTGCAAATTTGAATTGAAAAGGTAAGCAACGAGGACAATTTCTAACCAGACAGGGAATTCAGAATTAGCAGGCAAGTGCTTGCATGCAGGGAATAAATTATGATAAATTTGACAACAGAGGTTGACATAGTTTCAAGCTAGATGATAAGATGAAGCAGCTAGCCAACCTAATAATTTTCAAATAATCATAAACTGAACCTATGCATTTGTGGAATTTCATACTTTCATTTCTGTCATGTCTATGCAAACTCCACCACTGGGTGATAAGGTATGGCCTTCAATGGAGGTAGCTCCACCATATGGCACGATAGGAACCTGATACCAACGATCAAATTTAAGAGACGATCAAAAACCTCAATAAGAAATACTGTATGATTTTCCGCCATACTAGGGAATTCTCTTAAACAACGTCATGATCAGAAAGATAACCCTTAGTAGACAATAATTAAGCACAAATGTGGCAGCAGCTCCAACCTTGTGCTTGTTACAAGCCGCAACTATCTTAGATACCTCAGCTTCAGACCTGCATGTTAGATTGACAGATTTAGAATGCTTCATGTGCCACAAAAGAGGAGTGCTGCTATGAGCATAATGAGCTAGAGAAATCAGATGATAGACACAAGAGTTCCTTTTCAATTTGTTTTTTTAAAATTTAAACCATATATATGAATTAAAAGGCAGAAAGCAAGCCCTGATGTAGAAATTACTTAGTCATGCCACTATTAATCTTTGTGGCTCCTATTCTTCAATCGCCGGTGGCTAGATTTATGTTGGTCCATAGGAGAAGGCCCAAGATTCTCAATCACATGTATTTTCACATAACCATTTCCTAATCAAACATCACCAACTTCTCACAATTTCTGACAGCAGGGTTCTTCTCCCTCAAACTTTTAGCCTGGATCATGAGGTATAGCTACTCAGCAGCGACTGCTCCTGGTCAATCGAATTAAGATTCTGCTTTAATGATATTCCATGAAGTTTTTTTTAGAGATAAGAGGAGGTGAATGTCGAGAGAGCGACAGGCAACTCAAATTGTTAATGGGTTTGTTAATAGCTTCAGTAGCTAGTAGCAAAGAGATCTTTATCACCATTCATGCTAGCTTAATCTAACTAGACACAGCCACTTAAAGCGCTTGGATGAGTCTCAAAATGTTGTATTTTTTGTTACGGAAAGATAGAATCCAATAAAATTAAATGCTAAGGGAAAATGCAAATACACTAGAGATATTTCGAAAGAGACAGAATCACTTTCACCTAGGGAAAACAATTACATCAGGGATGTTAACTGCTTTGTGAAAGCTGTTCTGTGGCTTCCCATGGAAGTATCTATCATCGTAGTCCATTGTCATATTGTCCTGCATTAGATAGTCCCATTCCAGATTACTTCCAGCAAAACATATTTCAATGAAATCAACTAAATTGTAATTTTGCATGTAGATGAAAATAGAATAGAGAAGTATGAAAAACTGTTTAAGGCCAGTACGAAAACTAGAACTATATAAGAGCGAACTGAAAACTCTATACATAAAAATAGTATTAATACCTTACAGATGACCTTTAATTCTTCAATTAGCTCGTGTGGAATTTTTTTGTGTGTACCTTTCACCAAGTAATCGGTGCTGCCTTTGCCGCCAATCCTCTTCTCTCTAGTATCCATAAAACATCATCAATTTCTTAAGTTTCAGAAACATACATTCAACACAACCAATGAATGATACCATTTAAAACAATCCCACCCTCAATACCTCCAAACAGCATTTATAGAGTGGGGATAAAATCCATAGACATCGTTAAATCATTCAAATTCTTGCTATGCATTCATTTCGCAACAATAACCCTTCAAATCACTACCATAACAAACATACCCCCAAACACTTACCCACGAAATACCAAAAACAGCATACAATCAACAATTGCATTATCACATCTCAAGAAACTCAGAAAGCAGCGACCCTTACATATGATCAATATTTGGGGCATCACAGTATGAGGGGTCATTACTAGTGTGCGAATGTAATTGGAGAGAAGCAGCAAGTGCCAGGGGAAGTAAAGCACCATTCCAATACGATAAGAATGGTTTCCGAATGCGTTCCGAGGCCATAGCTTCTGAGCCCGAAGTTGTTGATAGAGGCGCACCATGACTGCGGGAATAGGAGCCTCTGAATTTAGTGTAGAGGGGTTTTGATGAAGAACGCAAGCGAGAAATCCATGAGGAGAACGCCATGGTTCTAGTTCTAGAGTTCGGTGCCGCAGTGAATGAACCCAACACACCAACTTAAGTTGCCAACTTGACTAATACAGTATACTCCACACACACCAGTCGATCCAAAAGTTTTTCATTTACCTTTTTTTTTTCCCCAGAATATAGTATTGGCAAAAAAAATAAAATTGCGGTTAGCCTTGTACATTCAATTGAATTTTTTTTGTTATTAAATTAAAATTGTGATTCTTGAGCTATATAATTGTGTGTACACATATATATAACTCTTATATTATACCCGTATGTAGTAGCTATTCAGATAATAGCATTGTAAAAATTCTTGACAGTATATCTAATCCCGGAATTAAATAAATGAAATTTATAACTTTTGATAGATCGTTCAAGATAATAATAAAATTGGAACTGGTAGAAATTAAGGGAAGAGGGTACAAAAATCCATCTATCTATTAAGGGCATCTTCAATGGAGATTCAAATATCATATTTGTCACTTAAAATGGTCTCCAACAAATACTTTATTTGTCACTTAAAATGTTTTTCAATGTTGTACCACCCAATTTGCCACAATTCACTTTTTGTTGATAAATTTACCACCAACTCCAATTTTTTTCTTTATCCATTTGCCATCTCCCAAGGCTTTTTTCCTTAGTTTATATTTTGTTTTCATTTTTTTTTATTAATTTATTATTTAATTTATTTCGAATTTATTATTTAAATTAAATAATGAAACAACTTTAAATTTTATGATTAGCAATTATGGAATATTTAAAAATTGAAAGCATATAATTTAATTGAATTGTAAGACAACATTAATAATTTAAATTATAAAATACAATAGGAACAAAACATACATATTGTAATTGTAAGACTGTCGTTCGCACCTCCTCCTCAGTCGGTCGTTCGTTCCCCTCCCTTTGTTGTGGCCGTTCACACCCTCTCCTCCCTACCAGGGGCCGCCGCCCACCCCCTCCTCTATCGTTGTCGCCGTCGTTTGAAGGTATGTATTTTAGAGTTTTTACTGATAAAAATATTAGATATTGGAATTTGTAGATTTTTTTGTATTTGTCCAAAATTTTCTCCTGAAATATTGTGTTCGATTTTTTTTTCAAACATGTAATCTGTTTTTCATGTTTTTTTTCGAACATTTAATCTGGTTTTTTTTTTTTTTGTTATTCGAACATTAGTTTATCAAAATTATGTTCAATATTTTTTATACAAATCTTACATATTTCTCTAATTTTTTCTGAAATTTTGATTACATTGTGAAATTTTTTTATTCAAACATTAGTTTATCAAAATTATGTTCAACGAAGATGATTCTATTGTGAAATGAAATGGAGGTGTATTTATCTATAACTTTTTTTTTTTTAATTTTAGTAAAAGGTATATTGGACATTTCATGTTTCCTTTAGTTGAATTTTTTTTAGGTGGGTGTCGTCAATAAGTCTATGTGTATAACCGTAGCCATTAGAATGTGCTTCATCTGGCTGACTGGCCCGGCCCATATAAAAGGAAAATGGGCCATATCGTCTATGAAATTAAAAGCTAAATTGAGGCTCGTAGGTTGGGTTAAGTTGGATCACACTCAGCACCACATATTTTTTCCTACCCATATCTATATCTATAGTAGTGTAAGACCCGCGAATTTCGCGGGATTGGAAAAAAATTAAATTATTATAATAAACAAAATTTTATATAATTTATTATTTTAAAATATATTTGATGATAATTAATGTATTTGAATAAAATAATGTGTTGTCATTTGTATGTGATTGTAAGTATTAGTTTGTAGGGGTGTTTAATAGATAATATGAGAGCGTGAATGAGCCAAGTTGATTGAATGTTTTGTTTATCATTTTTGAATTCGTAAATATTATAAATGAGTAATTCAAAAAAAGTATACTCTAGGACAATTTACACAATTAAACTTTACATTGATAATTGAACATAGAGTACATTACAAGATGCAACATTAAATTAAGTGTCAATTCCAAAATTGAAATCAAACATGGAAAATACCTGAAGTTTTTAAACTGAAACAAACATACAATAAAATAATTGAGTAGTTTCAATAAAAATAAAAGGAACAAAAAAAATCAAGTGAGCCATCAATAAGATCTCACCTTGTCACTGACATGCAATAATCAAACCTGCAAAACAAAACTAAAAATATAAATGTAATAGAAAACTTATGAAAATGAAAAAAAACATAAAATTTATGAGAATGTATAAGTAATTATAAGATATTAAAATACATCAATTAAAATAAAAATATAAAACTAATAAAATCTAGTTTGAAAAAAAAAACACAAATGGATGAGTATTCACTATTCAAGCAAGCACAAGACAAATATTTAATCAAACATTTTTTTTTTTTTTATGAAGTACTGATGAGTCGGATTTATTGTGTATTTTTGTGCTTTAATTGAATATTCTTTGTGAATTAAATTGGTATTTTAGTGCACCTTTTCGACTCATTAGTTTGTGACTTCAATTACCTTGATATTTTATTTTCTTATCTAATTCAGGTAAAATTGAGGTGTTTTAAAATTACATAGTCCAGCCCACGAGAGAAGATATTAACCTGACATTTAGGGACAGCAACTTCACGCAAAATTTGGGTTCAAGGTGTCAAATGAGCTACATAAGAATTTAATAATGGGCTTGATTGTGTTTTGGGCTAGCGTAGGAAAGGAGGAGATTAACTAAGATGCCATTGGACCTTGAATTAGTTTGGGCCTTGAGGAGTATGTTATAAAGCAAGCAGCAGCCATATATATATTACTAAGCCGCCGCCGAATTCTATGAACCAAGCAGGAAGAAGTTGGAGATAAAAGCAAGCAGCAGACGTGAGATAGCAAGCGATCGGCCGTGAGCATCAAGCGGAAAACAATGGTTCTAATTTTGTTTATTGTTCTTTTAATTATGTTTAGTAGGTAAATTGTTTTTCTAGCCCGAGGATGTGAAACCTGGATTTATTTATGCCTTTTTAATTAATTGATTAACGGTTTATTTCAATCCATATTTCGATTTCGTTATTATTTGATTATATGCGAAGTATGTTTTGATCAATAGATTTATTAGGACTGACCATCTGAGTTTATTTGTTATCAATTCTAGTTAATTCACAATTTATAATCCGTAATTGTTATATTATTGTGGATATCGTAGCAACTAAGGCAGAACGCCCTAGGGGATAATAACGTCTAGGTTGCATGAAACGAGCGTCTCGTATTCATGGTCTAGTTTATTCTATTGTTTTAGCTCTTTAATGCGTTCCTCAAGTTGAACCTTAAATACATGTTTTAGGGTTATTCGTAGGGATAGATTAATTGGGGGTCGTACTTTCTAATTAATTAAACTTAAGAAACCATTCGAACTAGTTTGGTCGTACCACTGGTTTAGGGATAAGATTTGATATTAGATTTAGATTGAGATTACCGGGTTCACTAATTAAATTGGTTAAATTATTCAATGGGAAGCAATCCGAGGGCTAGATCGTTCTTTCTTTATATTTGATTCGTATTTATTTCTATTGCTTTTATTTTTCATGTTTTCTAGTAGTTAGTCAACACCAATCCAACTCCCCCCCCCCCCCCCCCGTTTTACTGCTTTCATAACACAATTTATTCAATTGAGTTTCACCATTCCCTGTGGGATCGACCCTTACTTACTCTACTACATAGTGGATATTTAAGGTATTTATTATTAATTAAACTTAAGAAACAATTCGAACTAGTTTGGTCGTACCACTGGTTTAGGGATAAGATTTGATATTAGATTGAGATTACCGGGTTCACTAATTAAATTGGTTAAATTGGGAAGCAATCCGAGGGCTAGATCGTTCTTTCTTTATATTTGATTCGTATTTATTTCTATTGCTTTTATTTTTCATGTTTTCTAGTAATTAGTCAACACCAATCCAACTCCCCCCCCCCCGTTTTACTGCTTTCATAACACAATTTATTCAATTAAGTTTCACCATTCCCTGTGGGATCGACCCTTACTTACTCTACTACATAGTGGATATTTAAGGTATTTATTTTTGGGTGCCGGCGACAGCACACCAAATACGTAAAAATGCATTCAATTTTTATATGAAATGACAAAAAAACACCATTTATCATTAAATTTTAACCAGATAAAATATTGCTTACTTATTATTTAAATGCTTCTAAAAATACTTTATCAAGCATAAAGCCTAACATAAACCTATTTAGTAATTGAAGAGTTCAAAAGACACGTATTAATACAAATCATATACTTTAGGTATATCACATTTATGGTGAGGCCACTTAAAATAAGATTAATAAAAATATTAGGTATATATAATAAAGAAACTTTTAGACCAGTTGTTCATAAAATTCCTTACAAAGTGTGCAACTCATCCTGGCCATATGCCTAATAAAAGAAGAAGACGATAACAAATCTATATATATAAAAGGAGGATGAGGGCTCTCCTGCTTCCGCCACGTGTGCATTTGAGACCCCTCCTCCTTCTGCCATGTGTCAATTTAAATTAAATCACTTTGCCACGTAATTTATTTTAACGCATTAGTTCTCACCTTAATTTCTTACGTTACAATTCTTGCCACGTAATTTATTTTAACGCATCAATTCTCACCTTAATTTCTTCCGTTACAATTCTCATCTCTCCTTCCTTTTCACAGTTTCAATGCCAATGCCAAGAACAAGGAATGCATATCTTTGTTTGTCCATCACTGTTGCCACATTTCTGATGGCAAAATTACGCTTCTATACGACACCCCGTTAAAGGAGTTCTTACCTTTCTTATCAGTCGCGGTCGGTCTGAGCGACGACGAAATGAAAAAGGACGTGAACAAATAGGCGGCGGCGCGACGCAGCTTTAGGTGCCATGTTCTTGAGCACTTTTTTAATTATCAAATAAGCATTTGTATGGACTTCTATATCAACTCATGCCCATCCTACTTTGTTATTCTGATATGGATTGTCTTATTGTTGGTTAAGTTATATATATGAGAAAATGAGTTGTACGATGCAATTCCATTACTAATGTGTTCATAGACAATTTTGGGGATTTCCATCTGCATGCCTGTTTTCAATTCTAAATTTCTACAATTAGGAAACCGACTTGATCAATTTGCCTGTAAATTAATTTAGTAAATAATATAACAATTTAGTTCTTATATTTGTTATTTGTAAAATAATTTAGTAAAGTTGGGTAAGCTTTCATTTCACTAGGACGGAGGGGTATTTCATAATAAGCATGTGATTTTGGTTGATGTTTATAATGAATTGTGCAGGAATTCTATGTAGGGAGTGAGGAGCTGGTAAGTATATAATTATAAAAGGCTTGTGGATGCTGGTTACAACAATTTTAAGCTTGGCAGAACAAATAATCGAGGCAGTGGTATATTCCAGATTTTTTTTTGTGTTTTAATTTGTTTCATAGTGACCGGAACGGGAGCAAGAGTGGTCATGTTTACAAGATCATCATGTCTCTTGGATTTATATCCTCATATGATGCTGCTCATATATATACTGATGCATATGCTCATTTCTTTTTGGTGTTTGCTTTTTCTACCATTTTTTTACAGTTGCGAATTTTGGTGCCATATTCGTTCATGCAGTGGGTGATCCACCGTAACCATCATGGGAATATGTGTGGTGTGGATTTTATATGGCTTCTTAACCCGAATGGATACCACAAGTTACTTAAAACAAGCTGGGGGAAAGCATTGTCGGGATTGCTCAAGGCCAGATCACGCAAAATCGTATAGTTTAATTATATGGTTTTTATATATACATTGCTATTCTTTAGGTTTTAAAAAATCGTTTATGCAAGAAAATTTGTTTCTTCATTCGAGAAAGTAGAAAATTAATTATTTTAACAAACCTAACGCCGACTCTGTGTATAGTTTAATTTTATGGTGGTTATGAATTGTTCTGGAGACACATAACAACAAAACACTATAAAACCATAGCAAGGTATGCGATTGATCTTCTTGATGTGGAGTATATACACAACATCATTTTCGATTTTTATATGTTTCTTGATTTTAATCTTTGGTTAGACTTGGACAAGTTCTTGTCTTACAATTACAGTTGCTTTATTAACACTTCTCAACCATCATTTCTCTGCAGATAGAAAGATGGCTGCAACACCGAGGATCAATTCCCGAAATTCAGGTAAAATATTGAGCTTTCAAACATTTTTATTCCTTAGCCCGGACCTTGTCTGCATTTCTCTGATACAAAGTTGCTCGAGGGAGAATCTGGTAATTATTTTCATATTTGACTATATATTTTATTTGAATTTTCCCAAAATTATGCGATAAAATATTAATTTGCCCTAGAAATATACAGGGAACACAAGCCTAATGTTGAGCACGTGAAACATGAGTTAAAGACCAACCAAGAGAAAATTGAGTTCAAGACTGAGCAAGAAATTAAAACCCGAGCAACAAATGCTTGTGCCAAAGGCCGAACAAGATAAAAATGATTCAAATGCTCAAAAGGCAAAATGGATAAAAAGAAAGAAGTCTGAGTTGAATATCGATCAACATATGCTTGAACAAGAGGAGCCTAATTCCAATTCCAAGCGAAAGAAATATGAGTTCAATACTGAGTAACAAGAACCTTAGCTGAAGGTCGATCAACAGATGCCAGAGCCAAAGGCTGAACAAGAGAAAACTAATTCAACATTCAAGTAAGATAAGCCTCACGAGGTCGAGATGTGTAATGATCCAAAAACATAATCTAATGCTGGGACATGAATATCCAAGAAGGTGATGAGACTACTTATGAAGATTTGATGTCTGAGATGATGAAGAATTTTGAGTTATAATAATGTTTTTCTATAAGAATGCTTATTTTCCTAATTGGAACCTACTATGTGTTTGATACCAAGTAAGATCTTGACTATTTTTGTCCCTACAAGTCTTTTTTCTTTTTTATACATATCTTTATTGTCCATAAATGTAGAAAAAAGAAAATTAAAATATAGCTACATATAAAAAAATACGTGCGACGTAATTGAGTATAATTAAATTAGAAATTAAATTGAGCTCAAAGAATGTCATTGAGCTCAAAAAAATTCATGACACAGGCAAATTAAAATAGTCCCGTGCATTGCACGGGCAAAAAACTAGTAAATGCAAGAACAAAAATAAATTGTGGTTTGAAAAATTATTACAGAGTACATACTTTTTAGTTTTTAGCATAGTCCATGGGTGATTGTTTCGGTAGTCGATGAGGTGTTCATAAAATCCCTCACAAAGTGTGCAACTCATCCTAATAAAAAAAGAAAGATGATAGCAAATAAATGTAACAACAAAATAAATTGTGATTTGAAAAATTATTATAGAATAGAACAGATTACATACTTTTTATCACATAGCTTGATATCCAATATCTTTTTAATTCGTCATGTGACATGTCGAAAAATGTCCCCCATGCTATAATATCTTCAAATAAAAAAATGAACATTGATTTGGAAAAGAAAGTATAATATACCAAATAATGTTGAGTCTTTCCCTAATAATGTTCTTGTACCTGTGTATGAGGCATTACCGCATTGCTATAGTAACTTGTATTTTTGTTCCCTAAATAGAAAATTAACTTCACATAAAAATGGAGAATAAAAAAATGAAATAAAAATTAAGAAGTAAACATAAGAAATTTAGAGTGCTGGGAAAGATTTAGAAATGTTCACCTTTTCATCAATGATTACCAATTCAGTAATTTTTATGTTTACCGTCCATTGAAAATACAGATCGCACAACTTTTACTTTTAATCTCCATGTTTTCTTGGAGAAATATCATCTACGAGGGAGAATTGTGATGATAATTAATGATACAATATACTATTTAAAGAGATCAAAAGAATGATTACTGACTAATTTAATTATGTGTATGATAAAGGTAGCAGTTTGGTTAAAAGTAAATGAGAAAATTAAAGAAATACTTTAAAAAAACTGTAAATAAAAATAACAAAAAAGTAAAATAAAATTGAAAATTAAAAAAAAAAACAGAGATAAGATAAGATAAAATAAAAGAAAAAAGAGAGAGAGAGAAAAGAGATAAAATAAAAATTAATTAAAAATTTAAGGAAATTGTAAAAAAAAAAATTGAAGAAAATTGTAAAAGAAAACAAAGAGAGAAAGATAATTGCAAAAAAAATTAATTAAGAAAACTGAGAGAGGAGGGAGAGAAAATAGAAGTGAAAAAATTATTTAAGAAAGATGTAAAAAAATTCAAGAAAAAGGGAGGAAGAGAGAGGAGAAATTTTTTTTTTTAAGAAAATTGGAAGAAAGAGGGAGATGAGGGGAGAGAGAAAATTATTTAAGAAAAATGTAAAAAAAAACGGGTGTAAAAGAACCGAGAAAAAAGGGGGAGAGAGAAAGTAGGAATAATTATAAAATTTAAGAAAACTAAAAAAATCACGTAAGAAAGATTGGATTCAGAAATAGTAATTAAGGGTAGATATATATAAAAACAGCCAAGGTCAATTCCCCAATTTTTTGTGGGCTCAATTTTTATTTTTTTTGCAAGGCCCAGATGTTTTAATTTTTAGTTATATGAGTCATTAATTATTAAAAAATATTTATAATTAAGTATACCCCTATAAATTTTAATTATTAAAAAATATTTTTAATTAATTTGTGTATATTTGTACTTTTATTTCTCAAGATTATATATAGATTTTAATTATAAGTTAAAATTTGTATGAGATAGTTTCATGAATCTATTTCGGTAAATTGAATTTTAATTAATTACTTTATTTCGTAAGAAATTTCCATCTTTTAATTTAAATGTCTCACAAAAAAAATTCTCATTTTATTGTGTATACACTGTGACTCCACCTCTTTTATTCTTAAATTATTCTACTCCATTTTATTCCCTTTCTTCAATCATATCAATTTTACTACACCTCATTTTATATTAATGCTTCCATCAATAATTATAAGTGAAAATAGATTCTAAAAAATGTAATTGAAGTTTCATTCACAAGATGAAATCAATGATATTGTTTCACATAGTATTATTGTTCTTCAAATTCTATAAAATTCAACCATTGAAAATTTTAAATTGTATGTATTTTATAAATAATGAATTAAATTGTATGTACTCTAATCACCCTCATATAATTTAGGAGTATTAATCCTGCATTAATATTATAAATCTATATTTTTTCTTTTTAAAAGGTCTCTTAGGCTTCATTTGGATGGAGAGATTTGATCTATGTATTTCAAATCCGCCATCCAAATTCATTTCCACTTGTTTGGACTATGATTTCAAATACTTAAATTTTTGCTCACACAATTTTTAGTTAAAATTGAGAGAATTTAAAATTCTCACTAAAACAATGTTATTTAAAATCCATTTATTTTTAAATACTTTCATTTGAAATACTTCCTCAAATCAAATTCTCTTATCCAAACACAACCTTAATGAAACCTTGTAGTATATCTACATCTTCAATGAGATGCATTCACGATTGCGATAATATATTATATAATATCGGAACTCTATATATCGGTATATAGGTTGTCGGATTATATATGGAGGCACCTCTTGATTGTATATATATATGTTATAATTAATTAATTAATACTCCATCGATATTTTATATATGTTGTTATACTGACATGATCGTCGATGTTATAACATAAACATTCAATGTTGTCTTGACTTTGCAAAATGATAGACTTTATAATCACTCCTCAGAACATGTTAATCTTAATTTCTTGTTGGGATTCTGATTAGCTAGGGACCGCAGATTGCCGTGGGATTTTACTAGTATATATATATAGACTTTTGAAATTAAAGTTATTATCTGATCAACATTATCTTGAAAACAACTGATTAATATATAGATAGACTAAAAAAAATGAATATATAGATTAATGATCAATAAGCAGCTAGCATAATTTTGCAATTGATATGTAAAGCCAAAATCACCTAGCCACCAGCCAGCTGCTTTCATGAGCCTATCTAAATACTATCAGAACAAAACAAAAAATGTACTCATTCGTACTAAATGCCGATCTTTTATTGTTTTTATTACACCCTTATTACACTAATAGGTAGGTGATTATTAATTAACCGCAAAACTTTTATAGCTATTAAATTAAAATATTTTATCACTATAACAACAATAAATTATTTTATTTTATAGCTAATAATTAGATTTGTGATGTATATTGTATTTCAATCACAAATTAGAAAAAATGAAATGTTTGTAAATTGAAATTGGGTTTGATATGAAAAATGAGAAGAATTGTAAATATGCAATATATATAATTGGTAATTAGTTTAAAACCAGTATATATCTCATGAGTAATTAACTAACAAGAAAAATTCCAGTGGAAAAATAAAATAAAAAAATCTAAGATCTACCATTATACAAGGAAGAAATTAAAGTATAAGAATTTGTGATTAATTTCCTATGAATTACCCCATGGGTCTGGATGCTAGAGGAGCCACCTCTGCCAACGGCGTGGGTAGCGGCGTCGGCATTGGCGAGGTCCGGCAAACCGGACACGTCGGATGGAGGCGCAGCCACGGATCGACGCACTTCAGGTGGAAGAGGTGGCTGCACTCCGGCAGAACCCTAAGCGTGTCGGAGCTCTTATAATCGGCGAGACAAATGGAGCAACACGTGGCAGTTGAGTCTTTGTGATTCACCTTTGCTTCAGAATACAGAAGCTTCGGGTAGCTCTTTAGCGTCGCCTCGTCCACGCCGATCTCCGCCGCGTGATCGTCCGGCGGAGGCGGCCGGATAGGGTTCCGTTGCGGTAGTACGAAATTGGTGGTGCTGCTTCTTGTGCAGTAGTAGGAAGCTAAAGTGATGGTGGTGATGAGGAGGAGAATTCCGACGGAAACGCCGATGCCGTAGCCGAAACTTCCGATGTTGTCGGAGCCGAGAAAGCCGCCGGTGGAATTCATGATGGAGAGTCAGCGGCCATGGATGAAGAAGAATGGGGTTATTAGGGGGTGTAGGATGTCAAAGTCAACGCTACTGGGAGATTTATCAAGGGGAGATACATTTGAATTTGCATATTCATGTTTGCATATTAGTAATTAAAATGATTTTTTTTAATTTGAATGAATTAAAATGATTTTCTTTTTTTTTAATTTATGCTCCGGCTATGTTGAATTTAAATTTACGTGATGTCACTATGTTGTATTCTACTTTTACATAAAAATTTATATAAAAAAATTATTGAAATTGAATGAGATAATAATGATGCAGTAAATTGGAACATTAAGTAAAATATGAAATGAAACTGAGAAATTGGATTGTATTTTAAGTGTCAATCATTGCTCATGAGCAATATGATGTAACAGGGAGATAAATTAAATACTACTCCGTAATGTTTGGGTAAGAAATTAATATCGTGAGATGTCAAAATTTTGATTTTAAATTTCAAAGCATTTCATACATTAGTTTTTTGAGATTATTATTAGATTAAGTAATTCTTGTCTCTTTTTTTTTATCATGATCTATCTGTCCTAAATAAATTTAATCGTTATATACTAGTACTGTAGATAAATAAACAAAATAATATATGTGAGTAATTTGTCAACGGTTTGTAGGTGCCCCGTTTGTCCTTTTACTTTACGTATGTTAGTTGTTGCATGATCATGTGAGTAACGTCTTTCTTGCAATAAAATTCTTTACCTTATTTTCTTTCTTTATATAATTAAATAACCAATTAATAATATAAAAAAATGATATTGAATTCAACTTCCTACTGGCGCGGCCTGCCAACTGTGCACTGCACGATCTACGCAATTACTTTAATATTAGAAAATGGAGGGTATTATTAAATACAAGTAGATAAATATTGATCGACTATAGTATTATATACGTGACACTAATTACAATGATTTTCATTAATTACAAAATCCAAATAGCATGTTACTTGCAACTAGTCAGTTACAGAAAAATTGAGGATTTTACGAATTTAATATCGATTATTTTGGGATTATATCGAGAAAATAGAGATAATTAATCTAATGGTTAATTTGATATACTGAGAGCATTTAACCTAGCACTCATCTAATTCCATTCCATGCCAGATGAACTGAGACTGAGTCATTTGGAGTATATATGGATTAAAGCGGATCTTTGAGCTTCATAACCCCGGAGCCGGAAATAAAGAAAAAGGGAATTGCAAAATATGTAGTAAAATTCATCCGTCATATTTGGGATATCAATTTATGCTCCAATTACTAAATGTTTGCAATGTGTGTTCAGAAAACGTAGAAAACCTGTGTGTGACCAAAAAAAAAAATCGCATCGTCTTCAACAATAAACCTCTATAAAAAGATGGAAAATTGTGGTGTTGGCCGTGTTGCATTGATTGTGGATGGCGTAGACAGAATTGATGAGAAGAACAAATTGATATATAACTTGTAATGTGGATCACCAAGAAATTGGTCGAGTGAAGGAGGACAAAAAAGGATTGCAAATTCGCGATGAACAACATCTTAAAAAAAAAAAAAAAAAAAAAAATTGGTGCTATAGTTAGTGTGGTGGGGCAATTGAGGACAACAAGTGGACAAGCTTGAGACGATAAAAAATATATACAACATGCAATTGTGGATCGTCAATGGGTTGAATGATTGCTTTGAATTTTCAATTTTTTGTTATTAAATTGAGGTGGTTCATTGATGCAGCGTGCGTGAATGAATAAAAAACAAGCAAGCAAGAATTGTTGATTCAAAGAATACTAAAATCTTGAGAAAAGGAAGAACGTACTGTTTTCAATAATATTAAAATCTTCAAAACTGTCTCCATAATGTTTGGAAAGGCATTAAAAACGAAAAATCCTAGTGTGCGGAAATAAGAAATTACAAAAAAACCCATAAACAATTGAAAATTGTAAAAATAACACCAAAAAAGCAATAAAACGCGTTTTTTACCACTCAAACGATGAAATTTGACTAAAAAGTGTACTCGCTTGTCAAAATTGGATTTCGGCTCTTAAAACGTTAAAAATTCTTTAAATGCTCTCGCTTCTTAAAAAATTGCAATGTCACTCGTGCTACATCACTCATCAAATTTAGTTCATTGGACATAGAAAGTGATCGATATGTCATGTGAATTTGTTTAAGTTTTTCAACAAAATTAAAAATAAGTTGTGAAAAGAATGATAATTGAAGACATAAATTGTTACCTTGTGATATCACAAACAAAATTAGCTACTCCTAACTTGATGAGCATGTTTTAAAATTGTTCCCTTAAATAAATTTAACCAATATACGAGTATTTGTTTTAGAACACATAATGTTTTTTTCTTAATATAATACTGATAGAAATAGGGCTCTGTTAAGAATAACACCTGGCTATGTTTGATGAACTTTAAAGTTTAAACATATAAGCAATTATCTTATTTTAAAATATAAAACTATTGTGCATTTGGTGTACATACACTCGTTTGTCTTAAGAGTAAAATAATGGAGTATTTTCTTTGTCCCCATAAAACTTAATGTTTTATCATTAAATAATATTTTCTTTTGTTTCAATAAAATTTAATATTTTATCATTTTGGGCATTTTTACAAAAATTTTTTTATTGTGATCTCACAATTATTCTTACTTTTATACACTATTTAAATATTTTTATTTGGTTGGTGAATATATAAGATATTTGTTACTACTTCCTCCATCTCACAATAACTTTCACATTTTTTTTTTCGAAACATTCAACAATAACTCTCACACACTTATAAATTAGAATAGAAAATTCTATATAAACTTCACCCTCGCAATATTCACGATTTTACACAAAATATTACTCCGTATTACTTTTGGGCACACACATGCACACAAGTCAACTATTTTATTTACTTTATACATAAACGTTTATACAATTACCCTTCAAAACTCTACTCATTATTACATTTTTTAAATATGTGTGTCCACATACATGTATAAGTTATTGTAGAAAGAAGGAGTAATATTTTAAAGTATATGGTTTTTTGAGTCGAAGTGCCAAAACTTAAAAAGTTGAGGGAGCTACAAACAAAAATTATATAGTAGGTGGTAAATTTGTTCTATTTTAAAATTTGGGGTATGAATTATAATTCTTACATACTTGAGGGACCAAACTGATACTCGATCTTTAATTTTCAAAAGTGGAAGAATCTCTCACAATTCACCCACAACAGTCAACACAGTGCGGAAAAAAGAAACCCAAAATTATCAACCAAACCCAGCAAAATCACAGCTAAGCTATCATTTCAAGCATTCACCAAGCCAAAAAATGGCGATCCAGAGCCGATTGCCAGCTCTGCTCATTGTTCTCTTCAGCGTAATCTCCTTGGGAGAATCTAGAAGCGACACGAACAAAGTGTTCTCGCCGTGCGGCGACGCCAGGGTGCAAAAGTCCGATGGATTCACCTTCGGAATCGCATTCGGCGCGAGAACAGCCTTCTTCTTCAATAACTCCGTTGAGCTATCTCCGTGCGATCGCCGCCTCTCGCTCTCGGGCAACTCGCAGGTTGCCGTTTTCCGCCCTAAAGTGGACGAGATCTCGCTCCTTACCATCAACAACTCCAACTTCCAACCGGTACTATTACGTTCTTAAACTATATGCTTTAGATATGTAATTGATGACTTACGCCAATTATTACGTTATTTCTATTCTATTTTTGGAATTTACGGGTTTCCTTTCATTGTTAGATCTTTTGGATTTGTCCTGAGTACTACTCCGTATTAACTTTTCGGTTTTAGACAGAAATTGGTATTTATTTATCTTTTTGTTTCTTGCAACTGTGTCTCACTTGATTAGTGTTTGGGGGATGGTGAGCACTGAGCAGACAATGGGGATTGCTAGATTAATTAGTATTTGTATGTCAAATTGTCAATGTCTTCATCTTTTGAAGAGCTGGACTGATTAGGAAGCAAAACTGACCATTTTATTGATTTTTTTTCCATATAGAAGCAGAAATGCTAATCACACATGCATTCCTTAGGATGTAACTTTGGGATTGTGCAAGTGCCTGCCTTATGTTTTTCAGTATTAAGGGGTGAGTTTATAAGAATAGACCTGAACATTGAGAGGGAGATACCTTCAGTACCGAATCTAGGTTCTCTTTTCAAGATCCCCTCAATAAGGACCACCTATATCATCATCTGAGCAAACTTTTTTTATTTCTCTTTTGATTTTATCCTCATTCATTGATCTTGTCTGAAAGCTTGAGAATTTGATCTTATAATGTAAATGGCTTATTATTGATTCCAATTAAATGGTTTTCACATTGTTTTTATCCTGAAGCTTCGGATTATATTGGTGAAGTAAAACTCCAGATTTATTTTCCTGAAACAATTAGCTATTGAAATCTGAAGTTTCCTTCTCACACAAAGGATCAGTACATTGCTCTTTTCATAGTCACGCTTTCATATTGGCATATTGCTATCGGGGCTAAGACCAACATCTAGTTTTAACACACAGTTGTCTGCATGACATAGGGAGAAAAAGGGTCCACACTACACTGCTGAAGAAGTTGTCTGCTAGTACTTAGTTTTGAACACGTTCTTGTGATTTTCAACCTGTCTCAGTGGATGGTCAAGCAACTAAGTAGTTTATCTAATCAAAGTTGTCCTCTATTATCACTCATTTTTGTTGTAACATGAACTGTGAATTCATTGGTTCAATATTATCATACAGGGATCAACCTAACCTCATAAATTGATTTTCAACCTGTCTCAGTGGATGGTTGAGCAACTCAGTAGTTTATGTAATTAAAGTTAATTTTAGCGGTCCTCTATTATCACTCATTTTTGTTGTAGCATGACTTGAGAAATTCATTGGTTCATATTATCATACAGGGATCAACCTAACCTCATAAAGCGCTCCAACTATTTCAATCTATCATGTCTACTTATTTTCATATCCTCCACTCGGCTTTCTGTTTGCAGTTCTTTACATGACTATGCAGCGCAATTTGTGTTCCGTATAATTAAGTTGTTTCAGTGGTTTATAAGGACTTGTTTACCTACGGAATGACTACGTGCTCCTTCTTTATATTTGCCCCATTGTATTTAGAAGCTTAAGTTTAGTTCCAATACTTTAGGCTATGTTTACTTTGGGCTTTGGGTGGTTTTAAAAACCGGGTTTTTGAAATTCCGATGAATAATAATATGAGTATTTCTTTTGGGTTTTGGAATAGTTGATGATTTAACTTTATGTCAAATCAAGTTGTAAGATTGAATGAGTTTGTATTATTATATTATTGTTTGGTGAGATTATAATGATTAGTTAATTGAGTAAATACTTTAGGCTATGTTTACTTTGGGCTTTGGGTGGTTTTAAAAACCGGGTTTTTTAAATCCCGATGAATAGTAATATGAGTATTTCTTTTGGGTTTTGGAATAGTTGAGGATTTAACTTTATGTCAAATCAAGTTGTAAGATTGAATGAGTTTGTATTATTATATTATTGTTTGGTGAGATTATAATGATTAGCTAATTGTGTAATGATTAAATGTATTATATTGTATTATTATATTATTGTTGAGAAAGAATATAATGATTGGAATGATATTATATAGATATAACTTTATGTCAAATCAATATGTTTGATAGGGGTGGTTTTGACTTTTGAGTGGATTTTGAAAACCGGTTTTTAAATTCCGAAGTAAAACGGGTTTTGGATCTTGAAATCCAAAACCTGGTTTTTAAAACCAAAAGTAAACATAGCCTTAGGTTCTTGAATTTATGAAGGTTGAGACTTGAGATTTAATTGGGTTCTATTTTGTTGTATGTATTTGAACTGGTGATGAATGTCTTTGGTGGGCCTACTTGGGTGCTTCTAAGGTTCAAATCTGAAAGATAGCAGTTAGAGGACTTCTCTTCTGCAATTGCATATTATGCTTGTCTATGTATAGAAGATTTCCTTGACCACACTAAAGGTGCACCTACACCCAAAAACTAATTGGGTACTTCTGAGGTTTAAATCTGAAAGATTGGCAGTCAGGAGGCTTGTGTTCTCAACTGCATGTTATGCTTGTCTCTTGTACAAGATTTCCTTGACCACCCTAACAGTACACCTACACCTAAAACTATTGTCTTAGGTAGCTGCATTTTACCGTTTCTATATATTGTATTAATTCTATGATCGTAATCAAATGAGTAAATACATTTAGTCTAAAATGTCCTTTCCACCATTTGTATTAACTTTGCATAATCTAGTAGGACATTTATTAATTAGGTTTCTGAATAGATTAAATGTATATATCGATCTAGTTGGACGTTTTACTGCAACGCAGAATATTAACAAATAAATTTCATTTTGAGACGAATGTACTGGAAAAATCACAAAGGTCAAGGACCAGTCCTCAATTAAGGTGCAGCCGTACATCTTTCATTTGAAAGCAAGGCCAGGATCGCGTCTCACTTAAATTTGTGAAACTCCTGTTTTCTGGTAAAATGGCACATGGGTATTATTATTTAATGTAACTCGCGAAATATTCAGGATATACTTAACACCATAGCTTGTTTTCCTTTGCACTAGTTCCATTGTGCAATTTTTAATCTCTTAAATTATTTTGGTTCCATCATGACCAGGATTCTGTAGGAGGTTATATGGTTGCATTTGCTGGACGAAAATATGCTGCAAGGTCCATTCCTGCTTTTGTTGCAAACAGTACATTCATTGTCACCAGTTTTACTCTGGTAAGAATCTCACCTTACTATCCTAACCTTCCCTTTTAATTGTATCCATTTCCATGTTTATCTGGATTATCGTTATTATGATCCAGGTTCAAGAATTTCAAAAGGGAAGGCTTCAAAATTTGTACTGGAAAAGAGATGGATGTGCTCAATGCTCGCAGAAGTCAAACTTCGTTTGCCTTAATAATCAAGACTGTGCCATCAGAACTAGCAACTGCAAAACCAGAGGGGGGTCTGTAGATTGTAGCATTGGGATACAACTAGCGTTTTCAGGTACAGATAAGCACGAATCGGTTTTCAACTCGTGGTATGAGGTTAAGAACCTTCGTCAATACTCTCTCTTTAATCTCTATTCCAATGTCAGAGACTCTCTCACTAGTCAATACAACAGTTTCTTCTAACTTTATCTTTATGCTTCATGTGCCAGTAGATTTCATCTTGTTGTTACTCTACGGTTGAGTTGAGTGTGTTGAGCAAACTTGACAGTTCTTGTTTTTCCTCCCTGATCATGGTTTGTAAATTTAAATTTCTTAAGCTAGTATTTGTCATCTTAATGTCGATTTGGTAATTATTCTTTTGATGTACAGTGATATTTCTTTTAGTTTTAATCATGGGAGTGTATTTTGAAGCAACCTTCATTATTAATTGTACTTCATAGCTTTGTTTAAGGAAACATTGGACAGATGTTTTTCGTGACGAATATGCATGTTCGACTTACTACTTAGTACTTACTAGTGTCTTCGATTGATGTTACTCTTGATGGTGAAGATGTTGTTGAACATATTAACTTTGATTTGGTCATATGGGTTTATCACTTTCGAATATATCTGATTAGTTCACATTTCTTTATCATTCACTGCAGTTTAAACAAAGTAACCATAATTAGGATTCTGAGAACCTTCGCATTAGATAAAAAAAAAAAAAAAAAACTAAAATAAAAAGGTCAAACTTATGAAAGTGCAGGCCCCTTGATGTAAAAGCTTACTTACATTAGTTAATTGTGGAAGCAAATACACACACAATCTTATAGAGGATGTTGTTTAACTAATGTCATGTTATATTTTGAATAGCTGCGTTTCCTATAATGTCATGGAATTAATAAGATTATGAGCTCAGTATAAATTAGCTTCGAATTGAGGGTTTGAATTTCTTGTGATAGAAATCGAGACGTCAATGAGCATCAACTTCAAGTCCAAAATAGTGGTAATAATTATTCATCAATTCTTTTAAAAGAAAATAAATAAATTAACAAAGAAGCCTAAAATCATCTTTTTGCGTGATTGGATAACAGTCACTGTCGTGGGAGTTGGGACTGGTGGAAATGGTTGCAGTAGGAGTGCATCTCACGCTCAATAAACATTCTACTAATTTATAGATTAAGAGGGCAATTCCAATTTAACCTATACGCCATGCAACGCTAGACATTGAAAAATAATCCAAATTATATCCTAATTAATTTGGGCTTTTCTCACTATCAAAAAAAAAAAAAACCCCTTTTATTTATGCAACTGAAACATTAAGTTTGATTCTGATATTTCCCATTCAACAATGCCAGCTTAACTCTGCATGGCCTTAAGATTATTACAAGCATGTGCAGAAATTATACATTAGTGTTATAATCATTGTGAACATTTTTATTAGTTTGGATTAGCCCCAATGCAATGTGAACATATTTAAAGAAAAAGAATCCGAAAAAGGCGTGGTCCCGAAACACGCTTTTATGTGGTGTTAAATACTCCATTGCTTTCGTTTTTGCTATTACCAGGAAAAACACCCACTTGGCGGCGGGCTCTTCAATAAAAATCGTCTGGATAAAAAGTCTCAAATTATATGTAGGATTGATCTAGTATGCACTCGAGTGCATAGTTCATTTTGCATTTTTCAGTTTTACTGACTTACACTTTTTAGTAAATGGTGTTGCACTTTCCAATTATTAAACTATATAATAATATTTTTAGTATAATAATTGGAAAGTGCAACACCATTTACAGACTTTATGTTATATATATATGCACTTTATGTTATACTAGGTAGGGCACACCTCAAAATTGAGGTGTTAACCCGGAAACGAGAGTTTATAATATACAACTACATATTTCTAATATTACAAAGTAATTATTATAATATTATGCTATTATACACTGCGATTTTGATGTGTACGATTGATTAACATTTATTTCTTCCTCAAAATGTAGAATTTGACCATTGAACAAAGGGTATTTGGAACATTTCATTTCTGAGCAGAAGAGTCGTTTTCAAATAGTGTTCGATCGATTACGTATTAATCAATATTCGATTGATTGGTCTGAGGTTATCGACAAAAAAGATTTGTCTAAGCTACTTCATTTTTTTTTCCAAGTATGCAAAATAAGTGAATCATGATACATATGTATAGAAATGAGACTAAGGAGCTGCATGTGAAAGGAAAACTTTTAATGAATGAAGACAGAGTAGAAAAAAGAAAACACCATACTGCATTTGAAATTGTAAAAACTTCTTACATCTAAGAATAACAAAGTATAATGTTGCCAAAAAAAAAAAAAAAAAAGAATAACAAAGTATAACACAAGTACAAACAAATTTATAACATTTGGTACACACATCGGAAGATATTCTTTCACACCGGAAGATATTCTTTCACACGAGACCTGTGAAATATGAAAATCAAACATATTTATTTGGCTAAAGATTTATTATTCCACAACTACGCAAACTTATGTCCATTATTTGTTGTTTATCTCTCCCCCAAACTACAATTGCTTAACTCATTTCCTTCATCAATAGCTTAAACATTCATTTACAAGCATGTGCCCAACCTTCCTTACCACATTGAGAACAAAATATCTCTTCCTTTTGTTTACCAAATGTCGAGGCCAAATAAATAAACCAAAATAAACAGAATAAGGCATCTTGAAGTCTAGGCATAATAAACTTTTTTGCATCTGGGTGTGATCACATTCAAATTGAAATAGATAGTATCACAGAAGGCAGCAAATGATAGATTCAAGAGTAGGTATTACAATTATCATTTTCTCAACAAACAATTTATTAAGCATTTGGTGTGCATATAAATACCCAAAATTGTGGCTATGGTTTAGTGGTTTGATCCTTGGTCCCTCTCTGAATTTTCGCACAATATCTCCTAAAGAGAGTGATTAGAAGACAGATTACTATATCAGAAACAGGCCTCACTAATGGTATGAACTAAAAAAATTTGTATGAACAACTAAAGAGATGCTTAAAACCTGAGCTAGCTAGAGGAGTCAATTAGAGCTAAGCAGAGAAGAAAACATGTATAAATTCATAAACCAGATACACAAGATTAGGTAGAAAACATGAGAGATGATGAGGTACTAACGACAAGTAAAGAGAAGAAATTCAAAAACACAGTAGAGTAAGTAGAACATTTTACCAAAAGATATAATAGCAAGCCCAAATAAAATAAACAAGGATGACACTGTATACAACTCCTGAAGAATAAAATTAGCATTTTCCCAAACAACAATATATCAAACAGTTGGTGTGCGTGTAAAAACCCAAACTACAATAGTCTATAACCTGCATATAAGAACATATTGAGAATATCCTACACAAACAACCAGTTTATCACCATCTACCCACCAAAAAATTCATAGACCAGGCCTTAGTTTAGAAAACCACACAAAACTCAAGACAACCGTAGATTGACACATGAGCCGCATTGGATGTTCAGATAATGTAAGCAATATGTTACACTAAAATTTCAAAGAATACATGTTTTTAATTTATACCTGTAATTGAAACTCGCGAACCTCAGTGTGAATACTCGCTGCAAGTAGAAACAATATGTTTCAATTTAATGTTTTTCAAGGAGACAGTAGAGAAGACGGAGGTACAAAAAATTTAAAGAAAAAAGAGTGACTTGTAAATAGAATCTCTTGGAATAGACATAAACCTCAGGAACACAAAGAAAATAAACAAGATACTATCTGTTCTTTCGAATTATAATTGAGTTGGAGGGTGTTTAGTTTAAATAATTTTTAATACTTGTCACGTGTTTGTGAAATTTAACAAAAAACAAAGAAAAATCAGCAAATAACAGACTCTAAGTGCAAGTACTACAATTGTCATTTTCTCAACAAATTTGTATAGATACCACAAACAGCAAGTTAAAGCTTTGTTTAAAAACCTCTCAAGGGGCTAGAATGAGTTGTCAAGAGTGTAAGTTAAAACAGGGCCACACATATACAAGTATCCTTTTTCATAATTTGGTTGAGTAATTAAGGTTTTCACTTTCTAGACTGTTTTTAGTCTTCCAAAGGCTCCACTGATCATTAAAAATTACTGAATATATAATACTTAGATGCATGTTTTCCCATCAGTTAATACTTGTCAATTGGAAAAACAAAATTATTATGTGTTTGTGGCAAGTTTCTTATTAGCAATTGTGTAGGTTATTCATAAACTTTTTCACAGAAAAACTCTGCTGCATGTGCATTTTCTCAACAAACCTTTTTTCAAGCAGTTGGTGTGCATATAAATACCCAAAAGAAAATGACTTCTATGGCTGATTTCTGCTACTGGGAGTTTCTTTTCCCCCCTTTTTATGACTGTTTTTTGCTACAGGGAGTTATCTCTCATTGTTCTTGTCCACCAACAAATTGTGAGTTTCAGAAAATTCTAAACACATATGAGTTTCACAAAATTCTAAATACATAAAACAATGATTATTATACCTGATTAGGGATTTAAATTGGGGATTCGAGATTAGCGTTGAGCCTCCTAGTGAGTGAGAAAGTTTGGGTGACACGGGATTGATACGGCCTCCTTCTGCACAATTTGGGGGAAGAGTTGGGTGTATTACGCGAGAGATGTGGAAGAGAGTGAGAGAGAGCTTGCGCAGAGATGTGAAGGAGAGTGAGAGAAAGCTTGCGTTTCAGAGAATGCGATAAGGAAGAAGAACAGTAATTTCAAATTGATGGAGACGTGTGTGCCCTTTTCTCTTGTTAAATGGACACCTAAGCGTTTTTTTTACTTGTAACCGGCAGGATACCGGACATATTTCACATATCCACGCTTTATAGATAGTATAGATATAGATATAGATATAGATATATGCCCTTGTAGGCGGGGAATGGCTGATCTGTTTCCTTATTATTTACCTTCTACCCGGGTAAATACATTTTTTTGGGTTTCTTTGAGTTGTATCGGTTTTATTTTTTATATTTATCGATTTTGAAATTAAAAAATTCAGATGATTGATTTTAAAATTGAACAATTTAAAAGAAAAAAAATTAAAAATGTTACTCCGCTCACATGAAATATTTTTTTTTTGTTCATATAAAGTGTATTTTTTTTTAGAAAATATACTCAATCATACTTATTTTATTTTATCCTTATTTTATCTCTTTTATTATCTACGGAGTATTTTATTCACTATATTCTTTTAAACTTGTGCAAAAAAAAAAAAATTATAGTGCACAAAGGGAGTACAATTTAAGGAAAAAATATATTTCTTTCGTCCAACAATTGTTTGCATCAAATTTGTGACACAAACTAAAAAAACAAATGTGTAATAAGAGGAGTGTTAATAGATAATTTTAATTATAAACTTTTATGAATAAAGTAAATAAAATGATTGAATTAAAGTCTGAACAATTATTAACCAGTATTGTCGTAATTTGAGTCTTCTGTATTATCAAAATCTTCATCATTGTTTAATATATCATCACCCTAGATCAAATGGATTACCTTTAAGATTTTGATTATCGATAAAATGAAAACGTAAAGTTTTGTAAATAAAGATGACAGCTTTTAAAGTTGAAAATTTTTGAGGGCCAAAATAAAAGAGGTACAATTTTAAAGTAAAGAAAATGTATTTCCCTGAATATCCAGGAGCATACCATAACTTTAATGTAATTTTTATTCAAATAAGAGATACCAATAATATTAAATGACACTGATACTCTTTTAATGAATTAATAACTCCAAACGCGCTATAAAGTTCTCCTAAAATACATCCATTAATTTTTTTGAGAATATGGAAATATATACCCCTTTTCATTTAAAAAAATTAAATTGTTTATCAACATTCAAAATTCAAAATACTCTCAAATTTATGGTGGGCATAACTTCCCCACCCCACCCACCCACTCCATTCAGATGCCCCCTTCCTTCAATATTTAAATATATACGTTTGAATTTGAAATTATTTTAGTATGTTCATGATATTTTAATATAAGTCTTGAATTAAAACTGAGTAATAATTTTATAATAATATTAATTTTAATTGAATTAAAAAAATTAACCAAACAAAAATAATGGCGAATTATCTTATTCGTTCCAAAATACCCATTTGATTTAATATGTTCGGATCAAATTTTTTAAACTATTACAAAAATATTAGAGTTATTTACCTTTTTTTTTTAAATGAATGTGGATTTATAATATATTTAATTTTTGTTTTATGAAATGGGTAGAAATAATTTTTTCCTTAAAATTTTATGCCAAAAATAACAAACTTAGTCATTCTATCTCAAGTGTCCTTTTCATGTAAATTTGAAACCAAAGATTTTACACATTAAATAAGAATCTCCTCATAAAAAGAAACATTTTAAATTATTAATTAAAGGAAACGGATTTTTAGTGGTGGCGCCGGCGCTTGAGAACGGAGGAGATTTTTATCTAATTTTAAATTTCAGGACAAAAATATCATTTTACAAAATTAAGTTGATTTTTTTGGCAAGCCCGCCCATTCCAAACACACCTCGTGTTCTCTCTCCATAGCTGCCACTTTCTCTCTCTAAAAAGTAACCAACATAACAACTACTCTTCGGCCTTTCTCTCTCTACCGATTTCACGATTATCGAAGCAGACGAGAAAACTAAACAAACAGATTCTGGAAAACCGAATAAACAACGCCTAGGATTTCGAAATCCTCCGTTCAGGTATTGATTTTCTATTTAACCCAATCTGCAATATCACCGGGGATTTTGTTGACCTATTCAAAATTAGCAGCAACTTCCAAATTTTTCGGTATAATTGATTCGAATAGACAATGAAACACATTTTATCGGGAGAATTCCAGCTCTGTTCTGGTGCCTTGCTGCTAGGTAACTGAAATACACATGCATACACGTAATACTTGAAATGTTTATCTAGTTGTGCGTTATATATGTGAAAATTATTTGTATAGATTCGAAGTTTATGTGTTTCTCTGGATCTCCTTTTTGTAGGGAATATTTGGAGGTAATGATTCATCCGAAACCGTAAATGTTATTTCTTCCAGATTGAGAAAATAAAGGGGAATTTATGTATTACCCGAAGGAAATCTTCTTTTAGTATTCACCAAGGTAGGAATCGGCATCTCGATTTGTTTGAGTTAATACGAAAAGATAATTGGAAAACCTAGTCCTAATCTGGTGTGATTGAAGGAGTTTTTAGACCTCTATTGGTCAATGGAGTGTGAGGATTCTCCCCCATCGACCAGCCTGATAAAATGCTGCGACTGCAATTGCATCTCTGTATCGATGAAGAAGTCTCTTTCAGCAACGTGTCTTAGGTCTGTGAAACGTAAATATGATGAATTTGAGGAAGAAAACCGTTTCAGCATCCCGGGATTCATCATCCCACAAAATGCTCGTGTAGAGATAGAAAATGAATGTATGGTGCTCCGTGAAATGGTCAGCAGCCAGCAACAGACTATTCAGGACCTCTTTTCTGAATTGGAGGAAGAAAGGAATGCTGCCTCTTCAGCTGCCAATGAAGCAATGTCTATGATTCTGAGGTTGCAGAGAGATAAGGCAGAGATTCAGATGGAGGCAAGGCAATTTAAGAGGTTTGCAGAGGAGAAAATGGCTCATGATCAGGAGGAGGCTTTGATATTGGAGGATTTATTGTATAAGAGGGAAGAAGTCATAGAGTCACTTACGTGTGAGGTGGAAGCCTACAGACACAGGATGATGAGTTATGGACTAACAGAAGCTGAAGCTGGTGGAGGTATGAGCCAGAATAATAGCATGATTGAGAACTTCGAAGGGCAATATGAGTTCCCTCCTTATGAAATTTACCCTCCTCTTAAATGCAATTCGAATGGATCACGTGCTTATCCTAATGTTGAAGATGAAACCCCTGATATTGAGAAATATGCATTTGGGGAAACTCCACGTCCTTCTTCCCAATTGAAGGATTTGGAGTATCGAATCAATCAATTGGAGAAAAGTCCAAGGGCTATTCAGCCTGATGGTGAATTTATTAGTGCAAAAAATGTGCTGGAAAAGGTAATAGTTGGTCATTCTCCGAGAGCGCAAATGCATGGTAGGAAGTTTTCTGCTGACCCCACATGCTCACCTTTTTCGGTGACTAAAGAAATGTCAGCCCGATACTCTCCTAAGTTTGGCAGCAGTTTTAAAAAGACAGAATTTTCCTATATTGAGGAGAATTCTGATTTGGGAAGGATGGAAAATGCATCAGAAATTGGAGATGACTCGAGTGACAGAGTTTACACAATTGATTCTGTTCATCAGGGAGCTTCAATTAATGGTCCCATGAGTTCCAAGGCTTCTGTTGGTATTGGTGGAGATTTAGAAATCCAAAAGCTATATGCTAGACTTCATGCACTTGAGGCTGATAGAGAATCAATGAGACAAGCAATCATTTCTATTGGGACCGATAAAGCACAAGTGGTATTGTTGAAGGAGATAGCACAGAACTTGTGTAAAGAAGTGCCTCTTCCAAGGGGAATGCCTGTAAGGAAGCAATCAGCATTCGGGTGGTTTTCATTCATCTCCATTTTCAAGGTGATTGTGATAATGAGAACTGCAATCTTGTCTATTTGACCTGAAAACATGATCTTTTAATTCATTTGTCTCCATATTTTTGCTCAACTATTTCAGCATTTTTGCAACTTTTATGTTCTGCTGCATTATGTGTCTATTTGACCATTCATTAAATAAATAGCCCTTTTAAGTGAATTGATTGATATTCTGGATGTGTAGTGTATAGTCATTCCTTGCTACACTAAATAATAAGGCGAAGCCTATTGCTCTTGATATGCCCTGTCCTCTCAAGAATGTAACCATTCCAATGGTCTGTTCTTGCTGATTTCGTGGGATCCCCTTATTTCTTTAATAAGAGGACAAAAATAGTTTGGGGTGGTTAGTGTTTGGAGCCAGTTAGCCATGTGATTAGATAAGCAATTGTTAATCCACTGACCTTTTTAATTGATATCACTTGAAATGTCATTCTAGAAACTGGTGAAGATACTAAATTTCTTGAGCTCTGGATATGCATTAAAAGCTGATGTAAGATATGGCTGTCAAATATTGTAAAATGTGTAGTTCAGGGAAATATATTTTCTCCCTGTCAAGCATAGCTGCATGATCTTTTGCACATTAGTTCATGATTGAAGTAGAACAGTTATTCATGTTTTAGTGTATTTGCTCCTATATATGCTTTTTTTAATTGACAATTCCAACCATTTGCCAATCTCTATAGATCATCTAATGATCTAAAGAAGTCTATGATTTCATTCTTATAATGGTTATGATAATTGTCCTGCCATATTTGAAGGTTTGCAAAGATGTTTAATTTGCATCTCATTTGGAGCTATTTCAGTTTGTTTTCTTCTGCTTCGGTGCTTCCATCTGTAATGGGGCTTATACCTTAAATTACCACTAACTTCTCTATTTCAGTGTATCTATCTCGTGTCACATGCAAAACGATTCCTATTCATCAGTGCTGACAATGTATTTGCATGTTCTTTTTCAGTGGATTATTCCTATTCTTTTTTGGAGGAAAAAAGTGCGCAGATGCAAGTAAGTGCATATCTATAAAACTTTTTGACTGAATTTTTGCCTTTTAATTTTCTGATGTATTTAACTTACTGCTTTAAAGTTGCATTTCTTAGTATAGAATATTCTTATACCCATTGGATTGAATTTATATCTAAATTAAGCTGCTTCTTGTTGCCCATCACCTCCAAAATTAAACGTAATTGTGTATTTTGGTACATTTGGATACTTGAGATCATGTTTGAAAGGAAAGTTTATAAATACTTTCCCAACCAAATTGATAATTCCTAATTATTTATAGTGTACTAATTCGCTAATGTGTGGGTTCACATGATTCCTAATTGGCAGGGGAAAGAACGGTTTAAGTGGAAAAATCTTATTGATGCTCTAGAAAAATTGTTGCTCTTAGTAATGCTTTTCTTATCTTAGGTACATGTTCGGTTTATCAGCCAACAAAGCAGGCTTGTTAGTCCTTTTAGACCGAAGTCCTCGTGTGGGACAGTGGAGATGTATAATGGGGACGAACAAGTAAAACTACTATGGAGTGCTCGCAAAACATTGAACCTTTTCTGTTTGGATCGTGCTTGTGAGGATCTTTTACCAAATTCCTTGTTGCTGTTGGATTGGGCCCTTTACTTACACTAGTCGATGTAGAGATATGGTTTTATCGCCAAATATATGGACGTTGTGTATCCTCGTGGCTGTGCTCTCTTGGTTTTAAGGAAATATAGTGTGTTTTTTTGGTTACTTTTCATTTGTATATATATCGCAATTATTGATTTGTGGGGCAGTCATTGCTAAGTGAAGTGCTTTCATGTTCTGCTTTCTTTTATTTTCTTGAGCTGTCCTGAATGTGTTGGTATGACATGATGATTAATGAAAATGAATTAATTGAAAATAGAAAATGAGAATTTAGCGATTAGTGTTAAATATTGGGGGTAAAAAGCACGTAAATTTGATGTGTTTGATAAAATATGCACAAAATCCCTTCGTAAATAATTAATGTATGAAATTCTCTTCTGTCATATTTTAACAGAGCGTGTTTGACACTCGCTTTTGGTGAGATTGGATTGACTGATTGAGCATTG
The DNA here is from genome assembly GCA_963675135.1 of Galeopsis tetrahit. Taxonomy (NCBI): domain Eukaryota; kingdom Viridiplantae; phylum Streptophyta; class Magnoliopsida; order Lamiales; family Lamiaceae; genus Galeopsis; species Galeopsis tetrahit. The sequence continues at coordinate 90,273,538 of OY776122.1, forward strand.
GTTCAAGTTCATACTAAATGTATAAAATCTCTAACCCACCACTCTCCTCCAACGCTCTGTCCGTAGCGCCACCGCACTGTCATCACCGTTTCGTTTAATTTCTTTTGTCTCCAGAGCATTCAGTGGGGTTAGGAGTTTCTTTTTAAATTTTTAGTTGGGATCAATGGATAGATCCTCCCTGGCGGCGCTACGGTGATCGATCAGGCGAGTCTTCCGTTGATCCCATTTATTTTTCTGTATTTATTTTTCCCGTGTTTTAATTGTTTTCCTTTTATTTTTCTATATTTCCCTTACTGCTTCCTTAGATGTTTTTACCTTAATTTTGCGTATTTCTGTTGGCGGTTTCTCTAACTCTTCTGCGTTTACGCGGCCTGCTTCCTTTTGGGACTCCCTTTGGTATCTGCTTTCCCTCTTTTGGGATTTGGTGATGTTTGGATGAAGATTTTGGCGCTCGGTATTTCTTTGTCCTTATATTTTTATCTTTAGTTTTCTTGAGTTGTTGATACCTTAGTGTGGGGCATCTCGATTCGAGAAATGGAGATTTGTGCTTCTTTAGTGGACAAAGTTTTCACTCGTTTTATTACTTCCTCACGATTGGAGGTGACAACGACGCCTACTATCTCGGTTTGAAGATCTTGATTTTGTAATTATTGTATCACTATCTAATCTTTGTAACCACTTCAAAAAAAAATGTATAAAATCTCTTTGTATTTCATAAAATATGTACAAGACTCTCCCACATATAGTTTATAAAATTTGCACAGAGCTCCACTTTGTTTAAATGCTAAATCACCATTTTAAAACTTTAATTAATCTATTTCATACATTTAATATAATTACATTTTATCTTTTAAAAAAAAAATTGATTTCATACATAATAATAAATAAATAGAATTAAAAAAAAAAATCCACATTCCCGTCAAAAAATGTCAACGTTGAATTCCAACTCAACCTTGTTATTGCAAATTCATCACAGCCTGTTGCAAATTGCAAAAGATTACGCAATTGTAGTAATTGCCAAATGAAGAACATTTTGTATAAGTGAGTCATCGAACAGCAATATTTTTTCTTAAAGGAAGTAGAATGTACATACTTTAATGAAACATAAAGTGATTGTGTGCATATTTTATTAAACACTTTATGTTTTACCAAAAAAATTGTGAGAACCTTTTTTTTAATTAAAAATTATGTAGAGTAGTTTTTGAAATAAAATGACTTTTAATTGGGTAGGTTTGCAAATACTCTCTAAAAAAAGCATTTGTAATTGCATATTATTCCACCTGAGCGAGTACAAGAGAAAAAAAATCAAAATAAAAGGACTTAATTGAAAATCATTATCAATTGAAAGAAAGAAAGAAAACTTGAACATGAGATGTTATTCAAGTTTAAATCGAATAGTTAATTTAATAATTACTTGAATCAAAGAGAAGTATACAGCAGAGATGCACTTCCAATCTCTTAACTCCCTCAAAACAGAATTTGAAGAGCGTAAAAGTAAGGTCAAAATATATGCAGCAGTTGAATAGAGAGAGGAATGTTGATCCGAACAAGGCAGGCTTGTGCTAAATATAAAAGCTTATTCTAGTCCGCAGGTGATAGGAAAGCTGTATATGAAGTATCAACATACTTCAATCCTTTTACGTAGGCATTGTGTTTGTCAAGGGAAAGGGTGGTGTTTGGAATACCAAAAGGATGACTGTTTTCTGGCAATGGCATCTTTGTTTGTAGACCAGCATTCAACCCGATTGATGACGGCTCTGTCACAAAGCTGCACCATATATCAAATCTAAGTAAGATAACAAACCTCATCTACCATCCTCACATCGCCATATCTTAGTTTGAAAATACAGTAAGTTATTTGAGTGTCAGGATAAAATAAGTGTAATTAAAACGTTTTAAAAAAACAAATTTGCTCCTAACATCATATTTTGAAAACCTTTACCAAACACTTTGAAGGAGCTTATGACTTGTAGAAGCTCAGGCAAACGCAGTCTATTATGGATTCCGACAATACACTCATGTTTAAGCAAATAATGAGGAATCGGGATACCTTGCTTGAAAATCGCCCCCCTTGGAGCGCATAATGTCACAAATTCCAGAAATCACCCACGGTGGAAGAAATGTATCCGTAATTTCAACACTATTGCAGATGCCAGAAGATGTACTGTTGGGTCCAATGTCCATATTAGAGTCCTTCACCTGGAAAGACATGTGATCCACCCTCCTCACCTGTTTGCATTTAATCTGCACAATGAAAATGAGTAAATACTAATGATGAGGCTGGAATTTTCATGGGCAGAAATCGATTAAAACTAACCAATCAAATATCCCAAATCACAACAGATTATTAACAGCTTGCTATTCAGTATTATTAATTCGGGGAAATATCAGTTTTAGTCCCTAAAGATTACTTTCTTTTTTTAAAAAATTTGGTCCCACTGCTTCACTCCTCTGAAAATTGGTCATGAAAGTTCACTTTTGATCCTGCTATCAGTTTACTGAAAGACTCAATTATTTGAGGGTACGGAATGTAATTATTTTTATACACTTACATTTCATCAATCAATAAACAGTCAACTGGCGACAGGACTAAAAGTGGGAGCAAAAGTGGGCTTTCCCAATTTTGAGAGTGAGTGAAAATGGGAGACCAAAACTTGAAAAAGGTAAACATTAGGGACCAAATGTGATATTATCCCAATGAGTGCTACAGAAACCATATACAGTACTGATTAACCAACCTCAGGAGCAGAGAGTGCAGCATTCTCAAAAGGAACTGGTGAATACAGCACCGGAACATCATTACCAGACAAAGGAGTGTAAAAGGATCTGGAAGCAAACCAACAAAGAAATTTGAGATTGTTATATCATATATTATGTACTTTAAGTTCATAATCTTAATAAACAAACAAATGTGGGATGCCAACCTATAATTTAACAGAAAATCATACAAAGCATGAACATTGTTGCCATCAAACATTAATAGAGATTGAGGGGTGTTATCAACGCCAGCTATTGACTCCATAGCTCGAGTCTGTCATTCAGTGGAAGTACAAAACTTTGGGTTAGCTACATCCATAATCAATGATACAAGTTCCAATATATACTTGCAAATATTTAAAATCAATTGAGATAATGGAGGTGGCTAAAAATGTCAATTCTCTCAGAGCATAAAGCCTTGGATCGGACAGCAAGATCATGATAGGTGGAAAATAATGTTCAACATAAATAACAATATAGGATACATAATAGTCACTACAGGTCCTAGAAGTGAGCAGGTAGAATTCTTGTCAATGGATACAAGTAATGATTGACTCACTAGGTACAAAATTATGATAAAGTTTTCTCTTTCAAAAGGTTCAATTGAGTTTTCAAACCTTTCCAAGATTGTGTTTTTCAATTTCAGAAAGTTCAACAAGGTCTTCTGCAGTAACCTCCTCCACTTTAGAATGGCAAAGAGGCATTGTGAAAGAAACGTCCTGCAGTCAAATGTAAATTTATAAGAAAAATGTGCTACTAAGCAGCATATGACTTCCCACTTTAAGTTTCTGCAAACTCATATTTTATCAAGAAAAAAAATACTTACATTTTCTTTCAGAAGTGACCTCAAATTTCTCGTTGACTGAGACACATAGGCATGGCACGTGCACTTGGTTTTGTTTGGGCCATCATATATGGTGAACAAAACTACAAACTGCACAGTGTACACTGCAAATCCAAGAAAAAGAAAAGGAGAATAAATTAGGCCATGTATCCTTAAAAAGGTGCCAAGGGAAAACAATATCCCACCATTATGCATGACCAAAAGCATAAAAAGAACAGCCTAGTAACCAGTCTCTGAAAAGAATATTTCACTGGCATTGTTTTCTACCATGATCAGATGGTACTGATTCCTAGAAATAACAAGACAAAGCTAACAACTGGATTACAGTTAGTTTTGAAGTGTGGGCTAACTTTACAATCTAGAGCTCTATTATCTTCATTAAGGTTCAGGATGTTATTATTATGACTTTTATTTTTACTGCATGCTCACATACTGCATTTTTATGCAACTGAATAAAGTTGCTGCTAAGGAAATTCATCTTTAAAGTTGCCTGGTTACCTATGTCTGCAGATAAATCATAATATTTGAAGCTAAGTTGGGAAAGAAATTATGATGACAATAATAGAAGCACGCATATCCCAAGTAAGAGCCATAAATTAACTTCTAGAGTCCTATAAGTCAGAATGTGCTGTTACAGACATGTATATGACAATAAATAATTACCATAAAAGATTTTACAAAGTTTCTTCCGCAGCTTGTAGTAAAGACTTCGAAATGAGTTCTGCCATGCCTGCTGCCGTTTACTTAAAAAGTCCATTCCCCCTTGATAGATGGTAAAATTATTTTAAAATGGGTAAAGAAGTCGCGAGAAAAGGCCAATTGCTAAGGTTAGGGAATGACAACCGAAATACCTTCTGGCACAGAAGCCAATGCTGATATAGCTACATGGGGTAGAGTAGATTGAGGGTGCACCCAAGAATGGAAAGTTCCATGATTTGTTAATTGGCATGAGGAGGTAGGATTTGATGAGTCCATACTCTGATTTTGACAACCGTCATACAAAAATAGGCCCATGTCATTCAAGGTGGAACCATTTATTAACCTATGAAACCTGTAAAACCACGAAGTATATTGGCTTAGCATGCAAGCATGATACCCAGGTAACTATGATCCCAGCAGTAAAACAGACAAGAAAGGTATGTAGTTTGAGATATGAGTATATATATATACATATTTCTTCATGATTTATACCATAAAATGAGACTACAGCTTGTAGTACACCCACTAACTGCAATGCTCTCACCAAGATAATCAATTCCAGACAAAAGATTCAAGTAATAAGTATGAGGCATTGCATGAGCCGTCAAGTATCATGGCCACAACTTCCATCTCCTTTCAAAAGAACAGTTTAATATCCTCCAACTCTTCTCCACTGTACTCTAACTCACTACAATTCTCCCTTCTTCAACCTTATAGCAAGTTACTCCCAACACCATATATTTACTGAACTGTTAGACTCGACTGGATAAATCATAAATGGCAGAAAAACTGACAATTCAAAGATATTATGAATTCCAAGTTAAATAACATTAGTGTGATATGAATGAAAAAAAGGGGGGAGAAAATGACAACAAAGTTTTGTATTCCTAATTTTCAACTTGAAGAACAAAACATGCAATACTTTCTACGTTGGGAGTAGAATTTCAAATAGAGTTATTAAAAAGGGCCTCTGAATACATGAAAAAAAAATATTAGTCTTAGTCATACATATACTTTCATTTTCTCTAGCTACTCCATGAGAAGGGAAGCATAGATAACAATTTTCAACAATGAGAGAAGAATCCCACTAGGACCACAGATAGATATGCCATAGATAAAAGAAAAATGATACAATTAGACATAATACTGCAAATTACTCAATATCAAACACATAAACTCCCCCTCTCGATCAAGTATCAGTTGCTTCACTGGTAGTTCCACTTAAGTTAGGGTGCATTGAAATTTCGTAAATGACAAAAGGATTGACATGAGTGGAAATGACAATGAGATGAATCATAACAGCAGCTCAAACCAAAACTCTGATGCTCTTGATAAACTAGTAATACTACTATGCAACTTAAAACGTGTATATATATATCTTTAACATGATCTTCAATTTGGTTTCTCCGAAGACTTTACAACACCTACATGATGCAAGACTTTAAAAAAGAAAAAATGCATAGAGGACTCACCAATTCACAGAGGAAGATGACAGCAATCGCATATTTGTTTTGAGGGTCAGATCTAATGGAATCTTGTGGCCAGGTATGTGGATTTCTGAACAAAAGCTTTGTCTAATATTTCCTGTAATATCAGTAGACTCAGCAAGTGGAGTTGAAGCAGCATGAGGTTCACATGAGACTAGTCCTCTCAAAGCTTTACCCTGAAGATAAAGAAGAGTACTTTGCATTTCAGACCTCAGAATACTACTTGACGGCTAAGACAAAATTTATAGCAAGAGAATACCATGTCAACTGATGAAGAGTTATTTAACTTTACACCACCGAGGGATAACTCCCTAACACTCTTGAAAGTACTAGCAGTGCACGTTTCAGATGAGTTGTCAGTCTGATTTTTGCCAACTTTTGAAGCAACGCCATCATCCAGACTTCAATCAGATGCAAAAAAAGAAAGTCCAAATTAGAAAAGAAATCATATAAGTGAATCAATAAGACACTCAGAATTGTATGTACCATGAGTTTTGTGTTTGATGTTTGGCAAGTAAGCCCAAACGAATACTGGAATTGTTCAGTTTGCCAACAGAATTGCTAGAAATGTTTTCCTGAAATTATTCACAAATATTAGATAATACACAATATCTTAAACGTTGATCAGCTTATTGAATACCTAAAAATCACATAATAAATTAGTGAATGCAAGTGTATTATATTATAACCAATGTATTGCTACTCAGATCTAAAAGAAAATCTTGTCACCTTAGAATTGTCCTTTCTGGAAAGCAGCCTACTGGTTTTAGTGACTGAGTAATGTTCACCTATTCTTGTGAATCGCGGTGCTTTTGATGAATCAGCCATCTTGGGCCCAGAAACTACTTCTGCGTTCCTGAATGAACAAAGAATTTATTAGAATGTAAGTATATATATATATAGAAGAAAAGTATGGGAAGAATTCAACCTCTTAAAACTTGTAACCGATGGAAACTCATCTGAAAGCTCCAATGTATTCTTTTGCTTCAGTAGTTCTCCCTGTCAAGTAAAGAAGAAAACATTTATTCTGTCACATAACATATCTAGTTACTGCTTGATATACACCTGAGATCCATATGCTCTGTGCATATTAATATTGGGAGGAAGAAGGACTATGAAGAAACTTGAGGTCCATTATCCATATGATCAGTGCATATCTTGAGCATTATAGTATGCAGCAAGAAAGTTAAAACAGCACCAAACCATTTATTTAGAAATATATTAAAGTTATCCTAAGGCATATGTGCACAGAATCCCATGGTGCCTACAAATACACTACAGCAATTAAAGATTAAGCTATATCTCACTTGTACTTCTTAAATATGAAACAAAACTGCCTAAAAACATGACCCCCACTGTATAGTGGTCTGCATTTCAAATTTATATAATCAGCCGCTTGCAAAATAGTTCTCCCTCTTTGCTAACATGTGGTCACATAATTCATTAGTTATATTAAATTAATAGCCCTGTAATGTTTGCACACAAAAAGCACATCAACAAACACACAAGTAAGTATATGTAATCTGTGCAAATAATGAAAATAAATTTTAAAAAATCACTTTGTTGCGACTATTATAACATTTTCTCAGAGGTTATTATATCTCAGTTCAACCTCTAAACAGAAAGTAGTGGATTGTTCTCTCTCTCAAACCCTTCCTGATTTCAGCAATGAACTTATCTGTGTATTCCTAATCCACTCAGTTTATCTAACGAAATCTGTACTAGGATAACACCTTTTCAGCTATCGTGTAAGCATGTAAGGATTCAAAGCACTTCACGAAACATTACCCTTAACTCCGACGGAGTTTTCCGCTTCAATTTAGAGGCGGCAATCTCTGAACCTCCCCCTCGAGCAGCCACGCCGCCAAAATGAAGAGTATTAGACATCGGCAATTGCTCAGCTACAGCAGCATTAGTCATCCTCTCAGTGCGTAACTGATGCGTACAACAACACGAGAAATATTAACTTTTAGATGCACACATTAAGATAGCTCAATGTGGAAAGGGAATATTGGAATCGTCCTCAATCTTAGAAAATTTCACAAAAAATCAAAGAAATGAAAACTGACCTGGGTGATTGAATGCAAGAAAAAAGAACGAACTAGGGCAAATTATGTACGATACTCCTCCATTCAGACTCTCCAGGATTGTTCGAAGAATTCTCGAGGTCCTCTGTGGAGATTGGGTCTGCAGTTAATATGAAGGAAAGGGAAAGCGGGATTTTGGAGAGTGGACTGAATTAAATAAGGGAGGGCCGTGGGGGGAGAGAGAGATCGAAAGGGAGGGAGATTATTTGGTTTCATTTTTTTGGATTTCGTTTTGAATATTTGCGTTCCCTCTTCGCTTGTCACCGTTAATTGTCATTGACGGCCGTTTGATGGTGTGGTGTCAATACGGGGCTACGTTCTACACCGTCAGCGACTTGGGGTGAAATGTTTTTTAACTTATTGAGATCTAGGAATTTAATTTAGACTATTAATTGGACTAGATTTTTTTTTTTTTTTTTTAACATTCATTGGATTAGATTTAGACGATTATTTCGTGTAATTTGAATTGATTAAATAACAGTGAATACTAGGATTTGATTCTCTATTTCTTTTGTTTAAAAAAATGTTTTGAAAATAGATAGGCAAATGATAAAATAATTAATAAAATAAATAGAGATGAACCGTGTTCTGATGTTCGAACGAAAAAATGAAAAAGGGTCTGGGTATGTGTGAATTGTGATGGGAGCCTTGGGAGAAATGATGCAATTTCTCACCTGAATGAGCGTTTTGATTCATATGCTATACTTTTTGCGTTTTATTTTTGCGTTTTATTCAAGTTAATATTTAACACATGTCGTTCTATTATTATAAAACGTTGATTATTTTTTAATATTACATATATCAATTAATCATAATGTGTAATAAAATGTGAGATACCAAAATCTAAACAAGTGATTTCATTCCCCGAACGAGTAATAAATTTTCCAAAGTTGAGGAATAATTTGTATTGCTTCATTATACATTACACGGACTAACATTTTCATTTCATTCTTATATACCTTTGCTCTAAAAATATCCAACAAAACACCATTAAGTTGTTTAGTATACAAAGTGTCATCGATTACTATATGAAATGTGTTATTGTACAAAATGTAATTGTTCATTAATTTTAATGTAAACAACATATAAAATTAACTATTTTTTAGCAATGACATTTTTGTATGCTAAATAAGATTGTTTCATATAGTAAATTAAATAACGACGCTAAAAAAATAAAAGTGACTCAGCGCAAGCCTCGATCTTATTAACGATCAAAAACAACGAACACATAAACCAAAGGGACGAGAACAATCTATTTTATTAATCAATTCAACTCCCTAATAACATTCTAAAACTCATCTATTTATAATATAAAATATACTTGAAGAATAAGAAACATATAAATACTAAATATAATAAAATCAAAACAAATCTCCTAAATATAAGCATAAATATCTAATTGAATATTTGATATTGATTTCCATCATTCTCTCCGGGTGGGAGACGATTCGTCCTCGAATCGGGAACATCGCGAGGTCCATTCGAAAGCACAATAATATCCACGACGTTGAAAACATCCGAGCAACGCAATTGAGAACGAAAAGGTAGCTGCTAGGTATTCGGATTAACATGCAAGAAAACCAACTCGACGAGACGCCACCAATAGACACCTTGTAAGACGAACCGATCGTAAAAGACACCAAAACGGGTGAACGTCGCAAGCATGACCACGTATTATAGACTGCAACAACATGCTCGCAAGTATCCGAATCACCTAAAAATCGACATATCTTTCCACCAACGGTGCAAGACGACTGAAATATCGAAGGACGTAGAGTAGGACTATCCGGTTGAGGAGGAGGGGAACATGCTTGCCGGGTGATCAAAGAAAGGTCCTCGTCATCCCTCGTAAAATCTTCTTGCGGACTATCATCGTCGTACTCATCAAATATCGGAGGGCCATCATACCCATCGTCATCACACACAAATTCCTCATAGAGGGGAGAAATGACGTCGTCGTCGTATATGGGGGGACCGTCATATACGTCACTGAAACCGGGAAGATGAACGCGAAGGTTGGCGATCAATTCTTGATGTTGCATGTCCAACTGGTCTTGTCGAATACGGAGAGCGGCCATCTTTGTGACTAGAGATCCCACTTGTTGGTGGATCTGCGTAACATTGTCGGAAGAAGATTTGCAACGCAAGCCTCGATCTTATTAACTATCAAGAACAACGAACACATAAATCGAAGGGACGAGAATAAACCGAAGGGACAAAACCATCTATTTTATTAATCAATTCAACTCCCTAATAACATTCTAAAACTCATCTATTTATAATATAAAATATACTTGAAGAATAAGAAACATATAAATACTAAATATAATAAAATCAAAACAAATCTCCTAAATATAATATTTGATATTGATTTCCATCCATATCTCCATCAAAAAGTCACATTAACTTGTGTTTAGAATAGATCTGCATATATGTATTTTGGTTTTGTTTTCCATAGTTAGCTTCAGTTGATGTGGGTAAAAATAATTCATTCGAAGTTTCGGTCTTCTTCACCTGTAAATATTGATTCGGCCTCAATCCATTGAGCTTGCAAAAATCACATCGCAGGAAGGCCTCAGTGCGGGGACTCCATGTAAAAGATGATATTTTTTCGTTGTATTTGAAGACAACTTGTATAATATGTGCAGAATAGATATAGAATAAATGTATTATTATAGAGAATGTGTTACATTGTAAGAGTCCAACATTTATATATGCTTCATATCTGAGGGTATAAGTGTCGCTTCACTCGTAATTATGGCACATATGATATTGTATATACTATTGAGAAAATAAGTTTGTTGAGTGGACAACTTAATATGAATGAATATGAGTGAAGTTGTTTTTATCAGGATTTTGAACTTGAATTATAAGCGTGAGCCAAATACTATGATACTATAAATTTTTTTATCTCATTCCAAAGTACGAATTTGTAAAAAAATGTTGAATTCGTTCATACATATTTAATTCTGATTCGGGTGGAATTTACACGTTTTAGAGGCACATGTGAAGCGTATTTTGATATGAGTTTCATTGATTTATGCTTTGATTATGATGATTTGAGCCAAAATGAGGGAAAGGTTGTGTTTTGTCGATTTTGTAGGAAATACGAGGGAATTTGGAGCAAAACACCAACCACACTTTACTGGACCAGGAATAGGAGTGCACCGTTGGATTCGTCTCGAAAAACGGAGTGGAATGAAAAAAAGAATCGAGTCAATCGGAGGTCGAAAGCTCGAGATACGAAGAGACGAAAAAGCATGCCCGAGTGGATTCTACCCGGGCAAGGGCAGATTATGAGGATGTTCGTATTTGGCCCGGGTGAAACCCACCCGGCCGGGTGGATTCAACCCGGGCAAGGCCAAAGAAGAGGGACTTTCGTGTTTTGGCCGGGTGGGATGCCCGGGTGGAACCCACCCGGCCGGGTGACATCATTCTCGGGGGTTTTTGGCCATTTTCTCCATTTTTGAGGGACCAACTTGCAATTTTGGCATCCAAACCCTATCCCACAAGGTTGTCTCCCTCAAAACACAACTTTTCCCTCATTTTGGCTCAAATCATCATAATCAATGCATAAATCAGTGAAATCCATATCAAAATACGCTTCACATGTGCCTCTAAAACGTGTAAATTCCACCCGAATCAAATTCCCTAAAGGCATAATTGATACGATTGAATAATATTATAACTGAATAAAATAAACTCATAAATTGAATGAATATTTGAATGGAATAGAATAAGAATAATCTTTTGTATGATTGATGTGAGTGGGTAATAAATTGTAAGTTGTTTTTATTATTGACTGTTGAATTATTTCTATTGATGATATATTATCGCTTATTTAATAATTATAATATTAAAACTTAAATTCATTGGAATTGAAAAACGATATTGTAAAAATAAAAACAAGTAATAAATATTTTTGTAACACAAAAATTTATATGAAATACTCCATATATAAAATTTAACTAATTAATGTAAGATCAAGGACGGAGCCACACTGGGCCCAGAGGGGTCCAGTGCCCCCACCAATTTTTTTTATATATATATATATTTTTCTAATAGTTATATATTATTAAAATATTATTAATATAATTAATGGAAATATAAATATTATTTTCATTTTGAGACATAGTTATTAAATTTAATCGAACATGTTGTACATTTATAATTAACAGTACTACTCCCTCCGTTTCTGAAAAGTTTGCAATTGATGGAAAGAAATTTAAGAAAAAAGTGTAATAATTAGAGTCTTGAAGATAATTTTATAAAGAATATTGAGTGTATGATGGACCCCAAAAAATAATGTATAAAGGATAAATACGTGTATATCGTGAGAGTGGCTATGCAAACTTTTCAAGGACGAAGGTAATATATTGTATGAATTATAGAATATTGAAATACATTAATGTATTATTTTAATAAAGACATTTATCGTTCAAGTAAAATAGTGCGAATAGTAAAATTTTCAAATAAGGAATGAAAATAATAAAAGTGAGTAATATTTTATCTTTAAAATAATGTAAATCGGGCCCCCCTACCTAAGTTTTCTGGTCACTGTGTAAGATGACACGAAAATTAATGTAAAATATGTTTCACGAACTTTTATAAACGGTCATAATTATATATATATATATATATATATATATATATATATATATATTACAAAGTGTTGTCTTTTTTTGTAAAATAGTAATAACAAAAAAATCGTTACTTATGACATGAAAGACATAAAATTATGAGGTATGAAAGTAATTACCACTCCTTAAATTAAAATATTATGTTTTTCAATATGCGAAATGATTTATTAAAATTTTAATAGATAGTAAATTGGGTGAAGTCTTAATTGCACATATACTTAAAAATATAATGCGTGATAAAACATGTTTTCCCTCTGAATTGTCCCATGCATGCATCGCGTGAATTGATTTAGCGGTTCATCTCCTCCTTCAATCCAAGTCCGCTTCGCTCACGCACCATGGTTATGGTGATCGCTTCGCCACGCATATCTGAACAATGCCACCCGATCCAATGTATTAATCCAATAGCGGTCTCATCCGAGTTGACTCATCAATCGTATCAAATTCCACCTTTTTTATCGCTACCGTTTTCTCCCTCCCTTTGATCGTGTGTCCGTAGATATTCTTTCTTCCGTTCTATGTGTTTTATGACAATTCATGAACATTTGATGCTTGAATTTATTTCAATAGGTTGATCTGCTGTATATCATTTCTGTTCCAGCTGCGTAGTTGTTTGTATGCACTACAATTCGAGGGTTTCGACTTGATGCTATCAGAGAATTGGGATATCTTGCTTCAATTAGGGTTCCACTCGGTTGATTGTGTCGACAATTTGACAGAATCACTCGGCTGGGACGACAATTTGTTGATATGATATTTGAATTGTTCGTGAATGGGATGAAATTGAAGAGATTTAGGATTTTCTTACAGATCCGCTAGCGTTTGATGGGGAATACATGCGCAGGCCCTAGGACGGGGAAGAATGGGTTCTTCGAATCTGTGACCGCCGCCGTTTGGAAACCCCGGCAGCCGGGCGCCCTCCCCGCCCCAAATCAAGAGCAAGAAATTAAGGATAATAATGATAATAACGACAACTCTTTGAATTCAGAAAGTAATGCTCAAAGCACCGCACCTACAACGACCAAGGTTTCCAGCGATGAAGCTGCGAAAACAGATCCCCAGAAACCTGTGAACCAGGAGAACAACAAGCCAACAGAAGGGGCAAAACAGAACAAGCCTACTAATATAAAGAGAGTATCAAGTGCAGGACTTCAAGTGGAGTCTGTTTTGCAGAGGAAAACAGAAAATATGAAGGATAAGTATACTTTAGGAAGAAAACTAGGGCAAGGGCAATTCGGGACGACATTCTTGTGTGTGGAGAAGGCAACTAACAAGGAGTTTGCTTGTAAAACAATTGCTAAGAGAAAGTTAACAACTGAGGAGGATGTGGAGGATGTTAGGAGAGAGATTCAGATAATGCATCACCTTTCAGGACACCCCAATGTGATATCCATTGTGGGGGCTTATGAGGATGCAGTTGCAGTGCACGTCGTGATGGAATTATGTGCGGGTGGGGAACTTTTCGATAGGATTATACAGAGGGGGCATTACACCGAAAGAAAGGCTGCAGAACTCACTAGGGTAACAGTAGGTGTTGTAGAAGCTTGTCATTCAATGGGAGTTATGCATAGAGATTTGAAACCCGAGAATTTCCTTTTTGCAAGTACGCAAGAGGAAGCGCCACTTAAGGCCATCGATTTTGGGCTCTCTGTTTTCTTTAGACCAGGTACTCATCTATGAACTTTTGGTTTTAGTTTTTGTGTGATTAGTTTTTCCAAAGATGATTCATGTATCCAGCTGAATATAGAACTGTATTTAGTTTGTACCTTGGGTGTTGGGAAGCTTGGAAAGTCAGGTGTGTTTTCCATTTATGGATTATCATTAACCCAACACTTATTGACATAATGTTCTAAGGTAATAATCCCTTCCCCATGGTTAAAATGACTTTTGAGTGATTATCTTGGACTGGATTTCTTGGATGTTGTATTTGGCATCTGAAAAATGATCAAAGCTGAAAAACAGTTTTCACATAACGATATTATTATTATTATTATTTTGTGTGTGTGTGTGTTAAATCCAACAACTTCTGAATTTCTACCTTACTATTGGTGTCTTAATTGAGTTCTGTACATTGTCAGAAAAAATCTATTAAGAATTGTAAAGCATGCTTATGAGTGTCTAAACTATATTGCTTACCCATTTATGTCAAGTAATTATCTCATGAAAGTCAGATTAGGAATTTTGTCTGCTTAAGCTACTTTCAAGTTCTACTGTTGTTACTTCCTCAGCTGAAGTATTCACGGATGTTGTTGGAAGCCCTTATTATGTGGCCCCTGAGGTACTAAGAAAACACTATGGCCAAGAATGTGATGTTTGGAGTGCAGGGGTTATCATTTACATATTGCTATGTGGAGTCCCTCCATTTTGGGATGGTAAAACATCTACTGTTGCTCCTTTTGTGTTTACTAGTTGTAATCTGATTTCTAACATGTAATGGATGCTCTCTTTCAGAAACGGAACAGGGAATTTTCGAGCAGGTTTTGAAGGGCGAACTTGACTTCGTTTCGGAACCTTGGCCTAGTATATCTGAGAGTGCAAAAGATCTTGTTAGAAGAATGCTTTCACGAGATCCCAAAAAGCGGCTCACAGCTCATCAAGTTCTTTGTAAGTATGCTGTCTATGAATAGATTGAAATGTTTCCACTTAAGGGTGTTAATAGGTAAATGATGTTGAATATGTTTGAATTTATGAAAGCTGTAGGAACAGAAAATTGTAGACTTGTGGATACTTGCATGATTGAGTGTAGCGGCTAGCAAGATTGTTTCATGTTGTAAACTAATCAAATTGTTTTCTTTAGGCCATCCTTGGGTACAAGTCGGTGGTGTAGCTCCTGATAAGCCTCTTGATTCTGCTGTTTTAACTCGTCTGAAGCAGTTTTTTGCTATGAACAAACTCAAGAAGATTGCAATCAGAGTAAGTTCTTTTGCTCTCTCGCTCTCTCTTCACATTTATATCAGTATCAACTCTAAGCATGTTCGAATGGAGGTTCATGAGTACTGATTAGTCACGACATAGTAACAGTTATCGTGCTGAGCAGATATCAGAACTTTCTGTGAAAAAAAGAAAGAAGATATTAGAACTTTCTGTTCACTCGATAGAGATGGGAAAAAAATAAATTATTGAAGATACATTTTTTAAACCATTACAGAAGTGATATGAATTTTCATAATAAAACAAAAAATCAATAGGATAGATTAATCTTCATTGTATATATAACAAATAACAATAGTATATTCTTTCACCAGTAACACCAGGACATCCTACAGCTGACAGAAACATGCTCTTATATGTAGGTAATTGCTGAAAGTTTATCAGAGGAGGAAATTGCAGGACTGAAGGAAATGTTCAAAATGATAGATGTGGATAATAGTGGACAGATTACCCTGGAAGAAATGAAGAAGGGCTTAGAAAGAGTCGGCGCCAACATCAAAGAATCAGAAATAGAGAATTTGATGCAAGCTGTAAGTCAAATTTTGTCAATACTTTAAAATGCTAAGAGTTTTTGCTCTCTCATATAAAACCATGCTTCGTTTCTTGTATTTGGGACAATGCAGGCGGATTTTGACAACAGTGGAACCATAGACTACCAGGAATTTGTAGCAGCAATGCTGCACCTAAACAAAGTTCAGAAAGAGGATCATATGTATGCAGCATTTTCGTATTTCGATAAAGATGGTAGTGGTTACATCACAAAGGATGAGCTTCAACAGGCTTGTGATCAATTTGGTCTAGGAGATGTTCAACTGGATGAAATCATAAGTGAAGTTGATAAAGACAATGTATGTTCTGTTCATCTTTCGGCACCTTGTTCTAATTTTACTGACGTCAATATCTGAAAATGTTACAATTTTTTCGTTTATTTTTTCAGGATGGCAGGATTGATTATAGTGAATTCGTGGCAATGATGCAAGATACTGGCTTTGCTAGCAAGGCATTGCAGACTAATATAAGCTTGGGTATAAAGGGTAGCTCTTAGTTCTAATCTCTAAAAACATCATATTTTTCCTTGTTTGTGTATATTTATGTATCAATGCAAGAACTGAGTTAAAAGATTAATCAGGATCTATTTATACAGTGGGACAGTGAGGTTTTCTGACCCCCTTGATTAGATTATCAGTTTGACATATTGTGAATTTTTTTTTTTTTGTCTACATTATAGTTGCATTATGTTTTAGCAATTACAGAATTGTTAATTCTACTTTCCTAATTTGTTTACTCCTGTTCAGGTTAAAAATCACACCTGAATACTTGATTAAGTAATTTAAATGTATTGCCACCACTCAAACTCAACTTTTTTTTTTAGGACCAAACTCTCAACTTGTATTTGAATTTGATTAATTCGGTAAAATTTGTTTTGATTCAAAGCTTCTAACACATCAAACAAACTTAAACAATCATGTCTTAAACTAACATGAAAATGTTTGAATACGACATACTTTGCACTAAATTATGCAACATATTATCTCATGACAAGTGGGTCATCGCACTTCTTGCATATTAACAAGCAGGTTTGGCATTGGACCTGCAACTGAGATTAATTAATCTAAAAATAAAAACTGATGCTTTTAAAAACATATACAGAAGAATTAAAAGATTAGAGGACACATTTTTAATTAATATATTCAGTCAGTGATCAAATTTGAGAGGACTATAAGATAAAATTCAATTTTTCCATAGTAGTAGTATATGATTTGTGGATTCATGAAATCACATCTCAATCACAATCACATTTTTTTATAAGATACTCACTGGATTATTAAAAAGAATCAAAATTAAATAAATTCATGTACCCAACTCATAATTTAGAAACATTATACTAAACATAATTTTATTCGATATGCGTATCTTCATCGCGTGAGAGATACAATTCACTTGTTATAAGAAACTAATCGCAGCCACAAGTGCCCATAAGATTGTTATTTCTTCATTTTCGTCCCCACAAAAAACAGAAAATTATCTAACTGCCCAAAAAATTAAAAAGAATATCCAAGATTCCGAATTCACGTTTCCATGCTACCATCTATTACACTGCAATCACCACGCAATCATATTCCTTTCCTGCTCAGACGCTGTTCCACCCCCTCCACCACCTCCGCCGCCGTCGTCGCAGCTGTTTATCAGGTATACTGACCGCTGCCTTTATAATTTTGCATATACGTTACTATTTATATTGTAGGAGTATGTGTTCATTTAGGATCGAATCTTTAGATCGTGGGAGCTTGATTTCTCTATTTTTCCCATGCAATTAAGTGGAATTAAAGTAGTGGATTTCCTTTCTGAACCGAGAACTCGATGTGTCGAGTAATATGATTATCAATTTTGCTCGATTTGTTTTGGATGATTACTTTCGGTGTTGAATGCTACAAATGAAACTCGTAATTGCAAAAGTAAATAAATACAATTTCCGAGTCTAGCATGATTTCATTTTGAGTTGTTGAGAATCTGTGAATCAATGATGAAGTTTTTGTGATTTGAATTGTATGTTTCTTTACTTTTGAGATGACTATAATGATTTGTTGCCTTCTGCGGCAACTAAGATGATTCTCTGTGGTGTAATGTTTGGATTTGTCTGTGAGATGGTAGAAGTATAGATGAGACTGTTCTAATTTCTACTTTTTGTCATCCAATAGAAATTAAAAAATCCTTAGAAGTATGAAGTGATATCCAATATAGTTTCCAGAAAACTATTAGGAGTTAGTTCTGAAGATTTAATATGGTGGAGGACTGCCCCTGTAATTGGCATCAGTTATCTGATGATTGTCGCGTCTTGTACTACCCCGTGAACTAATTAAATCAGGGATGTAAATTACCTTGGCCATTAACAAAAGAATGAAGTCCATCAAAAGGTTATTCCCCATTCCCCTCACAAACTGTAGGTCTGCAAGAGCAATCGACAATGAAATTGAAGAGGATAGGAAAATGAATCTTCTACTTAGTTCTCTCAAAAGTTGCTACACGGTACATCTAAAACTATAAATATAAAGTTATATTTCAACTGAGTAGATTGATGAAGAAACATCAGGTCTGTGCAATATAATACAGGTTAGTGCATTTTCTTGGGCAACCATTTTTTTGTTTTTAAATTTTAAATATCGGATTCGTTTACGTTTCATTTTACTTTGAACTGCGGCTCATAATAAGAACGGATGCTCAGATCGATCGACTTGGGGAGAAGAACAACATGAATTTACTGTTTTTCAATTAAATATAAGTTGGTTTGCTTCCCAGTTGTTTAAATTTTTTACTTTTAATTTATTGTGTGAAAGTAAATTTAATTTTGAACAATTAGATTTGCATATATGTATTTCTAGTGCTGTGTTGAAAAAGATTGGTTTTTCATATATCTTATAACCCTTCTTGAAGGTTTTCTGTTGAAAATAAACTCATGTCCTGTTTTAACTTGTATCATATTGTTCTCTTGTAAAAAAAATTGAATCAATCATTAATCATTTTACAGAACAAGCATTTTATTTGAAGCATTTCTGCAAGATTTTTACACTTATATTAACCACAAAATTGTACATATATAACTATACCTCCGAATCATGAAACTTATATCAAGCTTTGAGCAATTGTTTAGTTTGCTTATGCACTTAGTTGATATGCCCACTCCAGATGCATTTCGCTGTGCTATTTTATTTCTTCGAGGCTAATAATTTCCGATTCAAATCAGAAATAATGTCGAGATTAATTGGATATTTGGATATTAGCTATAAAAATAAAACAATGAAAATCTCAGAAATAAGCAGATATCACTGAAGAAAGCAACTGACGTGGTTAGGCTTGCTTGTGTTCGTGTCACCATACTGTTCTGACATATTAAAAAAGAAAAATATATATGTAGTATCACACCCATTTTCATTGTGCGTGAGGATCACGAATTCACCACAGAGAGAGAGAGAGTTTCTGCTCAATCGCCATGTAGACATGCCTCGATATGGACAGAAACTGCTGATTTTATATATGTATAGATTTATCTGATGATTATTTTATTACTCTTACTCCACGGAGTGTTACTTGCTTAGGGTGACATTAATTCTATAGGCTATCATTAGGCATTGAGCTCATTTGCACTGTAGCAATCTACCTTCATGATTTCTCGTTTGTTTTCAGAGTGAATCTAGCCTAAGTAAAACAATGGATCGTCTAGCTGGGAATGCTCACCTCATGATTGTATCAGATCTTGATCATACAATGGTAAGTTGCAACTATTCTTGTTTTTCTGTTTATAGGGACTGGACTGATGACAGACAGCATTCTGCAGGTTGATCATCATGATCCCGAGAATCTCTCTATTCTTAGATTCAATGCCTTGTGGGAAGCAAATTATCGAAGTAATTCTTTGCTAGTTTTCTCAACTGGGAGGTCACCAACACTATACAAGGAACTGAGGAAAGAGAAGCCCCTGCTAACCCCTGACATTACGATAATGTCTGTGGGAACTGAAATTACATACGGTAATTCTATGGTACCAGATGATGGTTGGGTTGAGTTCTTAAACAATAAATGGGACAGGAACATTGTGGCTGAAGAGACACACAAGTTTACTGAGCTTACTCTTCAGGTATGGCTTAATAATAGCACAAGCCTTGGATAAACTCTAGTTAGACAACCACTACTATTTCATGCACCATTCTTGACACATATGGGGACTGTATTCTTTTATGCATTAAAATATGAATTGGTTTTTTCATGAGGGTACTTATTGTATGATAACCTTCTGGGATCATGCAGTCTGAGACAGAGCAACGGCCACACAAAGTAAGCTTTTATGTTCAGAAAGAAAAGGCCCAAGACATTATGAAGTCTCTTTCAACTCGCTTGATGGAACGTGGGGTATGTTGAGCCTTTCCCTTTGCAGTAAAACTATGCCAAAATTGCATCTCAACAATCTAGTCACTTTCTATTAGTGGGTGTAACACTGTGTTTCTTTCTGGTCTTAAGACATAGTGTTTCCGTTTTGATGCTTCAGTTGGATGTCAAAATAATATACAGTGGAGGAATGGACTTGGACATTTTGCCACAAGGTGCTGGCAAAGGCCAAGCACTTGCTTATTTACACCAAAAATTCAAGGCTGCGGGTAAATTGCCTAAGAATACACTTGTTTGTGGTGACTCTGGAAATGATGCTGAGCTGTTTACTATCCCAGATGTACATGGTGTTATGGTTAGTGTTTTACCTAATCTGAAGGAACAATTTTGTGTCATCCTGATGATCGGATGCTATCATGTTATGCTTGAGCACTTACTGATATGTATAACTTTTTGAGTTTACAGGTCAGTAATGCCATGGAAGAATTATTGCAGTGGCGTGAGGCAAATGCAAAAGATAATCCTAAAATAATTCATGCAACAGAGAGATGTGCAGCGGGTATTATACAAGCCATTGGTCACTTTAAACTAGGTCCAAGTATACCTCCCAGAGATGTTATGGATTTGTCTGACTCAAAAATGGAGAAATTTGATCCTGCTTATGAAGTTGTGAAACTTTACATGTTTTATGAAAAGTGGAGACGTGCTGAGGTTGATAATTCTGAGATTTGCTTGTCAAGTCTGAAATCAGTTTGTGTACGTTCTGACCTTGCTTTTTACTGTTCTGCTTCTAGTGAAACTGCGTCTGTGTATTCAGTGATATATAGTTTAAATTCCTTTTTTCTTTTGTTAAAGTATGAAAATCAAATTTTAATTCATTTGTTGTTGGTGCAGAGGTACTCATCCATATCATTGTTAAAAATTGTGTGCATGCCTGGGACAATTTTTTTTCTTTTTCTTTTTTAGTAGGTTTACCATTTGAAAAATGTTAAAGATTTAATAATGGCATAAAAACGTAATCCTGCTTATTCAATTCTTCAATATCCAATGGCTGTAGGCATCAGTTTCTATTTTTGCTCTTGCAGGATACATCTGGAACTTATGTTCATCCTTCTGGAACTGAAAAACATCTTTTCGAATGTGTAAACTCTCTGAGAACATGTTACGGGGACCAAAAGGGGAAGCAATTTCGTGTTTGGGTAGATCAGGTTTTAACTGCACAGGTCGGTTCAGACTCGTGGTTGGTGAAGTTCAAGAAATGGGAACAGTCAGGTGAGCCTTTGTTTCTCTTTTGGTTTGATTAGTTTGATTTTTGATGTATGGAGAAACAAAGGGAGGCATCAAACTTTTCAAATGTTTTTTTTTTTTTTATTACAATCGCACCTGGTAAAAATCACAAAAATGCAAGCAATATTTCTCTCATGTCCACAGGCATATGAGCCCCTGAGAATTTTAGGTAAGAATCTTTAGATGAGCATGTAACTTTCAATTGTTGCATTTGATTGGTCAGTTCTTGAATGATCATATCTGTCTTTCTGAGTTAAACCCGAGATTTTCAAACTAACGATCCATCTTCCTTCATCTGATTAAAAGCTTCCCACATTTTGCAGGTGAAGAGCGGCTATGCTGTTTGGCTACTGCACTATTAAGTTCTGAAGTAAGTAGTCACCCAATTTCTCGTCTCAATATAGCCTGCCCTTGTTACGAGTTTGTAATATCCTTTTGTATTTGGCCTCAGGGTGTGAGTGTTGCAGATGGGCTAACTTGGGTGCATGTCCATCAGACATGGTTGAATGAAGCAAGGCCAAGCAGTGGTGACGCAGCCTGGTTTTTCTAGATTATTTCCTTTAACTCTTTCTTTTATGAAAATAAATTCAAAAGCCACTTGATTGCTTTTACTCTTGTTATTTTCCCTTATTAATGATACATTCCATCCAAGTATTAATTATGTGAAGATGGATTTCTAGTTTTTCCTCATCTTTTGTGTTTTAAATTGCTGGAAATATGTGTTTTGTGTGTGTCCATTTGCTTATTATGCAAGTTGGGCTTATTATTCTTTCTGCATTTTAAATCCTACATTATTCAATCTGTGTATGTTATGTGTGCAAAATGATAGTACTATTAGACATGTTTGGTTTACAGGTTGGGATAGATAAGGTAGGATAGGATTAGATGGGATTGCATTATTTTTTGAATTGAGATTTTACAACTTGATTTTACAACCTTGTTTTTAAAACCAAAAGTAAACATACCCTAAGTGATCCGATTTATTTTTTTATTTTATATAAATTTCGACTTAATTCACAAAATAAACTGAACTATATAGTAAGAAATATTAGTTCATACAAATACAAAAGAAATTATTAGTTTGTAATATACCTTTTTCATTACACCAACTAATATTTTTTTACCATATTTTCCATGATCAGTGAAAAAGCAGTAAGAACAATTTGGATCGAAATTGCACATGTTGCATGGTGTTTTTGAATTGATAGGGACATAGGTAAGAGCTTCATTTGATTTCATTTCCACATAATAGTTAATCCATTATCTACAATTTTTTAAAGATCAGTTTCTACAATTTTAGCATAACATTAACATATACTCCGTACTTCTATATTCACACTTTTCCCTTTTTATAGTTCAATTTCATTATTTTTATTTTTTTTATTTTAAAAATAATAATTTTACTAATTATTTTATTAATAAACAATTACTTATTTATAAATTGATTTCACAATCTGTAATTTCTTTTAATTAATTGATGAAATTCCATAATTTGTATCTCATATTTAAAATTTCAAAATAATAAAGCCCACCAACGTTTCAATATTATATTATCCTTTTTCGTGAAACCAAAGCAAAATCACGTGGGACGGCTGCTTCTCTTCAAATTTCAAAAATTCTATAGCCAAAACTATATTTAAATTTGATTTAGATCATTTTTTTTTTTTTGGAAAGAATTTAAATCATATTTTAAAAAATCAAAATTCAAACATTTATTTTCTTGCTTCCCCATTTACTTTACTCTACATTTTTTTCTCCGCAGAATCTAACCTCCGCACTCGTTATAAAGAAAGGGGGCTGTTCAGATCTGAAATATTGGATCTCACTCTCAACATTCTCCACTCTCGAAATAGTTATTCCGCAATTCAAATTCCATTCTCAACGATTGAAGATGACTATTAGATTGCTCTACGGATTGGTGTTCCTCACCTTCTCCACCGCTTGCTTCCTCGGCCTCCACCTAATTCTCCAGCCGGTTTTCTATTACACCTCCTGAAACATCGCCGGCGCCGCTGGATACATCTGAAACGGGTGCGTTTCTCCTTAAATTAGATTATACTATAATATAGGATCGTGTACAAATTATGTAGTGGTGTTGATGATTTCCTGGAAACGACAGAGAAATATGCGTCCTTCGTTTCCGCAATGGATTGTCTTTGTTGTTGTTTGGGTTTCTGGTTAATAGATTAGCCTATGAATCTCAATTTGGTTTTCTTTGCTCCTATGTCGTGATACTTTTAGGATCGATGAATTACTAATAGATCAAAAACATGTGATTCTACCTTTTCTAATTAATTGTTCTTCGAGAAATTCAGACCATGAATATGTGACCGCTCTCCGTTGAAAGTTATTTTGTTTTTTGTTACTTTTTGGTGAAGAGGTTGATCGTTAATTGTTGACCCTACGTCACTGGCTTACTTTCGGCGGCCCGTCTCCTCTCTCAAAATCGGATAATATATATATATATATATATATATATATATATATATATATATATATATATATAGACCAATGTTGTTGAATTAACCGTGGATCCGTGATCGTATGCTGAATGAATAGTTTACAGTTTTTGTTTAGAACGCAGATGACTTACCTGGTGTTAAGAAATGTACTCAGTCATTAGCTAATTCGAATATTCTCCTGTTTGAGATGATTGATACTAGATGTAAGGAATGAATTGAAGAAATGATGTTGTAACTTCTTTGGGGGAAAAATACAGTAAAAAAACACGGATGATTTTATTTACAATTTTTACATTTTCAAAATTGGTTATCAGGCCTAATTCCAAAATCCACCATCTTATTAAAAGCCCTAATTCCACCGCCTGACTACAATTCAGAAGATTTCGTCCTTTAATCTCAGAAAAAAACCAACAAAATTGGAAACTGTCTGATACTTAATTCCTAGGATATCTACAAGAATGTGATGAGTTTCTTTACTGTGTTGATGTTTTTTTGCCCAAATGAAGATCCAAGATTCTTGGAAAAAGAAGCAAATAGAGTAAAAGATGATTCAATATATTGTATTGGGGCTGTCTTTCTGTAGAATGCGTGAGAGATCGTTTCTAGTAATTAAAATGGAAAAATCACACAACTATGTTGAAGGGATGCATAGCCAGTTGGATATCTATTCTATTTTATTTCATTATGGCTTACTGTTTAGTCCATTTATGAAATTTTGACTGACGTTTGCATATTGGAATTCAAGATAGCAATCGAATAAAAAATAGCTGGAATGTTGTGCATATTGGACCTATATTAGTAAATACACTCTCATTCTTATTTATTGTATAGGCCCATCTTAGTTTCCTATGGGCTCTCTTATAAAGCCCATTAGGGTTAGGTTAGACCTAATTCTCTCTTGTATAAATACCCATTGTAAATCTCCTTTACAACTAATCAAGAAATAATATTTCCAATATTGTTCATTTCTCTATATGGTATCATCGAGTCATTCGGCTCACGCCTGATCCAAATCTTAGCCGCCGCCGCCGCTGTATACTCCAGCCGCCGCCGCTGCCGCTCCTCCCTCACTGCCGCCGCCGCCTTCGTCTCAGAAGTGCCGCCGCTGCCTTCTTCCCCGACGCACCACCGTCGCCTTCCGTCTTACGACGCCTCACTCCGCTGCTCCCTCACACCAATGGCCGCCTCTCCTCCATCGTCGGCACCAATCACCTTCAAGGGACTCGCAAATATGTCCCTGAAGCTCAACTCCACCAACTATGGTGCTTGGTCCTTCCAACTTCGTCTTCTCCTCACTGGACACAACCTCCTAGGCTATGTCTTGGACACACATCCTTGCCCCTCGTCCACATCCCCAGCCGCCGACGGCACCGCCAACACCACCGTTCCCAACCCGGCACACGACCTATGGGTGTGTCAGGACAATCTCATTTTCTCAGCCATGGTCGGATCTATGTCCCCGGAACTAATACCATTTGTTGCCTCGTCAAAAACCTCTTGCGAAGCCTGGAAAATGCTTGAGAGCATGTATGGAAAGCCCTCGCGAGGTCGCATTCTTGCCCTCAAAACCAAGTTTCGCTCCCTGTCCAAAGGTGCTCGCCCGGTCTCCGACTTCCTCATGGAAGTTCGCTCTGTAGTCGACGAGCTTGCTCTCCTCGGCATTTCCTCTGACGCCGAGGACGTCACTCTCCAGGTCCTAACCGGCCTTGATGAGTCCTACAATGACATAGCAAATGCCATCCAAGCTCGCGAACAGCCCATCTCGTTTGCCGAGCTCTGCGACAAGCTCCTCAGTACCGAGGCTCAACTTGCCTCGCGACCAACCTCGACCATCATACCTGCATCTGCTCTCACTGCTGGTAAACCTCATCATCGCTCCTCGCGACCTGACTCGAGGTCCAAGACTGCTGACACTCGTCCTCGCCAGCCCTCGCAAAGGCCCTACCTTGGCACCTGCCAATATTGTCGTACACCAGGGCACACTGCTCGCACCTGCCCTGAGATTCCCTCATCGCTCACTGCTCCAACCACTGGTCCTCGTCGCCCACCTGGACAGTATCCATCGACCCCCCGCCACAATCGAACAGGTGCTCGCCCGGCGTACTCGGCTCACTCAGCCTCCTCGGCACACCCTGCCGAGCCCTGGATTCTTGACTCGGGTGCTTCGCATCACATCACCAACGACCTCGCCAACCTATCTCTTCACTCACCATTTGATGGGCCTGACAATGTTGAAATTGGTGACGGTAAAGGTTTACACATATCTCACACTGGCTCTATGCGGTTTCCTCAACTTGAGTCTCTTAATTTTTCGAATGTCCTGGTTGTCCCACACATCTCGAAAAACCTGATCTCGGTCTCTAGCCTCTGTCGTGATAATAATGTTAACATTGTCTTTGATCGTTCTTCCTTTCAGGTGCGGGATGGTCACTCGGGGAGCATTCTCCTCGTTGGGAGTCGTATCAATAACTTGTATGTCTGGCCGGCACACATGTCCACCACCTCCCCGCAAGCCTTCACCACTCAACACCCCACAACGACTACCTGGCATGCTCGCCTTGGCCACCCATCGACAAAAATCCTTGTTCACACCCTCTCCAAGCTCAGCTTATCCAGTGCACCCTCCAAACATTTCAATTGTAACTCTTGTTCTTGTATCAAAAGTCACAAATTACCTTTTTATGATTCAAGCATTGTGTCCACTAAACCACTTGATGTTATCTTTTCTGATGTCTGGTCGTCGCCTGTCTTGTCTCCTGATAACTTCAAATATTACGTGCTATTTGTTGATCACTTCAGCAAGTACATATGGGTTTATCCTCTAAAACGAAAATCAGATGTTCTCCCCACGTTTATCACATACAAAACTCTTGTTGAAAACAACTATCAAAACACAATCAAAACTTTCTACTCCGACAATGGGGGAGAATTCATTGCTCTTCGCCCCTTTCTTCAAACTCATGGCATTGCGCATCTCACCACCCCACCTCACACTCCCGAACATAATGGCATGTCTGAACGTCGCCATCGCCATGTGGTCGACACAGCCCTTGCTCTCCTTCATCATGCTTCTATGCCCCTCACCTATTGGCCCTATGCCATCTGCTCGGCAGCATACACCATAAATCGCCTTCCCAAAGTTAACCTTGACATGATCTCTGCCTATGAAAAACTCACTGCTCGCCCCCCGAATCTGACCAAACTCCGTGTTTTTGGTTGTCTCTGCTATCCTCTGCTTCGCCCTTACACCTCCCACAAACTTGATCCCCGCTCTACTCCATGTGTCTTTCTTGGGTACTCGCCCACACAGAGTGCTTACCTCTGTCTTGACCGCTCCACACACCGAATCTACACCTCGCGGCATGTTCAATTTGTTGAACATACGTTTCCCTTTTCCACCCCCTCTCCCATTATTCAACCATCTCTCTTACCAACCTCCACCTCCTCGCCGCATCCTTCCTCTGACTTCAGCTCCTCGCCCACTCTTCTCACACCTTTGCCACCTCACTCTACCGCGACCGACCAAGTGCCGACCACTACCATTCCCCAGCACCCCACACTGGTCGACCAATTGAATATAAACCCGCCGATCATAAACCCACCTACCTCCCCGCTGCCCGCCACCGCGTCTGACATCCCTGTGCCGACCAATGCTCCCTTACGACCTCCTACATCTCGCATGGTAACTCGAGCTAAGAACAACGTTTTCAAGCCAAATCCGAGGTATGGGCTTACTTCTGTCATCACTTCTGACATTGAACCGAGCTGTGTGTCACAGGCACTCAAGGACAAACACTGGCGAGCAGCCATGTCGGCTGAGTTTGATGCCCTTCTCCAGAACGGCACCTGGGACTTAGTTCCTCCCAATGCATCTCAAAATGTGGTTGGCTCTAAGTGGGTGTTTCGTATTAAGCGAAAACCTGATGGCACCTTGGATAAATACAAGGCTCGTCTGGTCGCCAAAGGCTTTCATCAACGACCAGGTGTTGACTTCACTGAAACATTCAGTCCTGTTGTCAAGCCCGCCACTGTGCGAACAGTCCTAAGCATTGCGGTTACCAACAACTGGCCTCTTCGCCAATTCGATGTCAACAACGCTTTTCTCCATGGAAAGCTCTCCGACACAGTCTTCATGGCTCAACCTCCGGGCTTCAAAGACAAGACATTTCCCACCTATGTCTGTCAGCTTCGCAAATCCATCTATGGACTAAAGCAGGCTCCTCGCACATGGTACTATGCTCTTCGCACCTTTCTCGAAGAAATTGGATTCATCCCCACTCACTCTGATGAATCTTTGTTCGTCTACAACAACAATGGGGTGGTCGCCTACTTCCTTGTTTATGTTGACGACCTCATACTGACAGGCAACTCCTCGCCCATGCTCGCCCGGGTAGCTGCCGACCTCAGTACAACTTTTTCAGTCAAGGACCTTGGTCCTCTATCCTATTTCTTGGGAGTTGAAGTTCTTCGCTCTACAACGTCGTGCCTGCTCTCCCAACGCAAATACGTCACTGATCTGCTCGCCCGATACAACATGATCGACTCTAAACCAGTCCAAACTCCACTATCCACCTCTGCTCGCCTTACTCTCTCGGATGGCACCTCTCCCACTGACTCCACTCAGTATCGTCAAGTGCTCGGCAGCCTTCAGTATCTCCAGCTCACCAGACCTGACATCGCCTTTGCCGTCCATAAGCTATCTCAGTTCATGCATGCACCCACCATCACGCACTGGAATGCCGTCAAACGTCTGCTCCGCTACCTCAATGGTACAAGGGATGTTGGAATCAACATTACCCCATCCTCATCCTCCTCGCTCCACTGCTTCACGGATGCTGACTGGGCAGGCGACCGTGATGATCGCACTTCCACAAGTGCCTATGTCGTCTTTTTGGGGGCCAATCCTATCTCATGGTCGTCCAAAAAGCAGAAGTCTGTTGCTCGCTCATCCACTGAGGCCGAATACATAGCCATTGCAACAGCAGCCTCTGAAGTACAATGGCTAACATCCTTACTTAAAGAACTACACTTCCCCGACTCTCCGGTGCCAGTCATCTACTGTGACAACATTGGGGCCACCTACTTATGCTCAAACCCTGTGTTTCACTCACGAATGAAACACATTGCCATCGACTTCCACTTTGTTCGTGACCTCGTCAAAACTGCTCGGCTCCGCATCTCGCATGTCTCCACTGCCGACCAGCTTGCCGATGCCCTCACCAAGCCTCTCTCCGGTGCTCGCCTTCAGCTTCTTATGACCAAGATTGGACTATCCTACGGTACTCCATCTTGAGGGGGCATATTGGACCTATATTAGTAAATACACTCTCATTCTTATTTATTGTATAGGCCCATCTTAGTTTCCTATGGGCTCTCTTATAAAGCCCATTAGGGTTAGGTTAGACCTAATTCTCTCTTGTATAAATACCCATTGTAAATCTCCTTTACAACTAATCAAGAAATAATATTTCCAATATTGTTCATTTCTCTATAGTGCATTCATATAATGACAAAATTGCCCTCTTACATTTTCTGGAATTACCCTAGCTTTTCATTTCTGTACTGTATCGCTGAAAAAAAAAACAAAAAATATGTGCGGTAACCAGATGAATATGAAACAAATTATGTATGATAAAACAAAATATTGAAAGCTCACTATGAGTCTATGGCACATAAGATAACATTCAATTAAGTATTTTAGTCTTATTTTCATTGAAAACATAATCCAATCGATTTGAGCTTCCTAAAGAACCTAAATTCATGGTCATATAATATAATAAATTGGGTTGGTCTGATATGGACTCGAGTGCATGTTGTGCACCTTAGTCCATGTTGCACTTTTCAATTTAATGACTTACACTTTTTGGTAAATGATGTTGTACTTTTCAATTATTAAACTGTATAATAATATTTTTAGTAATAATTGAAAAATACAACACCATTTACAAAAAAAATGTAAGTCAGTAAACTAAAAAGTGCACAGCATGCACTCGAGTGCATACTAGACTTTACCTAATAAATTAGATCTTTGGAGTATAAAACCACTCATATAAATTTGTATCAACTTATTTTCTTAAAATTCTATATACGGTACAAATTATAAAAAATATACTCCCTCCGTCTCGGAGGAATTTGCACCCTTTGACCGGCACACATTTTAAGAAATGTGTAAGAAAAGGTGTAATGATTGATGTTTTGAGGGGTAGTTTTGTAAACTTTTATGAATAAAGTAAAGTAAAAAGTAGATTAAGTGTGGAAAAGTAATGGCATATGGGTAAATATGAGTATATTTCAAGGGTGAGAGTTGTGAAGATATTTCCTTTTATGGAGTGTGCAAATTGGTATGGGACATCCATATATGGAAAGTGTGCAAATTCCTGTGGGACGGAGGGAGTACTATGTAGTATATAAAAATCAACACTCCCTCACACTTCCAAGTAATTTCAATTTTACCTCACCACCTAACCAATCTCGCCTCCGATCTCACCTCTCCCACCCATATGCAGACCTGTCAAATTGGGTCAGTCCCGTTGAATCAACCTGCTCTCATCTATCTCACCTCCCCCACCTATATGCAGACCTATCAAATTGGCTTGGGCCCGCTCTCGTCTATTAGTATAAAGGGTTGGGTTGAGTGATTGTAAGTAAGTTAAGGAGCCGGCCTACCCGGGCTGGACAACATAAGCAACGGGCTTGGGCGGGGCAGATTTTTGTTTTAAAAAAAATATTATTCTGACTAGAGACGCGTAAAATCTGATGTCGCCGTATCTGGGAGAACAAAACTTTTTTGGTTGACAAGAAAACCTTAAAAATGCGTCACTCCCACTCCCAGTCTCTTGTCGTTGGTAGTTTGCGACTTTGCATCTAGGATACCAGTTGAACCGCTGTTGAGGGCTTGAGGCTCTACACGATCAAGTTTGTTCGCACATCCTGTCGTTCCAGATTTCCAATACATTCGCACTCATGCATGCATTCACCGTCTTTTCTTTATTAATATTCGTTCAGACTTACAACAGCTGACCGCTTCCAGTCCACACGCGTCACAGACTCACAGGTCAGCCATTGCTTTGTTTGTTTGTTTTTTTAAATTCTAAGTTAATTTATTAATCATTGCGTGGTCTGTGAGTTGTAAGATTTGGGATTCACTTGATAATTTACTTTCGTTTATGTATGTTTGAATTTGTAATCATTTTGTTGGTATTTAGTTGTAAAAAATCCAATAAAAAATCAGGGATAGATTTTCCCGTTACTGACACAAATTCATGCGTAGTTATGAACACCACTAAAATCAAGCACTCCCTCCGTACACACGAACTCTATTTTCATACTTTTAGACACACGTTTTAAGACAAAAATAGATAAAGTAAAAGTATTGTAATATATTGTGAGTTCCATAGTAAATAAAATGATTGTTTATGAATAAAATTGTGTGACATTTTAAATAATTAATTGATGATTGAAGAATAAATATAAAGTTAACTTTACAATAAAAGGTATGATAACATAATTTGTGGACGAACTAATAAGACAAGTGAGAATAGAGTTCGTGGTTGGAGGGAGTAATTAATTTTAAAAAAGTGGTACTCCGTAGTATTTTTTTTAACTGTATAACAATAATTAACACAAGTTAACTATATACTTTTTTTTTTTTCATATTCAACTATTTAACTATTGTTTTCTATATGTAGATGAAGATTGTGCATGCACTCATACAACTTTGTTAAGCAAAGGATCTTCGTCTAATGTTGTTGAGAATAGTGAGGAGGAAAGTTATAAATAAAGAGGACTTTGATGATGATATTGTTGATAATTTTTAATTTAGAAAAGTTGTGTATTTGAACTTAATTAAGAGATTATTTTGAGACTTTATGTTTAGTGTTGATGAACTTTTATATATACATTTTATTTATTTGGACTATTTTGTGTACATTGTAATGAAATTAAATTATTATGAAATTAATTTGTCAGTCGGCTAACAATATATTCTACCATTGCTACCTCTTTAGTTTTTTTTTTTTCTTTTTTTCCAAATTATTACTCAAGAATACATAATTAAGCTTCGTATCAAAACATTTTTAGCAACTTATAAGTTATTGAAAGACATTACATAAGATTTTTAGGCAAGTTATAAAATGGTGGAGATTTGTTCTAAATGAGACTGAGAGAAAATATTTAATTCAAAATTGTACCAGAATAATAACGAGACTGAATATTGGGTAATTATAGTGGTAATGACAATAAAATGGTCAATTCACTTTCATCATATTCATATTTGTGTGGCAATGTGTGTTAATATAAGTTAATCAACAATCTTTTTCTCTCCACTTGTTCTAAGATTAATTAGAGAAAAACAGTAACTATTGTTTTCGTTACAATACAGTACTATTTAATGATTATTCTAGTAAAAAAAATAAAAAATGATATTTATAATTTTAGATAAGAAAATCAGATTGTTACATACTTACATTATTGGGTAGGAAGACGTTGCTTATACTCCACCGTATGTATTTATTGTAAAGTTGTGGTCATACATACTTATTAAAGTTGGCAATTCCAAAACAAGTGTCACGATAGGGTGGCAAATAGTGCTTGTATTTGACACGACTTTTAGTTCCATTGTTCTTGAGATCCATGCTCAACTTATTTTCCACGCGTTAAACAATGTCACTACCGATCAATGCGCGCTTATGCACTCTCCCCCCACGCTACCCATAAGTTATATCTAGTCGTGACAAATTGTGCTATCCTGTCGGGTTTTGTGTCAACACAATAGTGATAAGATACAATAAGGTTAAACAAAAACACGACACGATAAGAATATGTGTCAACAAAACAGTAATACAATAATTTTTCGTGTCGACACGACACGATGACAACACGATATTTTTCGTGTCGACGTGACACGATAACAATACGATATAAATAAATAAATTTAAAATTGCATTATCGATCAACTGTGCTGTGTCGTATTAGGTAAATAACATGTTATTAACGGATTATTGAGTTACCTGTTAATTTTATCGTGCTTAACGGATCGACACGAACACAATACAAAATTTTCGTATCGTTATCAGGTCGACATGATAACGACACAAACCCGATAAGGTCAAACACTAACCCGTAATTTTCGTGTCGTGTCGAAAATTGCCACCCCTAATTATATCCACCCATTTAAATATATATAATTACAAATTAAATAGCTTTCAAAATTACAAATTAAATTTAAGCGAACAATATTTAGATATGTGTCTACATTCTATAACACGCAATTTCAATATGCGAGACACGTAGAGTGAGTATATATACAAAAAACACCCACATTATGTATAAGTATAACCAACGTTTATGCTTAATGGAATTAATGAATACCACATGAAAATATTCTATTTAAATTTATTCTCATACTAGTACTTTTATATATATACATTTTTTTATGAAGGTTTTATGGTATTAAAAATATAAAACATAGAATATAAATTATTCAGTTTTTTTTTTGAATAGATTGCGTGTTCCCCCGTTCATCATCAAAGATTCAAAGATGGTGACCATCACCAGATAGTCCAAGTCAATTATAACTTGTTCAATATAAATTAATCATCCAAGAAAGTAGGTTGCTTTTTTAAAGAAAATAATTAACGAGATTCTTCAAACTTATGTTTTAATTTACCTCATAATTCGTTTAATTAATCTGAAACGTGAATATATATATATATATATATATATATAAGGTTGGTCTGCTATGGACTCGAATGCATGTTGTGCACCCTAGTCCACGTTGCACTTTTCAGTTTACTGACTTACACTTTTTGGTAAATGGTGTTGTACTTTTCAATTATTAAACTGTATAATAATATTTTTAGTAATAATTGAAAAGTGCAACATCATTTACCAAAAAGTGTAAGTCAATAAAACTGAAAAGTGCACATGAACTAGGGTGCACAACATGCACTCGAGTGCATACTAGACTTTACCATATATATATATATATACACAATTACAAAGAATGTCAGAATCCAGACCTAACACCTTGGAGTTGTGCGATGCACGTATAATTTTTCTTTGTTTCTTTTTCACCATGTCGTGTGAACTTAGAAACATGGGAAAGGTAGTTAGGTCTAAATTAATTAATATATATAACCAGTCAATTCTCACGTTCAATATTATTTTATTACCATAAACTTAAATTAAATTACAATTACAATTAAATTACAACATTGCTTGCATACAATTGTGAAATGAGTGTATTTTGGTAAATATTGAGTGTTAATAAACGTTGCACTTTTAAAATATAATTAAATAAATAAAATGTCAATTCCTCTACCGGAATTAGACCAAGAATTAAAATTTAATTTTTTGTTGTCTTATTACGTTGTAAGATTCGTCATATGAAACTTGCTCTTGTCCTCCTCATGATAACAATCTCTATAAATTCGAGAATGACTCTTCTCAATTTTCTTGCCCTTTTCGTCCCCATATAATATTACTCACAAGAGAGAGAAAATGGAATTAGATTCTTTAAAAACGGGTTTCATGGCAGTTTTTGCAGTTTCAGGAAGCGTGGTTTTCCTTGCAATGAAAGCTCACGATCGTCTTCTCTCAGATTTCATCAACAAAATGGAATTTCAGATCAAAACTTCAACAAGTAATTCTTAACTTTAATTTATTTTTCTTAATTTGACTTTTATTGTTCTTTCTAATTGTATTTTGCATGAATATATATATAGTGGTTGTGAAGGACGAGGCAAAGAAGAAGGTGAGGTTTGCCGATGACGTGTCGACGGCAAAGAAAGCTTATAGGAGGAATCAAAATCCGGCGGCGGCAAGAGTACCCGGCGGGAGTATTAATGCTGAAAAGTTTGAACGTATACCCCAAAATTGGCAAGTTATGTACAAAGGCATTTTACAAAACAGGAGGGTATAACTATAATGTAACTAACTTCTGATTCTGTTTGCACGGGCATGAGACCCATGTATTAGTTGTAGGGTTTTATTTTGTGGTTCACTATTTGATTTGTATAGTGTCATTTCCAAATGACATAATATGTGTTAAAATTTCACATTTCTCTATACATCTTATTTTGTGATTCACCGTTTAGTTTATTTACTGCTGGAAATAATACTATCAACCCAAAAATTTTCAAATTATTTTAGAATACACTTACATTTTATAATTCTAAATTATATTTGATTCATTTCATAGTTTGCTTTAATTTTATTTGTATTTTTTAAATTCTCAAATATAGTTATTATTTTACTAGTATATTATACTAGTATTTCTTAATCAAAATAAACCATAAGAATGAATGGGAGGGTGTATATAAAATGTAAGTATGGAATTTGTATTCAAAGTTATGCTGCAAAATTAGCCGTGTACCTATTTCTAGTATATCGTTTAAATTAAGGAATTAAATTAATGAGCATTTCTCTCTTTCATTCATTCATTCATCCACACAAAAGCAATATAATAAGCTGAAAAACAGGGAAGCCGTTAAGTTGAATTTGTCATAACTATCCATTTGTTCAACATTTCAATACATCTCCCCCATAATCGGAGGATTCCTTACCTTTATCAAACAACAACCAACGAATTCAAATTGAAGACAGAAGGGAAAAAGTTTAAGCTTCCTCGCCGCCGTGTTTACTTTTTGTAGCACGGCAGACGACATCCGCCTTCTCCATTTTCCGCCAATGGCATATTTTCCACGCCGCTGCCCCTCGTTTATTCATACTCTCTGACAGGTATGCTCATTCATTTCCCTTTAATCAAATAAATCTAGGGTTAATTCAATTTTATTTTATTTATATACAACAGGCAGCGGAATTTTGGATTGTTGGTTTGTGAAGGAAATAGATCAGAGGAGAAGGGGGAATCTGATTAATTGAAAAAAATGACAAAGAATATCGTGTTGCGCCCGACCACGTCGGCGATAAGGAGGCAGCCGCTTCTGGAGCACTCCGAGTACCCATCGGCATACAGCCAGAGTATGGCGGAGGTAGCCGGGGGTACGGCGGCGGATTGCGCGGCGGTGTGCTGCTGCTGCTCGTGCGGGCTGGTGGATCTGGTTGTTCTAGCGGTGTACAGAGTCCCTGCAGGGCTGTGCAGGAAGGCGCTGAGGAAGCAGAGGCACCGGCGGCTGGTGAAGAAGGGCGGGCTCCAGCGGCGGAAGTGCGAGTGCGACGACGATTTGTTCGAGTTGGGGGGCCACGTCAGCATGGTATCGGAGTTGAATTCGTTGCCGGTGGACAGGGAAGTGGCGGATCTTGAGAAGGAAATGTGGGACAAGTTTTATGGAGCTGGATTTTGGAGGAGTCCATCTCAAAGAAGTGAGGTCTCAGGCCTCTCAGCCCGCTACATATAAATTTAACTTTAATATTGCAATAAATAATTTAATTTTTTATTATTATTATTATTACTTAATTTTGTGAGGATAGCTTTAGTTTTTCGTTGCTGGATTAATATAATACAGTAATTCCCCATTCTGTAAAAAGGAAGAAAAATAAAGCTGATTTTCTTGATGTGCCTGCCCTGCCCTGGTCTTTATAGACAAATCATATTTTTGTGTAAGTTAAGGTTTGGAACTATTACATTTGTTTTGAGATATTAAATAATTTCATTTGAGTAGTATATGTTTTATTGGATTGCATTTCCAGCTATATATTTCAACTATTTATTGTTTTGTGTTATTTTGTCGTACTGAGTTGAGTGTAGTAGTATCCCAAAAGTTATGGAGAGACCGAATTGAAATATCATTTCTAGAAATTATTTTAGTATAAAAGTTTTGTTGTAGGCTCTAGCTATGATTCTCTACCTTTTTTATTCTATTGATCCCATTTAATTAATAGTCTTTTTTAGTGGTTTTAATTCTATATCATTTCTAGAAATTATTTTAGTATAAAAGTTTTGTTGTAGGCTCTAGCTATGATTCTCTACCTTTTTTATTCTATTGATCCCATTTAATTAATACTCTTTTTTAGTGGTTTTAATTCTTTTTTAGTTGTTTTTTGTTTTTATTACTCGGTCTCTTTGGCGTTTTTTTGCCGCCTTTTGATTTTTTTTGAGCTTTTTGCCATCTTGTATTCTTTGTGGAGTCTTGTGTCCTTTTGTGGAGTCTGTTGTGATGCTTCTGCTTTAGTGTCTATCTTAGTGTGAGATTTTGTCTTGTTATTTAAATGAAGAACTATGCATTATTTGTGGACAAAATTTACACTTACGTCCCCACTTTTTACGATTTGAGCGATGAAGAATATATTTATGTATTTAAATTGATACGGTAAGCCTTTCAAAATAAAAATAATTCATCATCTAATTTTATTTTTATTTTGGATTGATGAACTTTGGTGTTGCATATAAACTGAAAACATAAATCATTCTTGAGATACTTTTACAATATTCGTCTCTCACCACTTAATGAAATGCTTGAAAATTAATGGGCCGACCGGTTAGACATGATCTCTAGTGAAATCATAGGAGTATTAAATACATGGTTAAATAAGGTAACTTCATTGCTAAAAAAAAATAAGGTAACTTCAATTTTCGTGGATAAAAAATTCTCGACTCGAATCACTTTCTTTGCTATAAACGTATAAATATGGAACTAGCCAACTAGGGCAAGAAAACACAAAAAAGAACGATGAAGAAACAAGATTAGAAGACCAAATTTATGGCTGCTTTAAGGGGTTTTTTTTTTTTTTTTGAAATTTATGGTTTCTTTTTTCACTTAAAATAACGGAAAACTAAAAAAATGATTATTTTGTATAAGTTGGGTTTCTCTTCACTTAAAATTTATGAGTTTTTGTATACAATTTTTAAAATAGTCTTTACAAGCGGAATGGCCGGTTAAATGTCCTCCATTTTTGTTGATTTCTCCCCCAAGATGAGTTCACACCCCTCTTATTTTTCAACACTATCTTTCTTTATAAATCCTAATCTTACTCATTTTTCTTCCACACTCCAACTCTCCCTCTTCAAGTCATGTCGTCGTCACCGTTGTCGCACGTTGCACAGACGCAACAGCTTCCCCCCATCGTGCGTGGTTTT
Source organism: Galeopsis tetrahit (assembly GCA_963675135.1). Classification (NCBI taxonomy): domain Eukaryota; kingdom Viridiplantae; phylum Streptophyta; class Magnoliopsida; order Lamiales; family Lamiaceae; genus Galeopsis; species Galeopsis tetrahit. The sequence goes on from OY776122.1 coordinate 90,311,651, forward strand.
TTTTTTTGATCGATTAGATTTTACTAATTGTTTTAAAAAAAATATAGGGTGTTCACCCCCTTGAAATTTGTAGAAGATTTGTGTTTTTTTGGTGTTCAACATTTGTGGTAGAAGATCTCTAGAATGAACGCTGTCTCACAGTCGTCGATTTTTTTTTTTTTTTTTTCGGAATCTTTTTCCAAAAAAATTGCTAATTTTTTGGACTTTTGTTTTTTTCAAAATCGTGTTTTTCAAAAAAAAAAAAAAAAAAGTTTCCTCAAAATGTGGACTCGGTGACTCAATTGCATATTATTAATGTACTCCATAAATTAGGATTGAGTGTATTATTTACTAAATATAGATATGATTGATTTTGTAGAAAAATAATTCGAAATTACTAACAATACGATAAATTATAAATACCGGTTAAGATGGTACATTTTTTAATTCAATTTTATTATTCTTAGTTTTTTTTTATTCTTTTTTTAATAGAAATAAAATAATATTAGTAGACAAAAAAGAATTGTAAAATTCAACTGATACAATATTTGTCTTTGATATTTAAAATTAGGAATGTGAATAAAATAATCATTACTTATTTAACAATTTTTTTTCAACATCTTCAAATTATACACGATGTTAATATTTTTTTCTATTACTATCTCTATTAAAGTAGAAATAATTGTACTATCATTTAAAAAAATAATTTTATCATTAAAAATATTAATAAACAACACTTAAATTAAAATCCGTATAAACAAATCAATGTTACTTCTAGTCCATGACAGAGGGAGGTACAATTTTTAAAAAAAATCCATTAAAAAAAAAGAACTGCTTAAATTTTTTGCTTGCATTGAATCTCAAATTTTGTTAATTTAGGAAATTAAGTAATTTTAGTGGGAAAATCCATCTCACCTCTATTAAACATCCCATTTCTCTCTCCTCTTTTCCCCCTCTTTCTAAATTGTGAGGCCAATTTATGTCCTCTTTTGTTTTTAGAAACTGATGGGCGTCGTTTCCAATTCTTGACCCATTTTCGTTTCTGGAACGTTTCTTCAACTCCGACGGAGATGGAGGTAAACATCTATGAAAATTTACGAATCTATACGCGTTCTCTAATCGGAATCGTTTATCTTTCTGCATTCAACAATGGAATTCTCAGCTTGATTGAAATTTCATCCTTCATCTCGATTATTGAGGAATTCATGTTTCTATTTGTGAAGGACATTTTTTAGTGAATTATGTTAGTTTCATGATGTAGGATCCTTTTGTTATGTGTCAATCGTCGTTTTTTTTTTTCTTCCGGTTAAGCTATGTCCTGTATTTTGTTTAGGTTCCAGGAATGAATGAGGTCAAGAAGGCTGAAAATCACATTGAATCAGCTTCGGCTTTTGTAGACGGGGGGATTCAGGATGCATGTGACGATGCTTGCAGCATATGCCTTGATGAATTCTCTGATAGTGAGCCTTCCACGGTGAAGTGTTCGATATAATGATTCTTTTGAAAGCTTATAATTGCAAGAACCTTGTGCACTATCCTTGATATTGATTAAATCTTATGATTTATTCCTTACAGATAACATCTTGCAAGCATGATTTCCATCTCCATTGCATTCTTGAATGGTATGTGTAACTGATTTGGAATTGTGGTTTTCTAATTTGCTATTTTATAGTATTTCACATTGCTTCAATTTCAGGTCGAATTTTGGCATGTATAGTATTTTCTGACCTTAAGCTCATTGAGTCATTGTTTGTTTAATGTGGGGAACATTAATTACGAACTGATATAGTGATATTTGCTGTTATTATGCAACTTTTGGATGATAAATAATCTATTTCATTCTGCATATTATTGCTGCGAGATTTTAATTGGCACGATGATTGTTAAAGTGTCACAACATCAAATTGGCATGATGATTGTTAAGGCTCAGGGAAGCTAAGTCTGAAAGTCTAAGTACATTGTCAAATTAACATATTTTCTTTTATGATCAGGTGTCAGAGAAGCTCCAATTGTCCAATGTGTTGGCAGACTATCAGTCTGAAAGATCCTTCCAGGTTGATGTACATCTTTGTCTTGTGATTTTGAACAAATTTTTATTCTTGTATTTGTGGTAACATAGTTTATGGTACTTTGCCAGTCAAGAGTTGCTTTTGGCTGTAGAACAGGAGAGAAATTTTAGGTCCGTTCAATCAAGAAATGCAACAATTTATCAGCATGTGAGTCTGCAACTTTTACTAACAATTTATTCGAATATTTTGTCTGGTGGATATTTCTGTATCGAGTTATCTTGCTATTGCATTGCAGTTGCCAGTACGAGTGAATGATCCTAATTTTGAGGACCGGATTATGCAACATTTAGCAGCTGCTGCAGCAATGCGGAGATCTCGCTACAATTCTAGGAGGGAGGGCTCATGGACTCGTTCATCTGATCATGATCGTCCACCAGTTTCTTCGTCTGAATCAACAGTCATGCCAAATTCTTTCCAAGGAATAACTAATGAAAATAGGTATTAACAATTACTCAGGCCTTTCAAACCACTATTCATGATTAGAGATGTTTAGTCAAATGATGTTTTTGTTAATTGTTCATCGTTTTGACTTTCTATTACCCATTTTTTAGAAGCCATTCAAGTGAGTCTTCCTCACCAAATATTGACGGAGCAGGACCTTCAGACCCCGTCCTATCTTTGAACATGTGGAGATCTCGACTCAGTTCAATGTCAATGCCGTACGTGATGAGAAATTCTTTTTTGTTTAATATCTTCAATGTTTGAGCTTTTGTTTGTTGATCTTGAATTCTAAACTATACGTAACAACCATGGTTAAGGTACAAAGAGTTGATCTCAAGAAGTGCAAACGGATGGAAGGAGTTGCTGTTTTCTCGGAGCACTTCCATGACCGATATTGGTTCTGAAGTTAGAAGGGAGTTCAATGCTGGAATTTCTACTGTGTCCCGTCTGATGGAAGGCCTAGAAACGAGGGATGACAACAGGGCTGATGGAATGGATTCTTCGGTTTTCGAACATGATAACAGGGAAAATCACTGTGAAACACCATCAAATGGCAGTAATAGTAATACTACTACTTCCGCCGGTTAAGTTTGTTGATGTTATTTAAGAAAGATGCCTCAGCAAATAGTTGTGGTCTGTTATTATGGATTTTGATGTTATATATTTTTACTTGTATATATATAACATGACCCAAGCTCAGACTCAATGTGTCTGGGAGGTTAAAATTGTCAAAATGGATCAGACAAACCTGTTGTCTGAGCAAGCATATGAAAGCGTGTTTTGGTGAGCCTCAATGCGGAAAATTGTTTCGACCTCAATTTTTGTATAATCTAAAAGATGTATATATTTAACGGTATTAAAAAAAAATAGGTTCATGCATTTTTCAGAAAGCTAAAACTGTAATATGAAAATATTCACTAAATAATATTTAAACAACAAAAAATAACAGTAATGTTTATAATTCTCATTTCTAAAAAGGAAATGCTATCCTCACACACTATTTTTATTTCTACTTATTTCTGTACTCACTTTTATTTTTTACACAAACAATCAATTTTTCTTAAAATCTGTCCAACTCAAATAGAATTATATATACTACTCCCTCCGTCTATGAAAAGTAGTCACATTAGCCTTATATTCTTTGTCCATCAAATGTAGTCCCATACACTTTATGAAAACTATCAACCTTCAACCATCACTTAATTACTAAATTTGCCATTATTCACAAGCAATCACTTAATTCACAATGGACCCCACAATACCCTATAATACCCTTACTTTATCTACATTTTCCATGTGACTACTTTTGGTGGATGGAGGGAGTAACATTTATGAAAAAATCTATTAATTGAATAAAAAAAAATGGAGGTAAAGTTGAAAGTTGAAACCAAGAAATTGAGCCACAGGCCCACACTTTTATTTTTGGACAATTAAGTCAGTTCAACTCCAATCTACGATGGGCCCAAATCTTGGGCCTCAGCCCGACATATACCTGCAGCGCTACGCCATCTCCTCCATTGCAATTTATCTGTCTTTCTTGTTTCTACATTTTTTATCCTTCGCTTTGATTATTTGTTTCGATAAATAATGTGAATAAACAGAGCTTAATCTGCACAAAATCTCGCCGAGGAGGACCCGGATTCTGTAATCGACTTGATTATTTCTAGCGGAATTCCGTCCAGATCTTTATTAATTGGGTAATTTTACTGATCCATTCCTTTTCTTCTATTCAATTTTCATAATGTTGGTCATAATCGTTAGACTTTTCGCATATAGTAGAATTCAGCTGTATAAATTAAGTAAATGATTTGATGAAATTGTAAGAATGTGGTCACAGCTTTTCTTTTTTCCTTTTGAATTCACCAAATTGTTTGATGCTATGGTCGAAATGAAAAAGTACTTAGTTGCCTTCTAAGTGTTCGACGAAATGTGTCAAATAGGTGGATGTCTCTGTTAGTGATTATATGTTTCCTATTGCTATTCGTTTCTATTGCCTTCGAAAATAGTTGGCTTTTGCTACCTCAAGCAGTTTTTTAATTGTGATTACAATAAGATTTGACACCATTCCTCACTCTCATAGGAAGATAACCTATTTATAAAGGAAAATGATTTTGAAACTGTATAAGTACTATACTGTTCAATTCATTATAGCAACTGAATTTAGGGAAGAGCATTTTCACCTGGTTGCACTTTGACATTTCTGGTAAATTTTCATAGTTCAGTATTGTTGATAATTGTTGCTTCTCCAAGCAGCATTTCGTGTGCAATCCTAACTGGAGAATTAACATGCTAGCAGCTGCCCGTTTTCGTCCCGTCATTAACGTCTCTAACAGGTTTTGTTTTCTATATAGACGGATTTATATTTATGATTACTTTTTATCTCACATCTATGACAAATTGCAGAGGTGGCTATATCAGTTTAAGTTGTCCAAAAAAAGCTACGTCTCTGCACTTTGGACACCTTGCAAGGAAGGTTGATTTTGACGTAGGAGGTAAGGCGTACAATCTTTCATCTTCTGTTCAACAGAGGAAGCTCTCTGCTGTTCTAAATACGGATGATGGTAATCCAAGTGTCTCTACGTCTGGAGAAGAAGAAGAAGAAGGAAGTGAAGTTTCTGAATTGAATCACGAAACAAGTACGTTCCTGAGTAAATGGTCACCACCTAGGTACCTATGGAGAGGATTATCTGCTCTTATTTTGGCAGGACAGGTGATTATGAAGGTTACGAAGGGTAAAATCCACTGGAAAAACACTCTCCAACAGCTCGAGAGAGTGGGACCTAAATCAGTTGGCGTTTGTCTATTAACATCTGCTTTTGTTGGCATGGCCTTCACTATCCAATTTGTAAGGGAATTTACAAGGTTAGGTCTAAACAGATCCATTGGTGGCGTTTTAGCCCTTGCTTTTTCACGTGAACTGAGTCCTGTAGTCACATCAATTGTAGTGGCGGGCCGCATTGGAAGTGCCTTTGCTGCAGAATTAGGCACAATGCAAGTTTCTGAGCAGACGGACACATTGAGAGTTCTGGGTACAAATCCCGTTGATTATCTAGTGACCCCACGAGTGCTAGCTTCTTGCATTGCTCTCCCGTTTTTAACTCTAATGTGTTTTATAGTAGGGATGGCATCGAGTGCTCTTCTTGCTGATGGGGTTTACAATATCAATATCAATATAATCTTGGATTCAGCTCAAAGGGCTCTCAAACCATGGGATATAATTAGTGCTATGCTCAAGTCGGGGGTCTTTGGAGTTATAATATCTGTCGTAAGCTGTGCATGGGGCGTTACCACTTTGGGAGGTGCTAAAGGTGTGGGTGAGTCGACTACATCAGCTGTGGTAGTATCACTTGTGGGGATCTTTATCGCAGATTTTGTTCTCTCTTATTGCTTCTTTCAGGGAGCTGGAGACTCTTTGAAGAGCTGCGTGTGAGAAACCTTGAGGCTATTATAGTCTTTCTAGTTAAGAGTAACTCCTTTTTTCTTGAATGTATACATGAAAACATTAGCATTTTTAATGTGCTGCCAATGCTATTCCAGTTGAGAAACAGTGATATTTACTCTCCCATCATTTTATTCTCAGTGAGGTTTTTAATGTAAATTAACACAAAACCTGGATCTAAACATGTTTATTAAACTTTATATTGCTTAGATAAGTTGTAAATTGACAAAAATGTTTTTTTTTCTCCCAAAAGTCGAATGCGCACATAGGCTTTCTGTGTAACTAAATTTGTGTTGACTACAAGTAACTTAATATTTGTTCTTTATCTGCTAGACTTAGTAGGTTTAGATAATTGGAGTGTAATTAATTTCATTTCATTTCACGTGGCATTTATGTAAATAACATTGAATATCAGATAATTAAGAGTTTGTAAAATAATTATTTAGTTTATTTTTGTATAATGTAATTGAATTTTTAGTGATTTGTATTAATTGTTCAATTAAAATTTTGACCTTCCACATTTGAATAAAATAAATTTGTGAACACAAGTTTAATTCTTAAAAACAATTACTCCCTCCATTCCCGAAAAGTTTGCGAGGAATGTTGGGCACATGGCTTAAGAAAAAAGAGTGTAATGATGAGAGTGTTGAGGGGTAGTTTTGTAAACTTTTATATATAAAATAAATAAAGTAGGTAAGTTGAGTGTATGGTGGGTCCCAAGAAAAAAGTGTAATGATGAGAGTGTTGAGGGGTATTTTGTAAACTTTTATATATAAAATAAATAAAGTAGGTGAGTTGAGTGTATGGTGGGTCCCAAAAGTAATGGCATAAATGCTAAATATGTGTATATTGTGAATGTGAAGATTGTGATGATTATTTCTATTTTGGGGTATGCAAACTTTTTGGGGACAAACGTAAAAGGAAAATATGAAAACTTTTCAGGGACGGAGGGAGTATAAAATATTACACTCTTCATCCTAGATCACTTTTTACACCGATACTTCCGTCTATAAGATTTTCATTTCGTCTTTTTAATTTACTTGTGTATAAGCTTCTCATACATTTTTAATAAATATATCAGTCACCGCACTACCCAATGGCAGTATTTAGGTATTCTACGTCAGCTTCGGGGGTTGGTAAGTGCACCAACCCGCGCGTAGGTGAGGCTCATACAAATCCGCGCGTGACCCGACTAATCCCACCAAATATTATCACTTAAGTCAGCGTAAAAAATAGTAAAAAAAAAATACGTGGGAAAGCAAGCAGCGTGAAAGCAAGCAGATTTTCACTTTCCGAGATCTACCCCTGGGGTGACCCCACCCGCACCTCCCAACCACCCCCAGTCTATGATTTATTTGCCTCTATAAATAAGCGCATTCACGCATCTCCGATACTCGCGTCTTGCCCCTCTCTAAATCCCACTTCCATCTCTCGCGTTATTCGTCTCTTCATTCCTAAGAGTACGCTCTCTCTACTCTCTTCTTTTAGTCTATGTTTTGATCTTGTTTATAATTTGTTTGATAAATTCTCAATTTGTTGTGATATTATTTCATTTTTTAGTTCCGAAAAATTGTTTCTCTTTTAAATTTCGGAGTTTCTTCATTAATTCGCTTAGATCTATTGGTAATGGCTTGTTCTTAATGTCATTGCTTGATCTGATGAAGTTCCATGCTGTGTTCAATCACTCCTCGTTTTGCTCTGTTATGATTTACTATTTCTTTATGTTGTTATGTGCTGACGTGTAATTGGAAACGACACATCATTGGTGACGATTTAGCTTTTATTCTGTGAGGATAAGCTTCGAATGGTAGATGTTGCAAGTGGAGATTTTAGATCTGGATTTGGAATTAGATCTGAGATGAAGGGACTATTCACTGTTTTTAATTCAGTTAGAACTATCTGCATTGTGTCGCGCTTTCGTTTTACGAACATGTATCGTCTTCTGTCCTTGGATCTGGAATTCTTTTCTCTTTGAAGTTGTGGATCTGATTGCATTTTAATTTTTAATGTTTTTTTTCCCTGTTAACTCCATCTCCTCTTGCTATGGTAATATGGATATGCACTTTTTGCTTCACCGCCACAGTTAATAAGCTAGTTTAGGAACTCATTTTATGTGAATTTGATTTGCTTTTATGAATACTTAATTGTGATTATTGTAGTCTAATGATAGGCAAACCAGATGTACGTAATAAATGTGATTAATGAAGGTTACGAACTTGTTGGATCACCGAGATGTAAAATTTTCAAATTAAATGCATGCTATTCCTGGATATTGATGCATGTGACTTGGAAATGTTTTCCGATCCTAATATTGCACGTGATCTGATTGATTAAATTTGATACTCCAGAAAAATGGCTTCTCACATTGTTGGATATCCCCGTATGGGCCCCAAGAGAGAGCTAAAGTTTGCTCTAGAATCTTTCTGGGATGGCAAGACCGGTGCCGAGGATTTGGAAAAGGTTTCAGCTGATCTTAGAGCATCCATTTGGAAGCAGATGTCTGATGCTGGCATCAAGTACATTCCCAGCAACACGTTCTCATACTATGATCAGCTTCTTGACACAACTGCGATGCTCGGTGCCGTTCCCCCAAGATACAATTGGACCGGTGGTGAGATTGGTTTTTCCACCTACTTCTCCATGGCCAGAGGAAATGCTTCTGTTCCTGCTATGGAAATGACGAAGTGGTTTGATACCAACTAGTAAGTGATGGATCATTTTTTTTCAAAAAGCTTATTGTCGTCTTTTCACTTCTGAATTCTGATGTTTATTTGTCTAATTATGCTGGTTTATCCATGCAGCCACTTCATTGTCCCTGAATTGGGACCTGATGTGAAATTTTCGTATGCTTCTCATAAGGCTGTCAGTGAATACAAAGAAGCTAAAGCGGTATGAACTCTAAAATTCCTGCTGTATTTCCTATGTAAACTGTAATGCATTAGAAATGGCTGCTTTTTGACATCGGTAACCTGATTACCTAACTTCTACATTGTACACATAGTATGCATGTTGAATACCTCCTTGCCATCTATTGTAAATGTTTGTAATAGTATGTGTTTACAACCTCATGAGTCTCTTCTTCTCTCATGCAGCTTGGTGTGGATACTGTTCCAGTACTTGTTGGCCCTGTTACATACTTGTTGCTCTCAAAACCTGCCAAGGGTGTGGATAAAACTTTCCCTCTTCTTTCTCTTCTTGAAAAAATTCTACCAATCTACAAGTAAGAAATATTGGTTTATGATTAAGTAAAATGATGTTCTCACCATTTATATTATGATCACAGTAGGTATTTAATGTATAATATCATTGCAGGGAAGTTATTGGTGAGCTGAAAGCAGCAGGTGCTTCTTGGATCCAGTTCGATGAGCCCACATTAGTATTGGATCTCGAGTCTCACAAGTTGGAAGCATTCACAAAGGCATACGCTGAGCTGGAATCAACTTTATCTGGCCTTAATGTTATAATTGAGACTTATTTTGCTGATGTACCTGCTCCAGCATTCAAAACTCTTACTTCACTGAGTGGAATTTCGGGTTTTGGTTTTGATTTGGTTCGTGGAGCCCAAACCCTTGATTTGATCAAGAGTGGGTTTCCTTCTGGAAAATACCTCTTTGCTGGACTTGTTGATGGAAGGAACATCTGGGCTAATGATCTGAGTGCATCTCTCGCTACCCTGCAGTCTCTTGAAGGCATAGTGGGGAAGGGTATTACACTTCACTCATTTGCCATGTTTGAAGTTTTAAGTTGTATCTTATGGTGTATCATTTGATCCTTAATATTATTTTTTCTGCAGACAAGCTTGTTGTGTCAACCTCATGCTCACTTCTCCACACTGCTGTTGATCTGGTAAATGAGACCAAGCTCGACCAGGAAATCAAATCATGGCTCGCATTTGCAGCACAGAAGGTTGTTGAAGTGAATGCACTGGCCAAGGCATTGACTGGTCAGAAGGATGAGGTATATGTTGTACTTGTACATAAATTTCATTAAAATTAAAGCAATAGGCAAATTAAGTCATTTTTGTTAAATCTTGATGCTATCAACACTAAATCAACTGCCAACTTCATTTGTAGTATTAGTTTTTTTGGGTTTCATCAAGATATTATCCTTACTATGACTCATGTGATCATTTGCTGGTTTGTTTATTTTTCAGGCATTCTTCTCTTCCAATGCTTCTGCTCAGGCTTCTAGGAAATCCTCTCCCAGAGTGAATAATGAAGCTGTCCAGAAGGCTGTAAGTGAATGAATCTTCATATTTCCATCCATGAATCTTTGTTGATAAAGTGCTGTGTGCTCACTGTTCATTCTTTTCTGTTCAAATAGGCTGCTGCTTTGAAGGGTTCTGATCATCGCCGTGCTACAAATGTTACTGCCAGACTTGATGCTCAACAAAAGAAGCTCAACCTTCCAATCCTCCCAACCACCACCATTGGTTCCTTCCCTCAAACCGTTGAACTCAGAAGAGTGCGCCGTGAATACAAGGCCAAAAAGTGAGTGGTTTTGCCTACTGCTCGTCTTTGCAATCTGAAAAAGCTGTAAGATATGTATGCTAAAAGTTTAAATATTCTGTCATAGGATCTCCGAAGAGGAGTACGTCAAGTCTATCAAAGAGGAGATCAACAAAGTTGTCAAGCTTCAAGAAGATCTTGATATTGATGTTCTTGTTCACGGAGAGCCAGAGGTAAGCTGCCAGCCAGTTAGATTGCTTGCTTTTCTTGTTCGCTTTACGATTCTATAGTGATGGTAATATCTGTGTTTTGGATGTTGTACAAATAAATAAACAGAGAAATGACATGGTTGAGTACTTTGGTGAGCAACTGTCTGGTTTTGCCTTCACTGCTAACGGATGGGTGCAATCATACGGATCTCGGTGTGTGAAGCCACCAATCATCTACGGTGATGTGAGTCGCCCCAGTCCAATGACCGTCTTCTGGTCCACTGCTGCTCAGAGCATGACGAAGCGCCCGATGAAGGGAATGCTTACTGGCCCCGTCACCATCCTCAATTGGTCTTTTGTGCGAAATGACCAACCTAGGTTTGAGACCTGTTACCAGATTGCTTTGGCCATCAAGGACGAAGTCGAGGATCTTGAGAAGGCTGGAATCACCGTCATCCAAATCGACGAAGCTGCATTGAGAGAAGGGTTGCCTCTCCGAAAGTCAGAGCACGCTTTCTACTTGGACTGGGCTGTCCACTCCTTCAGAATCACAAACACGGGCATCCAGGACACCACCCAGATCCACACCCATATGTGCTACTCCAACTTCAATGACATCATCCACTCCATCATTGACATGGATGCTGATGTCATCACAATTGAGAACTCACGTTCAGACGAGAAGTTGCTGTCTGTGTTCCGTGAGGGAGTGAAGTACGGTGCAGGAATCGGGCCGGGTGTGTACGACATCCACTCCCCAAGAATCCCATCAACGGAAGAGATTGCTGACAGGATCAACAAGATGCTTGCTGTGCTAGAAACCAACATCTTGTGGGTGAACCCAGACTGCGGTCTCAAGACCCGTAAGTATGGGGAGGTTAAGCCCGCCCTTGAAAACATGGTTGCTGCTGCTAAGCTTCTGAGGACCAACCTTGCTAGTGCTAAATGAGCGCGCTGCTTTTCATTGCATTAATATCATATCTTCTTGGTTTTCTACATTTAAAGGGAAAGGAGTGCTGAAATAACTGTGGTCCCTGATAGAGAGATCATTCAGGAAACGGCTTCTTTTTGTTTGTTTTTTTCCTTGCGTCCTCTTTTCGAGCGCTGCTTGCTTATTCTCTGTATTTTCAAGAAATTTTCGCTGATTTTTAGCCATATTACTGCTCAAATTTATCTGAAAATGAGATTTTGAATGTTGTTATATTTGCGATTGTCAACGAAATCAAAGTTTGCAACATTGACCTTTTTTTTACGCAAAAGAAAAGGTGAAATTTATTCCGGAACGTTGAAGAGAAGTATGACATAAAATCGAGAATAACTAGGGAATGAAGGCCGTAAAATGAGATCTAACAGCAGGCTGATTTGACCTGAGTAATGATCATGGCATGGCAGTAAAATGCCAAATCCTCTTATATCTTCAAACTCTACCGAACATCACAAACCTTACACTCTTCCATTACCACATTACTTGGGGACTGAATAAAAATTGATGACCCATCACTGCATAACCAACATCAAATACTTTTCCAACTAAAATATTTAATTGGAGCATTTTAAATTCCCTCAATTTAGTTTTTAGTTTTTAATATGAGCAGTTTTTTTAATTCCAAGATTTACAAACAACAAATAACGCAGTTATCAATAAATAAACAAGTATTTTGGATTTATGGAAAAATATATTAAAATACTACTACTAGGTATACCTGTTCACATCAATTAAAAATAACAATCATTCATAAAAATTAAATGAAAAAAAAAAATAGAGAGACAGAGAGATGTAATTATGGATATAGTAATCGGGTCAAAAATCACAAGGAAGAAATCGAGAATCCACACAATATCTTTTTAACACACAAATAAGAATAAAGAATTGGGAAAAAACAGAGATGAATGAATAAGAGGCCTACAGGCTACATCTCACCCTTTTGACATTTTCTGTCACCGATATTTTAAAATTGCATTTTTCTATAATTTATTTAATCACTGGCATATCTAAATTTGTAAACCAAAGTCACCAAATCCCCACTGATTAGTTTGTAGTGTATTTTTCTCCTTAATTTGATTTTATCATCTCCAACTGATAAATAAAGTTCCTAATTGTATTTTTGTGTAGTAGCCAGCTTATCTCTACCACCTTTTGCGTATGGAAGGAAGCATCCTTTTTAAATTGATTACACCCTTTTTTTTTTTTTAATTGATTACACACACATGCGACATAATAACGGAATCTTATATGAAAAAAGTCAAATTCATATAAACATATGCCAGGGTTTTCAAGATTCCATTACGAATCATCAAGTTTGAGTTGAGTGTTTGTGAATATTCAGTATAATTTAGTTATGGCAAAGTATTGCGTGAACTCGTAAATTACTGAAGTGTGTTAATTGTAATAACTTAAATTATTAAAATGTATTAATCTTAATGTTAAAGGGTATCATTTAAACAACGTAAATGTATTAATAGTATGAATCCATTCTTACGATGAAAACTTGTTCAAAAAAAAAAAATCTTAACCAACTTTTATCATTTAAAAAACATTGTGAATATGTTCAATGTTTTAAGACTTTTTTTATAATAAAAAAACGCCTAAATAAAATTTCGTACGCGACGCCTACTTTTCATATTGGTTTGGGCTATGTTTAGGAATTTAGGTTCTGGATAACGGGCCTTCTTTTGGGCCCCATTTTGAATCCAAATTGAGTTGAGTATTCTTACCCAGCCCATTTCACTATTAAATGCATAACCATATTACCTTGATTTGGTGGTTGTTGGTTTTGAATATAACTCCTTAAAAAAAAAAAATTAATAATCGTATGCGGGGTGCTATGTTCCATGGGTTCAAGTGCGGGAATACATATTTTTTTTTAAAAAGGGTAACTCACATTTTTCTCTTATTCAATAATTTAATTTAATTAAGTAATAAAACAATAAGTCAAATACGGAGTATCATCAACTCAATTCATAAATCATGATTTCAATATAAAACAAGTGTCATATTGTAAATTTAAATTACATTACATAATAAAATTCAACTGAAATAACACATTTAATGCTTAATAACATGATCATGCCTAATTATTTAGCTAGATTCACACACTGAGTTCACTACAAAAAACGCGGAGTTTGCCGACGGAAGGCTACCGACGGAATCCATTCTGTCGGTCGGACCGACGGATCGCCGACAGAATTCTCGAATCGACTGACTCCCGACGGAATACAAGATCCGTCGGGACCGGCCGACGGACTTCCCGACGGAATTTAGTTCCGCAGCCAAACGGTGTCGTTTCGCCTTGCTTGCCGACGGATTTTTTCCGTCGGTCGTTCAAATTTCGACTGCCGACGGAAATATCCGTCGGTAGCCGACCCGCTTTGACTGACACATTAATATTCGCGTGCTACCGACGGAAATATCCGTCGGTAGCCACACCGCTTTGACTGACTAATAAATATTCGTGTGCTACCGACGGAAATATCCGTCGGTAGCCAATTTTTTTTTTTATATAAGAACTGCCGAAGAGAGGCAGTTCTTCCCATAAGGGAATTTTTTTTTTTGCTTTCGTCCCCCTCTCCCTGTTCGTCTCCTGTTCGTGGATTTTCTTGTGCGTGGTGCGTGGATTGATCGAGAAAGGGCATAACGATTATCTACTCCAATTTTCTTCAATTTAAACGGTACGTTTTATAAATTCTTAATTAATTTTAATTAAGTTATTGTATTATAAATTGCATGTTTATAATTATTATAAAACTGTTATTGAATTATTATAAACTGCATGTTAGTTCGTATAAAATTTCATGTACGTAGTTGATGAATATATATGTATAATTAATTCAAATATATGTTAGTACGTGGATTATATGTTTTTTATTGGTTAATTGTAATTAAAAATTGCATGTTAGTTCAAATATATAATGTAGTTCTTGTTAGTTCGTTTTGATAATTAAACTAGGTTATTATTGTTGATTAAATTAGTAATTATTCTTATAATTAAACTAGGTTATTATTGTTGATTAAATTAGTAATTATTCTTATAAGTAGGGGTGTTGTACGGTATGATTAATATAATAATTATTGTTATTGTTTAAATTAAGTCATTATTAATTAGTTTGGTAAATTATTTATTTCATTAGTAACGTGATTTTGTTATTGATTAAATTAGGAAATTATTGACTTAAATTACTAAAATGTTATTAATTAAATTAGGAAATTATTGATTTCATTACTATATTAATTATTGATTAATTTATTATACTTTTAAATTTTATTTATTAAAATAGATGAGTCAAGATGGCATGTTTTGTTCTTATTTGAATGAATGTGGTTGGCATGTTTTGTTAATGCATATTTGAATGAAGAGGTTGACATGTTTTGTTCTTATTATTTTGAAGACCATGTCAACACTCGGTTGAGAAGTGAACCACGTAACTACGGTGGTAGAGATACAGACAATATCGGTGAAGAGGTTGATGGAATGCTGTCTATATTCAAGTCTAAGGGACGATCAATAGGAAAATTCACTGAACGAGAGTGGGAGTCGAACAGAGAGGCAGAAATAGCACAAACGTATGTGTTATTGAATTGTGATGAAGTTCAGCCTTACATTGAGTAAGTATTTCATATTTTTATCATTACTTCATTTATGTAATTTAATATTAATTGTGATTGGATGTTGTGAATTAGGATGTATACTCAAGAACTAAGACGAACAGAACAAAACATCTCAGATACAGATATAGATGCTCGTCTTCAACGTGATTTTGCCCGATGGTTCCAACGTTGTGTGAGTACCATTTCCTTAAATTTTACGTAAATAAATATGATTCATAATTAATGTTAATTATTTGAACTGTATAGGGACGGTCAAACGATTTTGGGAATCGATTCTTAAAGGATCTCAGCAAAGGACCACTACGTCGTGTAAAGACTTACAACGGCTATATTGTGAAGGGCTACAGATTTCATACATCTGAGTATGCATCGAGAAAAGCGACTACCAACAGTGGTGTTTGCGTTAGCAGTGCAAACTACAATGCAGATGCAAGTGACTACTATGGGGTGTTGCACGAAGTCGTTGAAGTAGAATATCCGGGATATCCAACAAAGACTGTAGTGTTGTTCAAGTGTCATTGGTTTGATTCAGGCCCTTCAGGAACAAGGATTCATCCGGAGTACAAACTCGTCGATGTTAATCCGAAAAGGAGCTATATCGGGAATGATCCATTTGTATTTGCCCATCAAGTATCTCAAGTATACTACTGCAAGTATCCAGTACGATCATCACGTAGTAAAATTGAATGGCACGCTGTTTGCAAAGTAAAGGCAAGATCAATGGTAGAAGTCCCTACAAAGGACAAGAGTGATGAAGATGATTCTCCGTTTCAAACGGAACAAATAGAGGCTAGAACTGAAGTCTTTACGGGAGATTTGAATATCCACGTAGACTTGACGGCTGGAAATTCACAATTGATCGAAATTGAAAACGATAATGGAAATGAGGAAGATGATGAAAATGAAGAGGAAGAGGAGGAGGAGGAGGAGGATGAAGAGGAAGATGAGACAAATAATGAAAATGTAGATGAAGAAGATGAAGAGGAAGAAGATGAAGAATAAATTATATAATGTAAGCTAATTATTTTATTAGATGTACAATTTAAAAATATTTATTTATCATTAAGTTACAACTAAAAATTGTGAAAAGAAATTATTTTTTTGATTTTTTTAAAAATATAATTCGCAAAAAAATGAATATTTTAGTAAAAAAAATGAATATTTTAGTATTTAAAAATATATAAATTATATTACAAATTTAATTATTTAATTTATGTGAATGAAATTAATTTTATGAAATTTTTTTAAAAATAATTAGCAAAAAAAATGAATTTTTTACTAAAAAAATATTAGTATTTTAGTTAAAATATGAATATTTTAGTATTTTAAAATATATAAATTATAAAAATATAAATTATAGATTTCAAATTTAATTATTTGATATATTTGAAAGAAATTAATTTTGTGAATTTTAAAAAAAAAATGGGTCGAAAATGAGTACATATACAATTAATACTACAATTACGAACAAGTAACACATCTGTCCGAGTGGTAGGCGCCCTTCACTAGGCGCCCACACACCCGGGTTCGATTCCTAGCAAGGCCAGAATAATATATGGTGGCCTTAATAACAGTTCGCGGGTCGGGTCGGGTCGGGTCAATTAATTTTTTTTTTTGGGTTGACTTGCCGACGGATAATTCCGTCGGCACTACCGACGGAACCCCCGACGGACACCGACTGAATATAATCACGAATTTAAAAAATATAAAATCTAGATCCGTCGGCAGTTCCGTCGGCACGTACCGACAGAAGCCGACGGATATATTTTTCTTAAAAAAAATGCTAAAATTAAATATCCGTCGGTACTACCGACGGACGGACCGACGGAATTGTCGACAGATATCAGACCCGGTTTCGAAACGGGTCATTCGGACTACCGACGGAATGAGATCCGTCGGCAGACTCGACAGATTTATTCCGTCGGGAATCCGTCGGGACTACCGACGGAAAAAAAAATTCCGTCGGTAACCCGTACCGACGAGTCTAGAGCCGACTGAATTATTCCGTCGGTAATTCCGTCGGGAAACCACGCCTACCGACGACAATTCCGTCGGTAGGTCCGTCGGTAAATCGCTCGTTTTTTGTAGTGGTTCTCAAGTTCGTTAATGCTGTTTTCATTTTATTATTTACGAATTCGACGAGTCACAATCAAATTTGTAATTTCACGAATCAAGTGATTTTAAAATAAGCCATACATGGACGTCTCTTAAATATTTAATTTCGTATTATTGAAAGAAATTGAACCCACCCTACATTGAAGTTCAACAACAACTAGCTTCATATTTGTAAGAATATTGGTACGTATTTCTTTTCACAATTTCATCATAAATTATTACATAAAGGAGTGTAAAATATTGGCATCCAACCCTAAACTACGAGTTTGATAAAAAAATCTTTACTACAGTATAATGTAATTTCCTCCCAGATTTTTTTTTTTTTTTTTTTTTACTTGTTCAATTTTGGCTTGAAAGAAAGCAAGGAAAAGACAACCGACAACATATTTTACAATTTATGAACTCCCAGCTCTCCATTCAAGTCTTCAACAAGTTGTTGCTTCCTATATTCCAATTATAATAAAGTCAGGAATGTGCAAAAAAGTAATAAAAAAATAAAAAATCCAACAATAAATAATACTCCCTTCAATTCCAAGGACCCTCTACATTAAATCTAGTCTTCAATTTCTCGAGATTAAATTTCATTAATTAGGATATATCTAAAAAGTATGGGAGGGAGTATTAGAGTATATATATGTACTCCTTCCCTTTTATATTGTTTATCATTTTTTTAAAATATTTATCATTTTAACAATTTTTTCAGATTTTTGTATTATTAATATACTAGTATATTTTTACAAACTCTTATTTTAATTGAAAATAGTACTATATTTTATGTAATTCCTTTTTCTCTCTTTTATGATAATGAAAATAAGTTGACATTTTTTTTTTACTTATTAATTGAAGATGGTAATTTTTTTTTAAAATCTCCCTTAATAAGAAATAAAAAAAGACAATTATAATGAGGGAATGTATGTGGATATGAATTATCTCCGTTTTCTTTAGTAAGTCTCTTCTAAATTTTGGAGGAAGATACACGTTGAATAGGTTCTACATTTTTTTCACTTATTATTTTATTATGTGTTTATCTTTTTAAAAATATATCAAGAAGATTATTTAGATAAATGTATATAAAGAATAGTTTGTTTAGGAAAAGGTAGGGATGATGAGTATGAGAGGCCAACATCTAGGCATTTTTATTATTTTGATTTTGGACACCGACAATTAAAAAGCGCACTTATCTCATTAATTATGATTTAATCATTGTCATGTCTAAATTCATGAGTCATGACGCAACACCCACTCATTTTATTGCTTGTTTGACTCCTTAATTTATTAATCCTCCGCCGGACTAAAAAGTTAAGCCCAATTATATACACATATTTAATTATTTTTAGACCTCATTATATAATATATATTGATTGGTAGATAAAAAATAGTTGTAGTATTATTTTATTTTATTAATTAAGTTCACATACTTTACAAAATGTATGGATATGTTTTCACGTGAAAGCAAAATAATGGAAAATAGCTTTTACTATTATTTTTTTATAACATGCATCTATTTCATTTTTAAGGTTAATATTGTGGTAGTGAAACCTTAAAAAAAATTTTAAGCTAACTTGCAATTATATGAAATATCGACCCATATATAGATTAAAATAAATCTATACTGTGTAAACAAACATCTCATAAAAAAATAAATGTAAAGACGACGAGTAAGTATTCAAAACCTTCTATTAGTAAATAAGATTAAACCAAACTTGCAAATGATATCTCCTGAAAAAATGAATGTCGAAATGCCTAACAAAAAACTCCTATTAGTAGTATATAGTAGTGAATTGGTGATAATTCGAATATTAACAATTTCATAAGTAAAATTAGAGGAAGGGTATAACCGTATAAATCCCCAAACTACTTTTAATAGCATATGTATACTATTCCCTCTATTCCTCAATGAATATTTCAAACGATTTAAGAAAATTTAAGAAACGAAAGTTTTAGATAATTTTAATTTGTTCTTAATTAAATTGTATTCTCTATTCATACTTATTCGTGTTACCTTTTTTTTTTTTTTGACATGGATCGTGTTACCCTTTTCATTACAGCTAAAATTGGGTAAATTGAAAGAAAACGAGTGAAAACAGTTAAAAAAAAGAAGATAAATAATTAAATATAAAGTTTAGAGCCTACAAATATTTACATAATAATAATCCATTCATCAATTTTTATAATTTTCATTTATGTTGAACACAAATTTTAAGAAATATTAATTATTATGTAAAAAGTGAAAATTTAAGGATGAAGATAAAATAAAATAAAGTAATAAGTAAGAGTAATAATTAATTTTTGAAAAAGAAAAATTATAAAATTAGATATATAAAATAAGAAAGTGAAAATTATACTTCTTAGAGGAGTGATTAATATATTATGTATAGCAGCACATGTATATTGTTTTTTATAATTAGAAATTAGGGGGAGGTGTATATTGTCGGTTGACAAAAAGATCTTTCCAATAAGAGAGATGTCATGTCCCTATTTATTTAAGGAAGCATTACCAAACGCTATATTCACGCGCTACACGCGTTTTATGGGAGAGTGAACGACTGTTGTAGCTTTAGCTTGGCTTAGAAACATGGCACTTAAATTCATTTTCGGACAATGACAGCTGCCCTTCCTACCGCCAACTCTACTCTACTCAACTCGCCGCTCACAGCCGAGCCGCCGCTTCATTCACCAAAATCGCAATAATTTAATTCTAGTATATTCTTCGGTATAATTTCCTACAGTTATTTTATTTATTTTTTCTACTCATACTTTTATTTTTTTTTCCAACTAGTTTTCATAGCTTGAAATGAATTCATGACATCATTAATGTAGATAGTGATATTTTAATCACTTAAATTACCTTACTTTGTCATTTTTTTGTATATTACTTGATAGAATACGAATGTGTAACTTGATTATAAATAAAAAAAGACTAATACATTGAAATTGATTATCATTTTTTAAAAAATTTCTTCTACAACTCATTAAATTTTTTTTACTTTAAAAAATTATATTTACATGTCACTAAATCATCTAACATATGATACATATCCCTCCATTATCTCACCTCACACATAACTAAATCTTATTTTTTTTAGAGTGTGTCACTCAACTTGTGCAAATGACGAAGAGAATCATTTTTTTTTACTATTTTCCAATATTATTATTTATTAAAATTAGTGTAAAGTATAAACCATGCCAATTAAAGAGGCAACGTGCCAGCAAGTGCAGCTCAGCTCATCAGCGCAGCCGCTGTATGGCTCGGACCGCGTGGCCCCTCTTCCAGTCTGTTCTAATGCATTTCCCCAATTTACCCTTCAAAATCTCTCTAATACTGTACAATGGAACATGGAACATATTCCACTCATATTTGTTTAGTTTTGTCAATGCTAAAACCTAGTGACAACTTTTTTTTTTTAAAATTATTGTTAATAATTTAATCGTCTAGGTTTTTTTTAATTATTGTTAAAAAAAAACTATACGAATGGAATATATAAATATACAGTCATTTTTCTAATATCCTTTTAGGAAAATAATATTAATGTGAAAAATCAAAACATCACCTGTCCATCTTTTGGTGTACACCTATACCCTTTTTAATCCTTAAAATAATTTCTTCCTTTTCATCTAAGCATTGTGATGTTTTCGCTCATCAAATCCTTTTTTTTTTATACTCCCTCCGTCCCACTATAAGTTTCCCACTTTCCTTTT
Organism: Galeopsis tetrahit; assembly: GCA_963675135.1. Taxonomy (NCBI): domain Eukaryota; kingdom Viridiplantae; phylum Streptophyta; class Magnoliopsida; order Lamiales; family Lamiaceae; genus Galeopsis; species Galeopsis tetrahit. The sequence goes on from OY776122.1 coordinate 90,332,656, forward strand.
ATGGATGTCCCACAATAAGTTTCCCATTTCATTTTTTTCCATTTTTGGCATATGATTTTCTCTCTCCCAATCACATCACTTATACTTTATCTATTATTTTATTCTACTTCATCTCATACTCATCTATTATTTTCTCTCTCACCATCACATCACTTGTACTACACCTATTATTTAATCATATTTCTTAATCAAAACAACCAAAAGAAAGGGGAAACTTATAGCGGGACGGAGGGAGTATAAAATAAAGAAAGAAAGAAAAACTCACAAACCATTCACCTATTTATATGCTATTTTTATTATAAAAATAACAATCTAATTTTGGATATCATTAATTTTGAAGTTTGGTGACAATAAAAATATTATGCTAAAAATAAAACGTGAGACCAAAATAATAATCTAGATTGTAAGCATTTTTTTTGTCAGGTGCAAGTAAATTCATCTAGAAATGTAATACCCAACACAATCTCATCAAACAGGTTAATAAAATATAAAGTGAAAATTACATAAAGAGTTTGAAAATATGGAGACTACCCAAAAACAATTGGAAAAAAGTTGAAATATCAAAATCATAAAAGAGTAGGATTTGATACTTAGATTACTCGATTCACCTGAAAACATTATTCAATTTAAAAATGAATTATAACTATCTTATTGTGAAAAGAGAGAAAAAAAAAAGGGAAAGAAATGACCACTGTAATAATATTGTATTAGTCCAAACTTAAAGGCCACTTGCCTTACAATACACACTGAAAATACACATAATAACAATATGATACGAAATTAATATTCCACCAAACAACAGCCCAGCTTTGCTATTCCTCAAAGGAGAGAGAAAGAGAGAGCAGCACCTCTTAATAAACAACCTCTTTTCTTTCTAGAGAGAGAGAAAAAGAGTGAAAAACCTCCAAACTCATCAAACGCCATGGATTCTCAGATCTATGGCGTCTCTAAACTCCTCTTTCTCACCGTCTTCACCTTCTTATCTTTAATTACATCCGCATTGCCTTCTTCTAACCCCTTAAACGCCTCTGCTGCTCAGATCAATTCCAACTCTGTCCTTGTCGCTCTTTTGGATTCTCATTACACTGAGCTCTCCGAGCTCGTCGAGAAGGCCCTTTTGTTGCAGACTCTCGAAGAAGCCGTTTCTAAGCATAATATCACCATCTTTGCCCCCAGAAATGAGGCTTTGGAGAGAGATTTGGACCCTGAATTTAAGCGCTTTTTGCTCGAGCCTGGCAATCTCAAATCCCTACAGAATCTGCTGCTTTTCCACATGATTCCCACGCGCATTGAGTCCAAGCATTGGCCGGTGGGGCTGAGGAAGAACAAGAGGAAGCCCATTAATCACAGCAGCCTCTGCCGTGACTCCGATGAGAAAATCACGCTCACGGACAAAAATGGGGAAAAACATGTGAGCATAGCTAGGGTTGTTAAATCTGATGACATCATTCGCCCCGACGGCGTTATCCACGGCATTGAGAGGCTACTCATTCCCAAATCCGTCCAACAGGATTTCAACGCTCGTCGGAGCTTGAGAGCCACCGCCGCCGTTTTGCCGGAAGGCGCACCAGAAATTGACCCGAGAACACACCGCTTGAAAAAACCCGCACCGCCAGTCACTGCCGGTTCGCCGCCGGTTCTTCCGGTTTACGACGCCCTGGCTCCCGGACCGTCTCTAGCTCCGGCGCCCGCGCCCGGACCCGGAGGACCGCACCACCACTTCGACGGCGAGTCTCAGGTCAAGGACTTCATCCAAACCCTACTACATTACGGCGGGTACAATGAATTAGCGGATATTCTGGTGAATCTGACCTCGTTAGCGACTGAAATGGGGAAATTGGTTTCGGAGGGTTACGTGTTAACCGTTTTAGCTCCGAACGATGAAGCTATGGCGAAATTGACAACGGATCAACTGAGTGAGCCGGGGGCGCCGGAGCAGATTATGTACTACCATCTTATCCCGGAGTACCAAACGGAGGAGAGTATGTACAATTCGGTTAGGAGATTCGGAAAAGTGAAGTACGATACATTGAGATTGCCTCACAAGGTTGTTGGGGAGGAGGCCGACGGGTCGGTCAAATTCGGGCAGGGCGAGGGATCCGCTTACCTATTTGACCCGGATATCTACACCGACGGTAGGATTTCCGTTCAGGGAATCGACGGCGTTCTGTTTCCTCCGGAGGAAAGTAAGGACGCTCCTAAACCTGCTCCCGTGGCTAAAATTGTTCCAAAATCAAGAAGAGGTATTTTCTTTTAGCTGATTATTGTTTCCTAAAAATTTCTTAATTTATTTATTTAGGGTTCTTTGGATTTAATTGAATTTGATAAATTAGAGACGAAATTCAATAGAATGTATGTTAGTTCTGATCAATTGAATGCGATATTTGAGTTGTTTGTCATGTGAGAGTTGCCGGAATTCATATTTTTGGCCGGAATCAGTGTAGGTGGTCGGAATTTTTGTTAGTTGGCGGTGGAAGTAATTTTAGGAGGTGATAGTAAAGTGAGTCAAATGGAATAATTGCATTTTAGGCATTACAGCTGCCTTCCTTTGGCTGTTTGCTTAATTATAAATCTTTTTACTACTCGTATACAGTATATTGTAGAACAGGCAGACCTAAGTTGGATTAAATTTAATGTCTTTTGATATGTATTTACGAAGACACTATTAAGAGAATGCATTCGATTATATGAACCCTCTATTTCCCTCCGTTCATGTATCAATTCTATAAAATGACATCATTATTATGGATTTGACATTTATAATGAAATGAAATTATGTCACGTCTTGTTAATTATATTGCTTAATATTTAGGTTCCCCTGTGCTGATGTGATGAGTTTAGGTAGAGAATTATGAGGATGTTGCGACATCACTTTCATTAGTTTGTAAACTAAAAATAAAATTTGGTTAGTTTTGGAAAGAGGGTATTGTTTTATTTAGAGTAGTGAATATTAGGTGTGTGTTGTGTCGGTGCAAGAATAGATATTATATACGTGGGAGGAACTATATGTTTGGTAATCATAATAATTGGAATTATGATATTTGCCTGCACATCAGATTGAATCCAGCCTAGCCCAGGCTGTATATAATTCCTTCCTTAATTTGATCTTCAATTTTCATATATGTTGACTTGAACATGTTAGATACAACAAATCTTCAATTTTAATGGTTGATTAGTCTAACAATTTATTGTAATAATACAATTCAGGGAAGCTGTTGGAAATGGCGTGCAGTATGCTTGGAGCTGTTGGGCACGACTCTCATTTCTCTAGTTGTCATTAAATCTCAATACGCTTAAAAAAATGAAAAAAAAAAAATATTAATAATGGAAATGGTGATGGTGAAGGAAAGGTGAGTGTACAATTAATTAATTTATTTTATTTATATTAGGCAAATTTCTTGAAATGAATATTCTTTAACATAATTTAGTTGTGTGTTGAATAAATGACAGATTCTTAGGAAGACAGCATAAAGGGGTGGTGGAGATCATGCTTGGTTTGGGTTGAAGTTGATTGTCCTTCAGAACCAACCCCACAGGAGAGTTTTTATTTTTTTTATGTTATTTTGGTATAAATACTGTAATTAGATATATCCGATTTCTTTATTTGTATGTAAGTTCGTACCACCGACAGTGTGTATTTGCACAAAAAATACAGCCCTTTTGAAGAATCTGTTTTCTTATTGTTGATTATTATCGTCAATTTTGAGATTTATATTATTTTTAATTCATAAATCATCTTCATATGTAATAATTGATATATTATGTTTTTTTATTTTTTATAAATGAGCAATAAAAAATTTGTCTGCACCGCTGACGATCACGGGCGACTTATTCTTTACCCTACAATTTAAGTCTCGTGAACTAGTCTTAATTTGTAATTTAGTTCTAACATGGTTGTCTTTGGAAATTAAACCTCATTTCCTTTTCAGTCCCCACTTTATTTTCTACACAAGCATTTTTTGATTATATATATATATTGACTTGAAAATAAATAAATAAATAAATTGTCACATCTAGGACAGTAGGCCATTGAGTCGAGGTGAAAGCGATATTTTGACATATTATGCTCCCTAATACTCCCTCCGTCCCCGGGATAATTTGCACACTTTGACCGGCACGTTATTTAAGAAAAGTGAATTTAATGGTTGATGATGTAAGATAAATGAGGGGTATTTTAGATAATTTGATGATGTGTAAAGTTGATTTGATGATGTGTAAAGTGAAATGTATGAAAAAAAAGAGTTACAAATTTGAAAATAAAATGATGTTGTGAGGTTATTAATTTTGTGGGATATTTCCATATTAAGAGTGTGCAAGTAATTTTGGACGTCCAAATAAGGAAAGTGTGCAAATAATCACGGCACGGAGAGAGTAATTACTATTGTGTCTTTATATTTATTTAATCAGAATTATTAAGCCAAATTATCATATTACTATAAAAGTACATATTTTATTTTTTCCCGACAACCAATGGGAGAAAATGAAAATGAAATTTACATTAATATTGTTGATGTTGGGTTGTTTACTTTAATGATTCAACACTTCAGTCAAGTGTTGTGCTAAATGTTCCAACACCTAAGACAACATCAAAATTTGTCCTTTCTCCTTTTATTAACTCTAACCTAACACTTGTTGCTTAGTGATGTTCCAAATGTAGGTAGAAGACGTGGGCAACACCCAGGTCATGCAGTTGCACGGGAGTGAGTAGTTTCTAAGCACTATTATACAAGTTCCTAAAATTAAGGAGTTGTGAAGGGAGGTTACCAAAACTAGCTTGATCCAATGGCTGAGATGATCAAGGAGATTGAAGGCAGTTCATGTCTATAAATAGAGATCACTGTCTTCATTACAAGATACACAAGAGAGAAAGCTAAACAAGATTACTAGTCTATGGAATGCGCAACGCTTCTAGTTAGGAAAATAATTTGTTCTTTCTTGTAGATTAGTGCACACTTATAAACCCGAATATTTGTGTACCTAATCATAGTCTTTTTACTAGAATTTATGTTAGATTTATAAGGGAGATAGTTGCATACTTTCTAGTAATATTTTCAAACTCATTTTTTGAGTTGTAGTTGTTCAAAACCTTACGAGGTTGTTGATTTGTTTCACTGATATTACATATAATATAAGTGATCTGTGTAGGTTAATTTTTAGTCTACACAAATTTTGAAATACTTCTTTGCAAAGTGTCAATTTAATTTTCGCTGCTCAATTGTTGTCTGGACTGTGCCAACACTATAGACAACACTTTGTATACATCTCTGATTTTACACTCGCACGCACACTTTCAGTAGAAACAGAAGCTGTACAAGAAAGTGATAAGACGGTAGCTGAAGATGCACAAGATGTTGATGTCATTAAGACCGTGCATGGAGATTTATGAAAGCATACAAACTGGAGAAGTTATAAAGTATGGGGGAGTTTGTGTAGACCCATGAAGATGCAGCTGAAGTGTTATTTAACTCAATCCTCTCCTTTACTTATTTACATAACTATTCTCTATTTGTTTGTAATGCTTGTAGGATTTATATTTCTGTTATTTCCTTTATTAATTAGGATTTCCCTTATGTTTAAGTTATTTAAATCTAAACATGTTATTTGGTTTAGATGTTGTTTTTATTAATTTGATCTAATACAATTGCTACTTCATTATTTTGAAATATCAATTGTGTTAATTTCTTAGTTAATATTTTTATTGTGCGAACATCAGTAGTATTGATGTAGAAAGGTCAAATTATTAATGATGTTGTCAAATATGTTGTGACATTCATCACAACATTGACACAACATCAACAAATATTATACACATATCATACAGTAACGTGTGGTAGATCGATTATAATGAGCAATTCAGCATAAATAACAAGGTAGGTTTCTTACATGAATTTTAATAATAATATGATTTTTTTTTCAATGGCATAATTATGACTTTGGGAAATTGGGGTAATAGCAATACGCCAATACCCCTTTCCTTTCCTTTTTTTAAATTTTTTTTTCTTCCTTCGACCTTTTGTATGTTCCTTCTCTCCTCTTTATTGTCAAATCATTTCTGCAGCCAACGTTAAACCAACAAAAAACTTAAATTGTGCCCTTCGTCATTAATATATAACTCGTTTAAAGGGATATATAGATGAGTTAATAATGACGAAATTGACTATTATAAAAAATAGAACATTAAACTACTCCCTCCTATTCAAAAAGTTTGTCGCATTTGGACTTTAAATTTGTTTCAAAAAGTTTGTCGTTTTTCCTAATTTTACCAATGATCTCCCTAAATTGCCCCTATTCTTTTGGAAATATATTAATTACGATTTTTTTTGGAAAGGTCAAAGAAATTGTGGAAGAGGAAGGTGGAAAAATAAAAGGAAAAAGAGAAGAAAGGGGGAGAAAATAATGAGGGGTAAATTTGTCAAAAAAATATGTTCCTTAATTCTATACAAAATGAGAAATGCGACAAACTTTATGAAACGGAGGGAGTAAATGTTTAGAGCATAGCACGATCATTACACAATCAATACTTAATATGGTATTAATTTATGCAAAATGATTAGTGCGTATCGTGCGATTAAATAATATGACTTTTGTTTTCTATTCTCCTATTTAGGCATTTCTAATTAAAGGGTTGTGGTGTAGCTAATTGCTTTAATTTTGATAGAAATTGAATATTTTAATACGTTTTTTTAACAAGTCATTACTTGGGTGATAAATATTAAAACAATCATTACATTCATTTTATTATTGCTGCAAAAGACAACGAGAGGTGGATGGAATATAGCTTTTCCACTCGAAGGTGCCCCCCGCCCCTCTGCCTTTCATTTAAACATAAAGAAAAGACATATTTATAATTATGTATAATTATATTACACCACCATTATCGACTAATACTTCTCTAAAACAATTTTCTTAATATAGGAGTACTACAATTCTAGAATATTTATTTTATCTTACTTTTCTCAAATCTCCTTATAAAGTGGCTACTACAAATTATCAATGGAGTATTTATATTCTTTAATGGATAGTTTTCTAATTAATAATCACATCAGCAAAAGAAAAAGAAAAAGGAAAAAAATAAAATAAGGTGAGGTGTCTCACATGAAATTATTAGTTGGTTGGGACTTTAATTATAAAACTGATTGACTTGATTCATCTTTGGCATTTGGGAAAAGCTCCAATCTTTACAGCTCTAAATCATTTAATTTGCCGCCAATCAGTATTATAGAATGTGTTTATTCGTGTATAAACTACTGTATATACATAGTAGTAGCAGTATTTTTTACTGTTTCATATATAATGCGTCGTATTTAGTGATGTTATTTGACATATATGATTATTATTTCAGAATACAATATGGAGTACTATATATAAATTGGGTCCATGGCTAAAGTTAAATTAGAATTACGAATGTTAGTTAAATTTTAATTTACGTTAATTAATTAGATATGCTTATTTCTTATGTATATATATATATATATATGTGGTTTTATTCCTAGCTTGTGAAGTATATAAAGTAGATAAAGCAAATTATAATTATATATATATATCCTTGAACGAAAGGTCGTAATTAATTAACAGTTTAGCTAGTCATAAACGTGCAATATGATTGTCATATAATAATAATAAGACTTTTTCTTCTTGTCTTAGTCGTCACTTTATTCATTAATGGAGCGACAGAGACGTTTTTTCTCTCATTATCCCTCATGGTGGGATGTCAAAAAATATATGTCTGTATATATAAATATTTAATTTAATATACCTTTTAATTTTTAAAAGACAAGCAAAAATAGTAAAATACCTTTTAAAACTTTGACTCCCTTGTAAGTGATTCAACATATATTTAATATAGATACGTTTCACGATTCGTCCTATTTCAAAATAGATCGAATTTGTCGTTAATTAAAGGGTTTTAACATTAATTGAAGGATGCTTTTATCACAAAAAGGAAAATTAACATGAAGAGCATTCCTTCCTGTATTGGATGGGTATGTTGTAAAATGATATTCCCTCTCCATCCGATTAACTTTTACATGTAGGTGGCATGTAAATTAAAAAAATAAATAAAAGAATTGACTTGTATTTATATTTGAATAAAAAATAATGACAGTTTATATAAAATTGAGAATATTGTGATAATAGAGTTTATAAAAGATTTTCTCAAATCCAAATTTTGGCCCAATATCAAAACTGAGCCATGGAATTTTTGTCCCCAAGTTAGGCCCAATTATTACAATTTTAAAGTCCAAAAAATCTTGTGATGGAAGAATAAAGGCACCCCTCCAGCTTTGTTAAATATACCCCCTCCATTTCAAAATACTAAATATACCCTTTTAGTAAAATATTCATTATATAGATACACTCCTTATCTAAAATTAAAAACCTAATTCTAACCCTAATATACGTATATAGAAATCTTTAAAAAAAAATTACATTTTTTCGACAAATTAGTGTAGGCGACGTGGGATGGGGTGGCCGTGAGGTGTGGTCGACGGGAGGAAAAAAGGGGTGCTGCAACTAGTTGTCGAAGAAGGAAGAAAAAAGAAACAAGAAAAAAAGGGGGCAACGACGCTGGGTGGGGGAGGAGGGGGCAGTGCTATTTGTAGAAGAAAGAAAAGAAGGGGGTGACGACGCAGGTTGGCAGCCGACGAGTTGGAGTGGTAGGGGTGGTGGAGTGGTGAAGAAGAAGAATTAATGTATTCAAATATTTTAGACAAAAAAGAGTATAATAATTAATTTATAAGAAGTACTCCATCTAACATATGTCACTTTAAGGGGTACTATATTGAGGGAGTATATTTAACAAGGTTAAAGGGGTATATATAACCCACATCAAAATAAATTATTAGAAGGCGAACCCACATCAAAATAAATTATTAGAAGGCGAAAAGCCGGCGAATTCAAATAAAGGCCCACAAAATATACTGAGCCGAAGCTTAAAGTACCCAAAAATCATAGTACTAACCATAATTTTGGAGTTAAATTTTAGTACTCTTCATTTAAATGGGTAGGTTTAATCATTTTCTCTATACTACTAGGATAGAGGAGAGAGCTGGACTTTAAAAAGAAAATAGAAAAATAAATTTCCGAGTTCATGTGACTATGAGCAACCAAGTCATCATCACTCTTGACAACTCATATTTGCCTAATTGGACAACTCATCTTTCATCAACTATGATAAATAAATTAAGATTTATCTATCATATCATAATTGATTGTCAAACTAATTAAAACGAAAAATTCAAATTTACTACTCCTCTCCAAATGATATGCACATTCATATTTTTCTTGTGCAAATTAACCATTTGAACCCTTAGTTTCATCACGCTACTGACATATACTCGTGAAGTGTAATAGAAGATTAAACCAAAAGGAAAAAAAAAAAAAAAAAAAGGAATGAATAATAATATATATAAACCTTCCAAATATACAAGAAAGAATAAGTTACATAATTGCTAAACCATGTACTAATCAAAACAACCATATATAGCCAGCCATATAGAGTTGTAAATATTCCAACTATGATTACATAACAACCATGCACAGAAGAAGAAGAAGATGTTTATGACTCAAACTTTGACATACAACTGTCTCTGTCTCTATTCACAACAAAATGCACAATTTTAGCTGTAATAAACATCGTTTTCAACCTTCGACAGTGACATCAGCCTCCACAGAAGAAGAATTCTTTGCAGGCCCATCTTGTACATGTTCCTCAGGTTCAGGGGAACAACGTGGCCTATCCTCGATTTTCTCTAAGATGTGTCCACTCTTTTGATCGTTGTCGTTTGTAGCTGTTGAAGAATCTCGAGTTTTAGGCTTAGAAAGGGAGCTTTTTACTGGCTTCTTTTTCGCGTCATTTCCTTTAACACCATTCGTTTGGGAAGCAGTTACACCACTTTCTGAGTTGGCGGCTTTGTGCCTTCCAAGCTTCGGAGATTTTGGACGGGTTGTTGGTATCTGCACAAATTTGGAAACTAGTTTAGGATAACATCGAACAACCTAATATATATGTATATCTGTGTTACCTCATTCATAAAGTTATACTCCCTCCGTTTCATTTTGTTTGTAGCTTTTGATGTTTTGAATAGAATCAAGGAACATAATTTTTTTTACAAATTTACCCTTCATATATATATAAGTGCAAAATATAAATTTTGGTAAAATTTAGGGAGAAATGTGAAAAAAAATAGCTAAAATGACAATCATTTTGAAACAAAATTTAAGCCAAAAAGCAACAAACAATATAAAGCGGAGGGAGTATATGAATGTAATATATGGATCTTCAATTGTGTGTGGTTTAACAATGGATTTTTTATTAAATTCGCTCGTTCTAGGGCACCATATTAATAATGATGCAATGTGTTCGGGATAAAATCATCATACAATATAATAATTCACGAATAATAAATACTCAGAGTTTAACCAAAATTTATGGATGGATACTACCTTCTTGAGTTCAACTTTTGGAGGAGGTTCTTTGTAGAAAGTTGGCATAGGCGTAGCTTTAAACGTCAAGCTCTTTCTCAGTTGCTTTATTTCCGCCTCTTGATTTTCCTAATATCAAACAAAATAAAATGAGTGATCGAACCAACACTAGGTCTTATGTTTGAAAAATTAGATTCTTGAGCACCTTCGATTTTGCTTGTATATTAGTCTTCTCCTCTTCCTTGGCTTGTATCTTTTCTTCTATCTTTGAAAAGAACTGAAATCAACATAGGTGTTGGTCATATTTGTGCCAACAAATAAGAGAATTCATAACATACGATGGATTTAGTTTCTACCTGTCTTCGCTTTTCAGCTCGTTCAGCCAACCTGAATGAGAAGGCTGCAACGCTAAGCCTCTGCTGCGACCGAGGAGTAAGACTTCTGTTTTAAAAGTACAACATTATTGTAAAACATACACACAAAAAAAAGTGAACAAAAATAAAAACTAAGTTAAAAGACATGAACAGGGATTCTACGATGAAGTAGTGGAACGAGCATCCTCGTCCTTTACAGACAATGGGCCATCGCTAGGAGCCGAACTATTCTCAACCAATCTGCAAGCATTCAATTATTGAACATGTTCTCAATTAGTATTTTAAAATCATAGATTTTTTTAATAATACGAATAGGTAATGCCAACGTACACATCATTCGCAGGCTTCGGTGCAACTTCATTAGCAGATACATGCTTCCCAGACTGAATTAGAATCATACAATTCATTCCACAGAGCATAAAGACATTATTAACTAGAGAAAAATAACAAAGAGAAATATTACCATAGACTTATGAAGACTAGGCAACGACGCTATTGTTGCTCGTTTATTGGCTACCTTGCCTGCATTCATCACACCATCTTTTAGTCCATTTTTTCGATCGTTGGGCTTAACGGGATTAGCCTCAACGCTTCGTCTCATTGCATCGAAATTACGGACTCTAGCCGGGAAAGAGAGACTTTGTGTTAAGCTCGGTTTTTTATTGCGGCCTAATGCAGTTGATCCTTTCGATTCAGGCTGATTCTTGGCCAATTTAGTGATTTTGGGGGCATTCACATTGGGTTTTTTAGTCTGATTGGCGGTTTTGTCCTTGGATAGTTGTGATTCGGATGGATTAAGGGTTTCCTTCACTTCAATTAATTCACCAGAAAATGTGGCATGAGTGTTACTGATGTTCTCTTTGTTTATATCAACAGTACTTGAAGAACCCTCACTGTTAGAATTCTCTAGAACAACCCTCTTTTCATCTTCAACTGAAACCCCATTTTCGGACTCCATATCCTAGACAATTATGCAACAAATCTAGTTTAAAAACTAAGAAAAATTGGGAATTATATGGAAGTCGGAAGAAATCCCAAATTGCAATTTCGAATTCCTAAGTCACGATTCACAGTTAAAATTTCTAATAGACCAAATCAGAGCAAAATTAGAAACAATCAGGCAATATATGAGTAAATTAAAGTTTCAGACAAGAAAAATCAGGGGAAACAGAGATCGATCGTGAAGATGACACAGTAGCAAGCAGCCATGATTACAGAAAATAAAAGTGATGATTAAGAATTGGGAGATTAGTAGTGATTACCTTGTAGGAAGATTTAAGAGTGGCCGGGCGAAGTTGATTTATTTGGGAAGAAAAGGTGGTGGTGTGTGTCGCGTGTATGTTTCGACAAATACTATATGGAAGAGAAGGAGAGTTGTCTCTGTCTTTTCTGGGACAATTTATTAAGAGTGACACAAATGGATAAGTTTTGTGAATGACTAAACTGCCACTCCCTTAACCTCTCTTAACTACCTAATTTAATCCAATCTTATGGGTATTAATTTCATGGATTAGTATATCACCCTACGAATATTATGAAAGGAGTTTAGCAGTTACTTTTAAATGTGAAAGATGTATTATATGTAGGTTTAATGGTTAATAATTTTTTTTATTAAGAAATATGATAGAATTATAAATGATTCATAGAGAGAAAATAGTGGTAAAATTTACATACTTTTTAAGAAAAAAGTGTAGTAAGTGTTGAAGGATTTTGTAAACTTAGTTTCTCTAAAACAATTACTCCATCCGTGCATTATGCTCAATTTACTTATTTATATGTCCATTAAAACTAAAAGTATACTAATTTTTCTTTACAATAACAATCACTTTATTTTTAATTTACAAAATTCTTACTTTATCTTAACAAAAAAATAAAAGATAGAATGATTGAAATAGAAACAAAATGTAAAATTGATTCTCCATAAAATTAGAATTAAAAACAAGAGTGGAGGAGAGGGAGAAGGCAGACAATTATAAAAGAATTTTTTTTAAAAAAATTAAGTGTAACCAAAGAAAAAGGTGGAGAAAATTATAATAGAAATGTTTATTCAGAACCTTCGTCTTAAAAAATATTAGATTCAATTATTGATAGATCGATTAAAAACGAATCAGATAAGACTTTAAACCGTTTAGTCCGGAGCGACTAGGGCTAGATAAACATCTATAATGATGATAATGTGGTTTGAGGATTATGCTTCGTCTTTGACCAAGAAGGATCTACATTATGATATTTTTTTATTAAATTATGATATTTTTTTTTTCATTGATTATTAACTAATTATTTATTTTTTTATTTTATTTATTTGTTGGACGTGTCAATTGTAACTTTTAATTTTAAAAGAAAAAAAAACACAAAATTTTTTTTAGCCTATTAGTTAGTGCTCAACTATTGATGTACCGATTAAAAACAAATACCTTTAGTCCGTGGCCTATAGGAGTGACCTAGGTTCAAATTGATAATTTTTAGGCATTAACTATGTTTGATTTTATACTTTTATTAATATTATTATAACTATTTGATTTTATACTTTTATTAATATTATTATAACTAGTGCAAGACCCGTCATATTAAATATTACTCCGTACTTCGTATTTAATAAAATTTAAGAATTATTATAAAATTAAAATAGAGAAAATGGTTGGTGAAGAGAAAAAAAATAAACTTAATGCTGATATTAAAAAAAAAAAAAACTAAAATTGCACATGATTCTTGTGTATACGAGGAGAGACCCTGTCAGACCAGGTCCTAATATGAGGTAATCGATTCAGGTCCAGGAATGACCCTTTAAAAAAAAAATTATTGAAGGCGAGTTGTTTTTCAAGTTACCATTTTTAAGTGCTCTTTATCAAAATGAATTATTGAGCAACTTGATTATTCTAACTTGATTAATACTTAAGTTTCAAAAAAAAAAACTTGATCAATACTTTTGCTATTAAATTTTTTAGACAAGTATTTATGTAATTACTTGAAACACCATTATCATATTATTTTAAGTATTGAATAAATTTATATATAGTTAGTCTTTTAAAAATTATTTTACTTTATGTTTAATGAGTTCATATAGAATAACAAAATATGAAAAAATGAAGTTTTATTTTAAAACTTGATTCAAATATATAAAAATTAATTCTCAACCTCTTTATAAGTTCCGATTTTTAGATGAGACCAAATTCTTTCATTTATCTAATCGATTTTTTCACAAGCGAAGTTTATAAAGGGCAATATGGTCATAAATAAATGACCAAATGATAGAGTATAGAAAACTATGAAAACTGTAGGAGAACGTGGGGGCTGAAAACAGAGATGATTTGCAGTCGACGTGGCACGATGGAGCAACGTGACTGGACCCACAATTGACCTGTTATCACCAACCGTTAATCGTGAGCTGTCAGAACATGCTAGTTGGCATAGATGATCAAGCTGCTGAGATGGACAAATCTCAGCCGTTGTTTGGGAGTCAAAGAGAATTCCACGTTGGAGAATGACCCGAGACTATAATTGTGGTTGGAGCCGCGGGGTACGGGATTTTGCGGTTGGTACATTGTATTCCTTGCCTAAGTTGCCTTGTATTGTACAACCGGAAAATGCTTCCAAATTATCTTTGTTATCACCAAATATGATTTATTAATTTTTTTTAGTGATATTCAGGTTTAATTGGTTGCATTTATGCAATTAAAATTTAATTCTAATTAATTGGATTATATATTGAATTAAAGATTAAATTGAACATTAAATTTAAAGTGTATTTATACACTCAATTGCATAATCGAGTTTGTTTTAATTTCTTGTTTAAATAATTCAATCCGAATATTGCACTTATCATATTTTATTTTTGGATGAATTCGAATGATATTTGGATGTAATTGGTTGCACCTATACCATTATAATTGAACTCTAATAAATTAAATTAAATATTAAATGGTAAAGTCTAGTATGCACTCGAGTGCATACTGTGCACCCTAGTCCACATGCACTTTTCAGTTTATTGACTTACACTTTTGGTAAATGGTGTTACACTTTTCAATTATTACTAAAAATATTTATTATACAGTTTAATAATTGAAAAGTGCAACACCATTTACCAAAAAGTGCAACATGGACTAGGGTGCACAACATGCACTCGAGTCTATAGCAGACCAACCCATATTAAATTGGATAAATTGAACATTAAAATTCAAGTGTATATTTATACTCAATTGTATGAAAGAATTTGTCTTTGTGTCTCACACGAAGACTCCCTCTTATAGATTTACTGGTAAAATCATGTTAGGATTAGGTTCTGTTAAAAAATGTTACTAGAACTCAACTAGATTAGTTGAATTTGTTTTCGGCAGGGCGGACCCAGGATCCTATATTAGGGGGGGTCAAATTTTTTTTATTAACATATGTATAATTATAATATATATATATATATATATATATAATATTTACATCGAAAATAGATTAGTGATATATAATTACAAGCTTCTCAAATATATCATTATATATATGAAATGATGATGTTGAGTTAAAAAAAATGTTTTTACATTGTGGGTCTATTATTGATAATTGATAAAATAAATACTAAAATTGTTGAATAACGAATACTTTATTTATTAATTTTATTTAATGTAATATAGATTTAAAGAAATTAACAAATTAAACTACAGTTATATTTTCTTCATCAATTCTTTTTTTAAGGGTCTAAATTTTTGTTCTTTATATAATATAACTATATGAGTTAATTGCAAGAATGTTTAAAAAAATATAAGGCCGGTTACCTCATTTTTATCAATAATAGTCTCAAACATGTAAAATATAATTATTTTTAGGTGAATTTTTCAATTAAAATACATACAAAATAATTAATTTTATATATAAGTATTAAAAGTGCACTACAAAATTTATTTTAAAACAATTTTTACAATCAAATTACAACTAAAATGATTTATTATGATAATTAATTACTAATTTTGCTTAATTTTTTTTAAATATTAAAAATATTATTTTTTTAAAGGATAGATGGGGTGGGGTTGGGGGGGGGGGCAATATACTAACCACCACATGTTTTTGAATAGTGTTATACTAAATCAGAACTTGAAAATACATACATAGTGATTAATAATTAAATTAAATTAAATTTGTAAAACAGAGAGATTCAAGTTGTCCAAATTAATTAGTTGTTAGGTCTCGACTATTGGATTAATTGTTTACAACTCTTTTCAATAATAATTGAAGTAACAGTCAACCTAATTATGTTAATTGTGCACAAATTAGTGGTAATCAATGTTTGGAAGGTCCTAAACATGTAGAATGACGCAATTAGACGAATTCCTGTTGAATTTGTCTCCTGATAATTACCATGGAATTAAAAAAACATTAGTAAAATGGTGCACAACGTGATTTAATTTTTAATCGACGTCCCTCGGGTAATGTAAGATAAAATATTGTATCCATTTTTAATTAATTTATCTTTACTCATATGAAATTATTATACCGATAACATTAAATGTATATCTACAATATCATAACAAAATCTCCCTATTTAGGAGTAATAAAGAGTTTTTCTTACTTATGTGTGTTGTTTTTTTAGGTTGATTGAGATGATGTGTCACCTTCTTAGAAAAATATCTATCCAAGTGTAATAATAATATCGAGTGAACTTTAGATTAATTGGAATGATGGGTCATTTGTCAATTAATACTATAATGAATATCACTATTTTTAATACTGCCTCAGTTTGTCTATAAAAGCTCTCCCCACTTACTTTTGGGCACATAAATTAAGAAAAGTGATTAAAAAGTAATATAGTATAAGTGATGTAATTGATAGGAGGAGAGAGATAGAGAGAAAATGTAAGATTAAGATATAGAGTGAAGTGTAATAATAAAAAATTAAAAGTATTTATTAAAAAGGGTACGAGAAACTTATAGGCGGACAGACCAAAATAGTAAAATGGAAATCTTATATGCAAACGAAGGGAGTAGTATTTTTTTTAAGAAATAAATATTATGAGAGGAAGATTTGACAAATTAATTAAGTTGAGTTCGATGATGATTATTTTTCTAATTAAAATAGTAATAAAAGAATACTACAATGGATATTTGAAATAAATTTTTCATTCTTGAATTACTCAAATAAACAAAGAAAGTTTCTTTTTCTCTCACTTTTTTAATTTATAGCATTATGGAGTAATTTTTATTATTTGGAGATCATTGTGAATTAAACTTAGTGCCCACGTACATATTCATTATATATTATTAATAACTATTAAATCTATATAATATAAAATTAATATTGACTTTTTAAAGACCCACTATTCAGACACGATACTAGTTTTATATACGGAGTATGTACGTATGTGTAATTTAGTAAACACATTATCCATTCAAGGGAAATTCGATATCTTGAAAATTCATTTGCATTTCCAATCTAATTTGGTTATTAATTCTGTAACATTAATATTTAGAAAAGCATATCCATCCACAAGTCTCAGTGGAATTATATATGATTAATTGCACACCTAAATGAAACAACAATCAATGAGATAATTGTAACTAGACGTCATTATGAAATAAGTACAAACTATTGACACATAATCTATCAAGATGATTCCGATCAGCTAGACGTCTCCAACTAATTAGAACACTTGAATATATAAGAAATAACTGCTCTTAGGATAGTAATTCAGAAAAGTAAGCAACGAGACAAACAACACACAAGAATTTAAGTGGTTCGATTAATGTGATCTACATCCACTGGACCAGAGTAGTACTTCTTTGATTGATAAAGAATGTTTACACACTCATTCACTCGGAATTGGATATTTCCTCACTTCACTCGTGAACTCACACAACTCAAAGAATACAATAACGTACTAAATCTCTCTATCCAACCTTTACAATGTACACAATCAAGAGTATATAAAGACCAAATGTAGTTGCTGCTGTTAGGAACTGTTTTGAGTAGTTATCAACCGTTTGCAACCACTTGTAACAACCCATGTGCTCTGTTATTGCCCAACTGAAATTGTAGTTATGCCCTCAAGTTGTTGTAACTGTAAAACTGTTAGTTAAACTAACTAACTTCGAACCAGAAGACTTGTCCATAAAGATCAGATCACTACTTAGTGTTCTGATACTCAACTCTTCTGTTCTGATGATCAAAAGCTAACTCTGCTGATAGACTTCATACTGTGCTGATCTTTACTGCACTGACCAAGTACTGTGCTGACCCAAGTACTGTGCTGACCTGGTACTGTGCTGACCCAAGTACTCTGCTGAAGTACTGATCTTGGTACACTCTGCTGAAGTACTGATCTTAGTCCAGTCTGCTGAAGTACTGATCTTAGTCCAGTACTGTGCTGATCTTACTGTGCTGATCCCAACTGTGCTGAACTCTAAGCATCACCTTCTCATCTGATAAGGCCTAAGTCATCTTATCTGATCCTATCAGCTCAGTAGTTTACTGTGCTGATTTTGAGATTATGAGATAACACTCACAATTCTCCACCTTTAGCTCATAATCGAACTAATCGCCACAAAAAACAAAAACACTAACACTATTCTCCTCAAGGAATAGCCTCCACTACTGATCTTCTGCCACAAGAACAGTAGCCTTCTCCTCAGAGGAATTAATGCAGTCAAATAAGTCTAAGACACAAGCCAAACTTCTCTTTTGGCAATGCCTTAGTGAACGCATCAGCAGGGTTCTCCTCTGTAGCAATCTTCACTACCTGGACTGACCCCTTCTCTACAATATCTCTTACAAAGTACAGCTTCACATCTATGTGCTTAGTTCTCTCATGATACCCCTGATGCTTTGTAAGATGTATTGCACTTTGGTTATCACAGAAGACAGTCACACTTCTTTGTGATATACCAAACTCCTTCAAGATCCCCCTAAGCCACATGCTCTCCTTTACTGCTTCAGTCAAGGCTACATATTCTGATTCTGTAGTAGATAATGCAACTACGGACTGATGTATTGACCTCCATGATATAGCTGTACCAAATAAGGTGAATACATACCCTGTCAAGGACTTTCTTGTGTCTACATTGGCTGCATAGGCGGCATCAACATATCCCACAAGTGCTTCTCCCTCATCTGATATCTTCTGAAATTTCAGACCTTTCTCAGCTGTTCCCAGAACATATCTCATGACCCACTTAACTGTCTCCCAATGACTCAAACCTGGATCACTCATGTATCTGCTGATTACACTCATTGCATGAGTTAAATCTGGTCTACAACACACCATAGCATACATTAAACTCCCTACTGCACTGGCATAAGGAACCTTACTCATCTGAGCTCTTTCTTGGCTGTTCTTGGGACACATCTGATTGGATAGCTTCTGATGCTGGCCAATTGGTGTAGAAACTGACTTAGCTTGATTCATCCTGAATCTCTCTAACACCTTCCTCAGATAGGTAGGCTGACTAAGCTGAATTGCTCTCTCAACTCTACTGATCTCCATCTCAAGAATCACTTTAGCTTCACCAAGATCTTTCATCTCAAACTCCCTTTTGAGAATCTCCTTAACCTGATTGATATTGTTAATAGACTCCCCAACTATTAACATATCATCTACATACAGCAGAAGATAGGTAACTGAACTCCCAACTCTCCTGAAGTAAACACAGCTGTCATACAAGCTTCTTGCAAAATCAGCTGAGCAAATGTACTCATCAAACCTCAAGTACCATTGTCTAGGGCTTTGTTTGAGGCCATAGAGTGATTTTCTGAGTAAGCACACTTTGTCTTCTCCATCTTCTATGTCCAACCCTTCTGGTATTTTCATGTAGATCTTCTCATCTAAATTAGACAAATATTGAACCTGCGATATTTGATCCTAGTGTCGTGAATTTGGACAATTCAAAGAAGAAATAAGTTAAAGATTTGTTAGCAAAAGTGTGTTTGTCACTATTGTAGACAAAATTATTATGTTTAATTTGACAATAATTATCATTTAAACAAGGAACAAGCACACATGCAATGTTTTAATATACTCACTCCCTCTCACGTTGAGTGTAACATTGTGTATATATATTTTAAATATAATATTAAATGTATAGTTGGTAGTTGAAATGTGATAGAAGTTGAGGATGGTTGATAGATAAAAAATAGAAAATGTAAATATATAATTAAGTGTTAACAAAAAAATAAATGAAACACTCAATGTATAACACGTTTAAAATGACAAAATGAAACACTCACCTGAGAGATTATATTTTTGTTCTGAACGTGATGCAGGGTCCATTTGTCAATTACTCTAGTTCCTAATTAATTTGGACTTCTTTTCAAGTAAACTATTCTTTCGATTCCGTGATTTTTTGTATGTATTTTTATTTGAATGTATCAAAATTACTTTCACACTCTTAATATAAAAATAATTTACAAAATTAATACTTTCATAATATTATTTTATTTTTAAAATTGTCACTAATTTTAGACTCACATTTATTCTTACACCTTATTAAAAACCTCACTAAATTACATAAAATATCACTTCTTTACTTAACCTCACACTTTACTATATTCATTTTAAAAAAATAAAAAATTAAGGCGAACAAGATTTGCAAGTCATCCCATGACGGAGAGGGACATTTACAACCATTGAAAATATTTAAGGGCAAAGTGACATATTTCAAGAGCTAATAGCACCACTATTTAAGTTAGTGTGAGTTTTTTTTTAAACAATGTTCAAGAATAGATGTGTAATTATTGAAAATGTCCTTTCATTCCTAATTGTACAGTAAAAAGGGAAAAAAAAAAAACAAGTTCGTCATCTGATTATCCGAAAATTAATATTCTTTTGATTTTTGACAAAAGTTCTGAGAAAACTAAAGACCAGATCATAATTTGATTTACCTACTTTTACAATTAGTGGTTAAAAATCATTGACAATCATGTTACATAATTGGATAAATTACAGCTTCTATATGTCTCTAAAAAATAAACAAAAGAATGAACATGAACATTTACCAATTAGGAAAGAATTTACTTCTTGATGTGGACAGAAGATACTCATAACTTTATTATTAATCAAATTATAATCATAGCCAAATTAGTAAAACCAAATAATTAGTTAGTATAATACGGAGTATATAAAAACAGCGAGAAGCTGAATTATCTCTTTCACATGGTGTTTCATTACATTATGTTGTTAATTATGATGTCATTTCATAGCATGCATTGGTTATTTTGAAATAAAAGACGAATTAAAAATAAATAAATAGAGTGTTCATGAAACCAAGGAACAAAATTTATCATTTTAATGTGTTGGGGGGTTCTCGGGCTGGATTATCATTTCCGTATTCCCATCTTGATATGATATTGTCCGTTTTGAGTTTGTCAAAAAAATTTCAATTTTACTTTTGAGTTTTCCTAAAAAACATTATATCAATGGGGATACTAGTTCACAATTTTATATATAGTTTATGATCCTTTAATGCCTTTTCGATTTGGAACATTGTTTAACCCTCGACATAATGAAATTTAACGATCATTTTAACACTAAAAAATAAATTAAAAAAAATCATTAATTCAATATATGTGTATGTGTAAGTATTTTTTTTTTTGGAACAAAAGAAGAGACCCAATACAATTGAAGAAGCATAGGATTCATTTGTCCAAGTTAATGGAGATGGGCCCACATTTCATGTTCAAATTATGATTGATTATGAAAGCATGGGGTCATTGACTCATTATTTAGTTAGCTAAAATCGGGTTGATAAAACGCGATTTTGGACAAACCCCACATATATATATGATTTATCATGTAGAGTACAGTAATAACTAGACATATCATGTGGTGTAATTGTCCATAGCTGATAGCAGAACCATATTTGTTTGGATCTAATTTTAATGGTTGAGAAGAAGAAGAACATCCCACTCTCATCTGAATTATAAGTACCACCACAAGTACCTTGCAATTATGTCAACGACATATATATAATTGTTTTTATAATTATGATGTCATAAATTCTTGGAATTTGTGATGCATATTTCGTTTGTTTTTTTTAGGTGAGAATACTAGCTAATCAGGTGAGATAATGATTTTTTTTATTGAACAAGTTATGTATTTATGAAATTTTAATAATTAAAATATTAAAAATCAGGTGAGATAATGATTTTTTTTTAAACGGCAAAATGTTATTAATGTCGGGTATCAGAAATATCTCGAAAAAAAAAGTGTTACACAATACAATTAAAGATAACCAATACTAAGTGACAAGAAATTAGGGAGTAAATCCCACGAGTGAGATTATAAATAAAGTGTTTTGCGTAAAAAAAAAAATTTATACAAACTTATAAGTACGTCCAACAAAATAAAAGGTGACCTTCGGAAAGCTATCTAGAAGATAATTGATGTCCGCCGAGATGAGAGTAGAAAGAGATTGACAAATGACAATCAACCCCCTACATGAAACATAACAACGCCTTTCTAGAGTTCTTATATGCACCCTTTATTGTGCAATTTAAATGCAATTAATAGTATTAATTGTTTTTCATTATCCTTAGTGTTTCAGACAAAAAAAACTATTTGCAATATCATCCGTTTTAAATACTCATCCATGTGAAAAAAAAAATGTTTAGGAATTTTTTTTCCGGCTCAAATGAATGAAGATACGAAATTATATAAGTTGTTATTATTGTGTGACTTGTGTTAAACTCAGTTACAAAGATTTTAAAAAATAAAGTATAGGATAATGAGGGCAATTTAATTAGGAGTTTCAAGTTAAGCCCAGATCATATATAACAAACTATTCTACTCATTAGACAACCAAATAAGGCCCAATCCAATATATTGGACATAACTCTATGTAACGCTTACACAAACTTTTCTTGATGAAGAATATAATTCTTCTGATTTTTTAATAATTTTTTTAATAAAGAATATATTCTTGAGCGTATTATTGTTGAGATTTATTAGAGCATGTTTATTAAATTAAAAAAATATAATCTTATACTCATTAAGTTTCTTTAAACAAGATGAAACTCATTAGGCTCACAAGTAAATCTTGAGTTGACCAAAACTCAATTTGAAGTAAAAATGAATAAATTTATATTCATTGACTATACTCAATCTTGAGTGAACATTCCCACCATTTGAAATATCATATTCCTAATCCCTCGCACATTAAGAAGATATTTGGTGGAAACTATTCACATAATTTACATCACAAAATTGTATAAACACGATTTTTCATATTAACAATCTGGCGTTAATGTCTCCTTAAATCCAACGCCAAAATCGATGTTAAATTTCTTCATACCAAAGTCTCTATTTCCCTTATGCATCATCATCGCCACAAACTCATTATAATCTATTCGACCATCCTACAATAAATAGATCATCACATCACGTTATTCTTGATACAATGATAAATAAAATAAAAAATTGTACACAAAAAAATTGTACGTTCGTCTTACATTGTTCTGATCAGCTTCTTGAATCATTTCTTCCAATTGGAAATCGCGGATGCCAAATTCTTCACAAGCTCTTTGAAGCTCGTCTTGTGTTATGTAACCGCTGCCATCTCTGTCGAAGTAGGAAAAAGCTTTCACGAGATGATCGTCTTTCTCAATCTTGTTCAAATGCAATGTAGCTGCTATGAACTCCCCATAATCAATAGTACCACTATTGTCAATATCAGCCTGCAATACATTAGTGATTTATTTACAAAGTGAGTGATTTTATAACCAAAATTTATTCAGACATGAAAGCATATACACTTACAGCTTTAATCAAATCATATATTTCAGACTCATCAAGATTAGCAGCTCCATATCTTCTGATCCCATTCTTGAGTTGTTCAAAACTAATGTAGCCACTATTATCTGTATCAATTGTCTTGAATATCTCTCTTAACCCTGCAAGTTCTTCTTCAGACAAACTCTCTGCAATCACCTGTAGGCAGGCACAGGAAGATAATTTACAACCTCGTTTTCAATACCAATTGGGTCCATTTTTCGAATTTTGAAACAAATTTATTGGGACTAAAGACTTTTTACACTATATTGTTTACATACCCTTATAGCCATTTTCTTAAGCTTGTTCATAGCTGAAAACTGTTTCATTCTACTCAAAACTGCAGAATGAAGAGGCTTATCATTAGCTACTCCATGGACTTGCACCCAAGGATGACCTGCACACAATCAAACCAAACTAAATCACTACCAAACTCTATGCAAGATACATATTTTAATTTGAATGCTTGTAATTACTTACATAGAGCTTGATGAGCAGTTATCCGCTGTCTTGGATCTCTTACAAGCATTCTCTTCACCAAATCTTTTGCACTTTCCGAAATATTAGGCCAAGGATCCGACGAGAAGTCAATATCCCCGCGCAAAACCTCCTCAAATATGTCTTGTTCTGTTTCTGCACAAATGTGAGTAGAAGCATCAGAATCAAGTAAAACGCGTACTAACAACACTAAGAAAGAAAACGTTGCGATTCCTCACCTCCCCAAAACGGAGGCGTTCCACATAGAAGAATGTATATAATCACACCAACACTCCACACATCCGCCTCTTGCCCATAACGCTTATACAACACTTCTGGAGCTACATAGTATGGGCTCCCCACTACATCACTAAATATTTGCCCTACAGTAAATAATAGTATGTCCAATTTAGACATCAATTCATAAAATACAATCTCTATCAGATAATCAAATAACATACCTGGTTTAAAAAACACAGACAACCCGAAATCTATAATCTTCATCGGAGAATCCTCGCCCTCGTCGACAAACAGAAAGTTCTCTGGTTTTAAGTCACGGTGCATTACACCTAAAGAATGACAAGTTTCAATTACACCAACTATAGTCCTTGTAAGCTGAGCTGCTTTTTTCTCGGAATAATGCCCTCGTTGCACAATCCTATCGAAAAGCTCGCCTCCTTTACAAAGCTCCATCACAACATGAACAGCCACAGCATCCTCATACGCGCCTTCAATCGAGACAACATTAGGGTGCCCTGACAAGTGATGCAAAATCTCAATTTCTCTCCTAACATCCTCCAAATCATCCTCTTGTAACAACTTCCTCTTTGCAATGGACTTGCACGCGTAATTCTTCCCCGTCTCTCGTTCCTTGCAAAGGAAGGTCGTCCCAAACTGGCCGTGCCCGATTTTTTCGCCCAAATTGAAACGCTCCTTCAAGTGTCCTGTTTTGGTCCTGAGAACAGAATCCACCTCAAGGCCTACACTCATCTTTTTCTTAACTGGCCTAGCCTTTTCCTTCACAATCATGATCACTTTAGGAATTTCGGACACCTTTTTCATATCATCATTGTTAGCAGATTCCAATTTTCCTTCAACTTCAATCCTCACCATTTCCGGCGGAGTCTCTACAGCCTTATCATCTTTACTACTGTAATCAATCATGATATCCGGTGATCGTGAAGGCCAGAAAGACCGCGAAACAGCGTATAAAAACCCATCCTCCTCTGATGCCTTTCCATGAACACAAGTATTTCCCATCTCGTTAACACAAATTACAAATTAAATCATGCAGGCTCAGAATCAAACCCTAGAGATCTTCAAAGGGAGAAATTCAGACAAAGTCTCAAACGGTATACTGAGTCAAATTGAGAAATGGGAAGAGTGTGTTGATAAAAACCTTGCCGTTATGCTAAAATAACAATGAATGAATTCTTATAGAATGAGACATAAGTGTGTAAAAAGCGTGTGATCATTTTGGAGGTTTTTTTGAATGTCTCCTCCATTTGTCTAGAAATGGACGCAATTTGAGAGGGAAAGCGGTCGGTTTTCAGTTGGAAACAATGGAATGTTTCCAAACTATGTGAACGCGTTTTCTTTCAAATATTAAATACCATAATTAAAGATTATGAAAATATGTTACAATTCATCCCCTAATAATTAATATTTTGAGCAATCAATGTCGCATTTAAGATAAGTGCAACGCAAAAATAAGTTGATTTTTTTTTTCTTAAATGTATTTTAATTTCATATTCCTTCCGTTTGTGTATACGCTTTTTATTTTACCATTTTGATCTTCCGTCTATAAACTTCTCATACTTTTTTTGGTAAATAGTTTTAATTTTTTATTCTTACACTTCACATCATTTATACTATATGTCTGTATATATTATTTAATTACTTTACTTAATATCTGTGTAAAAAAGTAACGAGGACGGAGGGAGTATTTCGTTCTAACTTGCAACTTGCAAGCAGTTTACTTTGGGTTGTAACAAATTTCTTCCATGATAAATTTATCCAATGACTTTTGAAACTATTGTTACGGAATAATTCGGTATGTGACGATTTTTCCCATGCTATTCAAACATTTGACAATTTTTAATTAATAGACGAAGGAGCTGACTCTGGAAACGGTAAAACCCTTCGGACAATATATGTATATAGCTTCTAGATTTATTTTATAATAATTAAAAATAAAGAAAAATAAATGAGTCCATATACTTCACGCTCGATTTTTTCGTTTGTTAATAGAAATTGTGTGAGTTCTGGTGATTGTTTCTTTTGGAACTTAGTCATGTAATAATAATTATGATTAAATAAAAGAGATTAATACTTTTTTCAAGTACTGTCATCGATCATACTTATCTATACGTTTGTAAGTGATGGGGACATTATTTTTTTAAAGCGGGTTTTATCGCTCGGTCAGATTGCTACTCGGGAATTCTATTGAAGCATTGAAGTTCTTAAAATTTATATATATTCATCTGTTCGAGCGATAAAATGTTAGTACTCAAATTTGTTTCTCATTTTTTTAAATAATTCATCTGTCCACTTTCTTTTTACTATTTTAAAAAAAATAATACTATTTAATCTCAATCATCTTTATTTATTTAAGTCATAACTACATTAATAAATATCACATTAATATTTGGATATTTGGATGGGGTATAATTTTTGATGGGCTTATAATTATTATTTTTATGGGCCCAAAAAAAAAGTTCAAAAGTAATGAGTGACCCAAGTATTGAAGTCGATCGCTGCAGTATAAATTTAGGACCTAATTGTAAAACTCTAGCTTCCTTTGAATCCATCGAATTGTACCTATTCTCAGAAAATATTATGCCCAATCTTCACCCCTTTCTAGAAAGTGGGTTGAGAAGTAATGAATGACCCAACCCAAATAATATTGAAGTCGATGCCTGTAGTATAAATTCAGGACCTGATTGCAAAACCCTAACTTTCTTTGAATTAATCGAATTTTACCTATTCTCAGAAAATATTATGTCAAAGCAGAAATATTGTTCATCAGGTTTTAACTTTGAAGTGTGAGCTTAATGAAAATGAAGTATACATTTCACATGATCCGATTATAAGAGGTAAGATTTTTATAAGAGGTAAGATTTTTTTTTGTTGCTTTACTAGTATTCTATGCAAAACTTAAACCACTAGTTTCTTTAACAGGAACTTGAAGATTATGGAAGAGAAAGTTGTTATTTTGGTACTATTCTAGTGGTGAAATCGTCTTAACCTTTCACTTCCAACGCAGGGGCTTATGGAAATTGTGGAGAAAAATCAACTTGTGTTGGAGCAGACACACGAGGCTTAGTAGGGGGTCATATTTCTAAAGGAAGAAGTGTGGAATCATGCTGAAGTACTTGCTGAAGCAAAGGTTCAACTAGAGGCGGTTGGTTGCACTGTATGGATATAGCGTATGATGCTCACCACAAGATATGCTTGAATATTGAAGGGGTCTATTTGTTAAGTTTTAAGTTTTTTATTCCATTAATTGATAGAGAAATTAGGTATGATGCTCACCACAAGATATGCTTTGGATATTGAAGGGGTCTATTTGTTAAGTTTTAAGTTTTTTATTCCATTAATTGATAGAGAAATTAGGTATGATGCTCACCACAAGATATGCTTTGAGAAATTAGAGAAATTAGGGCGTATGATGCTCACCACAAGATATGCTTTAGAGAAATTAGGACACCACAAGATATGCTTTAGAGAAA
This sequence comes from Galeopsis tetrahit, assembly GCA_963675135.1. NCBI lineage: Eukaryota > Viridiplantae > Streptophyta > Magnoliopsida > Lamiales > Lamiaceae > Galeopsis > Galeopsis tetrahit. The sequence goes on from OY776122.1 coordinate 90,360,396, forward strand.
TTAGGACGTATGCATCATACCACAAGATATGCTTTGAATATGAAAGGGATTCGCTTGTTAAGTTTTAAGTTTTTTATTCCATTAATTGATAGAGAAATTAGGGAAATATCACTCTAAATCATTAAATTAATAGAGTAATATTTATCCTTCATTTTTATTTGTATTTATCACAATTTTCTTATCATTTCAATCCACTATCTAGTGGAAAAGAATATGAGACAATTATGTATGTATTTGTTGAGGTTTATTGGGAGATAGCAGCAAACGTGGAAATGGAGTTACCAAGGAGTGAAGTAAGACGAAGATAAAAGGTAAGACGAGAGCTGAAGAAGGAAATGTTCAAGAACAAACTTAAAAGGGTGGAAATCGAAATTCATTGGTGGTCAATGAATATCATTGGAATCAAATCATGACAGGGATTGAGGATCTAGATTTGGGGTCATGGAGGATATACTTCACCTGCGGTGATACTAACAACCATTTTTACTCACTCGCAACCAATACCAAGGCGCTAGAGAGGAGGAAGGTGTACTGCTAATTTTTTACCCACGTATTTAACTATTGTTGAAAGCCCTTACATTTGATGTTGAAAGTCCTTACGTTTGAGGGAATGTTGGGTGGAAATAGTAGACGTTTGAGGGAATGTTGGGTGGAAATATAGTAGACATGTATTTGTTTTGTTCTTGTATTGTCGGGATTAAATTTTCTTATGAACTTATTATCTAGGAGTTGTGTTAATTTTATATTTTGAATGTGTATGGTTGTCTTTCATATTTGATGGCATGACGTATGACTTGTTGTGTTGAAGCGATAATCAACTTTGTTGTGCCATTGCCTATCGAGCCTTATTCTCTTCTTCAACTTTGTTTTTCATTTTTTTAAATACTTCTTCTATCCAATTTTATTATTTCTATTTTTTTTAATTTTTTTTTTTAGAAATAATACTATTTGTAATATTTTATCTCTACTGTTCAATTATTTTTTATTTACTTAAATTGTCATAACATTATTAATAAACAATTATTTTTTATAAATAAATTTCACATTATTAAATCATATTCTCAACATATTTAATTTATATTTAAATTAATTAATATTAATTAAAATTCGTATTAAAATAATGGATATAATGAATGTATTATACTCCCTTCGTTTTTTAATAAATTTCACTTTAACTTTTTAACTGATTTTAAAATAAGTGTTATTTTATTTTTATTTTTTAATTTTGACTATTTTAACTTTACTTTCATTTACTATATATATTTTTTATAAATAAATTTTATAATTTTCTTTATACCAAAATTAAGGGGGTGTATTAAATTTGGATTCTATTGGATTTTTTTAAAATTTTAAAAAGTACGTGAATTTATAAAATCTATATAGAGTCTAGTGACTTATTTTTTTTATTGATTTAGATTTTCATAAACTCCGGTATTGATGGGATTAGTTTTTTTTTTCTTTTAATGTGAAGTGTTTTTTTAAAAATTAATATTATATATATATATATATATTATATAAAGTATTTTATCAATAAAAAAAATATATATATAAAAAGTATATATATATATATATAATTTATACTCCTATATTAATTTGGGGCGGCTCAGATACCCGCGGGTCGGACATAAGATCCAGACCCAATCCATTTGCCATCCCTACTTCTGACCTTTCGTCTTTAGAGTTCTTTGAGAGTAGCAGTACGGGACAACATTTTATGCCCTACCTTGCCCCGCGCGGGTACCTGCTCTGCCCCGCCCTGCCCCACGCTTGATATGGGGCAGCATTTTGAGTCTCGCCCCGCCCTCCTGCCCCAAATCTCATTTTATATGTATATAAATTATTTAAAATATTTAAATTGATATAAACTAAACATTAAAATTCATCACTAAACTAAAATAAATATTGGTATAAATTAGGGTTAGTCTACTTAATTAAATTATTATATATATATATATATATATTTATATTCGGGATAGGACGGAGCAGGACAATAAATATGTAAACCCATGCCTGCCCCACTCTGCGAGCGGAGCGGGGCTGACTTGCCCCATTCTGCAAGACCAAATCTCTCAGGGCAGGGCAGGGCGGGGTGACTTCGGGCAGGTCATTTTGCCATCCCTATTTGAGAGAATCCGTTGAAATCTCTAGTTTTTAGAAGAGATTTTGGATAGTGAAATTTATTTATATTTTTTGAGGAGAATCCAATAAAATCCATAGAATATTAAAATCCATAAACTGTTGAGTACCTCAAAATTTTTAAAAACTTTTTAAAATCCGTATTGAATACCTCAAAATTTTTAAATACTTTTTAAAATCTGAATTGAATACCTCTAAACTTTGAAAGTCCAAATTTTTTTTTACAGAATACACAACCAATACACCCTCCTAATTTAATTTATGAATACTATGCATAAAACGGTACAAAACGGAAAGAGTATTTTTATTTTTGCAATCAACGGAGAGAGTATTTGTTTCCCATAAAATTTGAAATAGAAGCATGGGTGAGAACAAGGAAAAACACGAAATAACTGATTCTAGTAGGATGTGCAAAGAAGAACTCCCGTAAGGTATTCGTCTAAAAACAAGTCCTATGATTATGGAAATATGGATGGTCAATCAATAAGGTCATTAATTGTTGCAACAGACTGCGCCCACCATACTCAATCAGTTTGTATTTGTTTCGACAATTGTAGATAGTGCCGAGGATAGAGTGATTGTCGGGGTTCCTTCTCTTAAGCATCATCAACACGTCCTTTGGGGGAGCGTTGCACTTAGACATATCCACTACTAATTTTTCTTCTTCGGGAGTTAGTCTCCCAACATAAGAGTGACCCTCGAGATATAAGGCTACATGATGATTATGAATCCCATTCTTCACGTTCAACCTCCATTCTGTAGGATAAATTTTGATGCCCTTTAATAAGAAAGGACATCCACACTTCTTTTATCCGATATTTCTTCTCCTATGCTTCTTCTCTTCATCTGCATCCTCGTCGTTTGTATCCTTATGAAGAACTATTTGGCTCCTACCCCTGCCCTTAAAACTACGATACACTCCACCCCGTTCACATGCTAGCAACACGTGTATTTTCTTCTTTTCAGACCCATTGTCGGAATGCTTCACAATGATCACCATATTGTGTTATCTATATACAACACGTACCCACTCTTGAAGGGCATCCCGAATTATAAAATAATTTCCATTTGTGAAGACGTCTATATAGTCCATCACAATTTCATTACACGAAGACTCTTCATCTTGTTTTTTCTCACCATCCATTGGCTCTTCGATTTCCTCAACAAAAGTATCATCATGAAATACATCGGTTTCCTTAACAAAGTTTGGATCATTATATGAATCGTCTACCGAATTCTGAAAAAAAAAAGTTGTTAATCAATTTTTCAATTATACATAGCCGACTGAAATCCATTTAGTCGACATGACTTCATCGACCAACTCCCATTTCGTCGATATTTCATTGTCGACTGATTTGGGTGGAATTTACACTATTTAGATGCATATTTGAAGCTCATTTGATGTTGATTTCATTGAATTATACATTGATTATGATTGTTTGAGCCAAAATGAGAGAAAGGTTGTGTTTTTGTCAATTTTATAGGAAATACGATAGAATTTGGAGCAAAACACCAACCATACTTTACTGGATCAGGAAGAGGAGTGCACGGTTGGATTCGTCTCGAAAAACTGAGTGGAATGAAAAAAAGAATCGAGTCAATCGGAGGTCGGAAGCTCGAGATACGAAGAGACGAAAAAGCATACCCGGGTAGAAACGACCCGGGCGGGTCACTTCGACCCGGGCAAGGGCAGATTTTGAAGAGGTTCGAGTTTCGCCCGGGTGAAACCCACCCGGCCGGGTGGTTTCGACCCAGGCAAGGCTGAAATTGTATTTGCTTCGTCTTTTGGCCGGGTGGCATGCCCGGGTGGGAGCCACCCGGCCGGGTCACTTCATTTTCGGGGTTTTTGGCCCATTTTCTCCATATCTCAAGGGCCTAATTGCAAAATTAATTCAAGACTTCTACCCCAACTATAAATAAATCAAATTTGAGTTTTAAAATAGAGTCTTTACTCCTTTTACAAGGAATTCCACACACACATTCGCATAGTTGTAGGTGTTCTTCATTTTTAGTTTAGATTCTTCATTAAATTAGATAGATTAGTGGTTTTTACTTCAAATCAAGCTACGATTATCATCGGGCATCGTCTATTACATCGTTTTGTAGCTACATTTTCATGATCAAGGTGATATTAATCTATTTTGCAATTTATTTTGGTATTTTCTTAATTTCTTCAATCTCTTGTTATTCTACTATGAGTTTGATGTATTTAGTTGTTTTAACCATGGAATTCTCTTCTAGAACCATAGGCTAAACTCTTATTGCCTTGGGTGTGAATGTTTGATGGGTGTTTAGTGTAATTATAGATTAATTGCATGATTAGCTTAGGAATTGAGTGTATGTGTTTCTAGTGTTGTAATTTTCATGATTCAATTGATTAATTCACCCTATTAGCTAGCATTGTTAGTTTTGTCGACTTCAACGACCGTATTGGGTTGCATGATTAAGAGTGTGTGTATGAGCTTGAATTAATCAATTATAATTAACATAGTAATTAGCTACACCGACCGGGGGTTGATTGCTTAGATCGACGACACTAGACACTAGTCGATTAGAGGTCGTCTATTAGATTAGTGAAAGGGCGTCTCATAAGCATTAGTAACCGTGTTGAACGTGTTTATGAGACACTATCTTAGGAGCTTATGGTATTGATTAGACTATATAATTGCTAATTAATGCACGTGTTCACCTAAGCCTCACGAGGGATTGGTCTACACACACGAGTGATAGCCTTTAGCTTAATCCAAAACCATAGTTTAATTCATGCAATTGGTTCGTTAACTCATTGAATTACCCACAAAACGGAAACATCCGAGGCAATACCCTTCTCTTGCACTTTCTCTCGAAAGTTAGATAGCTTATTATTACTTTTGTCAATTTCTTGTTTATCTTAGTTAATTTAGTTTAATACTTGTGTTTTAATTCCCGAAAATCCAACAAACACGTTTAGTTACTACAATAGCATGAAAACTTATAACTTTAGGGATTCACTTTCACTCAATTAAGTCCTTGGAACGAAAATCTACTTGGTCGTACTTGCATACTACAATCGAACCCATACGCTTGTGGGGATCGTATTGTTAAGTACTTTAAAAACTTATCCAAAAACACGAACAAGTCAATGGCGCTGCTGCCGGGGATTTAAGCGAGTGTTATTAGTGAAACTTAGAGTTTGTTGAGTGTTATTGATAGTAGCATTTCTTTTTTCGTTATTTTGTTTTTCCGTTTCTCTTTGTGGGCTTTGATACTTGTTTTTGTGTAGGTGTGAACTTCATCGCCTCGATGGATGGATACAACAAATACCAATGGAATCAATGCTATGATCAAAATGGTATGGTTTATCCTCCACAACATGGAGATATGAGCTACGATGGTTGGAGGAACTTTGATTATAATTATCAAATGCAACAAGTTCCCTCCTATTATCGAGATTGGAAGAATGAAGAAGCACCACCTCCCCCTTCTCAAGGATATTATCCTTATCCTTACCCAACTCAACCACAAGCCTACTTCCCACCACCTCCACCACATCAATACCTTCCACCGCAACACCCTTATCCTCCATATCCATATCCTCCCCCACCACCGGAAGAGTTGTATCGTCCACCTCCTCCTCCACCTTTGGAGGAACCTTGGTTTGACAATTATCAAATGCAACAAGTTCCTTCCCCTTATCAATCTCAAGAGTGGGAAAGCAATGCTCATTCGCCACCAAACAATGAAGAAAGTGATACTACAAAAGTGCTTCTTGCACTATTGTTGAAAAAGTTGGATGCAAGTGAAAAAAAGTTGGAGGCAAGTGAGAAGAAATTCGAAGCAACCGACTCCATCCTTGCTCAACTTGTTAGTAATCAAAAATCGATGGAATTCCAACTTGGACAATTGGCCATTGCCGTGAAAAAAATGCAAGAAGAGGAGAACTCAAGTGAGGAGAGTGAAGATGCCAAGCTCATTGTCAAAGGAGATGAAGATAAATGTCCTTTAATGGATATGAGCAACAAGGAACATGCAAATCAAGAAGCGTCAAAAGACGAGTTGAAGAGAGAAATGAGCATTCCTAAACTTTTAAACTCTTCAATTTATTCTTCATTTGATATTAATGCTTCTATTGATTTCATTTTACCTCTTGATCATTTTGATTCAAAAAAAGAGCTTGAGAAGTGTTTGGTGGATATTCTTGGACAAAGAGGAAAGAAATGGAAAGAGGTGGAGTGGAAGGAGCAAGAAGAATATTCATTGTTGAAACCATGGAAGAAAAATGTGGATGATTGGTCTTCAATTCATAAGAGCCTCCTTGAATTTGAAGCTCAAAGGTTGAAATACAATGGGAAGGAGGATCGATATCCATGGCCTTTCCGATGAGTTCTTTTATTTCCGTCCGGCAAAGGACGTTAAACCTAGCGCTAAATGGGAGGCAACCCATTTTTTACTTGCTTTCTTTCATTTCTTGTTCATTTTTTATGTTTTTTTAGTTTAGTTTGATGTGTTTGTGAGTTTTGATGTTAGTTGGAGAAGCTTGGATCGAATGGACAAGTGGATTGAAAGTGGAACTTTGTGCTAAGAAGAAGGTGTAGCTATAGCAATCGTAAGAGGTACGCCCACCCCAATTCTTAGGAATTGCATAGCAATTACTAAGTTTGGGGGGGTAGTGGAATTTATATTCTTGTTCATGACATTGATTGCTTAGCTACTCTTAGTGTTAATTGATGGGATAGTGGCCCATGTGTGTAGATTTGTATGGTTAGCACTTGGTGGCAATATCAATGCAACACTATTTTTCCAAACTTTTAATTGCTTTGCAATGAAAAAGTTTGGGGGGGTATGTTCGTTTTTACATTTTCTATTGACACCAATGGTAATTCTTGTGTATGTGTGTAATTTGAACTTAAATGATCATTGAGACACATTTGATGGTGATTTGTTGTGAATTTGATTCCTTGAATGTGTACATGATTGGAATGAATCATCTTGTTTGTGTTGTTGTCATCTTGTTGCCTATGGATGTTTTGCATGCACAATGAGTTATGTGTGATGATGATTGAGGAATGTTTGAGTCTTGAATGAACCGGTGAGAGTTGAGCTTTGAACCGAGCATTAATCCGGTTTATTTCATTTGTGAGTGAATCAATTCATTGCTTGTTTTTCTAGAACTTGCCCAAGTCCTTGCTTGAGATCATAATTGTGTGATACTTGGAGATATGATGTAGGCCATCTTTCGTACTACAAGTCACTTAGCCATATTTTTCCAAATAACCAAAGAAATTTTCCGTAGTTAGCCCGTTTGAGCTTGAGTTCCCATTTTCTTGGCAACCTACAATGTTTAACCATTTAGCTTTTTGAGCTTTTGATGCCCAATTCTAGTGGAGAACAAAAAGAAAGTGGTAAAACATATGCTTAAATGCCTTTAGTTTGAAGAGAAAAATTGACAAGGGTGTGAAAAGAAAGAAAAAGATGGAAGTGATGAGAAAATGAGAAAATAAAAAATTGAGAAAGAAAAGAGGGACAATGAGCCCCAAGTGCTTGAGAAGAAAATAAATTGAAAGGTGAAGTGATTGGCTAAAAAAGAGGAGGAGATGATTGCATGTGAGAAATTTGAATGAAAAGTGAGAATGAAGGTGTGTAAACCTTATGAGCATAAGCTTGATGTGTTGAAAAACAACTTTCGTTCTCCACTAGACGAGTCACTTCCTCCATATTCATCATACCCCGTCCAAAGAGCCAACGTTACGTCCTTGGTTAAGACCTATTGATCTCATAGTTGAACATGTTTGTGGTGGAAAGATGGTAGAGCTTGGGCAAGCTTATGGCAATTGCAATGCGTGATTTGATTGATGAGTGTCTATTGTCCTTAATTTGTTTGAGTGTTTGAGAGAAACACTATATCTTGTGAGTTGAACTTGAGCATTTGGATATTGTCATCACCATCACTTGTTATTGTATGTTGAGCATGTGTGAGGTAATTAGTTTGATTTTCAATATTGAACTTGTGATCATTTTTTGAGAATGTATCTTGAGGAAGAAGAATTCATTTCATGTCATTTGATACGTGGGATCTTTAATTGATCATCTAGTTGTAAATTTCACCCTCACGTTGTAATTCTTTCGTTGCTCGAGGACGAGCAACACTTTAAGTTTGGGGGAGTTGATTTGGGTGGAATTTACACTATTTAGATGCATATTTGAAGCTCATTTGATGTTGATTTCATTGAATTATACATTGATTATGATTGTTTGAGCCAAAATGAGAGAAAGGTTGTGTTTTTGTCAATTTTATAGGAAATACGATAGAATTTGGATCAAAACACCAACCATACTTTACTGGATCAGGAAGAGGAGTGCACGGTTGGATTCGTCTCGAAAAACTGAGTGGAATGAAAAAAAGAATCGAGTCAATCGGAGGTCGGAAGCTCGAGATACGAAGAGACGAAAAAGCATACCCGGGTAGAAACGACCCGGGCGGGTCACTTCGACCCGGGCAAGGGCAGATTTTGAAGAGGTTCGAGTTTCGCCCGGGTGAAACCCACCCGACCGGGTGGTTTCGACCCGGGCAAGGCTGAAATTGTATTTGCTTCGTCTTTTGGCCGGGTGGCATGCCCGGGTGGGAGCCACCCGGCCGGGTCACTTTATTTTCGGGGTTTTTGGCCCATTTTCTCCATATTTCAAGGGCCTAATTGCAAAATTAATTCAAGACTTCTACCCCAACTATAAATAAATCAAATTTGAGTTTTAAAATAGAGTCTTTACTCCTTTTACAAGGAATTCCACACACACATTCGCATAGTTGTAGGTGTTCTTCATTTTTAGTTTAGATTCTTCATTAAATTAGATAGATTAGTGGTTTTTACTTCAAATCAAGCTACGATTATCATCGGGCATCGTCTATTACATCGTTTTGTAGCTACATTTTCATGATCAAGGTGATATTAATCTATTTTGCAATTTATTTTGGTATTTTCTTAATTTCTTCAATCTCTTGTTATTCTACTATGAGTTTGATGTATTTAGTTGTTTTAACCATGGAATTCTCTTCTAGAACCATAGGCTAAACTCTTATTGCCTTGGGTGTGAATGTTTGATGGGTGTTTAGTGTAATTATAGATTAATTGCATGATTAGCTTAGGAATTGAGTGTATGTGTTTCTAGTGTTGTAATTTTCATGATTCAATTGATTAATTCACCCTATTAGCTAGCATTGTTAGTTTTGTCGACTTCAACGACCGTATTGGGTTGCATGATTAAGAGTGTGTGTATGAGCTTGAATTAATCAATTATAATTAACATAGTAATTAGCTACACCGACCGGGGGTTGATTGCTTAGATCGACGACACTAGACACTAGTCGATTAGAGGTCGTCTATTAGATTAGTGAAAGGGCGTCTCATAAGCATTAGTAACCGTGTTGAACGTGTTTATGAGACACTATCTTAGGAGCTTATGGTATTGATTAGACTATATAATTGCTAATTAATGCACGTGTTCACCTAAGCCTCACGAGGGATTGGTCTACACACACGAGTGATAGCCTTTAGCTTAATCCAAAACCATAGTTTAATTCATGCAATTGGTTCGTTAACTCATTGAATTACCCACAAAACGGAAACATCCGAGGCAATACCCTTCTCTTGCACTTTCTCTCGAAAGTTAGATAGCTTATTATTACTTTTGTCAATTTCTTGTTTATCTTAGTTAATTTAGTTTAATACTTGTGTTTTAATTCCCGAAAATCCAACAAACACGTTTAGTTACTACAATAGCATGAAAACTTATAACTTTAGGGATTCACTTTCACTCAATTAAGTCCTTGGAACGAAAATCTACTTGGTCGTACTTGCATACTACAATCGAACCCATACGCTTGTGGGGATCGTATTGTTAAGTACTTTAAAAACTTATCCAAAAACACGAACAAGTTCTTCTCCTATGCTTCTTCTCTTCATCTGCATCCTCGTCGTTTGTATCCTTATGAAGAACTATTTGGCTCCTACCCCTGCCCTTAAAACTACGATACACTCCACCCCGTTCACATGCTAGCAACACGTGTATTTTCTTCTTTTCAGACCCATTGTCGGAATGCTTCACAATGATCACCATATTGTGTTATCTATATACAACACGTACCCACTCTTGAAGGGCATCCCGAATTATAAAATAATTTCCATTTGTGAAGACGTCTATATAGTCCATCACAATTTCATTACACGAAGACTCTTCATCTTGTTTTTTCTCACCATCCATTGGCTCTTCGATTTCCTCAACAAAAGTATCATCATGAAATACATCGGTTTCCTTAACAAAGTTTGGATCATTATATGAATCGTCTACCGAATTCTGAAAAAAAAAAGTTGTTAATCAATTTTTCTTAAATGCTTGCAATCAATTAATCAAAGTAGATTTCTCAACCTAATTCAATTAACTAAGATTAACATATCACCATTGTACACTAATGACATGCTTTGCAATGAAAATCAAGCATCCAAATAGAATTAAGCCACACAAACACCAAATATGCAAAACATTAACTCATAAACTTCATCAAAAGTATTTACAAGGCTCTAGAACCAAAAGTGTTCTAGCCAATCAACAACATAATCCAACTACAAATAAAACTAAGATAAAAGAAATAAAAAGTGAAGAGAAAAGAAAGCTTAGACTATTGTATGGTGAGGAATCAAATTCCCAAGCTAATGATGGCCTCCTTGCTTGATTTGGTGAAGAATTGAAGAAGTAGATGATGAAAACCTCCACGTGTGTGTGATTGTGTGTGTAACTTCTTGAGAAAGGGGGTAAGATGGTTTTGAATTTAAGAATGAAGGCATTTATAGTGTTGGGGTAGGGTTTGGGTGTAAGAATTGCAAGTTGGTCCCTTGAAAATGGAGAAAATACAAGTTTGGCACCGAAAATGGGTTGGCCCGGCCGGATGGAAAAGTGGCCCGGCCGGGCGGGAGTGTTAACCAAAATTTACAAAAATAGGGGGCAAGTGGCCCGGCCGGGCAATAACTTCGTAACTTGATTTTTTGCCAAAATACGTGCAGGGGTGCATTTATCAAAAAGTTGGGTGCAGATCGGCCCGGCCGGGCGGAAGTTTTGTATTGCTCTTCGGCCTCCAACTTCGTCCCTCCGTATCTTGAGCTTCCAACCTCCGATTGACTCGATTATTTTTGCTATTCCACTCCATTTTTCGAGCCGGATCCAATGTTTCACTCCTCTTTTTGATCCAATAAAGTATGGTTGGTGTTTTGCTCCAAATTCCATCATATTTCCTACAAACTCAACAAAACACTACCTTTCTCGTATTTCGACCAAAACAATGATAATCACCCCACAAATCAATGAAATCAACATCAAAATGAGCTTCACATGTGCATCTAAAGTGTGTAAATTCCACCTGAATCATCGACCAACCAGTGTCAACGAATTCGGACGGCGAAGACGCCATAGCCAACCGCGCGAAAATACCCACATACCATTTTCATCTCGTTTTAAGTCACAAACTACCAAAAAATATGCAAGGAAGCTAAATTCAATAACAAAAACTCTAAACCTAATTGACTTGTATCCCACATTTCAAAACTTAAAAATTATACAAATACAAGGAAAAAAACTCACGTATCTATTGCTCCCTTCACGTTTTCGTACCATTATGCTGCACCCTTGCTCTTGGAGAAGAGTGAACACAATTTCCTTCTCTTGCTCCATCTCCCTAGCGTATGTTGGAACGAGATTTTTTTTTTTTTTTTTTGTATTTTTGGTACTCTTCTACCTTACATAAGAATGTCAACAGTCGATAATGATCAAAAGGAGGGGGAGTGTATATAAAGTACAATAAGGACAGAATTGGTATTTCATGTTTTTATTAAATTAATAAATTTGGTTGGGGGTATACTTAACAAGGCTGGAGGTATATAGCCAGGGCCTAGAATTATTATTCTGCTTCCTTTGAATTACTCAGAAAATATTATGCCCAATCTTCACCTCTCTCAATAATCCAGTTTAATCGCCGATCTGATTATAAAAATATTGATTGAACCGTTTAATTTTTGACACGAACCAGCGACTGGTTGAGCCGATCAACTCATCGATATACGTTTATTTATTTTTATTGTAATTTGTTTATAGAATATTTTTAAGGGATAAAATTAAAAATATAGACGATGATCACTAATATATATATATATATATAATATTATACTCCATCCGTCCATCAAAAGTGTGTTCATTTTTTTTTTTTGATTTACAAAAAAGCATGCTTATTCCATTTAAATATTTTTTCTACTTTACTAACAACATTGAATTGAGTATCTATCAAATATATTTTTTACTCATTATCATAAATATATTCTTTATAATTAAAATATGAATTTTTTAAAATTATATATAAAAGAAAGTGAACACACTTTTGATGGACAGAGGAATGTATTACATAACTATGATGCCATATCGATTCAAATGCTTTAATATCGATCGAACTCGGTTGGATTTGATCCGACCAAAAAGTGCTAAAGTTGTTGGGGTCTCAGCATCCGCTTCAACTTACAAAATATAAATTACACGAATAAGAGATGAAAAAAGAAAAAAAAAAGGTATATAAACATAGTAAAATATTGTCATTAAATAAAAAAACCTAACATGAGCCATAAAAAATGACAAAATACAAAGTTTAACTAGGGAGAACGGCAGTAGTATAGCCCCTATTATACTAATAAAGACTTTTTTTTATGATGTGTCAATCTTACATTAATTTAGTTTGCGTGTCATTTTAAGAATAATTAGAGTACACATGTCATTTTATTAAATTAATTTATTCTTTTAAAAAAATTCATGTCATTAGAGTGATGAGTATTAGTTGAAATTAAAGGTAAGTTTGACTAATCTTTTAGTACATTTTCATTTATTAATAAAAATTTAACTCTTATAGTTAACTTGTATAGTAAGTGTACTATTTTTTATTATAATGATACTATATAATTTAAATTATTTTGTAATTAATGATTTAAAATACACTTATTGAAAAATTAGAAAATAATTTTACACATATATTATTCTAATATACGGAGTATTTGTTATGTAATACAATTATAATTGGTAAATAAACTCAGTTTGCTTAAAATAGTATAGTTTGAAACCAATGAATAGTTGAAGTGATAAAATGATAGATAAATCCACATACAATGTGATCTTGTTGTCTTTTTATTTACATATTCCTAGTTTTTGTTATTATCATCACAAGAAATAAGGGACAAAATTGAAATATGATCCTTTAATTCTCTTGAGTAGTGCAGCAAATCAATTATTTTGGAATAATAGAAAGCCAGTTAATGTGGAGAGAATAATTGGTAGTTTATTATTCAAGAACTTTGAGGAGCAGAAAGAGAGCACAACTGGAATAAGAAGAAACTACGTACTTTCAATGTTCAAAATCCATTAACCATTGATAGTTTGAAACCATCACCAACAAAAGCACTTGCACAGTGAACCAGGGCCAAAAGGACTTTAGTCACGGTATTAAGGCATATGAAAGATAGGTTCACAATTTATTCTATTAGCATCCAACTATATATCATGCGCTAAACTAGATAGATCATCATCTAAATCAAACTTCTTCTTAGTAAAACTTCCGTTTGGATGGTCAGTACCAAAGTGAATGCCAGGCTTCTCAAAAGATGATGAAGCTTCATCATCATTATTGTGTGGGACCCAAAGGGAGTTGAAGAACTCACGCTTCATATCTTCAGCTGCTTGAAATAATGAGTCCACTCCACTGAATAAGTGACGTTCAATGTCATCAATATCACTGCGCAGCCCAGGGAAGAGAGACGATTCGTTCTCTGCTGGCTTGAAGGAAAATGAACCTTTAGCCATTTGATCTGTAACATCTTCCTCAGTACATTCTTTGAAAGAGTGTATCATCTCAGTCGGCCTGAGTTGCAAGAATACAACGTTAATGAGTGTGTTAAATTAATGAACAAAATCACCTACCTTGATTACATAGGTGCATATTAATCTAGAATCTGGACAGCATGTCCCAAAAACACAAGTGCAAAGACTTCTCTGGTTGCAAATTGAATTTTATGTCGAAGATATTTCAATTGCTGCATCTTCTTCAAATATAATTGAAAATGGAACTTCATCAACAGATAAAAATGAAAATCAAAATGTACTTCATCCTAGATCAGAAATTTGCAAAGCCACATAAAAGAATTTAGAAGTTTAAATTAATTCGATACTGTAGAACCATCTCAGTTGTTCCAGGATCCAAGCAATCTTGATTACAGGACTCACACAAGTCTTCTATATAAAATTATTATTCAATTGCAGTTTGCTTTACAAGAGCCATTAAAGAAATTATTGCACAAGGGGAAACTCATTAACACAACTCTTACTGTATACAATAGAAATTCACAAGAAGCAAGCACAATATATATTACACGGTTACGCAGTTGAACCAAGCAACCAAAATGTTGAATTCTGCTGTTTTTGGTAAGCCAGGCAAACAAACTTTGCAGACGAAGCTTCAATTTGGTTTAAAAGTTCAGCAACTGTAAATTAGAGGCATAATAAATTCTCAGTTCTCTTCAGGACAATGCGTGAATGTTTCTCTAATCCGTTTTTCCTTCATTTGTGTTTTTTCATGCATAACCGCTATATTCATGCTCAGTTGAACAGCCAACTTTACGTTATTATTGTTCTTCTATTTTCTAACATGTCATCATCCACTTTGATGACTTCCACTCACCTGTTCACAATTATACCAGGTTTTGTTTCCAATAGTTGACGTTGTACTTTCCTCTGACTGAAAGGGCACATCCCTATATCTCTTTGATTCTAGGTTGGAAACTCATTATAAAGGCTACCTAAGAGGAAACTGATTCATCGACCCTTCTTCAATTTTCTAAGCTTATTAGTTCCTCAGATGTCTCACTATCTTCCACAAACCATGTAGTACAACATTAATCTGGAAAAGCAAACTAGGGGATCCTTGAAATTCTGCTACAAAATTATGTATACCGTTTATTGCTTTCATTGAAATTAAATCTAAGCGTTTCGCAATCTTTTGGCGAAACTAATGTTTATCCTAACAAAAAAGTATATTGTCGCATCTAAAAACCAAATCACTTTTATATCCGATTAATTTCCACAAATCCCTGTCCATACAACACTCGAAGGCATATAATTTTATTCAATTTAATCAGAACAAACGGATATCAACATGTACCACCCCAGTTATGGTGGGGGAAGAGATAATTACAATTAATTGAAACAAAACGAATCGGTGGTATGCAATATCCTTCCTTCAGAATACTATCCCTGTAAATTGAGCCCTAGGGAATATAATACTACATGAGATGATTTGAATTATAATAGCGATTGAATCGAGAATACCTTCCAACACAGTCTCTGAAAACCTGCTCTGTTTTCTCGCACTTACGAATGAATTTTCCAGTTTCCACTTCCTCCGTTCGGCACTGCGATCTCACGACCTTTCGGGTGGCGCCGTGGCCGCCGACACCACTAGTTTCAGAGGAGTCGCCGAACTTACCGACGTCACCGGCGTGGTTGCGATCATCATCATCCTGCCAAACCCAACCCATTTATGATGCTGCCTGCTATTGCGAATTGTGTGATTTTAGGTTACGATGGGATGATAATAAGGGCCTTGCTGCTTTTATATGGTGAATCGCATTTTGGTAACCGACCCTCAGCGAATAGTTACCCCTCTGTTTCACAAATATAGATAAATTTAAGAAAAAAAAAAGAGAGAGAAGATGTTGTTATAATTTGAAACATAAAAAAAAATATATATCTTTATGGAATAGAGTAATTTTAATAATTTGGGTAAATGTATTTTTTTTTGCCAAAAATTTATATACAATAGTGCACTATTGTTATATTTTTATA
Organism: Galeopsis tetrahit; assembly: GCA_963675135.1. NCBI lineage: Eukaryota > Viridiplantae > Streptophyta > Magnoliopsida > Lamiales > Lamiaceae > Galeopsis > Galeopsis tetrahit. The sequence continues at coordinate 90,376,428 of OY776122.1, forward strand.
CGGTATCATGTGTTCTTCTCTCTTCTGTTTTCTGCGTCGTCGGTTACTCCTTTTCGCTGCCTTCTTTTCTGCGCCAGTCTCCTTCTTCGCGATGCCTTATCTTCTGCGCGCGACAGATTTCTCCTTCTTTGCGATTTCAATTAAAAAAAAAATTAGAAATTGTTCAGATTTCTGATCTGCTAATCACGAAACAAGCGAATAAATTATTATTTTTGTTTTTTGAATGAATTAACGATAAACTATTAAACATAGTTGTGTTTTTCGTATTTTCAATTAGTGTTCTTCGTTTTTTAATGTGGGTATCTCATTCCCTCTCAATAATAATGTTTTATTTATACAGTAATACACTTGTGTTTATATAGTAACACATTTTTCTGTGTTACTTTAAGGTCAAATATGTGTTACTCAAAAGCCAATTGTGTGTTACTTGTCCTTACAGTAACACGTATTTGTCCAAACAGTAACATATAATTGTACTCCAGTAACACGGATTAACAAATTTTTCTATTTTATCCTTCCTTAAATTAATTTGTATTAATATTTTGTGTGAAAAGATAATTTATGTGTTATTTGTATTACAGGTCTTGTAGTAACATATAATTGTCTTTATAGTACACAGACCTGAAACCCGTTATCCTGTTAAACTCCTGCGCGACTTTTCCGCGATTTTTAAGGAAATATTCGTTTGACTGGTCAAACCCGCTACAGATTCGCGAATTTTCGTCTTTCCTTGAATATACTAATATTTCACGTGAAATATTGCAAATAAGTACGGCCTTTTTTTTCGTCAACTTGCAATTTTAATTTTATTCCGTTAAAAATATATATTAAATTCGTCCCTTAAATTTAGTTTATAAACTAAAGAAATTATTTTTAAATTTTAAAAAGTTAGCTTAAAACCCGTATTTGCTCGATATTTTAGGTCCAACTCAGATATGGTGCTCGTGGTTCGTCTCCTTTAATTATTACTCCTATTTTTTAGAAATTGTCTCCTTGAATTTCAAGTATTACACATTGTCTCAGAAAATCAAACAATTTAGAAACAATCAAATCAGTTGGTCAGAAAAGAGCAAATTTCCAAAATATTCTACGAACCATTTTATCAAAAAAATACTTGGAAGGAAAGCATCAACAGCAGCATCAATGAGTAATTAATTTGTGCAGTAAAATGAAAAGCAATCCAACTTTCCAGTATTATCCACATCATACAGAAATAATCAAACAATTCAAGGTGAGGAGGAGGCCACTGGGATCATATTTTCAGCAGTTGTACCAACATGTTGAATGACAAACCCGTAGATCTTTCGCTTTAGACGCTCCGTCTTCTCCATCAGCACCTCATCCCGTTTAGAAACTACACGATCCAGCCAATCATTGACTCGCTTCAGCTGTGACAAAACTGCCGCTAATGAGCCACTCGTAGCAGCACTGCCTTTTCCAAACACTCGGAAACCAGCATCGAGAGACTCCTCCACAAATCTCACGAACCAAATTTGCATCTCATACTGCAAATTCTTCCCAAGTTGTACTGTTTCATTCATTCCAAACCCCCTACTCCATGTTCCCACCGTGTTGTTCTTAATCGTAACATTGGTTGATGAAGGTAATGCTTTTTTCTTTGAAGTTTGGTCCACTTTCGATAAACCTTCAAACCCCTCGTTTGTTAAAAGGGAGACGACCTCAAGATTTGTCGCTAAAGCAGCTTCCACCCAAAGCGTGCTAGACTTCGATTGCTCCGTTGAGACATTGTCTGTAGTTCTTGGAGAATTACGGTAACTATAGATTGATTCGACATCTGCTGCTGATTTTAGGACTTCTTCGTAAATGGACATGAACCGATCTATAGTAGGCAGTGGATTTTCAGGCTTTGAAACGGATAAGAGAGCTGAGAACATGCTGCAATAGATGACAAACTAAACATGTTATAATCATGTTTGTAGAGATCAATAGAGTAAAAACTAAGTGCTGAGATCTGCTACCCAGTCTAACAGCAAGGAAACATTATTTAAAAATAACAACATACACTACTAACTTAGGAAACGGCATAATCTATAACGAGTGGACTGTAAAATTATACTACAATATATACAGAGGGGACAGTAAAACTACAAAGATATAAACAAATTAGACTAGGCAATTTATGATGAATATTGCTACAAAGCAACAAATCCATTCGTCTTGAATAAATTGACAGTACCTTAAGTTTCTCACAATAGATTCTGTGACAATGGCTTCCTCCAATGCTTCAGCAGCAGCTACTGAAGCAATTTTTCTCCTCTGCATAGCATCCTGATCAAAGGTCACAATTAACAGATTAGTATTTCAATGCCTAATCACAGCATGATGATACTTAAAATCTTACATACGTCCTCGAATTACCTTGCCAAGTTTTGCAAGACCTGAAGATATCAGATCAAGTGAAACACTACCATCAGTCCACTTCTTTTCATGGATTGTGATCACTGGCGCAGCACCATTTGATTTCTCCACACAAGTTTCAAAAATTTCATCATTAGGAGGATTATCATGCACATCACTCAATCTCCTGGATATAGCAGCCTAAACAAGAATAACATCATCAATGTTTTGTTCATTTCAACGCATCAAAGTTCATCAAACATATAATCGATGCTCAACAAAAGACTAACTCTAACTTAATCTAATGCAATAGTATAGTAACTAGTTTTCCCACACCTAATAACAATGTTCCTACGCAAACGGTTAGATTAAAACAACATTGCAAAGAGAAAAGTATTTCACCTGAGTCCTCAAAATTGACTGTAAATCGAATCTGTTCTTAGACCCCGTCTTTTCTTTACGCTCCGAAGAGCCTCCAGAAGCTGATCCATCATCCCAACTCTTCCTGCAAGGCGGTTTCCCACTAAGAGCCTCCGAAACCTTAGAAATCCCAGCAGCAATATTAGACATCTTCTTCCTCCCCGACGAATCCACAGCGGGTGTCTTATGCCCACCTGATAACCTCCGAGCTGGAGACAACGACATCCTCCTCGCCACCACAGGACTAGCTTGCCGCCTCGCAGCCGTTGGCGATGGCTGGCGGTACCTAGACGGTACAATTATTGAAGGTTCCTTCGATGTCCTCCTATTTTCTTCCTTGGCAGCTGCAAGGCTAGGCACCACACATTTTGATGGCGCAGGGGATGGAGATCTCTTCCCTGACTTTCCGGCCGGCGAGGGCTCCCTCTCCGCCACCACAGCTTTCCTCCCTGCCGATACTGGCCTCTGCTTCAGTGCACCTGGCGATGTGAATCTCTGCGAGATCTTATCCAACCGATCATCTACAGAATTCAAAGCCACATTCACATTGACGTTCTCTTTTGGAGCAATCACTTGCCTAATACCCTTACTACTCTCAGAATGCTTCTCCTCCCTTTTCCCGGCTCTCGTCAAATAGGCGGTAATGGGGTCGGCGGAGGGATCCGAGTCCGAGACTGGCTGGATGACGAAACCGTATTTGGAAGGGGAATTTCTGGCAATGAGCGGCTCAGGGGATCCAATGAAGGGGTGGCGGCCAGCGATGGGGCGGATGTTGAGGGGCGTTGGAACCGGGTGAGAGTCGAAGAGGAGACGATCGACGTGTACGAATTGGCCCAATTGGAGGCGGTTAGTGAGGATGAGTTCAGTGTCGCGATCAGAGAGACAGACGTAGGTGGAGTTGAGGGAATCGGAGAGTTGGACGTAAAATCCGTTGTGAGACCAGAGAGAATCGGCGGTGGAGAGTGCGGGGACGATTCCGATGACTTGAAGGAGCGGGCTGCGGTGGTCGCCGGCGACTTTGGTGGTGGAGTTCATCGATTGTAGGAGTTTGAGGAGGATTCCAGGGGTTAGAGTAGCCATTTTGGACAGAAAGGAATTGGGTTTTTTCTTCAATGTAGAGAGAATTAGGGTTGAATACAATTTGGCATTGTTCTTGTATGAGAATTGAAGAATGGTGGCTTAGAAATGGGGGGTTTTTAGGGAAATTTGATTGTGACCGTTATAAGATTTGAAATTCAAAAACAATTACATACCCCTCTGCCTAGATTTTAACGGTTGTGCGCTGCACTGGGGTCCACCACCGTTTATTAGAGGAAAAATACAGTAATTAGTTTAGATGACTCTTTTTTAGAAATGGATTATTTGACAAATTAGTAACTCCATTCTTGAGAGAATAAAAAATAAATATTAGTGAAAGATGAATTTTATTCTGATCGTTTTTTGAAGGCCAGGATTTGCACAACTTTAAGATAAATCTCCGCTGGATCCAATGTGTGATATGATGATGATGAAGCGAGTAATTATTTTACTAAATTCATCAGATATTTAATAAACATAAGAAATCATTTATATTGGCCTACATTTCAAATTTGCATTGTTGAATTTGAATAAATGAATAAGTATTCTTAATAGGAAAATTTTAAACTTGGTCGATAAATCCAAACAACTTGAACCAATTGAGCAAACTCAGCAAAATAGTGCAATGTCCTTGGATTAGACTGAACATGACACGCCTTTAATTCAAAAAAAAAAAAAAATGGGACTTGGTGATTAAATATTTATTTTATCAAATTAGTGCCTTGTCTGAAAATTTCAGATCATACAGATTCTCAATTCCATCTACTACTATTATTATATTTGAATAACTAAAATAAAAACCATCATAAGATGGCATGTATATAATGTAATCCTATCCTCTCCCTTTAATAGCATACCAGTATTAAAGTTTCTTCACAATTTCTTCATTGGCGCGTTTGTAGTAAGTCATTCTGCGGATTGAAGCCAGAGCATGTTCATAGTTTTTCCTCTCACATGCATCTTCAAACGAGTTTGACCAAAATACCAATTTATCCTGCACCTGCAACACACAACCATAAATTTACAAACAAATCCAAGACCCCTAGCCATGCACCAGTTCAAAGCTGACCTAAAACGTTGAAAACATCTACAAAATGCACTGACGAGAAAATGAAATTCTACCTTATTCAAAGTTTTTTTCAGTTTTTATTTGCCTAGCCCTCATTTGAAATATCCTAACTCAATGTCTATCTGCAAGGAAATCATACCCTATAAAAGATTTGCTAATTCTATGATCTCTCACACACACTTGCACAATGAGAAGAGGAATCTTTTGTGCACACAATACTATTCTGAGAAAACTTCAATGAGGCTACAGGTCGGCCTAAATTTGCGTGGCATGCTAATAGATGAGACAGATTCTTTTTGTTAACATGTTAATTGCATGACATGCTCATACCTGAGCCTGTATCTGTTTTAATGCTTCAGTGTCTTCTGCTTCATCAACGGCCTCCCTTAGTTCCAACACCTGTACTTCAGCAAAATGTATGCATGTTACATCATCGTTAGATAATCGATTTATATCAAGAGACTTGTAAATACAATCCCACAAAACATATTAGAAATCCTCATTGTAAAAAAGTACAGCCAACATGTGATACACTCGATCCTCCCTCCTCTGTCACAACATCCTCTCAAGCAGGGACAGATTTTCGGGGGGTGAGGGTGGTCGCCCCCGCTTGGAATTTAATTTTTTTTACTATATAGAATTATTTTTTTATGCCTTCAACTTATAAAATTCTCATTTTTTTTTATCTTTTTCCCCCTCTTGGGATACTTTATAATAACATCATATGATATTATATAACCAGAAAAAAACTTGCCCCCCTTGGGACAAATCCTGGATCCGTCTCAAGCCACCCCCAACCCTACTAGCTTTCCCTCAGAAAAGATTCATGATAAGATTCAAGTCAGCATCACTGCACAATGGATAGAATAGCATATCATGCCAGCCTCGTATATGCTTAGAAATGAAAAAGAAAAGTCAACAAATACAAAGATATTAACTTTTGCAGCTGCTGTTTCCATGAATTAGGAAAACACATTGACTTGTAAATATAGGCCCCTCCAGGCTCCAACTACCTCAGTAACGGCGAAAGAAAAAGGTACAACCTTGACCAACACACACAAAATGAAAAAAATGAAAAAAAGGTACAACCTTGACCAACACACACAAAATGAAAAAAACAAAAAAAAGGTACAAAATATAAATGACATTTCAAGTGCTTAGCTTTACGGAAAAAATATGATAAACAAAGTAAAAGGAAAGACAATTCACGATAAGAGGCGCGTCACATTACCTCAGCAAGCAGCTCCGGGTCTGTAATCCTTTCTTCTTCATCAACATGTACATCTTCTAACTTCAACTGCGTGTATTATATGAAAAAATTAGTAGGGAAGGAGGGTGAAAAAAAACATAAGAGGAATGATTTGAGTAATTCTATCAAAGCCCCATTGTCATTACAATTGTAGACTGAACTTCCCTTTGAGAGTTACCTCAACATTGTCCAACATCTTTATGAATATTCTTGATGTCATCTCTCAATGTTTTTATTCGAAAGCCAAAATGGGAAAGTAAACAAGCCATGTTAAAATATGGAGAAAGTAAAGAATTTTCTAAATGAAGAAAACTCCCTAGTCATTGGACAACATAAGAGAAAGCATAAACTAGGAATTGCATCTATTGTTCCTATATTGAACTCTGAGATTTTTTATATTAATACTGGTGTTCTTCATCAAATATACTGTACAATATTTGAGTACCCAACTCGTGCTCAACTGAGATGTGAGCATAAGAAGTACACATTGTCGTCATAAAAGAACCAAAAGAAAACATACAAGGTAGATTGCCCTCGACAATGGGTCTGTGAGTGTTCGATATGCATCTATAACCCGAGCAGACTGCTCAGCTGCGTACTCCTTCTCTCTCTGGCCCACAAAAAAGTTCAAAAAGTGTTATTTTTCATGATAATGCTCTTAGATATAAAAGAAATTAAAGAATGCATAAGGACAATAAGACTAACGGGAGTTTTTGAATGAACCAGATCAGGATGCAGCATTTTTTGCCAGTCTTTATACTTCTTCTCCAGTTCTTCTACCTCAACTTTGTATTTTCTTCCCCTGCGAAGAAAACAACAACTTTTAACACTCCTTAACACAGAGTATAATCACTTGTGTTCAATTTTCGGATTGAATTTTTGCCACAATATTAAAACAATTGCGAAGTAACTAAATTAGGGTTCTAATTCCTTAATCATGCCCACTTTGCCAATTTTTCATTATCAGATTTTCTTATTGTCCCCCTGTGAACAACAATATCAATTAAACACGAACTAGGGTATGCTACACATAGAAAATAAACCAAGTAATTTCGTCAATGCGACACCTAATATTATCAGCAAAACCTAAACTCGCAACATTAGAAAAGCAATCTCGATTAAAGCGATAAGTAAACTCACAGCCCGAATATTTGGAAATAATCAATGGAGTTATCAAGGGGTTGGACGGTGCGACAGGCCTGGCAGAAGAGAAACGGCGTCGTACTCTCAGCCCCCGCGCCGCAATTCCAGCAGTGACAATTCTCGGTGGATTTAGAGAGCGAGCAGAAAAAGTAATCATTTTTTACAAATAAACTTGCATTATCTCTCGAAAGAATCCCAAGCAACCCTCGGCCTTTGGCCTTGCAGTAGGAAGGAGCAGAACAGGAGAAGGAGGAGAAACGAGAAGAAAATGGGGAGAATGTAGAATAATTATAAGGTTTGGAAATTGAAATCGAAGAAGTGAAATCTGTACAAGTAATTGCGCGAGAAATAATTGCTGATATTTGCTTTTTCTTCCACATCTTGAGCTGAAAAAGACTACACAGAGAGAGAAGGCTGCTGAATATAAACGCTGGTTTTTTTTTTTTAAAAAAATATATATATATCCCTGATTAATTAATTTTAGGTAAATTCTTGTGTTTGATTTTTTTTTTTTGGCAAAATACATACAAAGACCCCTAAACTATAAGGGGATGTTTCTTTTGGGCTTTGGGTGGTTTTAAAAACCAGATTTTTGAAATCCTGGTTTTTGAAATCCCAATGAATAGTAATATGGGTGTTTCTTTTGGGTTTTGGAATAGTGAAGGTTTTAACTTTATGTCAAATCAAGTTGTAAGATTGAATGAGTTTGTATTATTATATTATTGTTTGGTGAGATTATAATGATTAGTTGATTAAATGTATTATATTATTGTATTATTATATTATTATAGTATTATTATATTATTGTTGAAAAAGAATATAATGATTGGAGTAATATTATATAGATATAATTTTATGTCAAATCAATATGTTTGATAAGGGTGGTTTTGAGTGGATTTTGAAAACCGATTTTTAAATCCCGAAGTAAAACGGGTTTTGGATCTTGAAATCCAAAACCTGGTTTTTAAAACCAAAAAGAAACATCCCCTAAACATTTGTTTCATAAGGTCCCTAAACTATTTTTTATTTTAAAAAGCCTTCAAACTATACAAAACATGTTTCACGAAGTCCTTTTTTAACTATCCGTTAGCAAGTGTTTTTCACGTACATATTTATGTGAGTAAACGTTATTTAATATGACAAATTGACAACTAGGATTAAAATGGCCAATTAGATAAATAACCCTTTAAAAAAAATCATCAGATTTTTGTTTCTTAAATAATAGACACGATGTTGTCATTAAAAAATAGACCCAACTTCATATTTCTAAAGCACATATAACAGAGCAGAATTTGTATGATTTATATGGTTACTAATGGAGGCTGTTTTATCATTTTGTTTGTTGAATCCAATTTGAATGGTTATTTTAAATCAAATTAATGCTGAATTTTTGTTTTTTTTGGACCTTACCGTTACGGTGCTTGAGTTCTGCTAAACCTTCAAAATGAAAGAAAATCTAACTTATTGAATTGAGAGAATAATGTCTTTATACTAATCCCATTTGAAAAAGAAAAAAACAGAGCATGGAAATCTCTTATTAGATATATGCAATGTTTTGTGGCAATTAATATTGAGGTATTGGTGATGGTGTCGGATTCAAAAGAGACTCATCTACACATTGTGTTGGGGACTTTAGTGTCGTATTTCTGTGGTATTACGATGACATTCACACCTTTGCTGGGGGTTTCAGGGGCAGTTTACTGTTGCTCATTTCTTGGCGAAGGAAGCTAATAAAATCGAATTCGACAAATAAAATAATAAAATCATCTCCCATTTGCAACCATAAAAATCACACAAATTCTGCCCCATTATCTGTGCTTTAGAAATCTGAAGCTGCCTTGAGCATTTTTTCTGTCTATTTGTTAAGAAAGAAAAAATCTGATGAATTTAGAAAAAAGAAGGGTTATTTATTTATGTGATTATTTTAATCCTAATTGCCATATTATATACACGCCCACTCACACAAATCCGCGTGTGAAAAACACTTGCTAACGGAATGTTAAAAAGGGGCTTCATGAAATATGATTTGTATAGTTTGAGGGCTCTTTAAAATAAATAATAGTTCAGGGGCCTTATAAAACAAATGTTCGCCTTTAGATGTATTTTGCCTTTTCTTTTTTTTTTTTAGTGAAAGTGTGTTTGATGCAAACAGTATTAATATGAATACATGAAGTAACTTACCTAACTTTTTGACCGGCTTTTACTATAATTCGGAAAATAATATAAAAAAGTTTGATTGAAATTTTTTAATCAAAATTGCTCTAAATTTTGGTCTAAACAAAACCTAAAAACAAAGACAGAGAGTAAATTGATTGCATCTCTACTCTATGACATGGGAATGTAGTTGAGGGTTCATATGTTAAAAGGCAAATGCGTATAATACTCTCATACACAACACTTCAATCTTCAATCGTGTTCATGTACATAGGTGTATACCATGAAATAAAACTCACAACTCAAACACAAAAAAACTAGGCTGAATGTGACTGAAATATAGGATGACGATTTACACGAATCTTATTCGACTTTACAGACATAATTATAGTCTACAAATTGCATCATAGTTGCAAACATTTGAACAAAAAAAATCTCTCTTTCCTAGAGAGCCTGAATTGATGTCAAATTTTAATGAATTGAAACTACATTTCAACTTCCAGAAGTGAAACTTAAGCAACAAAACCTCGATTTTTTATTTTTTCTTTTAGTCACCTTGCTTTCATTGTTACTGTTTCCATCAGCAGATAGTGAAAGGCTTTCGGCGTTGTTTGTCTGAATCACGGAGGATTCAACAACCTGAATCACGGAGGATTGCGAATCGATGTGCTTAATAATGTCAGGCGGGCTCGAGAGGCCTTCGTCTGCTGCAATCTTCGTTTCTCCATCTCTGAAACAAGATTTTAAAATGTCAATTCAAATGTAATGGAAGTACATATTTAACTGAAACTGAAATAAACTTCAGTTAAGAAAAATTTGAAAATATTTACCTAGAAGTTAAATCAGCTGATCCTGATTTTGAAGAATCAACATAAGTCTCAATTTCTGTCTTCACCTCATACCTTCCAGGGCTATTGTTGTTATTATTATTATTAATATTATACTCCCGAATCATGGAAATCGCCTTCTCCAATGTTCCGAGAGCTAGTCGAACATCTCGACTAATGCTGAATTTATCATATCCAAAACGTTGAGTAACTTCATCACCTTGTTTCATTTCAACTTCCTTCTTCTCAATCCTAACCTCTTCTTCTGTGATCTCATTCGTTAAATAATCCGGAGACTTCTCCGTACCTTGTTCGTCTAATGATTCACACACGTCTGAATGTCGTTCCTCAATTTCGTTTCCCTCTTTTGCCCCTACATCCTTGGCTTCAGAATCAATATTAGAATCATCACATTCAGTAATTTCCTCACCACTAGTGTCTTTGGCATTATTATTTTGTTCTTCGACCATGATGAATGTGTTGCTCGTTTCATCTAAAGACGGATTAGCCCTTGATTCATAAAGAGCTTCACGTGTACGAGAATATAGCGGGTCTTTTAAAGCCTCCTGGAATTTTTCATCACCTTTAGTAATAACGGAAGCAACTTCCTGCAGTTGTTAAGAAAGTAAAAAATGATGATACATGCTAATTAATGGATGTGATCAGAAATAAATCAAAGAATTTGTAAAAAATATATAGATATATAACCTTTTTATAGAGCCTGAAGCCGCTACCTACAAGCTGCCTCGCGATAAAATTGATTAAGGCTGGAGGAGCAAAGTCCAATTTGATATCCATATTTGCTATTGTCCTGCAAAGCATGGAAATGACTGGAGCTTACTATGCACAAAAGTTCGAAATCGAAGAGTTTGTGATAATACTAATGATTTCAAGTTTCATAGTATTTTATTTTTGAGTTGGGCTTATGTAAAATTGTTTTACTGTGCAATTGATTCGCAGCTATCACTTTATACTAAAACTATTAGTACATTTTTTAATGAAACAACTAGTACTATTTAAAAATATACAAAATACTAACCAGTTGCACAGTAAAGCTGGTTTACATATATAGTGAACACTAGAATGCCTGGTTTACAAAATGGGGCTCTAGATCTAGAAAACAGACTAGGATAAGAACACAAGAATGCATGTTCAAGAAAGACCAGAAAGGGTGTCTAAATATTACAGACGAAAAGAAATAATCACCTGAAGTAGCTCCTATCTGCACTCACTTTTTGTACAGCAAAACCACCAAACAGATCTATTCGTACAACATCTTGTGCATCAGGTAGCCCATCTCTGCTGAATCCATGTGTGCTCGTATCAATGTTTTCCGAGTCGGAGACCTGAAAATAGATCGTCTTTATCTTTCGTTTTTAACTGGCATTACACAAACACGCACAACACAAAAAGAAACGAGTCTGAACTACCGATTTAAGAAGCACCACGACAAGACCATCTTGGAAGTACTCAAACGCAAAATAATGTACGAGTGCCTCTCTGCTTGACATTGGCCATGAAAGCTTCATCCTTTCTTCCAAATAATTACACATCATCAGCATCTTTAAAGAAGCAAAAGTTGGAAAAAATGCAGACAAGACAGACCTTACTAATGATATCTGTTCACCCATTCTAACTCTTTTCACACGATGGGACGAGATAACTTTGAAAGTTGGAACTGCAGCTTGAGGCCACCTGATAGAAGGAAAAGTTGATTCAATTTCTAGTCTTCATTTCAGTTATTATACTCTTTTAGGAGTGGAAATGACGAGGTTTATTGATAGATATTTTACTCTTACCATTTCTTATAGAGGTCAGACTCGCATGAAACACATAGACCTGTAAATAGTGAAGATATATGTTCAAAAATGTATGCCTGAACTTATTGAATATCGAATACGAGATTTTCTGAGCTTACAAACATCGAGGGGCGCGTCTACAAAGCCTTCAGCAAGAAGTGTATGAAAAGGGGTTCCTTCTGGTCCTTCTCTATACATAACTCGCAGTTCCTCCGTGTCCTGTTTTACCTACAATTGATCAAATTCGCCATCAGGTCGCCCGTCTACAAATCATAACATAAGTATATACAAAAAAGATGAATGTCATACTTTCCATCCACTATTTAATCCTTCTCCCGATTTTACCCTCTCGTCACTCACAGACACACTCCTCAGCTCACTGAGGAAATTCGAGACTTCTTTGCTTCTTTGCTTCACAAAATAGTCACTGTACTCTGCAATGCAAATTAATCATAAGACAAGAGATTTTATAATATTTCAATATTTAGTAAAATATCAATAAAATAGACCTTGTAACTGAGAATCCTGTGACTGAAATAGTTGATTTTTCACAAGGGTGTGAACCGTTTCATCGTTCGTCAAGTCGGGCGAAGCTAGTGTCTTGTCCAATTTGTTTCTGTATTCCGAAATCTTACCAATTCCGTCCATATTTGCATATCCAAGAAGAAACAAAAGAATGGCCTGAATCCTTAAGATGCAAAATACATATCTTGATTTAGCCTGCACATGAAAGTTCTTTAGCTAAATTAGAATATTCTATGAACCAACACAATTACTAAAAATAGATTTAACATGTTATTCCACAAATAGCCTGCCTGAAATTGCTTTCACCATTGCAAATTGAAATCTGTCCTTCTCAAGAACATACAAAGAAATAGTGCTTCCATAAATCTCAAAATTGTCAAGACAAATTTAATGTTGTCTACCTAAAAACAGACATTACTTCTGCAGAATTACTTGAAACTGCTTCACACACAAAATTGTTGATGAAATAGTGTTTTAAATAGTGCTAAAATAAATCTCAAAATTGTGGGACAAATTTAATGTTGCCTACCAAAAAATACTTCTGCAGAATTACTTGAAACATACAAAAGCCTCTGCAGAAGAGAAGATGAAATTACTACCAACTCCCTGTTTCACAACCAATCATCCAGCAAAAGGGCAACTCTTATTCACAAAAGCAATCCCAAGACATTTTATAAAGCAATTAATCCACAATTTTCAATTCCCAAAAAGTACAAATATTAATCTTGCATAAAGAAATTGGCAGAAAAGGGTGATTAAACAAACTCACTTGCAACAGACTTCAAGAATCTTCAGCTACCCTTTTTGGGAAACATAAACAAGGAGAGTTTGTAGATCTTAATTTCTGTTACATGAAGACATCTTCAGCCGTATTGGGGGTGTTTTTCTTGAACTTAACGAACACTAACACAGGCATCAAGAATAAAACGGTGTTGCCCCCCTCAACTTTGAAAGAATCCCATTTAGGAAATTTATTTAATTTTTATTTTAAAAATACTGAGTATTGTGTATGCTCTTGTTTTTCGTTTTTTTAACTTTATGTCTGGATACTTCTTGCCTTTTTGCAGTCAATCATCTCGTAATTAGTGCTCTGTAAAAAAAGGGTAGAATACAGTTCAATTGAAGAAACAGTACTCATGTTTTTCATTTAATAGTGGAGTATTAACTTTTTATTCAACAATATATTAAAAAAAAAAAAAATTAAATAAATGCACATATATTAAAAAAAAAAACTTTTTATATTTTTAATAAAGTTAAAAGAAATGAAAGTAATTTACATTGAAAATTGTAATATCATTTAATTTACTATGGTAATTAAATCAATTTAGATAATTTTGATTGGATAGGTTCGCACACATGTCACAATAAATAAATTAACTATTGTGATTTTCATAATTTAAAATTAAACTTTCGTTTATGTCCGATGAATAAATGAACAAATCTGAAAGTATTTAAATCGGAATGTATCTCATTCACTGTAATTTTTTATTTTTTTTAAATCTTGATTATAATTGAATATTCTTAATTACTATTAAAGCCGCCGGAGAAAAGTACAACCAAACCTGGCAACATCTCCAAACATCTCCAAACTAAATGCGTAAGCTGGTCTCAACTGCAAAAATTGATAGTATTTGTCACTATCAATATGATTTAAAATAAGTGTAGATTTAGATGGGCGTATATTTTCAAAAAAAAAGTTTATCATTATTTATTTAATAAATATTTATCTATCCTATTAGATGAACATATTTATATTAATATTTTAATAATTTTAAAGCTAAATTTGAAAAAATAAAATTCATTTGCATTTAAAAGTTCAAAACACCATCTAATTTGTAAAAAAAAAAGTTAAGACCTTTATTATTAATAATAGAAATGAGTAAGTATTTAATTACACACGTGTGACGATGTTGACTTTGGCGTAGACTTTAATGGTTCGGTTGGCAGAATGTAGAGTGCAGAATTTAATGCATGCCAATATTTTATAAAGATATTGTTCTGTTAATTTAACTAAATTGATGATAAAATCGAAGAACTATTTGATTATCCTGTCTATCCTCCCCCTATATGTCTACTCTAAAATTGTTATGTAAAAAAAGTAATGTCATGCAATTTTAAGATATTAAAAGAAAATAATTAAATTAATTTTTTACCATTTTGTGTATCATATATGATACAGAAAAATGTAAAGGCCATCTAGCACCAACCTTTTTAAAATTTTAGGAGGTTGTTACCCGGAGAGTACAAAATTGACCACACGAAAGAAAGGAAGAATTCAAAGTGTGTGGATTACAAAATCCTACCTGCATTCTTGTTTATCCCATGACTACTACGATATGATTATTACTCAATTCAATCAACAATCACTTTTACACTTTCGTTTTCGAACAGTTCACACCCTTAAAATAAAATAAAATATTTTATAAATTTCATACTCACAATATTTATAATTTTACATTAAGCATTCTAACTTTTGTACTCACGCACACGTATAAATCAACTCATCTTTTTATTTTATACATAAAAATTTATATAACTACCCTTCAAATCATTATTACACTTTTTTAATATGTGTGTCCACTTGTATATGAAAAGAATGGAGTGAATATTTATTAAAAGTATTGGAGAAAAAATGAAATTAGCAAAATAACGAATAATTATAAACACGATTTTGAATATAATTGAGCAGATTATTAGAAAAGTAGTAGTAGCATTGAATTGAAAATTTTAGAGGACCATTTATGTCGAAATCTAGCATGTAAGCTGTAACCCCAAAAATCAACTTTTGTGGGGTTAGCTACAAGAGAAAAAACGTTGTATTTTCCACCTCAGGGGCTATATGAATTATGAGTCGGTTCAATTATATTGAGCTACCAACAATTCGACATTATTTTGCAAGTAATTAATTGCACACAATTATTTAACAATTCAACCATTGTTTTCATTATTAATACTATTTCGATTAAACACAACTAATACTTGCGTAAGGTAGCTGTTTTGGTTACATACTTTTTTAGTAAATGATGTGTTCTACTTGGAGGTGTTAAACGAACCAAACGAACCGAGCTCGGCTCGACTCGTTTGTTAAATGAACCGAGCTCAAACTCGTTAAGATACTCGATTTACTAACGAGCCGGCTCGATAGGCTCGTTAACGAGTCGAGCTCGTTTCTTAGCTCGTCAATGTTATCGAGCTGAACCGAGCTCAACTCAATAATAGCTCAAGTCGAGCTCGAACCTCAAGTACTCGGCTCGAATAACAGTTCTAGTTCTACCCGTGTTTATGTGAGGTTGGATAGATACATCACGCAACATAAAAATGTTAATAAGGCTATACAAAAATGGACAAAGTTGAAAAATTCAATTCATTTCAAATTGAAAATTTTGGTTGTTAAGACATTATAGACCAGTAGTTACAACTGCCACAACAACATTAAGTCATCAAAGAGTTAAAAGATAATGCATAACATTGTAAAAAAACGATTAAATTATAAAACACCAACAAAATTGAGAAAAGTATAAAATATCACTCAAACGATTTATGCGCTCAAGTTTTTTTTCTTCCCTACCTCAACAGTTCATCGAGATAGTAACACTATATATGATCAATCGAGCTCTACAAAACAGCTTCGAGAATTATTTTTTTGCAAAAGCTGTGAGAGAGCTTTGAAAAAAAAGGTAATAGAAGTTGTGTGCATAAAATAAATATTTTTAAATGCTAAAACGTGATATATCATGTGCTAAAAATGTTAGCATGAAGAGAGAGTTTACACATAAACATGATTCACAAGAGACGGGCCTTAAATAAGACAGGCAAAGTAATACTGCAGTTCAATTTAAATACCATTTCATATTCCCAGAAAATCCAAAGATGCAACCATCAAAAGGATGAGAAAAATGAAGCAATTCTCAAAAGCTATGTTCAATTAGCATATGTACTCAATCAAGATTTTATGCACAAGGAAGCAAAGTATATTAGCGAGAAGCTATGAATGCCTTCAATAACTTTCCGCTACCTAGTAAAATGATGTAAGAACCTATCTCAAGAACGAACAGTTCTGTTCATGCGAGGGGTTTGAGCGGCATAATTACATCATCTTTTACCTTCAAAAAGCTGGTCTTGTGCAAAATTTGAGCCCAGAGAAACCAGAAAAAGTAGATTGGCAGCTTGAATCTTTATCTGCTCCTGTGCAACAAGGACGACGAGACTGTTATAAACTCATATCATTTTTCAAGAATAAATTCATGAAGCTGAGGACACTTAAATAAAATCATAATCTTTGGCTTAATTGCAATCTAATCTAGACAAATGGAATATCGCAAATCAATCACCAATTTTAATCTCTCTTTTTTTGTTCCAATTTAGGCTTACGGGCAGCCCCCTTTGTGCTCATTTTTCTTACACAACATTGACAATCTTAGTTGGCTTCTCTTATGCAAAACGACGTTGTTTGAATTACGGGGTGCCACATCAGCTGGCCATGTCAAACACAGGCAAAAAGGGGGCTGCCCGTAAGCCTAAATTGGAAGAAAAAAAAATTGTGATTAATTTGCAATCTTTCAATTGTCTTAGATTAGATTGCAATTAAGCCAAAGGTGGTGATTTTATTTGCAATTAAACCTTAAACAAATTAGAACTAACGAAGCAAATCTATATTTTAAATCATTTGTTGACCGTCCACACCTGAGACATAATCACTTCTAACTTGTTTTAGACCGCTATTTCCTTGAAGAGAATTCACACATTAATCATATTATCTCAAACTTGAACCACTATGTCTATGAGAGACTGTTAGCAAAACACTTATTGCCATACACCTACCATAAATTCAGCAGAAAGTTCAAAGACAACCAATCCAAACTTCATTTTGTCCAAAGACATGACATAATTTATATCATAGTTTACCCACCTCCACAAAAAAAAAAAAAAAAATCACTTTATTAAGAATTAACACTTACTTCAGCAACGAATGGACAAGAGTCTCCCGTCTTCAAAAAAAATTAACTTTTTGTTAGCCTGACTATATATACTCCATGCAGTCTACAACAAAAATTAAAACACCTGTTTAGATTAACAATGTTTTGAAAAACTTACTAGAAATAGAAGGCACCGTAAAAAAGTGCATCAACTTATATCAACAAGATATGTAAAAACTAGAAAGAAGGTAGTGCACAAATATAGGACTGAACTACTGCTCAATGTAATATCATGAAATATTAAAAGACAATAACATGACATGGCACATCTATGGGTAGATACCACATGATTTTACATAATAAATTCCATTTGAAGGATTACAGTATTTGAGTTTGTGTGTTGAGCAAGAAATCTATAAGGTATAGTAATATAAAAAGGAATTAAGAGAAAACATTACAATATTAAAGCTATAATTCAGTATATGCATTGGTCAAAATTATGTATAGGGTGAAAAGTACCTTGCCAAAGCTATCAGATTCTCTTGTAGAAGAGCAGGTAGGCAGCGTGGTTCTTTATCCGCTCCTCAGGAGCAGGGAAGACACCACTATCATCAAACTCATACCACCTATCGACTTTATGCTGCATTAGCAAGAATAAAGTCATAAAACTAGCAGCACTGACAACTGATTGAACTAGAATAAGAAAACAAAAAAAAGAGCCAAGAAAAAAAGGGGAACAAGGATGATTAATTGAATCAGAAATGAATGCTAAAAGATCCTTCTCTTGATCTTTAGATGCATCAGAATAAAGTAAGAAAGACAAATAGAAGAGGAGTAACACTTGTGCAATTTTGAACAAAAAAAACTGAAAAAATGCAATTTTCGCCGAAGTGAGTTTTTTTGCGGAAACAATTTTCATACAAAAAACGACGGAAAAGTATAAGTATGCAAATTGACTTGCTTCTGCCTTGTCTCATCAACACACTTAAATAGGCAAACTAATTGCATATCATTAGAATAGAGAGAGAGAAAAAATGTTAAGCCTAAACTACATTTGGTCTGAAGCAATTGACACTAATTTTTTTATATTTTTTGGGAAATCTCCGTATCCGGGCCAAGGACCAAAGCTCTGTATGGACACAATTGTTATAAAGAATAAATAGATAATTGCATCACTCACTATAAACACTTACTTTAGCAAATGCAGTGTAATGACCACCCCCCATGCCACCATAATGATTGCTTATAGCATATAACATGTAGCGATTGGAGGTCTCTTCGCTCTTGTGAATTACGTAATTAGAGAGATCAAAGTCATCGATAGGGAAGTCCACAAAGGATTCCAGTTTGTTTTTATAATATTTGGTGTATGAAAATCTTTTTAAATGAACGACCAGGATCTCCGGTAATCTCCAAAGATCTAACTTTTTGTTGGCCTGCCTATGCTCCTTGCAGTTGGGACAGTACCTGCAGAGGAATATATAACACAAGTTCAGATTACCAATATGATCAAAAACTTACAGCTAACATTAGTTTATAACACAAGTTCAGACCAAGATTTTCATCTATAGCTATAATGTAATTAAATATGGAAAGAATATGAGTCAATGATATGATATCTGAATATTATAAGATAGATACCACATGTCATCTGGTCCAAGGGGCTCCTCCTTCAAGAAGGCATCAACACATTTATAGAGTGAAATAGAATCTTGAGTCCTCTCTGACAGCAATGCAGTCTTACAGGCTTCTGGCAAAACGCTTAGAATTGAGGTATCATACTCTTGAATAATTTTCTCTGACCAAGAAACAAGCACTTCAATTTTCTGATCGGGCTTTAATATAGGCACTGGTTCATCCATCTCTATCCTGGTGTTTGAATAGCCAGTTACTAAGTGAAATTCAAAGTCGATGTGAGCATCTGAATGATTTTCGATTTCATTTTTTGAGTTTGAAGCCTCATCAGGGACTATATCATCTACTTTGTCATCCTCAAGGGCACTCGTTTTTGAAGCATCATCATCAATTAAGTATTCTTCATTGGCCAATAGGAAGGGTTTGATGAGCTTAAGAAACTCTTTATAAATCCCTGATCCTTTAGAAAAACCAGATATTCTTGCCACAAGAGGAACCCCGAACTTCTTGAAAGACAGGAACGTATAATTATCTGACCTGTCAACATCATAAACACATCAGCAAAAAAATTAAGAAAAGGCAATCTACATACTGCTAACCGAAGGATAACCACACTAGGTAATGGTTTTTCAAGCATTGTAGGTACTTTATTATTTTAAACATTAATTCAAAAAAATTTACAACTAAACAGGCCAGTTAAACTTACTTATCAAGCTCTTTATGGATAAACACAACCAAAGGAGCTCCATCAATGTCTTTTGGCAATCTATAGGCAACAAGTCGGTCATTGTCTCTAATTAGCTCCAAGGAATCAAAAGGATCGTCCAAAGTTCGAAATATTGAATTATTGAATATCTGCAGATCATTTCACAAGTCAAGAACTGACATTTACATTTAATGCACAAATTAAGGCTCAATGGCAAGAGTAGAATGGAAGATACTCTAGTTTCCGATACAGTGATACTCATTACAAAGTACAGCATCAACGTGAAAACAATTGTGACACAAGCACAAGGAGACAAGCATCTCTACATGTATCACACATTCACACTTGACAACCAATTATATTCTAGAAATGAAAGAAAAAACATGGTAAGGCATGCGGTGAAGACACTTCTTAGTGCTTTGGGGCGTATCTGTGCCAAAACCTTGAGAAATGGGAAGAAACCCCAAGAATGCTAGTAAGCAAGAAGGGAGCCTTTCTCAAAACTTTCAGGAAACTTCAGTATTGCATAAAATAATTTAATAACTTCTTACCTATTAAATTATGAAGATTAACTTCCTAACAATAGTTTTCGAGAATAGAACAGCATGCAGCATAAAAATCTAATAGACTTTTGGGTTTATGTGAGGCCTAGACTTACTGGTTGAAGATGATATTTACAAAACAAGAAATCCACCCAGATACACGAGAATGTTCAATTCTATCTCATTATTACTTTATCAAAGCAGATCTAATCCATCCTCTAAATATCAAAGAAATGTCTGTCTTTAGTGGTTCAAAAATTTGACACGCACATGCCTACTGGCACTGATTTATCAATATCTATTTTTTAAAGAACGATTGGTATCTATTCAAGATGGTAAAGGTCTCTTTACATGACAAGCGCATAGTCAATTTTACAATATTAAGTAGAGCCGGAATTAGAGAAGACTGTGGATGAGGAAAACTAAAATTTCGGCTAAAATTGCTCATAACTTTATCTAAATAAATAATAATTTTGGCAATTATAGACACATAAATCTTTAAAAGACAATAATGATGACCGACAGAGATAAATAACAACCAGGGTAAAAAAAATATAGGGGCTGAAATTAGTTTCCTAAGAGTATACCTCAGCAATGAACAGTGTTTCATCATCTCTTAATGAACAAGCTAAACCCAGGGCCTCAACAAGATCTTTTGTGGTCCCATTGTTAGGCACTGTTACTGTAACGGGATGAGGCAAATGTGTTCCATCAGTGCTGAAGATGGTCAGAGTCATCTTTCGCATTGCTGAAGAAGGAAGCGGTAATGACAGGTACATAAATGGATCAAAGGTCACAGACAACTTTTTGCAAACGGGGCAAACCAATGATGAACGAAATTGACCCTGAAAAAAGTTGATCAATTGAGAGGAAGGCGTATCAGCATCTATTTCTAATAAAAATGAATAAGATACAATAGATGATCATAGGCTTCAAATTCTACAGTGGTAACAGTGCTAATAAAGAGGCTGAAGCAAGGAAAAAGAAGAATACTTGACACAAATCTACAATGATTGAATCATTGCGAGATAAATGGTTTTTCCAGTACTCATCTGCCACCTCCTCATCCGGACGATCATCTTCTTCTTTTGCCTGTACATAAGGTTTACTTTTCACACGGTTGAGATCTTCGTGGAGGCCATCCAACAAAAAAGAAAGAAGTTCCTACAATGAAACTTTTAAAACATAAAAAAATAAAAAATAAAAAGTAAAATACCATCCTGCAGATATACTTATTACAAAGGGTACACGGATGTCACTTACTTGAGAATCATGCTGATGGTATCCATTAAATTGGGGAGCAAAGCTAGAGATAGTCGACTTGAGCATACTTGGAGCTACTGATGCTACCCCTGGAGTCCACAAGTTTCTTAGTAAGTTCCCAAATGCTATAGCAAGCTTGCCCTGTCACAATTGTACAAATGTTGAAACATATCAAGAAATATTCGTGAGACAAAAGGAAGGAAGCCAGAAGGGAAACCATCTCGTCTATAAGGCATTTACAAAATAAATAATTAAGAAATATAGATAAAGTTGCACAAGCCAATCTCTGTTCTACACGCATAAGAAAGAAGTCAAATTACAAAGGCAAAAATACTTACGTTCATGCCCAGAGGGTTTCCATGATTCAGATCTTTCCTGAAATTTCCAAGAAAATAATCAACTAGTTTGGGTGTATGTGCCAAGCACTGAATAGCACTGTTCATAAAGCAAGTATTTCCAAGATTCTGCAATCCAGTCAACCCCAAAGAACTGCTGCCATGAAAGCCACTACGGACGGAAAAGTATGGAAGAACTCTAGATACTCTATCAACACTGCCATTTAGCAAGAATGAAGAACTGGATGAGGGGCCATCGATTCTGGGCTGCTTCATCATCATGTCCTCATTCCTGGTTTCTTTGACATTGATGGTATAAGGCAAGCCATAAATTTGCAACTCTTGAACAATCTGCACAGGCATGTATCAGCAATTCAGCATAATGAGAAGTAATAATGAAAAATACTGACAAAAAGCCAGACTTAAAGGACACCTAGACCACACACTGTAAGGGTATCTGCAAGAATTAAAGCCAAAAGGCTATCGTGCCCATAATGCTAAAACTCACAAAAACATTACAATGATTACATAAACTTATTAGCATGTAATGAACTAATTAATTGAAGTTCAAAAGCACATAATATCTCAAAACAACACAACTCAAAGGCATAAACTTCAATAACAAGTAGCAAGCTTCAAAGGCTAACAAGTAGCAAACAATTAATATCCAAATCAAAAGCTAACAAGTAGCTAACTAATCATCCTCATTATCACATTCATCATCATAATCCCCCTCCTCATAATCAAATTTCTAACTTCTACACTTAAGTAAAAAATATATAATTACCTCCTCATATGACTTCATACATGATTGGCTCTCTTGAAAAAAAAGTCCATCCATCTGCCCCGAGAAATCCCATATTTGAAACTGTAAATTCCGAGTGAGCAATCAATGTTCAGAAAGAAGCAATCAAAATGAAAAGCTAATAACAAATATATGGCTCACCATGCCAGACTTGGAGAGAAATATCCTACTTGCTTTGTTGAGAGCTCCAAATCCATTAGCCTGCAATCCCCAAAACATAGATTGTCAGATCAAATAATAGAGAAACTCCAATTATAGGAAATAGAATCACAAGTGTTTGTCCAATAACTCCTGCATGTCACTTGATGGAGGGGGGAAACCGTATTTCTAATTTTCTACCAACACCGGGGTAAGTAAAAAAATATATTCGTTTAAATTTTGAGAAAAAATTAAATCTGATATAAAAGATATGCATACACTGCAGACATTGAGGACAAAATTTACTCATTAATCACACCGTAACAAATTGATCCACTAGCTGGTAATTAATTGATCACAAAGCACTGCAATCAGTTGGATACAAACCTAACCTACCACTATTTTTAGTATGTAACTTTGTTACTCTTCAATCAGACAACGAGCTGAGCAGTCTGTTCATTTAGAAAATCTAGCAGGAACAAGCTGAACTCATAATTATTAGCAATTTGTAAATTTGAATTACCAAAATCACATCCTAAGAACATGGCAACTTTTAGTCGACTAATTTTGAGAAAAAAAAACTTCAACTGACTAACAAAACAGAAACTAACTTGCTGGTATTATTACTTCAAATAAATTACTGATGAAAAGGATAAAGGGAGACAGTTTGTAAATGAACCTTTGGGCTAATCTTTATGGCCAATCGTTTTGTTTCTGCCATGTACACCAGGCTGACCTGCAAACTGAATAAGTTGTCTGCAGTATCTTCTCCAGGTAATGAACTTTCCGTAAACTTGTTATCAAAATGCCTACAAAAATATTTTAAAAAATCAAATCAGAAGCCAACTTCATACACAACCACGGAAGAATCCAGAGACCATAATTGAAATGATTTTGATTGCAAAATTACAAGCGAAAAAACTTTGAAGCAATTCACCAGTAATGATTGACCAGAAAATAAAAAACAACTACTGTCTGATAAGAATTAAATAATCAGGCTCACCATTTAAGAGCAGTAAAGAACATCCACTCTGACACCAATGCCAAATCCTCCACACCACCGTCTTCCCCACAAACTCCAGCCTCCCCTTCTCTCCTCAAATCCACCGAAATATCTGAATCCCCAAACACACCCCAAGCACCATCTCCACCACCATCACTCCCAAAATCATGCAATTGCGCAGTTGCATTGTACAAAACGCCGGGAACTCCACCGTCCACCGCAAAACTGCCGTCACGCACAGCCTCATTCCACCACCTGCACCAAAATAAAAATAAAAAATTGAACTGTTAATCCCCAACCTCGGACGGAAAAAAGCGGGGCAAGAAGTACAAAGAGGGTTCGTGAATAGTAACTAACCTGAGGGGAACGAGGTAGATTGATTCAGCAGGGTCGGCGAGAGCAGATGGGAAGAAGGATCGATCAAAGGGGCTAGAGAGAACGTCGTCCTCTTCACGTGAGAAGAGGACAGAATCCATGAAGCGGAGTGAAAGAAGAAAGTTGATTGTTGATTTGTTGTTGAGATTGATTGAAAAGGGAGGAGAAGTGAAGGGCTTTGTTAATGGCGGTTGTAAGGCTTCAAGCGCATAGAAAAAAAAAATGAATGAAATTTCAAAAAGAGAATAAAAAGGAGAGAAGAGAGGAGAGTTTTGAAAGACCAAAGGGTGAATTTGATTTGAATCAATGTTTTAATTACGATTTGGTTTATTATTGTTAAATAAAATTCTGAATTAATTAATTGTAGTAATAAAGAATTTGATTATCATTTGACTCTACTGTCTTGGGGATACAGCTATATACGTCGTGTGGAGATGAAAATTCCGAATATATTTATATTTAACCTAATATAATACTCGCTCTCCCTCCGCTAATGGTTCCATAAAGTTATTTTAATTTAAAAAATAATATAAAATTATATTATCAAATTATTATTTTATCTATGTTTCTGTATTTTGGTACACCGTTTCATACTAATACCGAACAAAAATTATGTATACCAAAATACCCAAAATTTGGGTATATTTTTCCACCCTTAGGTACCGTAACAGTATTAATTTTTTCATATCGAAATTTTGATACGGTGTCAATATGAATTTTTCAATATCAAATTTTTTATCGAAATTTTGGTACGGTGTCAATATGAATTTTTCAATATCAAATTTTTTAGTATGATATCGATATGGTTTGGTATGTTTGGTATACCGTATCGAACCACCTCTAGTCGAACTATCCGAAATTCTAGACCACAAATTATTTTGTACCACTCTAAATTTAAATTTCTAAGTTTATACTCGTATAAGTTTATATATATCATCATTAGATATGAAAAAAAGTTAACAATGTCACTATTTGTAGTTTCACCATTGAATCCTAATCATAAATCACATACCTTATTATCTTATTGTACCACTTTAAATTAAAATTTGTCCAAATTAATATGGTTGTCTAAGTTTCATTCATATTATAATTAATCATGAAAACAAATAACAATGTCCTGGTGAATCTCATTTCCGGACTATAGAACTCTAAATTCTAAACCGTCAATTTTACTACATAACTCTAAATTATTTGTTTTATTTATCCAATAACTATAACTAGTACGCGGGTTGAAATAAATTTATAATATATTTTAATTTATTAATAAAAAAATTATTTTTAAAATATGTATAAATTTATTATTATATTAAAAAATAAAAAAATATTGTACCAATATATATCATATATATATATATAACAATAATAGAATAAATTAAATATTAAAGATAAAATACCAAATAATGTTTTCTTAAATAAATTGACTTTATTAAAAAGATATTATCAAATATTAAAATAAAAATTAGAACAGAAATTAATGCCTTATATAAGGACATGTCACGATTATTTCAATAATCTTTTAAAATTAATTAAAGTTATTATTAAATATCAAAATTGAAAATTAGAATGAATATCAATATTTTTTTAATTCTTCCCTATGTCAGTAATTTTTTCCATGATTCTTTTGAAATTAATCAAAGCAATTAATTAAAGGCCACCGTAAATAAATTCCCGGTTCTACTATACACATCTCATAACTTCAATTACTAATTTACTATACACACTCTATATAAAAAAAATAAATTAATTAATACTCACACCTTAATTTTAGGCAATTATAATTTAATTCTTTAAAAAAAATACAAAAAAAAAAAAACCGTACATATTTAACACATTTTTTAAATAATCAATTTTTTCCAAAAATTATCCATGGTTTTCGAAATTTAAAATTTGAATTTAATTATTGACTGATGTAAATTTATGGATATATATATATATATATATATATTAATTTCATCTCATATTGACTTCATCAACGTGAATTAATTTTTTGGTATCAAATTCTATATTGACTATTATCAACTAGGTGTTGTAAAACTAATACTTTTATTCATTTCATCGAGTGTACAAAATGGGGTGGCATACCACCCTTTTATAGGGAGCAAGAGAGGCTCCTAGAATTCTAATATAAAGATCATCATAAGTGATCATCATAAGTGCTTATACTAGAATCATCTAAAAGTATTTGAAAGGACATCCATTTTATATATTATTTTATAACACTCCCCCTTGGATGTCCGTCATTACACAAAGAATATGCCTCGTTAAAAACCTTACTAGGGAAAAACCCAGTGGGACAAAAACCTAGCAAGGGAAAAAGAGTACATATTACTTAGTGTATTCAATCTCCCCCTGATCCAAGCATCATGCGGAATCCTTTAATCGACGCATTCCGATACGCTTCACCAGCTTCTCAAATGTTGCAGTAGGTAGTGCCTTGGTAAATAAATCTGCTAAATTGTCACTTGAGCGGATTTGTTGCACATCGATCTCACCATTCTTTTGCAACTCATGAGTAAAGAAGAATTTTGGTGAAATATGTTTAGTTCTATCTCCTTTAATGTATCCTCCTTTTAGTTGAGCTATACAAGCTGCATTATCTTCATATAATAGAGTTGGAGGATTTTTATTGTCATGAGACAATCCACAATTCATTCGAATATAATTAATCATTGACCTTAACCAAACACATTCCCGACTGGCCTCATGAATTGCTATAATTTCAGCATGATTTGAAGAAGTGGCAGCAAGTGACTGTTTTGTAGATCGCCATGAAATGGCTGTACCACCACATGTGAATACATATCCAGTTTGAGACCTTGCTTTATGTGGGTCAGATAAATACCCAGCATCAGCATAACCAAGCAATTCAGGTCGAGATTTATTTGAATAAAATAGGCCAAGATCAATTGTTCCTTGGAGATAGCGAAAAATGTGTTTTATACCATTCCAATGTCGCCTTGTGGGAGATGAACTAAATCTTGCTAGTAAATTAACTGCAAATGATATATCTGGCCTTGTGCAGTTAGCAAGGTACATAAGTGCACCAATTGCACTGAGATATGGTACTTCAGGACCAAGTATCTCTTCATTTTCATCTCGCGGTCTGAAAGGGTCTTTATTAGGATCGAGTGACCGGACGACCATTGGGGTACTTAGTGGATGTGCCTTTTCCATATAGAACCTCTTTAAAACCTTTTGGGTGTAAGCAGTTTGGTGGACAAAAATTCCACCTTCGAGGTGTTCAATTTGCAAACCAAGGCAAAATTTTGTCTTTCCAAAATCCTTGATCTCAAATTCTTTCTTTAAATATGCAACTGCCTCTTCGAGCTCTTCAGGAGTCCCGATTAAATTGAGATCATCAACATACACTGCAATTATCACAAAACGTGATCCATTTTTCTTTATAAAAACGCATGGACATATTGGATCATTGGTATAACCTTCCTTGACTAGACATTCGGTAAGACGATTATACCACATACGTCCGGATTGTTTGAGCCCATACAAAGACCTTTGCAATTTAATAGAATAAATTTCTCTTGGATTTGATTTACATGCTTCAGGCATGTTGAATCCTTCAGGGACTTTCATGTAGATATCTTTTTCAAGATTACCGTATAAGTATGCAGTGACTACGTCCATTAGACGCATTTCAAGTTTTTCATGCACGGTAAAACTTACAAGATATCTAAATGTAATTGCATCCATCACAGGAGAGTATGTTTCATCATAGTCAAATCCAGGTCTTTGTGAAAAACCTTGGGCTACCAATCGTGCTTTATATCTCACAACTTCATTTTTCTCATTTCTTTTTCGCACGAATACCCATTTGTATCCCACTGGCTTTACACCTTCAGGTGTTTGGACTACAGGTCCAAATACTTTTCGTTTTGCCAGTGAATCCAACTCGTATTGAATTGCATCTTTCCATTTTGGCCAGTCATTTCTACGCCGACATTCATTAACCGATCTGGGTTCATGATCCTCAAATTCTTCCAAAAAATCAAGTGCTACATTATATGCAAAAACATTGTCAATGACTGTTTCTCTTCGATTCCAACTTTTTCCCGTAGTGATATAATTTATTGAAGTTTCTACAACCTCATGCTCTTCAGGAGCAACATCTTCTGAGACAACTTCTTCAGGAAGCTGAATTTTCTCACTACGTGCGAGTTGTTCATCCTCATTTGACTCGTCAATCTTAATTATTCCTCTTTTCTTTCGAGGGTTTTTATCTTTGGAACCAAGAGGTCTACCACGCTTCAGGCGTGCTTTAGATTCATTAGCACTTGTTATTTGTCCTTCAGGGACATCAATCTTAACCGGAACATTTTCTGCAGGAATATGTGATTTAGTAACTCTTCTGGAGTCACTAAATGCATCCGGTAATTGATTTGCAATTTGTTGCAAATGTATGATCCTTTGAACTTCTAGTTCACATTCTTTTGTACGAGGATCAAGGAAATCTAATGCAATTTTCCAATTGATTTCTTTTTTCGGTTGATCCTTACCTCCCCCTAATGTCGGGAAATGAGATTCATCAAAATGACAATCTGCAAATCTAGCAGTAAATAAATCACTCGTTAATGGTTCAATATATTTAATTATAGAAGGTGATTCATACCCGACATATATTCCCAACCTTCGTTGGGGGCCCAATTTAGTTCGGTGAGGCGGTGCAATTGGAACATAAACCGCACACCCGAAAATTCTTAAATGGGAGATATTGGGCTCATAACCAAATGTTAATTGAAGGGGAGAAAGGTTATTATAACTTGTCGGCCGAATTCTCACAAGTGTTGCTGCATGTAGTATAGCATGTCCCCAACCAGATAAAGGGAGTTTTGATTTCATTAACAATGGTCTAGCAATTAACTGCAATCGTTTGATAAATGATTCGGCTAGACCATTTTGTGTGTGAACATGAGCTACAGGATGTTCAACACTTATTCCAATCGACATGCAATAATCATAAAAAGCATGTGATGAATATTCACCAGCATTATCTAAACGAATTTTCTTTATTGGGTGATCTGAAAATTGTGCTCGCAACTTTATTATTTGGGCAAGTAATCTTGCGAATGCCAAGTTGCGAGAGGATAAGAGACATACATGTGACCATCTCGTTGATGCATCAACTAGCACCATAAAATATCGAAATGGTCCACATGGTGGATCTACAGGCCCACAAATATCACCATGAATTCGTTCTAGAAATGCAGGGGATTCAATCCCCACTTTAGTTGGTGAAGGTCTAACAATTAACTTCCCTTGAGAGCATGCAACACATGAGAATTCATTAGAATTTAACACCTTTTTATTTTCTAATGAATGGCCATGTGAATGTTCAATTATGCGCCTCATCATGGTGGAACCAGGATGTCCAAGTCGATCATGCCAAACCATAAAATCATTGGGAGTAATAGACTTCTGGTCTATTAGGTGATATGTTTCAGCTGTATTTATATTCGTGTAATATAGGCCAGAAGAGAGTGAATACAGCTTTTCTAACACACGTTTCTTTCCAAAAACAACTTGTGTAATCAATAGACATTCACTATTTTTCTCATTTAGAGTCTCGATATGATACCCATTTTTGCGGATATCTTTAAAACTTAACAAATTTCTTTGAGACTTGGGAGACAGTAGTGCATTATTTATAACTAGTTTAGTTCCTTCAGGGAGAAATATTGTGGCTCTTCCGGAGCCATCAATCAAATTTGCACTACCACTTATAGTGTTAACATTTGTCTCCCTCTTTTGCAAATGAGAAAAATATTTTTCATTTTTAAGTATAGTGTGTGTAGTAGCACTATCAATTAGACAAATATCACCATCACTATTCATTCCCAAATGTTTGGCATCCATTGCTACTTCATAAAAAAAATAAAACATAAATTAGAAATTAATATTAATAAAAGATGCAAAATATATAAATATTTTATTCATCATGAAATACTTATAGGGTATTCATCATATGCTTAGTTAACATCGTTAAAGAAATCGGCTACATCAAGATGGGTCATAACCACATCATCACCATCAAGAGCAATATTGTTATCAATAAAATTTGTCTCAACATTTTTTGCCTTATTTTTCAAAGAAGCTTGATAAAGCTCAACAAGATGATCCGCTGTTCGACACACGCGGGACCAATGACCTTCCATTCCACACCGGTAACAATGTTCCTCATATTTCTTCTTTTCTCCATTCTTTTCTCCATTGTCTCTCTTCTGGGAGACAGCTTGTTTCTTGTCACGATCATGGTTGTTGTTATTATATGGAGTAAATCTACCACGACCGCGACCACGATTATTACCACGTCCTCGGCTACCACCACGTCCACGTCCACGACCACGACCAGAATTTTGAGATTGAGTCGCATTCGCTTCAGGGAATGGACTAGAACCGGTGGGTCGGGACTCATGATTTTTCAACAATAATTCATTATTTTGCTCGGCTAAGAGAAGGCATGCAATGAGTTCAGAATATTTCTTAAAACCTTTTTCTCGATATTGTTGCTGCAGGAGCATATTCGAGACATGAAAAGTAGAGAATGTCTTCTCAAGCATATCATCATCAGTTATGGTTTCACCACATAATTTTAATTGTGAAGTAATTCTGAACATAGCCGAATTATATTCATTGACAGTTTTGAAATCTTGCAGACGTAGATGAAGCCAATCATACCGGGCTTTTGGAAGGACGACCATCTTCAGGTGGTCGTATCTTTCTTTTAAATTTCTCCACAAAACTAGTGGATCTTTCACTGTTAAATATTCAGTTTTCAATCCTTCATCCAAATGATGACGAAGGAAAATCATTGTTTTGGCACGGTCTTGATTTGATGCACTATTATTTTCAACAATAGCATCACCAAGACCCATAGCCTCAAGATGAATTTTAACATCTAAAATCCATGACAAA
This sequence comes from Galeopsis tetrahit, assembly GCA_963675135.1. Classification (NCBI taxonomy): domain Eukaryota; kingdom Viridiplantae; phylum Streptophyta; class Magnoliopsida; order Lamiales; family Lamiaceae; genus Galeopsis; species Galeopsis tetrahit. The sequence continues at coordinate 90,407,694 of OY776122.1, forward strand.
TAATTTTTTCCGGTGATATCAAGTGGTGCAAATTCAAGTTTTGTGAAAGTAGCCATAATGAAGAATGAAATGAGAAAGGAGAAAAAAAAAACACTACCTTAATCTACCTTGAAGAGGTTCAAGTATATAATACTTGAAAATATTATTTTGGCTCAACGTAGAGACTCGTGCTGATAACGTGTTGTAAAACTAATACTTTTATTCATTTCATCGAGTGTACAAAATGGGGTGGCATACCTAAAATTCTAACATAAAGATCATCATAAGTGATCATCAAGAGAGGCTCCTAGAATTCTAATATAAAGATCATCATAAGTGATCATCATAAGTGCTTATACTAGAATCATCTAAAAGTATTTGAAAGGACATCCATTTTATATATTATTTTATAACACTAGGTAAATTTTACATATTTTATTTTATATTGGTTTTATCTCTTAAATTTAATTATTTAAAAAATAAATTTTTTTTCCCTTTGAATTTCCTTTTATTTAATTATTTTTGGTCTCATCTATCGAAATCACATTTCTTAAATATAGGATACGAAATCACATTTCTTAAATATAGGATAAGGTATATGAACGAATATTAATTTAATTTCATATTACTTCATCAACATAGGAATTTTTTTTTTTTTGGGTAAATTGATTCCATAATAACATTTTTCTTGACCTCATCAGTCTCAACTTCGTGTATTCAACAACAAACGCAATAATATCTATAAAAAAACACAGTCAAAAAATTATAAAATATTATATAAAATGTAGTATATACAAAGTACTATATATATAAATACAAAAGTTAAACATTTCACCTATCAAATATTTTGTTTCATTAGGATCAAACATTTTTATCTTTTTTGTACGATAATTAAGGTGGAAGGTGGAGAAAAATTACTGATAATCTTAAATTTGAATATTTAAAATTAGATTTATTAATAGATTTTTTTTTAATCCTTCGAGAAAATTTTCAGCAAATATATTTAATTTAATATTTAATGAAAAAAAAGCAAATTTTGAGATGAAAAATTAAATTGACGGTAGATAAAAAAAATAAGGGAAAAAATATTTAAAAAAACAGAAGATAAAGATAAAAAAATATATATATATATTATATGCGTAATTTCGGAGTAGGCGGTTAATCCAAAATTACAACGGTTAAAAAAAAAAATAATAATAATAATAAGAAAAGTAAACTCATAGAATAATGGATAGGCCAAAATTCAAAAAATTGTATTGGCCAATTCAAAGATTCTATAACTGAAAAAATACAACACAAATCAATTATTATTTTACCAGAGCTATAATCCGTTGAAAAGTAAATCAATTGCCAAGAAAATCATTCATAGTTTGTGGGAGAAGAATGGATCTCCAAAAAATAAAAATTTGTACAGAAGATTATGTAAAGATAATAGTTTCATTATATACGCATTTAAAGAGGGGAATGGCGAGGGAGATAAAGTTAAATAAATTTGCGTATACACGCTGCAAAAATATAAAGATTGAAGACTGAAGTAGAACTGTAGAAGGAGTTCAGGTTATAAAGTGTGTAGAACTGTAGAAGGAGTTCAGGTTATAAAGTGTGTAGAACTGTAGAAGGAGTTCAGGTTATAAAGTGCAAACAAAATACTTTGCTGAAAAAGAGTAAGGGGATGTTTCTTTTTTGTTTTAAAAACCAGGTTTTGGATTTTAAGATCCAAAACCCGTTTTACTTCGGGATTTAAAAATCGGTTTTCAAAATCCACTCAAAATCACCCCTATCAAACATATTGATTTGACATAAAGTTATATCTATATAATATTACTCCAATCATTATATTCTTTTTCAACAATAATATAATAATACTATAATAATATAATAATACAATAATATAATACATTTAATCAACTAATCATTATAATCTCACCTAACAATAATATAATAATACAAACTCATTCAATCTTACAACTTGATTTGACATAAAGTTAAATCTTTCACTATTCCAAAACCCAAAAGAAACACCCATATTACTATTCATCGGGATTTCAAAAACCAGGATTTCAAAAATCTGATTTTTAAAACCACCCAAAGCCCAAAAGAAACACCCCCTAAAGTAAGTACAAGGTCGATCCCACGAGAAGGTATAGTGTAAAAGTGTAGTTTGTTGACGGAATTCTATCGTAGAGAAGTAAGTACGAGGTCGATCCCACGAGGAGGTATAGTGTAAAAGTGTAGTTTGTTGACGGAATTCTAAATAGACGTGATCGATTAAGTGAAAATGGTGAATTACCCTAAGATTGCCTACCAATTTGTCACAAATAAGCAATAAAGAGTAATATAGAATCGATCTAATAACATGCAAACCGAGAGATATGATTTAAAATTCAAAGAAGGAGAGGGAGGTTTCAAGGCATATGTCACACTAAGGGGTCAATTTATGATTAAAAGCCTAATTGAGTGGTGATGTGTTGATTACTATAGGGTTGATCACGAAATAATGAATTAAAAGTTCTCTCGATCCAATTAATCAAAGAGGGAAATCACACAAACTAGTATCTCTACCTAGCATGCATAATAAACCTCAAAAAGAGTCCTAAGATCATCTAATACCCTCCCAATAATTGATCCTCTCTCGAGCTCACAATAATATTGGGTCGAATGCTTAAATGCGATTAATGAAAGAGATTTCTCAATCCAATTTCAATTAATAATGAATCAAACACGTTATCATGGCCATTGACAACATGTCTTGCAATGAAAGTTAAGCATTCAAATAGAAATAGCAACACAACCACCAAATAAACAAGAAATTAATTCCATAAACATCATCCAAAGTGTAAACATAGCTTTAGAACCAAAAGTGTTCTAGCCAATCAACAACATAATCCAACTACAAATAAAACGAAGATAAAAGCAATAAAAAGTGAAGAGAAAAGAAAGTTTAGACTATTGTATGGTGAGGACTGAGGAATCAAATTCTCAAACTAATGATGGCCTCCTTGCTTGATTTGGTGAATAATTGAAGAAGTAGATGATGAAAACCTCCAAGTGTGTGTAGAACTTCTTGAGAAAGGGGTAAGATCGTTTTGAATTTAAGAATGGAGGTATTTATAGTGTTGGGGTAGGGTTTGGGTGTAAGAATTGCAAGTGTTCCCTTAAAAATGGAGAAAATACAAGTTTGGCACCGAAAATGGGTTGACCCGGCCGGGTGGGAGTGTTGGCCGAAAAATTTGGAAACAGGGGGTGGTCGCCCGGCCGGGGGGTGATGTGGCCCGACCGGGCCAAAGTTTCATAAGTGGAGGTGTAATTTGGGGCATTCGGCCGCCCGGCCGGGCCAAAAATTCGTGCTCGGCCGCCCGGCCGGGCGGGTAATGTGGCCCGACCGGGCCAAACTTTCGTATTGGCTCCGTCCTTCGTTTTCGTCCTCCAACTTCGTCCCTCCGTATCTTGAGCTTCCGACCTCCGATTGACTCGATTCTTTTTGCTATTCCACTCCATTTTTCGAGCCGGATCCAATGGTACACTCCTCTTCTCGATCCAGTGAAGTATGGTTGGTGTTTTGCTCCAAATTCCATCGAATTTCCTACAAAATCGACAAAACACAACCTTTCCCTCATTTTGGCTCAAATCATCACAATCAATGCATAAATCAATGAAATCTCATCAAAAACATGCTTCACATGTAGGGGTGAAAACGGATCGGATATTTCCCGACCGATCCGGAACCGTATCCGGTCGGATACGAATTCGGTATAAAAATTTAGTATCCGGGCGGATACGGATTCGGATACGGATAGTTGACTTCGGATTCAGATTCGGATTCGGATTCGGAATACATAATATCCGACCGTATTCGAGTTTTCCCATATTTTATCGGATATTATTCGGATAATAAATCCGGATACCCGGATTTTTTAATATATTTTATTTTATATTTTATATTAATTTTATTAAAGCTCTATTATAACTTATAACATTATTGGGCCTTATTAAAAACTAAAAGGTGGTGCACAAAAACTTATATGCAATATTGCATACATGCATTTCAGTCATTCACACACATGTTTTTTATAAATACACCCACAAGCTTAATTCACACACATTTTTTATAAATACACCCACAAGCTTATTTCACACACACATTTTTTATAAATACACCCACTGACAACTCAATTCACACCCACGTTTCTTATAAATGCACCCACTGACAGAAATTGAACATGGTCGTCTTCTCCGAGTAGTTTTCGGTCACCTCAGGCCGCAGTCGGACGCTGCAATTTACGATGACTTTAATCCTTAAATATTTTATATTTCTTTAAATATTCTTTAATACTAATTATTATGGGTCAATGTTATTTTGTATTACGTGCAATAATATATCTTACTACATGCAATACTATATGTTACTATATATTATAATGTGGATTTCTTAATCAATAAAAAAATATAAAAATATAAAAGAATCAGTATTACTATATAAACTTGTGTTATTACTACATGTAATAATTTGTTTTACTACATAAAAAATTATATGTTACTACATACTACAGTTTGAATTACTACATTGAATAGACGTTTGTTACTATGTAACTTTATCAAATTATCTAATATTTTTCGCATCATCCTACAATAAAACCTTTTGTATTACAACATGATTATTGTGTTTACTACATTCGATAATATATGTTACTACATATTATAATGTGAGTTACTACATCAATAAAAACACTAGAAAAAACGTTTTACTAAATAAAAGAATTTGTATTATTATATAAATAGTTTGTGTTATTACTACATAAAATAATGTGTATTACTACATATTACAATTTGAATTACTACATTTAATATCCCGCGTTCGACAATAAAATAAAAGATAAAAAAATTACAGAAACGAGTAAAATAAACGGATAAAAAATTTCGAATTAAGTTGTTAGTGGGTGTATTTATAAAAAATGTGTGTGAATTAAGTTTGTTGGTGTATTTATAAAAATTGTGTGTGAGAATTAAGCTTGTGGGTGTATTTATAAAGAACATGTGTGTGAATGACTGAAATGCATATATGCAATATTTCATACAAGACTAGCCCAAAGTGGTGATGTTTACGAAGGATATATTTTGATGATTTCATGTTTGTTGATTTTTTATGTGTTCCAATCACATTTTGATGATTTCCATTTGAAATATATTATCCGATTATAGTTATTCGAATCCGGCCCGGATTCGTCCGATATCCGTTCCGTATCCGTATACCGAATATTCCGAATTCGTATCCGAATCCGGCTTTTCCGTATCCGACTCCGAATTCGAGAAAAAAATATGGTTTAGGATACGGTATAAGCACTATCCGTCCGTATCCGATCCGTTTTCACCCCTATTCACATGTGCCTCTAAAATGTGTAAATTCCACCCGAATCAGAGCCCGTAAAAAGAGGCTGTAGTTTTGATTAATTGAAATGTTAATTTGACACAAAAAAGAAATAACTGAATTTAAAAGGAAGAAAAAAAAAAGTAGAATGAATCTGATAAACAATATAACCCAAAATTTAACAATGGTTTATTCCTATATTTTATAGTTGGAATTATAATTTGAATGTACAATAATTTGAGTATTCAAAATTTAAGGACGCATTGTTGGAAAAAAAAATGGCGACATTAAGGGGGTGTATTGGTTGTGGATTCTATAGGATTTTTTTGGACTTTCAAAGTTTGGGGTATTCAATTCGGATTTTAAAAAGTCTTTAAAAATCTTTAGGTATTCAACAGTCTATGAATTTTAATACTGTATTGAATTTGTTGGATTCTTCTCCAAAAATATAAATAAATTGCACTATCCAAAATCTCTTCTAAAAATAAGAGATTTCAACGTATTCTCTCAAAGAACTTTGAAGACCAAAGATCAGAAGTAGGAATGACAATATTGACCCGACCCGCACGTACCCACCCCACCAGCGAGCTTTGGGTCAGGTCAGATTCGCCCCATATTGAGTATGAGTCGGGTTTGGGTCTTGTGCCCGACCCGCGGGTATCCGCCTCACCCCAAATTAATATATAAATTATATATATATATATATATTTTATTGGTAAAATACTTTTTATATATATATTATTGGTAAAATAAATTATATATATATATATATTTTTTTTATTGGTAAAATATTTTATATAATATTAATTTTAAAAAAAAATTAACTCTTTAACTCTTTGCAATATCGGAGTTTATGAAAATCTATGTAAATCAATAAAAAAAAATATTCCACAATCCTACCAAGTCTATGAAAATTCAGATAAATCAATAAAAAAAACCAGTCAAACTCTACATGAAGTCTATGGATTTTATAAATCCACACATACTTTTAAAGTTCAAAAAAATCCAATAGAATCTCAATTGAATACACCTCCTAAGTTACATAAAGATATTAAAAACAAGATTAAGTCTAATTAACCCCTACGGGGAGATGTAGGTGCGATTTCACCGTGGAGTATGTGCGATTTTCACGCACATGCGATTTTCTCGTTGTTTTCTCTCTTCTCTTTCGCCTGTGCTAAATAAACTGGTAGATCTTGGTAGATTTGTTAGATCCTTTAGTCGCCGCCTTGCCGGTACCACCTACCTCCGCCGTCGTCGTTTTCATCAGATATAGGTTACAGATCCTCAGATCTACATGTTCTAGCCGCCGGCCGACCGTCTCCGTCGCCGCCGATCGCCGCCGCCGTTTGTTCCAGCCTTCTGTTATGTAATTTTCCTTTGGTTCTTGTTAGGAATCAATGGAGATTTTACCCGTAACGGAGCCACGGTGGTCGTTCCTGTTATCTGTTTTCATAGGTAGTTTTTGGGTGCTTGCTTAGTTTTATGTTTTGGTTTCTGTTCTGTTGTGTTGGAATTAATGGGAATTAATTGGGTTTTGACACCCTAATCTAATTTAATTAATTAGACGGACTAAACGTTAATTAAGAAATAATTGAACGTGACATAGTCGATCTACTCGCGGAGTAGATGAACGTGGTATATTTAATATCTCAAAACCGAGTTGAGGTGAGTGAGAAATTAATTGTTGAACTTGGTCTTCAAGATTTAGTCTTCAAGACTTATCCACGTAAGAGATATTTTCGTGATTTCCCACGATTTTCTCAATATTCCCACGATCTTCTCAACAACCTCCAAGGGTTTCTTGTGCCTATAAATACAGACTCTTCCCTCATACATCCTTACGCTGAAATTCGCCCCTCAATCCTTCTACTCTCCTCTCGTCCCTACGCAGTGTATTGAGCTCCCGAAAGCCTTACACTGTTCTTTCTTGTGACGGATTTATATCCAAGAGTGTTCAGTTCGTACTAAGTACGTTCGTCGATACTTCTTACACAGTGGTGATACTGCGTATTAAGTGAAAGTCGTTTTACCTTTGGGAACGGAACGCCGTAACAGTTGAGCACTATCCTGGGCGTATTCTGTTCTGCGGGAAAAGGGTTTCCCTTGATTCGACTTATTTGTGGATTTAATTGTTATTCTGATAATTTTGATATTGCAGTTTATACGGCGTAAGCAGTTTCCAACAATCGCAGAACGGAATAGACATTAATTAATTTAATTTATTGGATAATGAATTAATTAATTAAAGCTTTGGATCATAACTGCAAATATTGAAATTTAATCGTTAATTAATTATTTGACTTAATTAATTACTACAATATTAGAAGAGAGAGAAAACAGATTTAATTGGTGGATTAATTCCGGTTGAGAGAGAGAGAGAAAACAAATTAAATTGGAATTGGTTCTAATTTTGTGAATTATGATTATGAAAATACGCTCTATCCATAGTTTCTCGCGGGATGAGATTTGGTGATTGAAAACAATTTGTTAACTACTGGATAGATATCAATTCATCAATTTATTTATCTTATGGATAATTAATTAATGTTTTTCGAAACTACTGCATATTTCGAAATTTAATCAGGTACTCTCTCTAAGCAGAATAGTATTCAATACAGAGTGATGGAGGCGGTATCACCACGTTCAAGCCGGCGCTGATTCTTCACCCGAGGACGGTTCGCTCCGATCATGATTTGAATTCATGCGGTCTCTTAAGAATTGATTTATGGTTATTACATTAATTAATTTATTTATTTTAGATAACTAATTAATTGGGTTTTGGACAATTTACTCCATATGAAAATTTACATCCATTGAGTTGCAGGCGCTTACTCACAACCATGGATTGGATTTGAGAGATCGGGTGATTCCGAGACAACAAGAATTCTGAGAGCAGGCCTGGAAATCCAATTAAATTGAAATTATCCATTGAACTGCAGGCTTTGAGAACAGAATTGACTTCTGCTAATTAATTACAAAATAGAGATATTAACTGATTAATTAATTAATTTAATTTTAGATAATTAATTAATTAAGTTTTAAATAATTATTGCAGGTATTTACTCCTAATAAAAGGAAAAAATCGCCCTCTGCAATTTTACTCCACTGGAGTTGATTTAAGACTTCAGATTCTGAGAGATCACGCCTGGAAATCCAATTAAATTGGAATTATCCACTGAGCTGCAGGCGCTTACTCGCGAGGCGTGCCTGGAAATTCAATTAAATTAAATTGGAATTGTACATCAATTAATCTATAGGATTAAATTGGAGGATGTGCTGATAAATTGATTAATTACCGTAATTAATCAAAGATGATTAAATTGGATTTAATTAAATCAATTAATCAAGAGGATTAAATTGACTAATTAAATCAATTAATCATGAGTATCAAAGTATGTTTGATATGGAGCATGGCTTCGTTGGAGCATGGCTTCCTTGATATGGAGCATGGCTTCGTTGGAGCATGGCTTCCTTGATATGGAGCATGGCTTCGTGGGGAGCATCTCCGGTTTGGGCAGAATTGATGTATTCTGAGAACAGAATTGACTTTGTCAATTAATTACAGAATAAGATAAATTAATAATTAATTAAACTTTGGATAACTATTGAGGAATATCCAAATTTAATTATTAATTATTCTTGGGAATTAAACATTTGTGCTCGAGAGCATAAATTTAGTTCAAAAGATTTTGACTAGTATAATTTGATCGAAAATTATGCTCGAGTCACGAGTGACAATAAAAGTCACATTTGAAATTGAATTTAATTTTGGTATGTTGGCCAAAGATTAAATTAATTTTGAAGTTGGAAATAATTCCAATAAAAGAAAAATCAAGATCGATTTTTCAATGTATCGAGGTTGTGTCCAAATTTGGTGAATAAGATAAATTCACAAATAAAGTGGCAAGCAACTCGAATGTGGGGATATGCATCTCCTCACATGGAAACATTCAAATGTGAGGTCTCCGTCGACATGTTTGAATGAAAAGGGTAGCTAAGGTGTGACCTTAAAGCTAAATATGGAAAAATCTAAAATGGTTGAATTCAGTGGAATGTTTTCCACAAGTAATGTGGATTTGTTCATCTTGAAAAATCACATTCGAGTAAAAGCTCTACACGAGGAGTGGAAAAAGTACTTTGTTGATGATTGTACACGATTCTGCTACGTTTATCCTTTAAGAAGTAAAGACGAAGCTATAGAAGCTTTTAAACGTTATAAAATTGAAGTAGAGAATCAATTGGACACTCGAATTAAATCAATTCGTAGTGATAGAGGTGGAGAGTACGTAGCTCCGTTTGAACAATTATGTATTGAATCAGGGATTATACATCAAACGACAGCCCCTTACTCGCCTCAGTCTAATGGTGTTGCGGAAAAAAAAAAAAAACCGAACACTAAAAGAGATGATGAACGCAGTGTTAATCAGCTCTGGTCTACCTCAGAACTTGTGGGGGGAAACTATTCTGTCGGCTAACCACATTCTGAATAAGATTCCTCATAAAATTAAGGATCAAACTCCTTATGAAATATGGAGGAAACGAAAACCTTCATACAACTACCTCAAAGTGTGGGGGTGTTTGGCTAAGGTTGAAGTACCGCTTCCTAAACAAGTTAAAATCGGCCCTAAAACCGTCGATTGTATCTTTATAGGATATGCTTCAAACAGTAGTGCCTATCGATTTCTGATTCACAAATCGGAAGTACCGGATATGACAGAAGGCACTACAATTGAGTCAAGGAACGCAGTGTTCTTTGAAAGTATCTTTCCTCTTAAGGAAAAAGAGGAAGACTGTTCGAGCAAAAGAACTCTCGAAGCAACAGACGACACTGTTAGTCCCTCCACTCAAGAGAGTGAAGAATCGAGACGCAGTAAGAGAGCTAGAATTGATAAAGATCTTGGTTCAGACTTCATTACTTATGTTTTGGAGGAAGAAGAACCCAAAACTATCAAAGAAGCAATGGCAAGACCAGATGCACACCTCTGGAAAGAAGCCATAAAAAGTGAATACGAGTCTATTCTCTTAAACCACACATGGGAGTTGGTTGACCTCCCCAAAGGTTGTAAGCCCTTAGGATGCAAGTAGATCCTTAGAAGAAAGTACAAAGCAGATGGATCTGTTGATAAGTATAAAGCTCGTTGTTGGTCCTGAAAGGAGTATATGACAAGTGTATGGGGGGGGGAATACACTTGTATGCAAATCTTTTCTAAATTTGATCAAACCAGAGTTTCAGCAAGGTTGTCTTGGACAACTCTGCTGAAGAAGATTAACTCTTCTAAGATAATCAATCCACTAAGTACTATTGAGTACTTAGTTGAATAACTATCTAGGGGAGTTATATGTGCGGAATAGTGGTTGGCCCTTTAAGTTTAGACTCCTTTAATTTCTGAAATCACTTAGTCAATGCAACACAGTTCAGTTAAGCTTCAGGGAACTTGTCCAAAACAGTTTTGCACAGTCTTTGAGTATGTATCTTTGAAAGATCAGTTTAGTGTGCAGTGTTGAATGAATGTAAGTACTTGTAAAGTAAATCAACACAAGAGTTTATAGTGGTTCAGAGACTCAAGCTCCTACATCCACTTTCCCTGATTTAACAGGATAATTCCTTCACTCTTGGAATTAACTTGTTTTATAGTGCCAAGGTGCACTTGATCAAGAACACCACTCCTTGGTGAATTGATCCCTAGGATGTCTAGAGTCCTAGTACCCTCTTCTCAACTCAGAACTGAATTGTTCTTCTCTCAACAGTCAGTTCCTACCACTTCTACTACTACAACCTTCTCACTTTCACTCTTGAAAGATATAAGGGTTGAAGTAAGGTTCCAACTAATGAGATATCCTTTACAATGAAGATCAGTGTATAAGGATAGGATATCTCTCTAAGCTTGTGTATGGATATACAATTTGGTTCAGCTTAGAAGAAGTGTTTGAAGACTAAGATAGTCTTTGAAAGTTTTGAAAGCACTCTAGCTTGTAAGAACTTTGAGCTAGGTTGGATTATGTTGAGGTCAGTTGGATAGTTGGATGCTTTCAAATGGTCTTCACACTTCTGTATTTATAGACAAAATGGAGGATTTGCCCGTTGGAGAGGCAGCCCTAAATTGCTATAAATGTCTTCCTTGAGTTCTTCAAACTGGAAGACAGATTCTTGATAGTGACATGTCCTCATTTGGGTAATAAACGGCTGTAATAGTTTTGTCTTCATTCTGCAGCACTTTTCCCAATGTTTGACTTCTTGTTAGGACTTGGACATGGCTTCTGAAGGTTGATCCAATGATAGGACAACATTCCTTATCATCTGGACAACTCTTCTTATCACTATCAGCAGTTTTGCTTTTCAGCATGGTTGGCTTGCTCTTCTTCAGATGACTTGGCTCTTTCCCTTTGTTTCTCTTGTGTATGGTCTTAGCTCATTCCTTTGAGGACCTTTAGGGACTGGTTGTCTTAATCTCTTCAACATAGTTGTCCTCAGGCTTTCAGAGCACTTCATCTTGATTAATTTAGCTGAGACAACTCCTCTGGACAACTCTCCTGATCAGCATGTTTGGTCTTTTTGCATCAGAGCACTTCATGCATAGAGTTGGCTTCTCTGGACAACTCTCCTGATCAAAACCTTTGAGTAACTTTGTCCTTTTGAGCTAGGCAAGCTTGTTCTTGCATATGGCTATCTTCTTTGGACAATTCTCCTGATCAGAGCATATGAATACTTTCTCTGGACAACTCTCCTGATAAGAACATCTTAGATTTCATAGAGTGTCCTTGCTCTTAAGTGATTGTTCCAGACTTTGAGCCTTGAGGGGACTTGTTCTTGATCATCTTTAAAGCATAGGTTCCCTCTCAAATTGTGCATCTAATTGTCTAAGAGCTGCCTAACATTTCAGCTTCTCATCTAGCCTATAATCTATATGTTCTAACATTCTTAGAACATATTTATATTGACTTAGGCATGTCTCAGGGGGTTTTGGTATTCAATCAAAACATAGCTCATTTTATTCCCAACAATTTCCCCCTTTTTGATGATGCCAAAACCTATACAACTTAAGCAAAAGTGACTTGTCTACACCTATTACATGTATCTTCAGAAGACATGACTGAGGTCAATATTCCTGAAAAATAATGTGTTAGTGTATTCACTGTTTTTGTTGCAAGTAGGTTTTAAGATAGGCATAGAGAGATTTGTGTTTCTTGATTCAAAATAAGTTCAACTATCATTCATTAAAAAGTCATTACAGGCATGTTGATAGTTGAAATTAACATATCAGAGCATGAATCAATAACACTTAAGTATATCAGAGCATTTCATTCTTAGTAATTCAAGATAATATTTTCAGCATCAGAGCACAGAGCTTGTTATCAGAGCAATCTTTAACAGATCAGAGCAACCAGATTAACACATCAGCAAACTTGACCATATTTCAGCATAGTTGATCATTCAAGTAAGGTCAGAAGACTTAGCCATTTCAAAGATCATCCTCAGGAGGTGGCAGCATTCCATACTGTGCCCACACTCTTCTTTTCAGTGCCATGGCTTCTTGGTTGGTTCCCTTAGGACCAAGAACCATCTTGTTCAGCTTAAGGATCTCAGTGAATTCCCTCAGAATTCTTGCTTGGTCAATCCATCCTTCAAGCTTTGGAGGCATGTATATGATTGGCTTGGGAGCTGTAAGTTCAAATCTTGCAATGTCAGCAGCTGCAAGTAGTTGTTGATACAACTCTCTGTAGTACTCTAGCATGAACTCAGTGAAGGCAGAGTTTGCATCTCCTCCATTCCATCTGTCAATGACATAATAGTCATAGACAAACTCCCTTTTGGCTTCTTCCCATGTGTCATTCAGTTGAATTGGCACCCATTTATCCAAGTGTGGATATTTGGTGTCCATTGGGATTAGAAGCTGAGGCTTCATCTTGCTGTAAGTTGCTCTTCTCCTTCTTGGTTTCTGAAAGTTTGCTCTCCTTTCATCTCTTGCTCTGTTGGCTTCTTCCATCAGATCAATTTTCTCATGGGCCCTCATCATGGCCAGTTTCTGTTGTGTTTCAGGGTCTTTGCCATACCCTTCATGAAACAGTTTTGATGGATCAAGAGCTAGGACTGTTGTCTTCTTCTTAGGTTCAGGTCCAAATCCTTCAGCAAATAGCTCTTCTATGTCTTCAGAGGACTTGGTACCTTCAGCAGTTTTGCCAGATTCAGAAGATTTGTCCTCTTCAGTAGTTTTGGCTTTCTTTGATGTAGGCTCATCCTCATCAATTCTGAATTCAGGTGGAAGATCAAGGCTGCTAGGAAAATCAGTGAATTTCTCAATTTGTCTCTTCTTTCCTTGGGCCTTCTTGATCTTTCCTCTGGTTTGGACACCTTCAGCATCTTTGTCCAAACCTGACACTTCACCACCTGGTCTTTGCTGTTTCCTTGCCCTTTCTTCTTGAGCTGAGGCCATTGAGTTTTTCAATGCCAATGCTAACTGCTCCTCTTCATCCAAATCTTCCAAATTCAGCATTTCTGGCTCTTTTCCCTTTCCTACAGGGACTTTGTCCTTCCCTTTCACTGGACTCCCAATCACCAAGGCACCTTTTGCTCTAGCTCTTTCCCTTTCCCCCTTTTTGGCAGCATCAAAGCACTGGGGCTTTAGGTCACTCATTGTTGAGGCCATCAGGGATTGGGCCTGGTTTAGGGACTTCATCTCTTCCAACAAATATACATTTTCATCATGTATATTCTGCATTCTATCACTGCTCAAGCTAAGGAAAGCTAGAACAGGCTTCATCTTTTGTTGGACAACCTCTTCCATGGCTGTTTTCAGAGATGCATCCAGTTGGGCTTTTAAGAGCTCAGTGAGGTTGGCCACTGCACCTTCAGCTATGTTGGCCAACACTTCTTGGGAAAACTTTTCTGAGGCAGCTTTGACCATAGCTAGCCTTTGCTCTTCAGCTCTTCTCTTTTGTAGTGCAGTCTTCTTTCCAATAGCTTGCTTGACAGTGAGCCTGAGAGCTTTGACATTAGCATTGTGATTGTCTCTCAGCAGCTTTTGTTCTTTCTTGACCTCCTCTGAGATGGCTTCCATGGTTGATTTGGCACTTTGAACTTCAGTGGAGATTGTTTGAAGACCAGATTCCACACCACGGATTCTTGCCTCAAGGGTGGGTAGCACAACATCTTCAGAGCCAGTGAGCCTCATTTCTACAGATGCTAGAGTTCTTCCTTGCTCATTCAGTGCTCCTGAAGTTTCAGCATGAGCAGATTGGACTTGATGAGCCAAGGAGTCCAACTTCTCTGATTGCATTCCAAGTAAGGCTTGAGCTGAGCCTGTATCAACTTGGATAGGTGCATCTGTGAGGAACTCATCTGCAAAAATTTGGTCAAGAGAAATACCTGCAACATCAGATAAATCAAACAAGTTAGGAAATAAGCACTCATCACCTTCAATTTCTTTTGCATAAGACTCTGATACATCAGCAGTCTTCTTCTCATTTTCAACTTTTTCTTTTCTCCCTTCATGAATAATGTTCTCACTCAAGGAATCAGGCCTCCTTTCATCAAGGGATTCTTGAAGTTCAGATTTGACTTCAAGAATAACCTGTCCTTCCTCACTTATTCCACCCTCATATGGTGGTACACTCACTATCTTAGTGATGACTACCTCTCTTCCATCCTCAACTCCCTCTGAATTTTTAACTAATCTTTCCTTTTCAACTCCTTCTCCTAAACCTGCAACATCTCCACCTTCATCAAGGTTCAAAGATGGCAGTTGTGGGGAGATCACAGTGCTTATATCAACAGCCACTGAGTCATCCTGAATGATTAAGGGCTGATCAATGTCCAACTCTTCTGACATTGAATAGGCCTTAATCAAACTAGCCTCTAATATAGGAACCTCAACATCTGTAGGCTGTGCCTTGGGTTCAGAAGAACCTTCATTGGCAGATGTGTCTTTGGTTGTGTTACCATCCTTGGTCAACACCTCTGAAGTTACAGAGCCTTTCCTATGATAGGTTTTGGGAGGATTGGAAAGTCTATCTGCTACAGAAGACTTGGGTTGAAGGGATTCAGGGAGGTTGGCTTGAGGGGTTTCAGGAGGGTTGGAATTTGAAGGGTTTGAGGGATCATCAGGGGAATCATCATCATTTGAGCTACTGTCAGGGTGTTTGATTCCCTTTGCCTTTCTTTCTTTCTCCTCCTTAATCTTGTCAGCTACCAACTTTGCAAAAATCTCCTCATCAATGAGGAATCTTGTCTTTGAAACTCCAGCAAAGTGTAGCAATCTGTTCTCCTCAATCTGCCACCAGTTTGCACCCTTATCTTGGATGACTTGTGATATCTCCATCAAGGATTTGTCTTTCACATCAACAAGCATCCTTAAATCTTGAAAGGCCTTCTGAATTCTTGGAAATTCAGCAAGTTGTGGATACAAACTGTCCACAGTAGCCTTAGCTCCTCCTCTGAGCATACTTTCATAAGTATACTCCTCCTCATCTCCACTTGAATGGGGACTGTGGGTTATAGGGGAGTTGGCTCTGGGTTCTCCTATCAAAGCTTCAGGCAGATTAAGTTCAGGGATGTTGGCTTCAGAAGGGTTGGGCTCAAGTGAAGGTACTTCAGTTACTTTAGAGAGCAATGAATCTGAAGGGGCTTTACTCAGGGGGGTTGGCTCATTGAGTGCATGCTCTAGGAGCTTTGAATAATTGAGCATGGATGAGTCAAGGGGAGACAGGAGTCTTGTCTCATCTATTGCTAAGTCAGCAAGCACATCTATGCCACTTCTTTGCTCATTCCCTTCTGGAGAATATCTCTTAGTGAGATTTACAGGGGTAATTGGTTGGTTGGAAGGGGTAACATGGGTTTCGGGGAAGTTGGGCTCAAGATACTGAATTTCAGGGAGGTTGGCCTCTATGGGTTGATCTTCAGGGACTTTGGATTCTGGAGTTCCAGAACCAGATGAATTGGTTCTTGACATGGATTTGGCCCTGCTTTCAGCTCTGCTCTCCCTTAGAGCCAATTGAAGAGACCTCTCTTCTTGCAGCTCCAACACCTTTTCAGTAGGTTTGGCCCTTCTCTTGCTGGCCCTGCTACTTCCACTTCCTTCCACTTGTTGGTCCTGAAACCACTTGTTGGTCCTGAAACTTCCACTTCCTTCCTTCTCAGGGACAATTTCCCTGATTCTCTTATCACCCTTAGACTTTTGTCTAGTCTCATTGTACTTTTGCCTGAGTTCTTCTGAATGATCAGATGGCACTTGTACACCTTCTCTAGCAACTTCTTCAATCTCAGCTGAAGCATCTGAATTCTCTTCTGAGATTCTCTGAGACATTTTTCTTGTCTTTACAGCCCTGGCCTTTGTTCTCTTTTTCATCTTAGGCTTCTCTTCCTCCTGTTCTTCAGCAGGCTTGGCCAGTAGCTTCCTTCTTTTCTCAGTTTTCTTACTGAACTTTCTGAACAGGATCTTTTGGGCTGGGAGAGGCTTTGCAAAGGTCTGCATCTGGGAATAGTGGGAAAACCTCTCAATCAACAAGCTTGCCCTGGTGCAATACTTGATTTTCCCTTCTAGCACCACCTTGTTGTGGGCTTTCACCTTAAATTTAGCCTTCTCTTTCATCATCTCAGACATGATGAAGGTCCTCCAATCAAACTTGATGCCCTTATCACTGGCATCAATAATGGCAGCCATGATTCTGATCCTTGGCTGGCTGACCTGCTCTAGGCTTCCAGTGTTGCTTAAGAGGCTCTTAGCAACTACCTCAAAGAGATTAAGAAACTCTGGCTTGAGAGTTTTCTTGTTTTGAGTTGAGGAGAGAGGGCCTGGAACTAATAACCACTCTTGGGCTATTTCCTCTTCATGTCCAGTGCCATACACTTCTGGATTCCTTCCCTCATAAGGCAATCCAAAGGCTCCTTCCAGATCCTCTGAGGAGAATCTAACTCTATGGAATCTCTCCTCTTCCTCTCCTTCAGCTGTGTAGGATAGCCTGGTTGATACTTCTCCATCTTCAGGCTTGCCTCTCCACTTGAGGAAGGCAAAGAATTCTGCCATATAACTTTCCAGGCAAGAGCTTGGTCTTTCTTCCAAGAACTTTTGGAGACCAGCCCTTCTCAACCATCTCAGGGTTGGAGTAATCTCAGGATCTTCATTTTCAAAAGAGATAATTGGCTCAAAGTGAAGATTGTTCTTGTTGCTTAGATAGCCAAAATCTAGGTCTAGATCTTTGTTGGAGAAATCAACAAGCATCTCAGGTCTAACCTTGGGGGCCATTTGAAATTTACAGAGAGAAGTTTGATGAAGAATGAAGAACTTTTGAGTTAGGGTTTCGAATACTTGGGGAAGAAGTGTTTGTGGGTATCTTAAGACTTGTGAATATTCTAAAAAGAATGTTTGTCAATGAGTTGGTAAGGTCTTGATACAATTCAAAGGTGAACAAAAATGGAAATCCAAAATGGACGGCTAGGATTGATTTCAGGGGAGTTGTCCATTTTTGATCCAATGGTCAAAAAAACCAATGTAACAGTGAAATAACTGTTTTATTCAAAACGTGGGTGGTTTTAAATGTTTGTTTAAGGCTGGGAGTTTTTCGAGATAGATCATGTCCCAAAAAGTTTAATGCAAACAAGAGTTAAATCTTGGCATTTAATGCATGGAAAGTGACCTTTTGGGTGGGAGACAAATTAAATCCCAGAAAGGTGAAAACTGTATTTCAAGGGACAGATTTCGAAATAGGTATTGATCACCAAAAATAGGTGCTTATCATACCAAGATTTGGTTTGATAGCTAGGACAACTTATCTGACCCTACATGGACAAGTGTCCTGAAGAACTGTGGACAAGTGTCCTGAAGAGGTAAGGTCATGTTTCTGAATTTCAGTAGACTTGACCAAGTCTGCTGAAGTTTGAGTTTGTTTCCCCCTTAATCAATGAGCTTCTTTGGACTTATTTGTCCAACTTCCCTGGATCAAGTAATCCCAACTCTGCTGATAGCTCCAGAAATCTTGCTTCTGCAAGTGGCTTGGTTAGAATATCAGCTTTTTGATGATCAGTGTGGATCTTGACCAACTTGATGTCCTTCTTCTCCACATGGTCTCTAATGAAGTGGTGCTTGATGTCCACATGCTTGCATCTTGTGTGTAAGACAGGATTTTGTGATATAGCAATGGCACTATTGTTATCACAAAATATTGGCACTTCAGTAGAGTTGACTTTGTAGTCTCTTAGTTGTTGTCTCAACCATAGGATTTGAGCACAACAACTTCCAGCAGCAACATATTCAGCTTCAGTGGTGGAAGTGGCCACTGTGTTCTGCTTCTTGGAGAACCATGAAATAAGCTTGTTGCCCAAGAATTGACAAGTCCCTGAAGTGGACTTTCTGTCAATCCTACATCCTCCATAATCAGCATCTGAGTAACCCGTTAACTCAATATTGTCATCAGCAGGGTACCAAAGGCCTAGATTCTCAGTGCCTTTGAGGTACCTCAAAATCCTCTTTGCAGCCTCAAGGTGGCTTTTCTTAGGATTTGCTTGAAATCTTGCACACACACCTACTGCAAAGGTGATGTCAGGTCTGCTGGCAGTGAGATAGAGGAGTGATCCAATGATTCCTCTATACTCAGTAGAGTTGGTTGTAATGCCACTCTCATCAGGATCCATCTTCCAATTTGTGTTCATTGGGATCCTTACTGGCTTGCTAGTTGTACACCCAAACTTTTTGATCATTTCTCTTGTGTACTTAGCTTGGTTGATGAAGATTCCTTCTTTAGATTGCTTGACTTGTAGACCCAAAAAGAAGTTTATCAACCCCATCATGGACATCTCAAACTTGCTTTTCATGAGCTTGGAGAATTTCTCACATAGCTTCTCATTAGGGGATCCAAAAATTATGTCATCCACATAAATTTGGACAAGCAAGATGTCCTCTCCTTCAGAGATTCTGAAGAGAGTTCTGTCCACAGTTCCCTTGGTGAATCCATGATCCAAGAGGAATTGTGACAGTGTATCATACCAAGCCCTAGGGGCTTGTTTGAGTCCATATAGAGCTTTCTTGAGTCTGTAAACTTGGTTTCCAACTTCAAAACCTGGTGGTTGCTCCACATAGACTTCTTCTTTTAAGACTCCATTCAGAAAGGCACTCTTGACATCCATTTGGTATACTTTGAACCTCTTGTGGGCTGCATAGGCTAGAAAGAGCCTTATTGCTTCTAGCCTTGCCACAGGTGCAAAAGTCTCATCATAGTCAATGCCTTCATGTTGGCAATATCCTTTTGCCACTAGTCTTGCTTTGTTTCTGACAATCACATCATTTTCATTTTTCTTGTTCTTGAACACCCACTTTGTTCCAATAACATCTTGATGTGAAGGTCTGTCCACCAGCTCCCATACTTCATTTCTGGTGAATTGGTTCAGTTCTTCCTGCATGGCTGTGATCCAATTGACATCTTGAAGTGCTTCCTCAATATTACTTGGTTCTTGCTCTGACAAGAAACAACAGAACATAGCACTTTCACCATGAAACTTTCTGGTTCTGACTCCTATACTTGGATCACCAAGTATCAGATCAGTAGGATGATCAGATAACCAGGTCCTTCTTTTCCTGATCTCTTCAGTAGAGTTGTCCTCTACTGAAGGTGAATCATTTTGATCATAAAATTCAGGATAATGTAATGCAGGATCTAATTCAGGATCATAATCAGGGGTGTTGTCCTCAATGTCAGGGACATTGACATTTTCAACATTTTGAGTTCCCCCTTGATTATTTGACCCATTAACTACCTCAGCAGGAACTGCTTCTTCATTGGTAGTTGTTACCTGGATGTGAACTGGGATTGGATCATTCAGTTCATCATTTCCATCAGTGGGATTTGTCTCAGGAAGGTTGCCTTCAGGATGGTTGTCCAATGTTGTATGTTCAGGTAGGTTGATTTGGACAACTTCTATGAGTTCAGTGTCTTTGTCTTTTAGGCTTAATCTGGTTGTCCTCTGTGTGATTTCTTCAGGTTCCAAATGATCATTCCTGATCTCAAAGATAGATTCATCAAACACAACATGAGGTGTTTCTTCCACTATAAGGGATTTCTTGTTGTAGACTCTGAAAGCTCTACTGATTTGAGAGTATCCAAGAAATACTCCCTCATCAGCTTTGCTATCAAAGGCTTTCAACTGTTCTTTCCCATTATTGTGAATGAAACATTTACAGCCAAATATATGAAAATATGACACTTTAGGCATTCTCCCTTTCCAGAGTTCATAGGGGGTTTTGCCTTGCCCCTTAGTGATCAAACATCTATTTTGAGTATGGCATGCAATGTTTATAGCTTCAGCCCAAAACCTCTTAGGTAAATTTGAGTCAGCAATTAAAGTTCTAGCAGCTTCTTTTAAAGTTCTATTCCTTCTTTCTGCAACTCCATTTTGTTGGGGAGTTCTAGCTGCTGAGGTTTCATGAGCTATTCCATTTGATGTGCAGTACTCATTGATGTATGAATTAATGAACTCAGTGCCTTTATCAGATCTTATCTTGATAATGCTAAGGCTTTTCTCATTTGACAACTTCTTTAGAAGTTCAGGTAGTTTGACTTGTGTTTCCTTCTTATTAAGGAGAAATACTACCCATGTGAACCTAGAGAAGTCATCTACTACTACTAATGTGTATTTTCTACCATTTATGCTTGAAGGGGTAATTGGTCCAAACAGATCCATATGTAGAAGTTCAAGTACCCTTTCAGTGGAGATGACTGGTTTCCCCTTAAATGAGGCTTTAATCTGTTTTCCTTCTTGACATGGCTTACACACATGTTCTTTAATGAAAACCTCATTAGGTAGTCCTTTAACTAATGCATTTCTAGCAAGTTTATTCATAGATTTAAAGTTCAGGTGGTTTAGCCTCTTATGCCATAACCAACTTTGTTCACTAGAACTTTTAGCAATGAAACATGCAGCATCAGTAGACTTGTCCCAGTCTGCAAAATACACATTTCCCTTCCTAGTTCCAGTCAATAGGGTTTGTTGAGTTTTATCTTTAATTAGACACTTTCCACTTGAGAACTCAACATTAAAATCTTTATCACAGAATTGACTGATACTCAGGAGGTTATATTTGAGACTAGCTACATAAGATACATTGGTTACTTTGATGTTACCAATCATCAAAGTACCATAACCTTTTGTTGTTGCTTGTGAGCTGTCTCCAAAGGTGACATTTGGGCCTTCTTTTTCAATAAAATCAGAGAGGAGTTCCTTGTTTCCAGTCATGTGCCTTGAGCATCCACTGTCAAGGTACCATGCTGTCTTTTTGTTCATGATCCTCTTCTTGTGGCCCAATGGTACCTGCAATTAGATAGTTTTAGGTACCCTTTGAGTTTTGGGTCCTGAGAGGTTAGCTGTACCTTTGGGAACCCAAACTTGCCTAATAACCCTGATTGATTCAAGGTGGCTAAGTTGATTTCCTAGTGCATCAACATACACTGTCTTTCCCTTAAATGTCTTTGGGAAAGTATGTGTGAATGTGTTAACTCTGTAAGTTTCAGAGGAGTTGACCACTCTTCTGAACTTATGAGTTCTTTGTGCAGCTTGATGAAGTCTTTGAGGAAAGGCATTTTTATGACCATTACCCTTTGGCATGAAGGGTTTTGGTTGTCTCATTTTATTCTGCCTTTGAGGATAGTTGTCCTTAGGTCTATTCAGCTGAGGCTTTCTCAGATGAGTTGGCCTAGGCTGATTATACCTTGGATAGTTCCTCTGAACA
This sequence comes from Galeopsis tetrahit, assembly GCA_963675135.1. Lineage (NCBI taxonomy): Eukaryota > Viridiplantae > Streptophyta > Magnoliopsida > Lamiales > Lamiaceae > Galeopsis > Galeopsis tetrahit. Next base: position 90,429,753 of record OY776122.1, read on the forward strand.
TTGTTCAGGAGAGTTGCCCTTCCATTGGGTCTACTCTGCTGACCAATATTCCTCTTGTGCTCAGGAGCTTTGGCCATTTCCTTAGGTTTTGGCCTATTTTCCTGAATCACTTGAGTAGGCATTTCATTCAATTTGCCCTTTCCTTTGTTCAGTGGCTGAATTACTTCATTTTCAGCTTGTTGTGCCACTGACTTAACAAAGATTCTCTTAGTGTTACTTGTGGATGCAACACTAAGACATGGTGAAGATTCAAATGGATCAAAACCTAATCCACTTCTTTGAGCCATAGGTCTTTGATAACTTTGAATTTCCTCTATTGCTCTAGAGGATTTGTTCAAAGCAGACATCTTTAATTTTAGGCTCTCTTCACTTGATTTAAGAATATCATACTCATGTGAGAGATTTTCAAATTTGGCATTTAGAATTTTAAGCTCAAATTCTTTTCTTTTCTGAGAGAGAAGTTGATCATCAATCTCCTTTTGTTGGTCAACTATCTTGAGATTTGCTTCCTCAAGCTTTCTCAAGACTTGTTGATACAACTCAGTAGACTTGACATCAACAGCTACCTCAGAGTTTTTGGTGAGTTCAGTAGCTAATCTTTCATTTTCTCTCACACAATTGTCATGAAATTCTTGTAATCTAGTGAAATCTTCCATCAACTTTCCCAAGGAAAGTTTCAGGTTAACTTCACTAGTGTTTTGTGAGATAAATGATGGTGAACTAGAAGTAGAGGATACCTCATCATCCTCAAGAGCCATGTTGCAGACATCATCATCATCATCACTGTTGGAGAACAATCCATCAGAAGAGTTGAAACTTTCAGCACTATCAGATTCTTCACCAGCCATCATGGCTTTTCTATTGGTGACTTTTCTGTCTCTTTTTGCTTGTCTTTCTCTTCTTTCTTTAGAGCTTAGTTCAGGGCAGTCATATTGGAAGTGCCCTTTCTTTTTGCAGTTGTAACACAGATCTTCATCATCATCCTTCTTGGATTCATCTCTTCTCTTAGATGATGAGGGTTCAGCTCTACTGGATCTTCTCCTATCAGAGGACTTGTCCTCTGATCTTTTCTCTTCAGGCTTTTTGTCCTTAGCCTGATCTTCAGGGGAATTGTATCTTCTCCTGAATTTGTTGTCTTGGTAGAATTTCTTGTATCTACCAAACCTTGTGTTGAGCTTGTCAAACCTTCTAGCCATCAAGGCTAGTTCTTCCTTCATTTCAGTCTTAGAGACTGACTTTGATGATCTGGGAGTGGGTTGCATTTCTGGTTCAGCAACTTTGGCTTTGAATGCCACTCCCTTAGTAGGATTTGAAGATTCCTCAACAGGCTTTCTTCTATTGAGGTCAAACTCATAGGCTTTGAGTTCTGAGAATATTTGTTGCATGGGCATGGTGGAGAGATCTTTGGTATTCTGCATCATCACAGCATAGACATCCCACTTTTGAGTGAGACTCCTCAAAATCTTTAATCCAACCTCTCTCTTGGTGTAGACCTTGCCCAATGAGTTGATTTCATTCATCACATCAGTGAATCTACCAGCAAATTTATCAATGGACTCTTCAGAATCCATTGCAAACTGTTCAAATTTCTGCACAGCAACTTGGAGCTTATTCTCCTTGATCTTTTCAGTACCCTCACACATTTCAGCAAGGGTATCCCAAATTTCTTTAGCTGTGGTGCAGTGGTAGACTCTGCCCATAACTACATCTGGAATTGTTTGATAGAGGGTGTTCATGGCAAGATAATTCAAATTATCTTTCCTCTTTTCATCAGCAGTGAAGTCATCCTCATCTTTGGGAATCAGTTCCCTTATATCTGCTCTTTGCTCATCTGTCAATCTGGGGTTAGTTTGAGTAAACACAAAAGGTCCTCTTGTGATTACTCTAAGCATATCAGTATGAAGAGATGCAAGATGAGCCCTCATTCTAATTTTCCAGAAATCATAGTTGTCTATCGAAAACATGGGCAGTTTGTGATGAGAAATGTGATTGACTGGATTTGTGGCCATGTTGTCTAATCCTTGAACAGCAGGTGGAGGAACAGCATTGTTGTTGGCCATATCTCAATAAGAATCAATCAATCAACAAGTAATGGATTTCAGATAGAGATCAGTTCAGTGACCACACCAAATATGTGAGTTTTGAAAATCAAGATGGATTTTCAGAAGCAGTGGTCTTTGAACCCCCGCTCTGATACCACTTGTTGGTCCTGAAAGGAGTATATGACAAGTGTATGGGGGGGGGAATACACTTGTATGCAAATCTTTTCTAAATTTGATCAAACCAGAGTTTCAGCAAGGTTGTCTTGGACAACTCTGCTGAAGAAGATTAACTCTTCTAAGATAATCAATCCACTAAGTACTATTGAGTACTTAGTTGAATAACTATCTAGGGGAGTTATATGTGCGGAATAGTGGTTGGCCCTTTAAGTTTAGACTCCTTTAATTTCTGAAATCACTTAGTCAATGCAACACAGTTCAGTTAAGCTTCAGGGAACTTGTCCAAAACAGTTTTGCACAGTCTTTGAGTATGTATCTTTGAAAGATCAGTTTAGTGTGCAGTGTTGAATGAATGTAAGTACTTGTAAAGTAAATCAACACAAGAGTTTATAGTGGTTCAGAGACTCAAGCTCCTACATCCACTTTCCCTGATTTAACAGGATAATTCCTTCACTCTTGGAATTAACTTGTTTTATAGTGCCAAGGTGCACTTGATCAAGAACACCACTCCTTGGTGAATTGATCCCTAGGATGTCTAGAGTCCTAGTACCCTCTTCTCAACTCAGAACTGAATTGTTCTTCTCTCAACAGTCAGTTCCTACCACTTCTACTACTACAACCTTCTCACTTTCACTCTTGAAAGATATAAGGGTTGAAGTAAGGTTCCAACTAATGAGATATCCTTTACAATGAAGATCAGTGTATAAGGATAGGATATCTCTCTAAGCTTGTGTATGGATATACAATTTGGTTCAGCTTAGAAGAAGTGTTTGAAGACTAAGATAGTCTTTGAAAGCTTTGAAAGCACTCTAGCTTGTAAGAACTTTGAGCTAGGTTGGATTATGTTGAGGTCAGTTGGATAGTTGGATGCTTTCAAATGGTCTTCACACTTCTGTATTTATAGACAAAATGGAGGATTTGCCCGTTGGAGAGGCAGCCCCAAATTGCTATAAATGTCTTCCTTGAGTTCTTCAAACTGGAAGACAGATTCTTGATAGTGACATGTCCTCATTTGGGTAATAAACGGCTGTAATAGTTTTGTCTTCATTCTGCAGCACTTTTCCCAATGTTTGACTTCTTGTTAGGACTTGGACATGGCTTCTGAAGGTTGATCCAATGATAGGACAACATTCCTTATCATCTGGACAACTCTTCTTATCACTATCAGCAGTTTTGCTTTTCAGCATGGTTGGCTTGCTCTTCTTCAGATGACTTGGCTCTTTCCCTTTGTTTCTCTTGTGTATGGTCTTAGTTCATTCCTTTGAGGACCTTTAGGGACTGGTTGTCTTAATCTCTTCAGCATAGTTGTCCTCAGGCTTTCAGAGCACTTCATCTTGATTAATTTAGCTGAGACAACTCCTCTGGACAACTCTCCTGATCAGCATGTTTGGTCTTTTTGCATCAGAGCACTTCATGCATAGAGTTGGCTTCTCTGGACAACTCTCCTGATCAAAACCTTTGAGTAACTTTGTCCTTTTGAGCTAGGCAAGCTTGTTCTTGCATATGGCTATCTTCTTTGGACAATTCTCCTGATCAGAGCATATGAATACTTTCTCTGGACAACTCTCCTGATAAGAACATCTTAGATTTCATAGAGTGTCCTTGCTCTTAAGTGATTGTTCCAGACTTTGAGCCTTGAGGGGACTTGTTCTTGATCATCTTTAAAGCATAGGTTCCCTCTCAAATTGTGCATCTAATTGTCTAAGAGCTGCCTAACATTTCAGCTTCTCATCTAGCCTATAATCTATATGTTCTAACATTCTTAGAACATATTTATATTGACTTAGGCATGTCTCAGGGGGTTTTGGTATTCAATCAAAACATAGCTCATTTTATTCCCAACACTCGTCTTGTTGCAAAGGGGTTTAAACAAAAGGAAGGGTATGATTTCTTCGATACATACTGACCAGTGACAAGGATCACCTCCATTCGGGTGTTAGTCGCCATTGCTGCGTTGCACAATCTCGAAATATACCAAATGGACGTTAAGACGGCGTTTCTTAATGGTGAGATGGATGCTGAAATATACATGGAGCAACCTGAAGGGTACGTTGCTCCTGGGAACGAGAAAAAAATGTGCAAACTCGTTCGATCACTGTATGGACTTAAGCAAGCTCCTAAACAGTGGCACTTGAAATTTGACAATATGATGTTGTCAAATGGGTTTCGAATTAACGAATGTGATAAGTGTGTATACGTAAAGGACACACCAAATGGATATGTTATTGTGTGCTTATATGTCGATGACATGTTAATCATGAGTAACAATCACGATATCATAGTTAATACGAAGAACATGTTAAGTAGAAACTTCAACATGAAAGACATGGGATTAGCAGATGTGATTCTTGGAATCAAGATAGAGAAAACGTCCAATGGAATTTCCTTGACACAATCTCACTATGTGGAGAAGGTACTAAAGCAATTTAAGGCCTTTGACGATCCACCTGCTAAGACACCGTTGGAACTCAATGTTCACTTGAAAAAGAACAGAGGAGAACCAGTGGCTCAACTGGAATACGCAAGGATCATTGAAAGTGTGATGTACATCACGAACTGTACACACCCTGATCTTGCATGTTCGGTAAACAAGTTGAGTCAATACACGAACAATCCAAGTTATGAGCACTGGAAAGCATTGAAAAGGGTATTAAGATACTTAAAGTACACCCTTGATTATGGGCTTCACTACACAAGACATCCAGCTGTAGTCGAAGGATACAGTGATGCAAATTGGATATCAGACACAAAAGACTCGCTGTCCACTAGTGGATATGTATTCACTATTGGAGGAGCAGCAGTGTCGTGGAGGTCCAAGAAACAAACATGTATTGCGCGTTCCATAATGGAATCAGAATGTATAGCGTTAGACCTAGCCGCTGTAGAGGCTGAATGGTTGCGTAACTTTCTGAAAGACATTCCATGTTGGAAAAAGCCGGTACCTGCGACAGTCAAGCTGCCATCGGGAGAGCTACGAATGTCATGTACAACGGAAAGTCGAGACACATACGTCGTCGACACAACTCCGTTAGAGAATTGATCTCCACTGGAGTAATGTCCATTGATTATGTCAATACGAAGGACAACATAGCAGATCCGCTCACGAAGAGCATAAACCGAGATCAATTGAACAAGCTGGTAGAAGGAATGGGTCTAAAACCCACAATAAAACCAAAGCAGTGGTAACCCAACCATGATGACTGGAGATCCCAAGAACTTGGTTCAATGGGAAAACGAAGCTGTGGAGGTTAGTGATAAAACACTTGAAAATTACGACTATTCCGGACAGCCCTATCTCAAGTGTTAACGACCCGTAAGATGTGGTAAAGGCTGAGTCTTCGACTCTTAATGATTCCTAGAGTATAACGGGATACTCGAAAGGAAGTTACCTATATAAATGAGAAGTGAGGGCCGCTTCGACCAAACATTTATGAGCACAAAGGACGTCCATGGCCAAAACGGACAAAAACGTGAGAACGTTACAAAGACGAGATTGAAGTGTGCTGACACTGTTGTCTAGGTATACACTATGGAGGAATAGTTCAAGTCATCGTGTCCACTAAGCCGCCGGTATATCCGATAGTGTTTGGCTACGGAAAGTTCAAGGCCAAAAACCACTTATCCGGAAGCACGGAGATCTCACTCGAACTGAACACTGAGTCTGATGTTGTATAGATACGATTTTCACTCATGTGGGGGATTGTTGGAATTAATGGGAATTAATTGGGTTTTGACACCCTGATCTAATTTAATTAATTAGACGGACTAAACGTTAATTAAGAAATAATTGAACGTGACATAGTCGATCTACTCGCGGAGTAGATGAACGTGGTATATTTAATATCTCAAAACCGAGTTGAGGTGAGTGAGAAATTAATTGTTGAACTTGGTCTTCAAGATTTAGTCTTCAAGACTTATCCACGTAAGAGATATTTTCGTGATTTCCCACGATTTTCTCAATATTCCCACGATCTTCTCAACAACCTCCAAGGGTTTCTTGTGCCTATAAATACAGACTCTTCCCTCATACATCCTTACGCTGAAATTCGCCCCTCAATCCTTCTACTCTCCTCTCGTCCCTACGCAGTGTATTGAGCTCCCGAAAGCCTTACACTGTTCGTTCTTGTGACGGATTTATATCCAAGAGTGTTCAGTTCGTACTAAGTACGTTCGCCGATACTTCTTACACAGTGGTGATACTGCGTATTAAGTGAAAGTCGCTTTACCTTTGGGAACGGAACGCCGTAACAGTCGAGCACTATCCTGGGCGTATTCTGTTCTGCGGGAAAAGGGTTTCCCTTGACTCGACTTATTTGTGGATTTAATTGTTATTCTGATAATTTTGATATTGCAGTTTATACGGCGTAAGCAGTTTCCAACATGTTGTTCACGTCTAGTTGTACATGTTGGGTCGGTGGAACTTTGTCTATTTATTCTGTTTTCTCGGTGGAACTTTGTCTGTTTATTCTGTTTTCTATTCTTGTTTTGAGAACACTAAGGGGTTGTCTCATTTAAAGATTGAAGACCTGGACACCTGTTAGGGCAAATGAAAACTCGTCTTTCCTCTTCACGTGATTGGAGTGGCGATATCCGTTGGTTTGAAGATCAAGATTTTATAGACTCGTGATTTGTTACTTTATTTTATGATCATGTAAATCCTCCATAAAAAATATATATATATATATATTAAAAACAAACAATATATCAATAATTTAATAGAAATCTTCAAATCTTCAGGATAAAAACTCTTCTCTTCAATTTCTGATAGAGATTTTCAAAATCTTCGTGTGAATCTTAGGAAATCTTCAAGCAAACAAAAAGACAAATATGTAAGAAAAAAAAAATCTTAAATACAAATGCATAAATTTACAAAAGATATTAAAAATAAACAATATATAAATATTAACAAAAAAAAATTTAATACGTAAAAAAAAAAAAATCTACATACTGGGAAGGAAAAACTGTAAAAAAAAAAAATTATGATTGTTGAAATGAAAAAAAAAGATGTTGAGATTTATATAGAATACTTCATTGAAGATTATGCAAAATTCTGTTTCATTTTAAATTTTAATATTTAAAATTAATATGGATTTTAAGATTAATAAAAAAATTAATAAAAAGTGAAATTAATGAAAAAAAAAAAGGATTTTGAAATAGAGGAATTTGTAAATAAATAGACAAATGTTTGCAAATATATGATATTAAGATTATGTTTATATAAGTTTTATTCATATTATATCCGGACATGAAAAAAAAATAGTTTCATTATCTGGTTAATCTGGTGAAGTTAACCAGTTTAACCATCGAATCCTGAATCGCAAACTACGAGTCCAATCGTATCACTATATATATTACAATTATAATTAGGGTGGAGCTATTAACACCCCCATAAAATGTTATACAAACCCCAAATGTTATACACACCCCATTAAAATTTAAAAATCAAAATTTATTACTAAACATAACCCAATTATTTCCTATTTACCCTTCATCCTTCAAAACAAATACAAATTGAATAAAATATTTAAAAATATTATAAAATTCAAATAAATCTTCCAAAGTATATATAAATTTAAAAAATTAATTAATTTTTTTCTATAATACGAAAAAACTAAATAAAACTTGAAAATATTTTTAAAAAATCAACTAAATATTAAAAAATATTTAAATGTAAAAATCATTTAAATCTAAATAAAATCTGAAAAATATTAAATAAATCAAATAAAATTTATAAAATAAATAAATTTAAATTATCAGTTAACGTTTCAATTAAAAAAAAACTAAATAAAATAAAAAGTGAAAGAAAAATTAACTCGATCATAAATAAATATCTAATTAAAAAATTAAATAAAAATATTTTTTTTATTTTTTATTGATTTTTTTAATTTAATTATTTTTTAACAATTTATTAAATATTTTTTGATGATTTTTTTATATTTTTTAATTATCTGTTTTATTTTCTCAGATTTTTTTCAAAAAATTTAACTGATTTACATAAATTACTTTTTTTAAAGATTTAGTTGATTTTTTTAAAATATTTTTATATTTTAATTATATTTATTTTCAATTTTTTTTAATTACTTTACCCCTTTTTTATGTAAGGGTTACTTAGTCATTTTATATTTATCTATTTTTGTATTTAAAATTATGGGGTTTGTATAACATTTTATGGGGTGTTATTAGCCCCACCCTTATAATTATATAAAAAAAACAGTGTCACTATCTTAACATCAAATGATGAATTTTATTTGAAGGTAAGACCTTAGTACTTTTACTAATACTTTAATTAAGTTAAGAGTGGAGCTATTAACATTCCATAAAATGTTTTATTTACCCACTAGAATTTAAAAATTAAATTTTATTATTAAACAAATTCAAAACAAATTAAAAATAAAATTATTAAACATATTTACCCCCAATTTTTCGACAATAATGTCTCAACTAAATACACTCTCGTCGACGTCGACCAAAATTTCTCTCGTCAAAAATAAAATGTCGACAAGAGTGTTTTTAGTCGATCCATTCTTGTTGAAAATTAAATTTTTTTTTGCATAGAAGGCGATGGAAGGCAGTGCGACGGAGGAGAAGGCGGAAGAGGAGAAGGTCGCGCACAGTTGCAGAAACTTAAAAAAAAAATTGAGGGAGGGAGAATGGGTTGCGCCGCCACCGCTGCAGATGAACGAACTAAAAAAGAAAAAAATGAGGGCGGCGAGTAGGCGACTTGGGCGCTGGGCGGTGGCGAGTTGAGAAGAAAGGGGAGAATGAAGTGGTGAAGAAAAAGTGAAAAATTAGGGTTTTGTGTGAAGTGCATTTGTCATAGAGAATATAAAGAGAATGGGGTATAAAAGATAATTTGAGGAGAGTACATCTATCTTTTGTCTATTTTTTTTAGAGGTGCGTGTATCGGGGGAGTGTATCTAACATTCTTGGAGATGTATATACCCCACCCCTTGATAATTTAATTGACCCAACAAAATTTAATGGTTAGGCCCAATGCATCAAGTCAAAGTCCAAAATAGGCTGAATGTATCAAATCAGATACTACAACTCAAATATGGGTTTGACTATTTACACCTCCATTTTTTAGGGGTGCACTCCCCCAATTCCCCCAATTGATGCACCCCAAAATCTGATTAGGATAGATACATCCTTCCTCTAATTGTCCCCCCCCCCCCCTTCCTTCTCGTCCCTTCACCCACCCGCCCCCATCCACAGCCACTCTGCCCTCCCCCCTCTCTCTCTTTTCTATTTTTTTTTTCGCAAAAAATCCCACGAACCCATCCCTCCCCCTACCCCCCATCGCTGTCCACCATCCCAATCCCCCAACCACCCCCCTCCCATCCCTTCCCTTTCCACCATGGACAAAAATATTCGGAAATTTTTTCGATATACCCATTTTTCACAGTCACCGATATTGATATTGAGAAAAAACGATATTTTCACGATATTTGTAAAAAAAATTGAAAATATTGATAAAAATCGATATACAATAACAACATCGAGACTAATATCAGTAAAATATCGAAAAATATCGAAAAATATCGGAAAAAAATAGAAAAATTAAAAAAAATATCATATGAAATAACATTGTATGCTATATTTTATATAAATTTATCATAGATGTAAATGAATTTAAATTGTGTTTTTGAATTTATGTATTAAAAGTGAGCTATTAAATTTTCACAATTTTTAAAATTTACCAATATCGATATTTATCCATCGATATTTCCACAAATTTAAGGTATCGATATTTCCACCGACACCGATATTTTTGTCCTTGCTGCCCACCATCCCTCACGCAGCTTCCCTACCCAAAAAAAAAAGGTCACCCTACTCACAATTTTTTTTCTCTCTCTTTATTTTTATTTTTTTAAATTTCGACACACCAAAGTCGGCGAGAATGTATATGGTCGACCCTGGTGTGTCGATTTTTTTTTTTAAAATTGAATTTTTTTCAACAATAGTTGGTCGACTATATACACTCTCGTCAACAACAATTTGTCGACGAGAGTGTATTTGGTCGACATTTTATGGTCGAATTTAAAAAAAAAAATCGACCAATCGTTGTCGATCATATTCACTCCCGTTGACATCGTTGTAGACGGTAGTGAATATGGTCGACACTGGTTGGTCAAAATTTATAAAAAAAAAATTGTGATTTTTTAAAGTATATTTTGGAATTTCTGGATTTTTTTTGGTTTGATAGTCGCCGGAAATAGTGTCGGCAGCGGTCGGAAGTATTGGTTTAGGTGGAAGGTGAAAAAAATGACAGTAAGGGCATCTCCAATGCTAGTGATGAATTTTGGGTTTTAAGTTTGCCACATGTGTGCCACCTCAAAAGTTTTCTACTCCTATCTCAAAAAACTTCAACCCCTCCAATGCAATCTACCTTAAAAGTGGGTCCCACTCTCCAATTATATATATTTTTCTCATCACATTTTTTCTTTCATTCATTATTTTAATTTTATAATTTAAGTATGAGTATAATTTATACCCCCTCTATTTTTTTTTAAATAAATGTTACTTTAATTTTTTAATTATTTTTAAAATAAGTGTCACTTTAAAAAAAAAAACTTTAATTTTGAGTATTTTACCCTTATTCATTTATAACAAATATTTTTCATAAATATTGTTTATAGCAAAATTTATTTAATTTATTAATATTAGCTACATTCTTGACCCCAAAATTATTTATTATATAACATATATATTTTTTGTACCAAATATGTTGCTATTTGGTTTGTCAATCATTCAAAATATACCACTAGCTTTGTAAATTCTTCATGAATTCTTGAACTTGTTTACTTGATTTTAATTTTTTAAAAAATATATTTTTTTACTATTGATGCGGCCTAAAAATGTCACCTAACGAGGAGTCGACACGTGTATGAATGATATGATTGGGAAGAATGGATAGAATCATTTAGGGTTCTCTGGATAAAGAATCCTCTCCGGAGGACTCTCGGGAGAGAGCTTCGTCTGGAGATGAATATCAGAATCAAATAGTTTTAGCTAAGATCGTGGGTCGCAAATATAGGATGCTCCCGCTATTTCCGCCCTAGCTTTGATGAAAAGAAGACTCTATCCTCCTTTATTTTAGGAGGATAAGTCCACGAAGATAGGATGCTGCCGAGTCTTCAGGAAGTGGAGAGTAAGGGAGACTGGGTCTCCTCGGTAGGGCCGAGTCTTACGGGCAACTCCGAGATAAGAGGAAGGCTTGACTTCCTCTCCAGAAGATATCTCTATAAATAGGTAATTTTGAAGATATTTCCAGGTTAGACACTTATACCTTAAAATCTAATACACTAAATACCAACATCTCTTCTTGCGATTCTTTGAGTTGATTTAAGATATCGAGGATCTTGAGATCCTTGGGAGATTTGATAAGCCCTATACTGACTTAGGCATCGGAGTGTCCACACCGGATTCCCCTCCGGTGTGTTCCTTGCAGGTCATTCGAAGATTCCGAGAGGAGATAATCCATTCAGGACTATTATACGCGTTCGGGAAGAAGGACATCCATTTCAGAGGATACCTAATCCTCTCGTGCAAATTTTGGCACATCAACTGGCGCCGTCTGTGGGAAAGAATTGAAAGATTTTCTCACGAGTTTCTACCTGTCCAAGCAAATGGGTGGCGGAAATAAAACCTCTATTTCCGGGAAGAAGAGTCTTCCAGGAGAAAATTCCCCCTTGCCGACTGATCCTCCGCCAAGAGGAGGTCGGGGAAAAGATCCAATCCACGTACCTTCTGGATCAAATCAGCCATTAACGCCTACTCCAGGCTTGGAGGACGAAAGTCATCCCATACCGGTCAGAGAGGGCACAACGGGGAATCTGGAGGCCCCCGAGCCTCAAACCGCAGATCCTCAGCAAAAGGACACTCTAGACTCGGAGCCGCTCCTGATCTCTCCCGATCAATTGAACGCCCTCATCAAGCAAGCTGTAGAGAGAGCCTTTGCTGACCAAAGAGACCGGATTCCTAGAGCTGCACCAGGGAACCCGGAGACACCTGTCCCAAGGCCCCAGGACGAAGCACCTGGAGCCTCCCAAGTGTTGTCCAAGGACATGGAGATGCGGGCAGAAGAAGATGATAAAGTGCCCTCACGAGCGGAGAGAAGCATCCCTCTTCGGAACACAAGGAGAAATGCAGACCTGGCACCCCAAGGTACAGAACCCCCTGAGACAGAAGAAAGTACAGATGATACCTACGGAGGGCCCGTCAGCGACCAACTACTGGCCTTACAGAAAGAGATGAGAGATATGAAGAAGCAGATGAGCAACCGAACCAGTAGATCTGCTCACGCCTCTGGATGTCAGTTCTCCCCTAACATATTACAGGATGAACTACCATTCAATTTCAAGCCCCTTAATTTTGAATACGATGGTACGGCAGACCCATACGAGCACCTAGTGAGGTTCGAGAATGCAGCATTGCTACACCGCTATGGAGAGGGAATAAAGTGTAGAGTATTCCTAACTACTCTAGCAAAAGCCGCACAACAATGGTTCACCCAGTTGGAACCTAACACAATCCGATCCTGGGAAGAATTCAGTGAGCTCTTCCTTCATCAATTTGCCAGTGCCCGAAGACAGCCGAGGGCCACTTTGACCCTCTTTAATTTGAGACAAGGAGAAGGTGAGAGTTTAAGAGCTTTCCTTCGGAGGTTCAATCAAGCAGCTCTGGAGGTCCCTACCGCCTCTCCAGAGGTGAAAATCAACGCTCTAACGAACGGATTGCGTGATGGAGACTTTTTCTCTTCTCTAGCTAAGAAGCCTGTTAAGAACTTTGATGAACTGCTGCACAGGGCAGAAAAGTACCTCACTCTGGAGGAGGTCCGGAAAGCGAAGAGGCTGGAGGTTAGGCCACAAGATCGAGAGAGGAGAAGGGAAAGAGAAGGCCCCTCCAGGCGGTTCAGTCCAGAAGTCCCCCGGACCTCTGGAGCAGTTAGAGATAGCAACCCCTCCGGAGGTCCCCGATCCGGCCCTCGGTGGAGGTTCGAGAAATACACTCCCTTAAGAATTGAACCCGCTGAAGTACTGGAGGTAGCAGGAGACCATCCAGATTTGAAGTTCCCGTATTCCAGGAGTCGAGGACCTCAGAAGCCTAAGTCTGATCGATTCTGCCGATTCCACAATGAATATGGACATGATACGAATCAGTGTTACCATTTGAAAGATGAGATTGAGAGGATGATCCAGGCGGGTCATCTAAAAGAATTCATATTTAGAGACAGGCAAGGCCCTCGGGGGCAGAAACGAAAAGAACCTGAAAGAAAACCAGAGGAGAAGGAAACTAGAGAAGCTGTAGAGGATATACCCCCTCCACCGCCAAAGAGAGGAGTAATTCATATGATTGTGGGAGGGCCAGCAGATGGAGATTCCTTCCGAAAAAGAAAGCAGAACGTCCGAGCCCTAAAAGCGGAACAGGGAAGCCAATTAAGAGAAGTGGGACGTATGACAGAGACGCCCAATATCCGATTTGGGCCGGAAGATGTTAAAGGAGTCAAAGAAGATCACAATGATGCTCTGGTAATCACTACCGACATAGCTGGATTCGATGTTGCCCGAATCTTCGTAGATACGGGGAGTTCGGCTGACATTATGTTTTTCGAATGCTTCAAGAGGATGGAGTTGAGTGTAAAGCTGCGTCCTGTGGATACCTCCCTGTATGGCTTCTCCGGAGGTGCCATCCAACCTTTGGGATCAGTAATGCTACAGGTAGGGTTGGGAGATGCTCCAGCCCGGAAAGTCCATTTGATAGAGTTCCTTATCGTGGACATCCCTTCATCATACAATGTCGTGATGGGACGACCCAGCCTGAACCTCTTTCAGGCAATCATTTCCACATTTCATATGAAAATGAAATTCCCTACCGCCGCTGGAGTAGGAGAAGTGAGAGGAGACCAATACCAAGCACGGAAGTGCTATGCAGAGTCTGTGAAGATGGCGGACAGAGCCCTGACTAAGGGCCTGGAGCGGACAAGAGGAGATGACCCTGAGGTCAAAAGGAAGAAAGTTGAAGAAGCAATACCCGAACAGGTGAATGTTAAAACAGACGAAGAGCTAATGAGTGTGGAGCTCTTCCCAGAGAAACTTGGCTTCACCACTAAGATAGGCACCCAACTGGGACCTGAACTCACAGAAAAGGTAATACTTACATTACGTCGAAATTCCGATATATTTGCATTTTCTCCAGCTGACATGACAGGGATCCCTCCGGAGATAGCAATACATTGCCTTAATGTTGATCCAAAGGCAAGACCTGTGAAGCAGAAACTACGAAATTTCGGGATTGAAAAGAATAATATTGTGAGAGAGGAAGTCGAGAAGCTATTGAAAGCGGGGCATGTGGTAAAAGTCCAATTTCCAGAATGGCTCTCTAATGCCGTGCTAGTACCTAAGGGGGGAGGAAAGTGGAGAATGTGCATCGACTTTAGGGACCTCAACAAAGCGTGCCCTAAAGACCACTATCCGCTACCAAGGATAGACCAGCTAGTAGATGCAACCTCAGGCTTCGAGTTGTTAAGCATGATGGATGCATACCAAGGATACCACCAGATCCAACTGAACCCTGCAGATGTCCCTAAAGTGTGCTTCATAGCAGCCTGCGGAACGTTTGGATACGTTCGGATGCCATTTGGGCTAATCAATGCCGGAGCAACATACCAAAGGATGGTCGATGCTGTCTTCTGAAGGCAGCTGGGGAGGAATATGGAGATATATGTAGATGATATGTTGGCCAAAAGCGTAAAAGCAGATCAACATGTAGAGGATCTAGAAGAAATTTTTCAAGTGATCAGAGAGAATGGCATCAAGTTGAATCCAGCCAAGTGCTCTTTTGGAGTAAAATCAGGGAAGTTCCTCGGATACATGGTCACTCAGAGGGGTATAGAGGTGAATCCGGCTAAGGTGAAGGCGATACTAGATATGCAGCCACCAAGAAATATAAAGGAGCTCCAGACGCTCAATGGGAGGATTACCGCATTGAGCAGATTCATAGCTAGATCTGCTGAAAAGAGTCATCCCTTCTTCAGAATTCTCAAGAAAGGAACCAAATTTGAATGGAACGCAACATGCCAAAAGGCTTTTGAAGATTTGAAACAGCATTTATCCCAGTTGCCGAAGCTAACAAAGCCTTCTCCGAGAGACACCCTCATCTTGTATCTCTCCGTAGGAGAGTTCTCACTGAGTACTGCCTTAGTCAAAGAAGAGGGATCTCTGCAGCACCCTATTTATTATGTCAGTAAGGTCATTCAAGGGGCCGAAAACCGATATTCAGAAATCGAGAAGGCTGCTCTGGCCGTGGTAGTTACAGCGCGAAGGCTGCGCCCATATTTCCTTTCTTATAAAATACTGGTCCGCACTAATTACTTGCTGAAACAGGTCATAGGGCGAGCAGACCTCTCTGGAAGGATGGTGAAGTGGGCAATCGAGCTCCAAGAATATGACGTGAATTTTGAGCCGCGGAAGGCTATAAAAGCCCAAGCTTTGTCCGATTTCATCCAAGAATCGACCAAGCCAGAGAAAGTCGAAGGATGGAAAGTGTATGTAGATGACTCAGTAACCCTGAGCGGATGTGGAGCAGGGATTGTGCTAACAGGCCCGCGAGGAGAGGACCTGCAATTTGCGGTGAGGTTTCAATTCATGACCTCAAATAATGGAGCAGAGTACGAAGCTTTGATTAGAGGAATGGAGATGGCATTAGAATTAGGAGCTCCAAAGGTAACTCTATACTCAGACTCCCAATTAGTTGTTCAGCAGGTGAATGGTGAATACGTAGCCAAAGATAGCAGGATGTCTGCTTATCTGGAACGAGCCAAAAAAGTGATGGGCAAGTTCCAAGAGTGCGAGGTAGTCCAGATACCTCGAGAGAAGAACATACAAGCGGACAGCCTCTCCAAGCTCGCTAGCTCCGCAGAGTTTGATGGAAAAGGAACAGTAACTCTAGTAGTGGCAGAAAAAGAGACTCTGGAGAACCCCATTGGTTCTATTGAAGAGGAAGATGATTGGAGAAGAGCTATATGGATAGAACTCACCAAGGGAACAGACGCTCCTACCACTAGAGAGACCCGAGCCCTTCGAATCAAATATTGTCTTATTGGAGGGCATTTGTACAAAAAATCATTCACACACCCATATCTGAGGTGCATATCAATTCGAGAGGCTATGTACACACTCAAAGAAATCCACGAAGGGGATGCAGCTAGTCACGAAGGATACAAAGCAGTGGTGAAGAAAGTTTTAAGGGCTGGATTATATTGGCCCTTCATGACAAGAGACGCTAAGGAGTTCGTGAGAAAATGTATCAAGTGTCAGAAAAATGGCCCATTGATAAGGACCCCTGCGGAGGAGATGGGAGCGATGCACTCTCCCTGTCCCTTCGCTAAATGGGGAATCGACCTGGTAGGACCCTTCCCTCCAGCCTCCGGAGGAAGAAAGTTCCTGATAGTAGCAGTGGACTATTTTAGCAAATGGGTGGAAGCTGCTCCCCTAGCTACGATAGATGAGGAGAATGTGATTAAATTCCTAAGAAAGCAGATTTGTTGCAGATTCGGAGTACCCAGAATATTGATCTCCGATAACGGAACCCAATTTAACGGAGAAAATGTGCGAGGATGGTGTGCAAGACTGAACATAACACAGAGATTCACCTCTGTAGCTCATCCTCAAGCTAATGGACAAGTGGAGGTCACTAATCGAACGATAGTAGACGGTATCCGAACAAGACTAACGAAGATAGGAGGAGGATGGGTAAACGAGCTAGATAATGTATTGTGGTCATACAGAACTAGTCCAAAGACAGCAACTGGAGAGTCCCCATTTCAGCTGGTCTACGGAGCTGCGGCGGTGATACCTCCAGAGGCAGTATTGCGATCACACCGAATCGCCCAATTTGAAGAACATCAGAATGAAAGATTGATGAGAGAGGCTCTAGATTTGATGGAAGAAGAAAGAGAGATGGTCAGAGTACGGGCTGAAAGATATAAGAGCAGAATTAAAGCCGCATACGACCGGAAGGTGATCCCGAGGTCCTTCAGAGAAGGCGATCTAGTGCTAAGGAGAGCTGACGCCCTAAAAAACACAGGAAAGTTAGAGCCCAACTGGGAGGGGCCTTATAGAATCACACAGGTACTGAAAGGAGGAGCATATAGACTGCAGAGTATGGAAGGGGTCGACATAGCTAGACCCTGGAACGTTTGCCATTTGAAGAGATTCTTTATTTGAAGAAAGTGTAAGGTCTTGAGACCATTTATGACTTTTGTTTCGTGATTTTTCGCATGGATTCATATTTTGCTTGATGTATTTTTGCGGCTTCACCGGAGCTCTTTTTCCCTCTCTACGGCTTTCCCCTTTGGGGTTTTTCCGTATGGAGGTTTTTAATGAGACCGGCGTAGGTTATCTATGGCCTATGCTGAAAATTGACAATAAATCAATGAAGTCTTATCCCTTTTCGAAGAAAGAGTTATTCAGAATTATTATGTCTTACTTATCTTTCTTGTATTCGAATATGCGACGTATAAATATAACAATAAAGAGAGTAAGAAACACTCAGAGGCCTAGAGGCCGAGGTGCTCCAGAGAGCCCTCATCTTACTTGAGACCCAAGTGGGTTACTGAAATGAGAAGATTTTATGAATTGAAATCTTTTAAGAAAAAGAGTGAGAGACACTCAGAGGCCTAGAGGCCGAGGTGCTCCAGAGAGCCCTCATCTTACTTGAGACCCAAGTGGGTTACTGAAATGAGGAGATTTTATAAATTAAAATCTTTTAAGAAAAAGAGTGAGAGACACTCAGAGGCCTAGAGGCCGAGGTGCTCCAGAGAGCCCTCGTCTTACTTGAGACCCAAGTGGGTTACTGAAATGAGAAGATTTTACAAATTAAAATCTTTTAAGAAAAAGAGTGAGAGACACTCAGAGGCCTAGAGGCCGAGGTGCTCCAGAGAGCCCTCATCTTACTTGAGACCCAAGTGGGTTACTGAAATGAGAAGATTTTATGAATTAAAATCTTTTAAGAAAAAGAGTGAGAGACACTCAGAGGCCTAGAGGCCGAGGTGCTCCAGAGAGCCCTCATCTTACTTGAGACCCAAGTGGGTTACTGAAATGAGAAGATTTTATGAATTAAAATCTTTTAAGAAAAAGAGTGAGAGACACTTAGAGGCCTAGAGGCCGAGGTGCTCCAGAGAGCCCTCATCTTACTTGAGACCCAAGTGGGTTACTGAAATGAGAAGATTTTATGAAATAAAATCTTTTAAGAATAAGAGTGGGAGACACTCAGAGGCCTACAAGGCTAAAGTGCTCCAAAAAGCCCTCACCATACTTGAGAACTACAAAGACTAGATAATGAAGAGAGCAGGTTTTATGATTCAGGAGTCATGAGAAGGGGGAAGATGATACCCTACAACCAAGTCACCTGATATCAAAACACTATACAGCCGAGAAATAACTCCAGCATAGCCTATAAGACCAACAAAAAGGGGGGGGAAGAGAATACACCTCCAACACATTCCTTGCTGATCTTGTAAGCTACTCATGCAAGAAAGAAAGAGACAACAAAACATGCAACATCAAGCTAACATAATTACTACAAAAAGCCCCCACATATCCAGGAGTGTGGGGTCCCCTACAAAGTATGAGGAGCAAATGTTATGAGCAGAAAATAAAAAGTGTAGCAAAACAACAGAAAAGTAGATTGTTTATGATGATCAGGAATATGATATTTAAACTGCTTTTTCAGCAGCAGCTTCCTTGGCAGCAACCCCCTCAACCTCAACTCCTTCAGCTACTCCAGCAGTGCCCTCTTCCCCAGCAACATGATTGCTAGATCCTCCACCTTCCTCCGGATCCTTCATACTCCCCATAGCATCAGCAGTGCCGGTCCCTCCATCCACCTCTGTTGCCACTTTTGGAGCAGAAGCATAAGGATAAATAAGTGGCTCCAGAGGCTTTAGCTCAGCCATACCTATCTTGGCAGCCTGCAACTTGGCAATAGCTTGGCCCATCCCGGGTAGCCACCAAGGACTGTCCGGACTCTCTTGAGGATCCCCCAGGAACTTTGGAGGAGTAGCGAGTCGATCCAGATGAAACTCACGAGAATAAGTCCCATCGAATCCAGGGGCTGAATGCTCGGCGATGGCGTTGCTGAAGCCATGATCGATAAAATGAGGAATGTGCGGCCCCATGGCACAGAGAAAGCTCGAGCTCTTCAGGAAACTGGACAACCACTGAGTATGAAGAGTTTCTAAGAACTCTTGGCCCAAGGGAGAAGTGAATAGGGACTCAATGCAAGCCCGCACCCCAACATCCGGCAGCTCCTGCTTCATCCGCCCTACCTCCTGCACCAGACGCTTGATCCTGACAGCATCCTGCTGGCTTTGGGTCTGTAAGAAAGACAACTCCTCGGATAGAGCCTGTGCTCGCTTATGAGCCTCCTCCTTTTCCCTAGTAATATCCTTGAGGGACAATTGAAAGGAGGACACCTCAGCTCGGAGAAGCTCAAGTTCAGCCACCATCTCTACACCTCGGTCGAGTATCTTGGCATAGGTAACGCCAAACTACAAAGAAAAGGAAAATGATGTTGGAGATGTAAAAGAAATAAAGATCGTGAAGATAAGAAAAAATAGAAGATACCTCTGCGAAAAGATGAGCGCCATGGAGCAGTTGGTCCTCAGGAGGGGAGGAATCAGATGAAGCAGTAGCATGGGAAGGAACGAGACATCGGTCAATGAGACGATGGAGAAGTTCATATGGAGAGGAGCTTTTCTCGACAAGAGTACGGGCCGTTTTTCCCTTCTTTTTCTTAGAGGTCCCACAGTCAGCAAAAACGGCGTTGGCAGCCGAACGGGTTCTTTTAGCAACTGAACCTGGGACCTGAGTGTAAGAGCTAGGGAGAGGAGGAATTTTTGAAGAACCCTCTGGAGCCGGAGTCTTAGCAGAGCTCTCGAGAGCAGGAGACGGAGGAGCCTTGGGAGGATCTTCTGAAGCAGATAACACGGGGGCCTTTACTATGCTGAGAGCAGTAGCATCCCGGGAGATGTGAGTTAGCCAACTCATCTCTGCAAATAACCAAGAAGACATTCAGAATGCATGAAAATAACCATATGCAAGAAATAAAAACACAGCAGTGGAAGATTTTTTACCATCTTGAGGACCTAAAGGGAAATCTTGAGAACAAAAACCGAAGTGAGAGAGGATGCGAGGATTTTTGCAAATATCAACAATGTCAAAATAGTCTTTCAGACGGATGTGAGTATTGAGGTTGCTCATGATAGTATGATTGGAAACAGAGTAAGCTTTCAGAGGAGGAGGGATTACGCCGGGATTGTGGAACAACCAATCTCCGTGAGGAAATGGCCAATCAGTGGGACTTGTGACGAAAAAATAATAATTTCGCCAGGACGAGTCTTCTTCATGGAATTTTTTCAGGAATTTGCAAACACGGGACCTTCGTCCACTAACATAGAAAAAACCATCATTAACCTTACAAGAATGCTGGCTCAGAAACAGTTCAGCAGTTGGGTCGCCCCCATTCCCTTTCACCAGGATGAAAAAGCCTATCATGGTACGGATATCATTTGGAGTGAATTGGTTAAGAGGAATCTGCATGCGGGTTGATATGGCAGCCAAATAGGGGTGGATCGGAAATCGCAGTCCTGCCCTAAGATGTGCTTCGAAAAAAGCAAGGGTTTGGGGCTGGGATATATCTGGGCGTTCATTTAAGCGAGGAACGCGAAAGGTGTACTCAGAAGGAAAACCATAGGCATGAGCAAGACTAGCTAAATGGGTATGATCGATTTGGGAAGCGAGGGAAATTTTATTTTCTGGACTCCCCACCAGAGAGGGAGTCGCTTCGGAAGAGTTTTGGCTAGCAGGGGGACTCGACATCGATTTACAGTGATAATAAAAGAAAAAAAAGATAGTTGGGTTACCTTGAATGGAAGAACTATGGAATCAAGCGAGACGGCCGACGATGGCGAGAGCTTGGGAGAAAGAACACCGGAGAATAAAGATGAAGACGACGAGAATTTTCTGGGAGAATGAAGTTTGAAAATAAAAGAGAGGAAAAGGGAGTAGTTGCGTGAAGTAAATGAGGAGAGATAAGGGGAAAAATCGAGAACTTTCCTCGGGAGGATAACGAGGCAGAGAAAGGGGGGGCGCGTGAAGTCCACTCGCGGAAGCCGAAAAGACTTCCAGGATAGAAGGCGGGAAAAGTCTTTGGAGGAGATAATGTTTTGAAACTTCCTCTCCAAAGCGAAGAAATACACGTCTCTCCAGAAAGACCTCCGTACAAAGTTCTAGGAAATTTTTCTACTCTCACAAAAGATATCTCCCTTTTACGAGAGTAGGGGGGAGTAGATGATGCGGCCTAAAAATGTCACCTAATGAGGAGTCGACACGTGTATGAATGATAGGATTGGGAAGAATTGATAGAATCATTTAGGGTTCTCTGGATAAAGAATCCTCTCCGGAGGACTCTCGGGAGAGAGCTTCGTCTGGAGATGAATATCAGAATCAAACAGTTTTAGCTAAGATCGTGGGTCGCAAATATAGGATGCTCCCGCAATTTCCGCCCTAGCTTTGATGAAAAGAAGACTCTATCCTCCTTTATTTTAGGAGGATAAGTCCACGAAGATAGGATGCTGCCGAGTCTTCAGGAAGTGGAGAGTAAGGGAGACTGGGTCTCCTCGGTAGGGCCGAGTCTTACGGGCAACTCCGAGATAAGAGGAAGGCTTGACTTCCTCTCCAGAAGATATCTCTATAAATAGGTAATTTTGAAGATATTTCCAGGTTAGACACTTATACCTTAAAATCTAATACACTAAATACCAACATCTCTTCTTGCGATTCTTTGAGTTGATTTAAGATATCGAGGATCTTGAGATCCTTGGGAGATTTGATAAGCCCTATACTGACTTAGGCATCGGAGTGTCCACACCGGATTCCCCTCCGGTGTGTTCCTTGCAGGTCATTCGAAGATTCCGAGAGGAGATAATCCATTCAGGACTATTATACGCGTTCGGGAAGAAGGACATCCATTTCAGAGGATACCTAATCCTCTCGTGCAAATTTTGGCACATCAACTATTATATATAAAAATAAAATAATGTTAAGATATTTTTTGACAAAATATTATTTAAATAATACAAAGAGAACAACATAAAAAATACATTAATTGTAAATACAATGAAAATATAAATTATAAAAAAAATAAGAAAAAAATTGTTGGGACCACTTGAAATGGGGTAGAAGAACTTCTACCCCATTTCTCCTCTCTCCTCCACATCATCTCTCCCCCAACCCTTTCTACCCTTAATTTGAATTTTGAGTAGCAATCCACATAGGATTTCTACCCTCCATTGGAGAAGCCCTAAAGGAGGTGCGTTCAATAAGAAGTGCATCTAGTATGATGTATTTTAATAAAGGGTATTTTTAATTTTTTACCTTATTATTTTATTAATAAATTGATTGGGGGAGTGCATCTCCCCGAGATGGAGGTGTAAATAGTCAAACTGTTAAAGCAGTCCACGCGTGAATAGATATCGGCCCTGACTATTTACCCCTCCAACTTTGTTAAGTATACTCCCCCTTCACATTTATTAATTTAATATTAGTGTAAATTACTCAATCTACCCTTTTAATAAAACACCAAATGTTAAATACACTCCCCAACTTTTAAACCCTAAAACTAATGACACATGCCGCCGCTGCCATCGCCGCCGTGCCACCGCCATTCAAACAATGCCAACTAAAGACACCACCACCCAAACATACTTCGAAAAAAATAAAAAAACTAAAACATTCATAAAAAATCTCAGAACCATCAGATTTTATTTTCGATCCACTAGGGTCGAATATATATACCCTCGTCGACAAGATGTTTTCGATGAGAGTATATATGGCCGACCCTTTATGTCCAAATTTTTTTTTTTTTTAATTTTCGACACATCAATGTCCATCATATACACTCTAGTCGACAACAACTCGTCGACGGAAGGGTATATAATCGACTCTGGTGTGTAGAGAAAGGAAAAAGGAAAAAAAAGTTGAAATACCTGTGTTGATAGAAGGGCTTCGAACGGTGCAGAGGGCTTGGGGGCTGAATGGCTTAGACGGGTGGATTGGTGGCGACGGTGGTCGTGGGAGGGAGGAGGCGGCCGAGAGGGAGGGCGGCGTCGCCGCCTGTTAACAGAAATTAAAAAAAAAAGTATAAAACGAAGAAAGGGGGCGACAGATCTGAATGGTTTAGGTGGGTGGGTTGGTAGTGACGGTGGCCGTGGGAAGGAGGAGGAGGCGGCGGCGTCGCTGGGAGAGGGAGGGCGGCGTCGCCGCCTGTAACAGAAATAAAAAAAAAAAACGAAGAAAGGAGGTGGAGGGGGCGGTGAATCTCAGTGAGGGAAGGATGGGTCGACGGATCTGGGTGGGGGAAGGCAGGGTGGCGGCGTCGCGAGGAGGAGAGCGGCGCCGCCACGATGTTACAGGAAAATAAAAAAAAAGAAGGAAAAACAGCAGGCAGCGGCGGAAGGAGGAGGGACGAGAGGCGGAGGAAGGAGGAGTGTGGCGTTGGCGGTGTGCGGTGGAGAACGGCGCCGGAGTTGAGCTGGAGAAGATGAAAAAGAATGAAGATGGGAGAAGAAATGAGAGATTTTAGGGGGTATATTTAACACAAACCATTTGAGATAAAAAGGGCATATTAGACATTTTAGGGGGAGTACATCTAACATAATCGATTTTAAGGGGGAGTGTATGAATCGGGGGAGTATATTTAACAAGTATGGAGGGGTATATAGCCAGGGCCTAGATATCAAGCAGGCAGCAGGTTTTTTAATAGG
Organism: Galeopsis tetrahit; assembly: GCA_963675135.1. NCBI lineage: Eukaryota > Viridiplantae > Streptophyta > Magnoliopsida > Lamiales > Lamiaceae > Galeopsis > Galeopsis tetrahit. The sequence goes on from OY776122.1 coordinate 90,453,798, forward strand.
GATGGGGTATATACCCCTCCAGCTTTGTTTAATACACTCCCCTTTCAATTATTAATTATAAATTAGATATAAAATACCATATTTGCCCTTTAACTAAAATGTATAGATACATACACTCCCCTCTAAAACCACTCTAACCATAACCCTAATTTTTCTATTTCTTCCCCATTTTCATCTCTTGTTGCCAGCGTCCAGTAGCTGCCCTCATCTTCTTCCCACTGCCTACGCCGCCCAACCCCCTCACCGCACCGCTTCCGGAAAGATCCCCGCAACAGATCTGCCGTGCTCGCCTACGCACAGTCGCGACGGCCATCTCGTTTTCTTTTTCTATTTTCTGCAACTCCCACCCACAATCCGCCCCCTCCTACCACCTCCCGTCGTGCCCCCTCCCCCCTCTCGTTGGCCGCGCCGCCCCCGCAACAGATCCGTTTTCTGCAACTCCCCCCTAAATCCGCCCTCCAACGCTCCAGCGCCTGCCGCCCTCGGCTCGCTCGCGCCCGCCCCAGCCAGGTTGAAGAACAATTTATTTTTTCGACCATTATTGGTCGCTTAAAAATACTCTAGTCGACAACGACAACCTATTGTCGACTAGAGTATTTTTGGGCAACCAATAATGGTCGAAAATTTCATTTTTTTTTTAAATCTTCTTTTGAAATTTGGTCGACAAATCAGCGTCGACCGGAGTATTTTTGGTCGACAAACCAGTGTCGACCGGAGTATTTTTGGTCGACAAACCAGTGTCGATCGGAGTATTTTTGGTCGACAAACCAGTGTCGACCTGAGTATTTTTGGTCGACAAACCAGTGTCGACCTGAGTATTTTTGGTCGACGAACCAGTGTCGACCGATTGATTTTTGGTGGACTCTGGTTTGTCGAAAATATGTTTTTATTTTGTTGAATTTCTAAGTTATTAGTTTAGAGTTTATGGTTTGTTGTTTAGTTTAGTTAAGTTTTGTGGACTAGTGGGAGTTTATTTCTAAATTTTATTGTTGATTTTTTTTTTAGGTGCTGTATAAGAAGATGGGGCCGCCAGAGGTGATGGCCGATACCGGAGGAGCGGCGGCAGCTGGTTGACGGAGGAGTGGGCTGCCCAAAATTAGGGTTAATGCATTAGGGTTAGGATTTTAGGAGGGGGTGTATGTATCTATAATACTTTATTAAAAGGGTAAATATGGTATTTTATATAAATTTTGAATTATTAAAAATGAAGGGGGAGTGCATTAAACAAAGATGGAGGGGTATATACCCCATCCCTTTTTAATAGCTTATGGACCTAGGCCCATTTCAATTAATCAAGCTGGGCCATTTTTAACAATTGGGAAAAGGCCACGGTTATACGCACACACAGACCTATTGAGGACACCCACAGACAATTTTTTTATTCTAAAAGACATGTGAAATGTCTCATATACCCCGCATGTGAAATTTAAAGAAAAAAGTGAAGATGAGTACACCCGCCTTGTTATCTATCGCTGAAAGGCAGAAGGGCGATTATTCATACGAAAACCCAAACTTTCCAAAATTGAAAAATCAATTTTGAGAAGTTCTTGGACGGAATGAACTCGAAAATGGTCGATAGTGAGGCGATAAAAACTAGTGGGGATGCCAAATACTCATTTGTAAGTTGTTTAACATGTTTTGAATTTTTTTTAAAAATTAAGATTTTCGCGACTGGTTTAGCGAGGAAGACGATGTATTTCAGAATTTTTTTTCGGACAAATCATCATTGTCCGAAAAAAAAATCCGTGCAAATCAAAATTGTTCATTTATTTTTTTTGAACATTGAAGTTATTTCAGAAGATATTTGTTCGAAAAAAAAACATGAACAAACTCACTTTGTCCGGAAAAAAAACATGAACAAACTCACTTTGTTCGAAAAAAAAACATGAACAATCTCACTTTGTCCGAAAAAAAAAATCGGACATCTACCCTATTTTCGAAAAACCAGACGCGGAAAAGGTTTTTTCGTCTTAAAACATGGTCATGAGCATATTATCTTAATCCACATCACATTATCGCACGTTATACGCATGTCCATGATTATAACTAACCTCTACCCATAGTTTTGTGAAAAACTTTGTATTTCTTGATTTTTTCCAAAAAGTCGTGCAAAAACCGCAACCGTTCTTGTGAGATTCTCGCGTTCGTTCCTTCTTCTTCAACGGACGTGCATCGTCCTTCTTCTTCAATTAGTTGGGTGGTGGTGGTGGTTGGAGTGGGGGAGATGGAGGAGTGGGGAAGACGATGTGGGTGGGTGTACCCAAAACAAGAGAAAATTTAAGAGAAGTAAGGGTACTTTGGGGTTTTCCATGTGGGTGTCCTCATCTCACGGGTGTGTGTATTTAGCCAATGGGTGTCCTCAATAGGTCTGTGTGTGCGTATAACCGTGGCCTTGGGAAAAAAAGTCGTAAGCTGGGCCATTTTTCTTAACAATTAGAGGGGTATGCGCATTGGGTGAGACGGAAGATAGCAGGCAGGGGGAGCAGTTCAGCGCAACAGCAACTCCATCCACCCCCTTCTACCTCAGTCAATATACTTAATTTAATTTTATCAACTAGTTTTTAATGTAGTTTTTTATTTTATTGTAAGTGTTGGAGAATTTAAAGACCATTAAGGTGATATTCTTTTTTAATTTAATTTAATGTTTTGTTATTATTATTTCATAAATTTGCTTTCATTTGTTAATTTAGTTATTGGTTAGGTTTGTTGGTGTTTGAGTGTTTGGATTTATGATGGATTTAGATTTTTAGCTTGATTTGGATTGTTGAATTTAATTGGTGGTGTATTGATTAGATTAATGGGTTTTGAATGATCATTTATTTGAATTCAATTATTAGATTATATGTTGAAGCTTGATTAGTGCAACGAGAGTTGATTAGTTTTGATAGATTGTATAATCGAGGGTTGGGGTCGAGTGATTGAGTTTATATTTGGTTATCGCAACGAGAGTTGGGTAATTTTACTTGCTTTTTATAGTTAGTATTTATATTCTGTTTAATTTTGCAATTAGTTGTAATAGCACCACATGTTATTTTACTATAATTACGCGACGACGTACAACATTAAGGCTACACTAGCTAACTAGTCTTGTGGTTTGAAAATTTAACTTGATACTTACTTTTACTATGAGGAATCTCTTACACTTAAGAGACGAGTATTGAAAAATACGTGTCAACCATCGACATAACATCTACAACACACTTTACATCCATATCAAACTAATGCACACGTGAACCATGGTGGTCCTAAAAATGTGAGAACCATGACATTTCCTCTTTTTTTTTTTTATTATTATTATTTACAAATTCCGAATATGGAATTATAAATACTTCTTTTATCCTAGCACAAGTTTTTCATCTTTATACTGTGAGCGTCCAAATAAGAGTTTTTCACACCATTTGTTGAAACCTATTGACTACTATCGTTGTTTTAGGTTTATTTGCATTAACCCCATCAAACAAACTATCGTTGTTTTTGCACCTGAACCATCAAACTTTTATTTTTGGCGCCGTTACATATGACTATAAAATTTTGACACATAAATCACTACTTATTTCTGCCAAAAAAAAAAAAAAAAAAAGTCAGGGGGCATTTATGTCAAAAATATCAAATTGAGTTAAAAGTAACAATAAACTTATCAAACTACCACTAAAATTGCACTTGGTATGCAACATATCTAAATGCAAAATGGGTAAGGAAGCAAAATATGCAGAATCAGTGGTTCTGAGATCATGATTTCAAGATATGATTTTTTGTGTATGTGAGGAGAACTCTGAGATATGAATAATGAATTTAATTTCATGTGGTATTAGTTCAAATAGGCTGGGAGTTTTTCATGAGCTGGCTTGATAAGTTTTGAGCTTTGTATTGACAATAGACTAATCAATCATCATTTAGATAAAGACGTGCATCTCTTTTTATTGATTAAGTATTTGTCAATTATTAATATAATAGAGTGTCTCAGGTCTAAATTATTTGTGGCCTATAAAGTCACCAATGGAAACAGAAATTGGCTCTTAAGCAATTTTTTATCAGGAAATTGTCTTACGGTGAAATGATATAAATATATTATTTCATTTTGAAAAAAATATTTCCAAAATAGAGAAGTCCCTACTTAACAAATTCATGTTTAAAATCAAAATGATGATATATCTTGTGGCGAACTTATGTAAAATATTTATAAAAATGAAAATCAGATTTCCCTTGGATAAAAAAAAAAAAAAAAAAAGACTATACACTATATTGCTATGAATATGAATATCGAGATGACAATATAAATTATTGATATGAATATCGAGATGACGTTTCAATATTCTTCACTATATGATAGCTGAGCGGTTTTGAATCTTACGTGTATTTGGATGTTAATCCTCCTTTTCTAATTAGCAGTTTGTTACATCGTTAAATTATTTGTATTTGATTGTGATTTGATCGATGAATATTGAAGATTGTAAACAACATCTTGTATTATTGAAGGAATAATCTTGAACTCATAAATTAGCCAAAAAAGGAATAATACGGAGTATTATTTATAAATATATATAAAACTGAAGTATGAGATAATTAAGAGTATATCTATGGTGGAACTTCGTTGACCATAAAACGAAAAAATGTGGCTATGACATATGTGCCAACGGTAGCCAAGTAAAATGCTTCAAATTTCACTCCAAAACATCTACTTTAAAAAGCGGTGAACGAGAAAAAACAATTTCTGAGTCCAAGTGGCACGCTTTTAGTTCATTTTACTTGTGTGGTGGGACTGTGTTTAAAGGATTACTGGCTATTAATATAGTTAGAAAATGCGAATTTTTTAGGGTCACAATAAAGCAAACATTAAAAAAAATATATATGAAAAAAAAAATCCAATAAAAATAGAATCTCACACACTTTATATGACTTCCAAGTAGGATAGGCATAGAAAACTTATCCAATTATGACATGAATTTGAAAAAAAAAATGGATAAAGTATTGTGAGTTTCGTACACTTTTAATTTACATTAAAAAATAATCAATATTCTTATGTATAGTTTGCACTATCTTCCTCCTTAATAATTATTTTATCTTTATTTTTATTTTTCAATCATTTACTTTTACTCATAAACAATACTCCAACTTTATTTATAAATGTGTGAGCAGTATTCAAATGTGAATGAAAGATGAATGCATGTATGTAGTGTAGGTTTAAATTTAATTAAACAAAATTATTGATAATCACAGACCTGCAGCATGTGACATGTGGGCTAATGGATAAGCTAATAACAAATCAGGGCCTTCTGCTACCAATAATTGTTGAAAGACATCATGATGAATTATGCACTAATTGAAATAAAAATTATTATGTATTCCTATTAGAATTTAAAAAAAATAAAAAATTAACACGAGGCTACAAGTCGAACTCGATTTCGTATTTATAAAATCATGGATTGCATTATTGATGATAAGCTTCCAAAATTGCATATTACACTTCAAATTGCAATTTAAAAGAAAAAAAAAACACCACTTCAAATTGCAATTCATAAAATTATGATTTGCATTATTACAGCATGATCAATTTTTGTATTAATTATTTGCATTCGCTAGCATGTCGATGAAGTTTCATAAATACTAGTTAAATCCCCATTATGCCCCTTGAATTACATTAAATTCTAATAATGTTTTTTTTTTAAAGAGTTAAAACAAATAAAAACGAGTGGGAAAAAAAATTGTCCGAACCATCGGTTTAAAATCAAACTCTAATTGGCTCGATTCCAATTACACATTTTCGGAAGCAGTAACCGTTGTTTATGCATGTCTAATTGTCTGTATAGGATGCACACCTTTTTTTTTCGACCCAATATGATAATCGGATCCAAACCAATTTAATTGTGTTGGACGAATGTAATGTAGGCCGCGGAAGCGTATAAGAATGACAATACAAAAAATACACGATTTCGATGATTCTAAGAATACCCGAAAAAGTGGCAGGAATTCAAACACGTTGATTCAAAAAGAATATCGTAATTGCAATTCAAAAGAAGCTAATGTGCTCTTTATTTTTTTATTATTCAAAAACTGATTCTTTACAACTTTGTTCTTCCTCCTTTTTATAATGAGGAGTGTAATCATACTAAATGTATTATTGGTAAACTAGAGCATAAAAGAAAATACTACACAAATTCTCAAATCAATTAATTTGCCGTGATTCATCCTCTTGATTTAGTCAACTTGTCAAAAAGAAGGGGAAGGGCCGTATGGCCCGTATCTCCATCAAATTGACATTCTTATTTTTAGAAGTTATGGTCCTATGGATAAGGATATATGGTATAATTAATAAAATTACCGTTATCTCCCAATTTTCAAGTAGCGCAACAATTTTATAAGGGTAACTCAGACACTAAAACTTTAGTTAAAATTAATATATTTACTTTATTATAATTATTACTCATTTATATATTTTCAAATTTAATATATACTTCACATTCTAAATAACTGGTTTTTTTAAAGTAAAGATAATATTATAACAAAGAGTACAAAAAGTACTCTCAAACAACATTCAAAATTACATGAATACGGATACAAAAGTAAATTTAAAATTATAATTTACGAGGACTGCACTCAGTAGGAACGCTCCAATCGAATAAAGAGCAGTAAAGAGAAGATTGAAAATAGGCCTTAACCATTTTCAATAGCAGGGCAGATCAGTATAATTAGGAAAACAAATTTAAAGTGTCAAGATGAATATAGTTTATATAATTATATACGATACTCATAAAGACTACCAACTTAAGTAAAAAGTATTTGTCTCAATTCTCCAAAACAATACAATGCCTCTGATTAAGATCTAATTACAACAAAACCTAGAAGTTTAGTACTAAACAACAACTTAATGGTGTGGCATTATAACTAATTATATTCCCATGTTGCAGCTGTAGTTATTAATTAATAAAACAATGTTTAGGATCTCCGTTGCTGTAGCTTTCATGTACAACTAGCTACCTCACCAACTGGACTTGGAGGGCAGGTTTTAATAATAATTGCAAATTTAAATAATAAGTATGTTGTAAAAAATATTTCTGTCACAATCTGGGCCATACCTGAGGTGCAAATAATTGAAATTTTGTTCTCCCTCATCCCAAAAAAAATCTTTACAATTAAAATTGAATAATGAGTCTGATATTGAGAGACAATTTAATAAATATTTAAAGACCCAGTATTATTCCCAAACTTGTGTACATCCTATTATACTATTTAATTAAAGTGGTGACATGCCAAACACAGCATTATCAATCGTAATTAAATTCATATAATATTATACACTAAAATGGTTCAAATAAAGACCAAGCAAATATCTTCTCTTTTCCCCTTTAAAGAATTTCTGGTATACTCCTTTTGTACTTGCTTCAATTTAATTAAAGCCTATGGGTCCAATTATTGTTCTCAATGATTAAAATTAACCTTGAGTTATGTCACAAACATTGGTCATTTTCAGTTTGACTGTGATATTATTTAACGTTAATTAAAGTAAAGAGTTTGCACGGAAATTTGCTTGTGTTTACACACAACCGATCCCTGCCCGGTACGAAATATCCATCGAATTTCTAATTTCCAATTCTATATTTTTACTTTTACGTAAAATTTATTCATAAATCTAGCAATCTTGTAACATAAGGACATAATTTTTCAAGTAAATAAAATGATATTGTGAATTTGTTACCTAATTTTGAAAAAGAGAAAATCAATTAATTAACCCATATATGAAATCGAAAAAAAAAAAGGTAGTGTTGCACAATAACTCTCATACTTTCTTTTAAGACGTACAACACTGTCCTTATAATATACATAATTTTACACAAAATGTCATTACTTTTAAATTCACACACACATACAAATTATTATTATTTTACTTTATACATAAAATTTTACACGTATACACCTCAAAACTCTGCTCATTATTACACATTCTTTATATGTCTGACGACCTACATGTAAAAATTATTATGGAACAAATGGAGTAACAATTAATAAAAAAAAAGTTAAGATGATCGAATAATCCAGGAAAATATTTAAGAGTTACACTCAATTAAATTGCGCAATTAATGAATTAAGCCACAATTTGAACTTGTTCTAAAATGGAGAGTGAATTTACAATTTAAAATTTATTCAAATCACTTAAAATTTAATTGTATGATGTGCACTTAATTGCATAAAAAAATTTACCAATATTTAAATATGACTTTGGTTAACTCAAATTTAAATTTGGTTAGACTTAGTTTGACTAATACGCACCCCTATATTGAAATTGACAACCATATAATCGAAGAATATGCGGTTCAGGCTTTATTCAGGACAAACTGATCATCTTATTAATTTACCACTCGGTATTCATTAGCCGATTGTTAATTAATAGAGAGAATGATTTTTTATATAGATATTTGCAATATCAATGTAGTGTCTATGATTTTATATAGTTCACGTATTGTTGTAAAATACCTACTCCAACAATATGTGTAAATCCATCCGTGAATCATCGATGTTTTATTTTAATATTTATTTATATCGATTTCAAAATAAGTATCGTTTTAGATGTTAAAATTTATGTCAAATTAAGTACTGTATGTTTTAACTATTTTTTAAATTAAGACGCTGCCACTTTGTTTTTGTTTTTGTTTTTTTTTTTTCTGAATTTTAGCGTGAAAATTTCATTTTAAGTAATGTAACTTAGGCGGTTTATATCCTTTAAATTTTCACTTTTTCAATTTACGGGTGTCCAATTCATGTTCTTTTAAATCCAATTTATGTCCATTTCGCCGAAAAATTGGAATTCCGGTCAAATGGTCCAATTTACGTCATTTAAGTTTAAAAATTAGAAATTAATAATTAAAAAATTCTGAAAAAATAAAAAATTTCATTAAAAACTAAAAATATCATTAAAATTTATAAATTGTATAAAATAAAAAATTCTAAAAAAATAAAAAAATCTACAATTCTAAAAATTTGTAAATTAAAAATAATTTTTTTTAAATCTCATTAAAAACATAAAATTCTAAAAATAAAAAATCTATAAATAAATTTTTTAAAAATGTTTAAAATAAAATTAAAAATTATACAATTCTAAAAACTTCATTAAAATGAATTTGACACGGTTCTACAATCAATCAAGGCGTGGAACAAAAAAAAAAATAGGAGTTCGAGAAAAACTTTAATGGCAGATGAGTTCGAATCAAGTCTGATTTTTAATGAAATGTTAATAATTTTTATTATTCTAATTGGATTTTTAGAATTTGTAATATTTAATCTACACATCTCAAAAAAAATTAATGAGGTTTTTAGAAATTTTAATGAGATTTTGAATTTCTTAATTTTATGTTAAACATTTTTTTATTTTTTGAATTGTAGATTTTTTTTTTTTTACACATTTTATAATTTTTAATGAGATTTTTAGAAAATTTAATGAGATATTTTGAATTTTATTTTACACATTTTATAGTTTTTAATTTTAATGATATTTGCGGATTTTTGTAATATTTTAAAAAATTTAATGATATTTTTAGAAAATTTATTTATTAAATTTTAATTTTTAAACTTAAAGGACGTAAATTGGACTATTTGGTTGGAATTTCAATTTATTCTTCACATTTCGGTGAGTTTGAAAATTTTTCGACAAAAAATATGTAAATTGGACAAAAAAAAATGTAAATCGAAAAAAAAAAATTAAAGAATATAAATTGGATCAGGTCTAAGTCAGGTAAAATGAAATTTTCTCAATTTTAGCCTAATAGAGGGAGGCTGCCTCTTTCTCCTTAATCTGATCTACTTATCTCCTTTATTCAATTGAAGATATTTTTTTACGTTTTTTGTTTGTAATATTTGTTCATTTTCGTATTCTTATCGCAACTTTAGGTTGCATTCCTGTCATTTTCCTTCTTGTGTTGAGAGTCATTGTTTTGTTTTTACAATTTATCTTGTAAAGTTCATATTCTTAATGTTAAGTTTTTCAAAATTTGAAGGAACACATAGTGAGAGATGGATAGACGAGTGCGACCATTCATAGAGTTTAAGAGGTGGAGACTCTAATGATAGTACCACTCAACTCTTACTCACACAAAAGAAGAATAGATCCAAAGATACGATTTTTCATTTGCAATGATATATGTATATATATATATATTTTAAACTAACACTTATTTTAAATCAGAGGAAATACATGTTATTGTATAATATATGAAGATGTAAAATTCACTTGTGGATTCAATACAGTAGAAACTCGATAAATTAATGCTCAATCATTTAATAAATTCTCTAAAATAATATTTTAATTTGATCGATCTCGATTTGGGGATAGGGTGTTAAATTAATAATTCACTAAAATTATAAGATAATACATTTTTAATAATATCTATAGACCCCATATAAAATATAAATTTATAATCCTTATATACTACAGTACATATTAAATGATTGATTTATGAAAGTTTCTTGAAAAATGACTCAATTGTCCTTTTTTTTTTATTGAAATCAATTTCACCTTAAATTTCTTGTCCAAATTTTCTTATCATTGAAAAAAACTTTTGATGGTGTTTTCTCATAGCTCAACCATAAACCATTTAATGTGATTGTCGCTTTAGTAACATGTTGTGTCATGTGTGTGTAATTTATTTGTGTTAACATATTTTGATCTTGTATTTATATAGAAAATATTTTTTAATGTTCATTAAGTGATACATGGAACACAAAAGTATATAATAAGGTTAGAGATTTTTAAATCGACCCTTCATTTGATATACATATGCATTGTACAAAGTTTAAAAGAAGTTTGTAAATTGAATATTTTATTATAAAATAATAATTAATAATTTTTTATTAATTAATAAATTTTAATGGTCCTATATGAGTATTAATTTATTGAGTTTGTACGATAAAATAATTTGACTTAGACATTAATCATTTAAAATAGGCCGCAATGACAATACATTTACAATTCTTCTTCTCGGCAAGCACCACGATATTTTATTTAATTATACTTTTATTCTAAATAGTGGCTTGATTCAATGTATTTAAAACTGTTTGTGTTCCAAATTCTTACAAGTTACAACTAAGGAACTTTACGTAATTGATGGCTGGAAAGTTCAAAGCTATTCTTGCAAACCTAAATTAGCTAATTAAAAACCATTTTAATACTCCCTGCACTTTTAATTAAGTGTCATTTTAACAATTTTCAACAAATTAAGATATATAATTATGGACCATTTTACCCTTCATTAATGATAACTAATTTTAATATTAAATCTATGTTTAGAAATTGAATGTGACCAATATTGTAGGTGATATTAATGTAAACAATAATTAAGGTTTAACATGATTTATGTTGTAATACTATATTCAAAAGGGAAAAAGCTTAAATCAAGGTAAAGAAAATGGAGGAAGTATAATGTATAAGGGTAAAATTGTCCAAATTAAAGAAAAAAAAGAGTAGAATGACACTTATTTTGAAAATATTAAAAAAGGCAAAGTGACACTTATTTTAAAAATATTAAAAAAGGCAAAGTGACACTTAATAAAAAATGGAGGGAGTATTTTATAGATTGGAATTGGTAATTTAGGGGTGGCGTGTCTGATTCAAAATAAAATGATAATTATGCTTTATTTTACATATGAAACCTTAATTTTAATACAATTCAATTCTATTTGAAACAGTTCAAAATATCGATCTTAAAATGATTATATTATCCACTTTAATAAGCATAACCGTAGACTCGTAATTACCCTCAAGGGATCTTATTTCTCGACCCTTTGACCATACTACTGTTCGCAATTTATACATTATACTATATTATTACCAAATGCTGATATTTGTCTTATGGAATATATATACATCGCAAGTTGCTGAATAAAATAATAAACTAGTAATGCACCCTGTTTGCGTGGAAGTCTCCAGATATATTGTGCTTCATTTATGGATGTCAGGTTCTTAATTATTTAAGTTATTTTATTTAATTAAAAAAAAAAAAAACTCGATTCAACTCCTACCTAACAACACTTTATTTTTACAGCCTGTTAATATCATCGTAACCATTGAGAAATTGAGTAAAGATGGAGTCTTCAATCTAACTTATATTCTTCTATGAAATTGTATACTGTGCTCACTCAATTTCATATATTTGTCAATCAATTCAATTTGATATTTTCTAAAAAAAAAGAATCAACTCATTTTCTTTTAACTATCCTATCAAAAATCTTAATATTATATACATATCATTACTTTTTCTAATACATTTTTTTTGTCTTAATAGTTTCAATTGACCATCGAACTCCCATAAAAAAATTACTTTATTCCTTTCAATATTGCAACAATACATAACTTCTACCTTAAAATATGTACCAACAATAATATTTAATTGAGTACATGTCATATGACAGAGTAAATTAAGTCGGTCTAATATAATTTTTTGTCTTTTTATTTTGAATTGTTAATATACTTATATATATTATTTTATTCATATGGATGTGAACTAAATACACATGAACATATCTAAACTCTCCTATTTTGATGTTCGAACTTGTGGAGAGTTGAGAGAAATTAATTCTGGTGTATTAATTCTCCACACAATTTGTGTTAGTAGGTGGTGTCAAGTTCTCAACATGATCATATAGAGAAATAAACAATATTGGAAATATGATTTCTTCATTAGTTGTGGAGGAGATTTACAATGAGTATTTATACTAGAGAGAATTAGGTCTAACCTAACCCTAATGGGCTTTATAAGAGAGCCCATAGGAAACTAAGGTGGGCCTATACAATAAATAAGAATGAGAGTGTATTTACTAATATAGGTCCAATATGCCCCCTCAAGATGGAGTACCATAGGATAGTTCAATCTTGGTCATAAGAAGCCGAAGACGAGCACCGGAGAGAGGTTTGGTGAGGGCATCAGCAAGCTGGTCGGCAGTCGAGACATGCGAGATGCGGAGGCGAGCAGTTTTGACTAGGTCACGAACAAAGTGGAAGTCGATGGCAATGTGTTTCATTCGTGAGTGAAATACAGGATTTGAGCATAAGTAGGTGGCCCCAATGTTGTCACAGTAGATGACTGGCACCGGAGAAATCGGAAAGTGTAGTTCTTGAAGTAAGGATGTTAGCCATTGCACTTCAGAGGCCGCTGCGGCAATGGCTCTATATTCGGCCTCAGTTGACGAGCGAGCAACAGACTTCTGCTTTTTGGACGACCATGAGATGGGATTGGCCCCCAAAAAGACGACATAAGCACTCGTGGAAGTGCGATCATCGTGGTCGCCTGCCCAGTCAGCATCCGTGAAGCAGTGGAGCGAGGAGGATGAGGATGGGGTAATGTTGATTCCGACATCCCTTGTACCACTGAGGTAGCGAAGTAGACGCTTGACAGCAGTCCAGTGAGTGACTGTGGGTGCATGCATGAACTGAGATAGCTTATGGACGGCAAAGGCGATGTCAGGTCTGGTGAGCTGGAGATACTGAAGGCTGCCGAGCACCTGACGATGCTGAGTGGAGTCAGTGGGAGGGGTGCCATCTGATAGAGTGAGGCGAGCAGAGGTTGATAGTGGAGTTTGGACTGGTTTGGAGTCGATCATGTTGTATCGGGCGAGCAGATCAGTGATGTATTTGCGTTGGGAGAGCAGGCATGAGGTTTTAGAGCGAAGAACTTCAACTCCCAAGAAATAGGATAGAGGACCAAGGTCCTTGACTGAAAATTTTGTACTGAGGTCGGCAGCTACCCGGGCGAGCATGGGCGAGGAGTTGCCCGTCAGTATGAGGTCGTCAACATAAACAAGGAAGTAGGCGACCACCCCATTGTTGTTGTAGACGAACAGAGATTCATCAGAGTGAGTGGGGATGAATCCAATTTCTTCGAGAAAGGTGCGAAGAGCATAGTACCATGTGCGAGGAGCCTGCTTTAGTCCATAGATGGATTTGCGAAGCTGACAGACATAGGTGGGAAATGTCTTGTCTTTGAAGCCCGGAGGTTGAGCCATGAAGACAGTGTCTGAGAGCTCTCCATGGAGAAAAGCGTTGTTGACATCGAATTGGCGAAGGGGCCAGTTGTTGGTAACTGCAATGCTGAGGACTGTTCGCACAGTGGCGGGCTTGACAACGGGACTGAATGTTTCAGTGAAGTCAACACCAGGTCGTTGATGAAAGCCTTTGGCGACCAGACGAGCCTTGTATTTATCCAAGGTGCCATCAGGTTTTCGCTTAATACGAAACACCCACTTGGAGCCAACTACATTTTGAGACGCAGTGGGAGGAACTAAGTCCCAGGTGCCGTTCTGGAGAAGGGCATCAAACTCAGCCGACATGGCTGCTCGCCAGTTTTTGTCCTTGAGTGCCTGTGACACACAACTCGGTTCAATGTCAGAAGTGATGACAGAAGTAAGCCCATACCTCGGATTTGGCTTGAACACGTTGTTCTGAGCTCGAGTTACCATGCGAGATGCAGGAGGTCGTAAGGGAGCATTGGTCGGCACAGGGATGTCGGATGTGGTGGCGAGCAGCGGGGAGGTAGGTGGGGTTATGATCGGCGGGGTTATATTCAATTGGTCGACCAGTGTGGGGTGCTGGGGAATGGGAGTGTTTGGCACTTGGTCGATCGGGGTAGAGTGAGGTGGCAAAGGTGTGAGAAGAGTGGGCGAGGAGCTGAAGTCAGAGGAGGTGGAGGTCGGCAAGAGAGATGGTTGAATGATGGGAGAGGGGGTGGAAAAGGGAAACGTATGTTCAACAAATTGAACATGCCGCGAGGTGTAGATTCGGTGGGTGGAGCGATCAAGACTAAGGTAAGCACTCTGTGTGGGCGAGTACCCAAGAAAGACACATGGAGTAGAGCGAGGATCAAGTTTGTGGGTGTTGTAAGGGCGAAGCAGAGGATAGCAGAGACAACCAAATACACGGAGTTTGGTCAGATTCGGGGGGCGAGCAGTGAGTTTTTCATAGGCGGAGATCATGTCAAGGTTAACTTTGGGAAGGCGATTTATGGTGTATGCTGCCGAGCAGACAGCATAGGGCCAATAGGTGAGGGGCATAGAAGCATGGTGAAGGAGAGCAAGGGCTGTGTCGACCACATGGCGATGGCGACGTTCAGACATGCCATTATGTTCGGGAGTGTGAGGTGGGGTGGTGAGATGTGCAATGCCATGAGTTTGAAGAAAGGGGCGAAGAGCAATGAATTCTCCCCCATTGTCGGAGTAAAAGGTTTTGATTGTGTTTTGATAGTTGTTTTCAACAAGAGTTTTGAATGTGATAAACGTGGGGAGAACATCTGATTTTCGTTTTAGAGGATAAACCCATATGTACTTGCTGAAGTGATCAACAAATAGCACGTAATATTTGAAATTATCAGGAGACAAGACAGGCGACGACCAGACATCAGAAAAGATAACATCAAGTGGTTTGGTGGACACAATACTGGAATCATAGAAAGGTAATTTGTGACTTTTGATACAAGAACAAGAGTTACAATTGAAATGTTTGGAAGGTGCACTGGATAAGCTGAGCTTGGAGAGGGTGTGAGCAAGGATTTTTGACGATGGGTGGCCAAGGCGAGCATGCCAGGTAGTCGTTGTGGGGTGTTGAGTGGTGAAGGCTTGCGGGGAGGTGGTGGACATGTGTGCCGGCCAGACATACAAGTTATTGATACGACTCCCAACGAGGAGAATGCTCCCCGAGTGACCATCCCGCACCTGAAAAGAAGATCGATCAAAGACAATGTTAACATTATTATCACGACATAGGCTAGAGACCGAGATCAAGTTTTTCGAGATGTGTGGGACAACCAGGACATTCGAAAAATTGAGAGACTCAAGTTGAGGAAACCGCATAGAGCCAGTGTGAGATATGTGTAAACCTTTACCGTCACCAATTTCAACATTGTCAGGCCCATCAAATGGTGAGTGAAAAGATAGGTTGGCGAGGTCGTTGGTGATGTGATGCGAAGCACCCGAGTCAAGAATCCAGTGCTCGGCAGGGTGTGCCGAGGAGGCTGAATGAGCCGAGTACGCCGGGCGAGCACCTGTTCGATTGTTGCGGGGGGTCGATGGATACTGTTCAGGTGGGCGGCGAGGACCAGTGGTTGGAGCAGTGAGCGTTGAGGGAATCTCAGGGCAGGTGCGAGCAGTGTGCCCTGGTGTACGACAATATTGGCAGGTGCCAAGGTAGGGCCTTTGCGAGGGCTGGCGAGGACGAGTGTCAGCAGTTTTTGACCTCGAGTCAGGTCGCGAGGAGCGATGATGAGGTTTACCAGCAGTGAGAGCAGAAGCAGGTATGATGGCCGAGGCTGGTCGCGAGGCAAGTTGGACCTCGGTACTGAGAAGCTTGTCGCAGAGCTCGGCAAACGAGATGGGCTGTTCGCGAGCTTGGATGGCATTTGCTATGTCATTGTAGGACTCATCAAGGCCGGTTAGGACCTGGAGAGTGACGTCCTCGGCATCAGAGGAAATGCCGAGGAGAGCAAGCTCGTCGACTACAGAGCGAACTTCCATGAGGAAGTCGGAGACCGGGCGAGCACCTTTGGACAGTGAGCGAAACTTGGTTTTTAGGGCAAGAATGCGACCTCGCGAGGGCTTACCATACATGCTCTCAAGCATTTTCCAGGCTTCGCAAGAGGTTTTTGACGAGGCAACAAATGGTATTAGTTCCGGGGACATAGATCCGACCATGGCCGAGAAAATGAGGTTGTCCTGACACACCCATAGGTCGTGTGCCGGGTTTGGAACAGTGACGTTGGCGGTGCCGTCGGCGGCTGGGGATGTGGACGAGGGGCATGGATGTGTGCCCAAGACATAGCCTAGGAGGTTGTGTCCAGTGAGGAGAAGACGAAGTTGGAAGGACCAAGCACCATAGTTGGTGGAGTTGAGCTTCAGGGACATATTTGCGAGTCCCTTGAAGGTGATTGGTGCCGATGATGGAGGAGAGGCAGCCATCGGTGAGAGGGAGCAGCGGAGTGAGGCGTCGTAAGACGGATGGCGACGGTGGTGCGTCGGAGAAGAAGGCAGCGGCGGCAGTGAGAGAGTAGCGGCGGCGGCGGCTGGAGTATGCAGCGGCGGCGGAGCGGCGGCGGCGGCGGCTGGAGTATGCAGCGGCGGCGGAGCGGCGGCGGCGGCGGCTGGAGTATGCAGCGGCGGCGGCTAAGATTTGGATCAGGCGTGAGCCGAATGACTCGATGATACCATATAGAGAAATAAACAATATTGGAAATATGATTTCTTCATTAGTTGTGGAGGAGATTTACAATGAGTATTTATACTAGAGAGAATTAGGTCTAACCTAACCCTAATGGGCTTTATAAGAGAGCCCATAGGAAACTAAGGTGGGCCTATACAATAAATAAGAATGAGAGTGTATTTACTAATATAGGTCCAATAGATCAGACTTCAAAAAAAAAGTTCTCAACATGATCTCTACTGCTACAAAAAGAAACACAACTATTTTTACCTCCTTTTTTATTGGGGGAATAAGTTTATGGCTATAAATGTAACTTGAAACAAGCTACTATTATCCTTTATTCGTGGATGAGAAATTCTTGGAATAACCCCCCTAAAAATAAAGGATTATACCTTTCTGCATATATCATTCATCAATAAACATCTAACATCATTTCTTTATTCTTTAATTTTTTCTTCTCGATGTTTTCTTCTGTCCTACTTAGTACAAGTTGATTTCAGCTAAAGAATTTTATCTTGTCAAAAATAAATAAATAAATTATGAAATTACTGGCTAGCTCCCCCAATCTTACATAGTTACATTACTAATTCAATTAAGTATAACATATTTATGAAAATTAATATGCAATATTAAATATATATACACATAATTTTATTAAAATGTTGGGGTTCTCAGAGCCAAATTAAATTTTATTTTTCCAATGCCATTTAACTCGCTTTTTACTATCCAGTATTCTTTTTACTTTGTAGTATCCCGGTATTCTTTTATACTTAGTTTTATCCGCAAATTTAAAATTTTAGGTCGACAGGCATTATTTTTAATATTCATTGAACTGGAAAATTCATACATAATTTTATTAAAATGTTGTGGTTATATTAGTTTTATCCGCATTCTAAATTTAGAAATTTAGGTCGACAGGCATTATTCTTAATATTCATTGAACTGGAAAATTCATACATGTTGTGGTTCTCAGAGCCAAATTAATTTTTATTTTCCCAACGCCATTTAACTTGCTTTTTACCTTGTAGTATCCCGGTATTCTTTTATATTAGTTTTATCCGTATTCTAAATTTAGAAATTTAGGTTGACGGGCATTATTTTTAGTTTAGTTTTATCCCGGAATTCTAAATTTAATATGTTAGGTCGACACAGATCGACACCTTTTTATTTCTAGTATATGCATTCTTAGTTTAGTCTCATCTCATTTTTATTTCTAGTATATAAATGTACTTTTTAATTTATAATAGTGGTCAGACCCAAATATCTCAAACATATTTATCATTCAACATTTGTAAAGTACTATTGCAGAAGTTTCAAAAGCTCAATCGAAACTCGAAAGGACAATTTATGGCAGGACAGTTGTTAGCATTTGTAAAGTACTATTGTTGAAGTTTCACCTGTCTTAAAAAAAAAAAAAAAAAAAGAAAAAAATCTAATAATAATTTGAAGTTACAAAAGTATATGCTCCGTATTTTACATGAATAAACTAAACGGACTTTGACAGGGAAACAAATATTGAAAATTTTAAGTCTCAAAATCGAGATCAAATGAAAATTTTGGCAAAGCATTAGCTGCATTATTCAAATGTTATTCATTTGGTGCAATTTTAACTCATTTTAATTGATCATAATCCATAAAAATAATACTCTATAGAAAAATATTAATTCATACTATAAAAGAGAAATCGAATTGATGAAGTAAACGAGTGCAACCCATAAAGATCACGAGTTTACGTCTCACGAGTTTATTAGTAGTATTGGTGATGAGGTGTTGCACGAAATAAATTAATTCAGTATACATTTTAAATAACCAATGATTTTGTTGCTATTTTTTAAAATAGAAAATTCTGGAGCAACACAAAAAAAGCTTCTAGAATAGGCTGGTAGGTTTTCAAATTAAGTAATTTTATTCACGATTGAAACTATACCTATTACCTCAATTCAGGAGTATTTATTACTTATTTATTTAAATTGTAATAAGTAATTAAATTGTCATTACTTTTCAATATTTCATCATTATTCAATAAAATACGTGTCCGAGTATCAACTAGACAACTACAACTCTACAAGTTATTTCATTTTTTTCAATTTATTTATTATTAATTTTAGTGAAAGAAAATTTGAAAAATCTCAACGGTCCGTCTATTTAAGCCAGCGTACAACACCGTTTCTCTTCCCCCTCCTCTCCTTTCATTTGTTTCAACAATCTCTTTTTTTGCAAGAGAGGATTGCAATTCAATTCGTATTTCTAAATAATTTCTGCTCTTTGTAGCTTATTCGCCGTTCCGTTTATCCTCCATTAATATTCTGGTAATTTCCTTTCTAGGGATTCCGCCATTTTCATTATTTCCATGCATATACGAAGTTTTGCTAATTAATGGGTTTATATTCTTATGAGATCAATATTATACATTTTGAAGCCTAATGTCAATCTTTGATTCCAGTTCGAACATGGGTTTCTGCCTTTTGTTAACTATTATTTGTGATTTTGTTTTTCTGTTTTGATTTAGCTGAAGGCCTAATTTGAAAAACATATTTCTTCTATCTTGAATGTTGTTCTTTAATTTATTTATTTCTTTGTTTATGGAATACTTATATTTCTTCTGTGGGCAGGATTTTTTTTTTTTTTTGAATTAAAAAAATATGTGTTCCAATTTTATACTACAATTCTTGGTATGATTGATCTGGCCCTGCTTGTTTCTAATTTTCATCTTAATTTTATGTTACGTTATGGTAATTCCTTGTTACATCTTTACAAAATTGATGTCAAGCTTATGGAAGAGGCTTCAGATTTGGGCAAAATATCATGAATGAATGATTTTAATATTACAAAGAGTTGTTAATTCATATACGTAATATGCTGTATGAATTACGTTATTCTTACGCGTAATGCTTATGCATTTCAGTTTTGTACTCAAGTTGTTGTAGATTAAGATGGAATTCGACGACCGTTACAGTCAGGTTCAGAGCACAAAATATGATTGCCTTTTATTTGGTAAGATTTTATACCTTAAAGTCATGTTCATTTTTGAGAAAAATCTTACCTAAGTATATGTATTTTTGTGTTTCTACAGATCTTGATGACACCCTTTACCCTCTGAGTGCTGGTCTAGCATCATCAGTTCTTAAGAACATTCAGGGTAAACTTGTCTCTTGTTATTATTACACATTAGTGTTTGTTTTCTGTTGGTTTCTGATATATGTGATTTCATTCAGATTATATGGTTGAAAAGTTGGGTATAGAAGAGAGCAAAATCACTGACTTGGGTAATCTACTGTATAAAAACTACGGCACGACAATGGCAGGTCTTCGGGCTATTGGTTACGATTTTGATTATGATGAGTATCATAGGTACAGTATGCTGAAAATATTCACATGGTTAAATGAAATTCCTGCCTTGAAAATTTGCTGATTTATATGAACTTGGAATGTTTCAGTTTTGTCCATGGTCGATTACCTTACGAAAATCTGAAACCAGACCCCGTTTTAAGGAGCCATTTGTTAAGCATCCCGATCCGTAAAGTTGTAAGTTTATTACACAATTTTTTCAAGCTGCAGCATTTCAAATTCTTACTGATAGATAATCTTGTTCATTACAAAACAGATTTTCACAAATGCTGATAAGGTGCATGCTATCAAAGTTCTGAACATACTTGGTTTAGAAGACTGTTTTGAAGGGATCATCTGTTTCGAGACTCTTAACCCGATTCACAAGAACACTGTTTCTGATGACGAGGACGATGCTGAATTCCTAGGATCATCACAATCTTGTTGTGCAAATGGAAGCCCTGAGATTTTCGACATTATTGGACATTTTTCTCAGCCCGATGCTACACCATTAGGCCTGCCAAAGACCCCAATCGTCTGCAAACCATCAGAATCTGCGATTGAACAGGCCCTCAAAATTGCCAACATTGATCCTCATAGAACAGTATGTTTTACAACTTGTTTACTGATGTTTTTTTACTGGTATTTCTTTGTGCTTGCTTATTCAGATCATCATCTATCTGTGCAGTTATTCTTCGAGGATAGTGTGCGCAATATTCAGTCTGGGAAACGTTTAGGACTCGACACAGTACTGGTAAGCAAGTCTAAATCAACAACACGCTCCTTTTACCAAGTGATTAAAATTTACAGTTTGATTGTGTGTGTTTAGGTTGGAAAATGTCAGAGAGTGAAAGGAGCAGATTACGCGTTGGAAAGCATTCATAATCTACGGGAAGCAATACCGGAGCTCAGGGAAGCCGAGAAACTTGCTAACGTTAACTACTCATCAGGGGTGACAGTGGTGGAGACCTCTGTTACAGCTTAGTTGTTGTTAATTGAGCTCTTTATTTATCATTAAATGTTTCATGGTCCTTGCATCTCCCTTCAATCAACCTTGTAAATCTTCTGTCTCCTGTTTTGTTCACTTAATATGAAATCATTATTCCAATAATTGATCATGTTTGTTGTGTCGATATCGTGTTAAGGCTTGAGCTCGACTCAACTCAAGCACGACCCAACTTAAGCTTGCGAAAATCGAAACGAATTATGTCCAAATGAAATCGAAATGAGAATGAGAACGAGAATGAGAATATGTATCATATATTTATTATTGTTGAATTGTTTGATTTGTATATAAAAATGACCATCATTATCATAGAAGGTGATTGGTTGAACAAAAAATAATGATAATGAAAAATACAATTTTTTATTTTATTAAACTCACATTATGCATTAATATTGCTTAAAATTGTAATAAATAAAATAATTAATTTAGAAGACTAAAATTTAAGAACATTATTTGGAATTTTAGGACAAATCACTTTCATTCCCCCCAAAAATGTTGATGAATGGATCTATAACTTTCATTCTGTTCTGATTCTTTAACTTCAAATTTATTGATTTTGTTTTGAAGTGTTGCTCGACTTTGATCCAGTGATGAAATTTGGATTTAATTATTTGTACAAAATTTATTTTCAACTTAATTGATCTTAAATAACTCGTTACGAGGGTGACTTGACTGACGGTATAGCAACAAAATAAACTAGTTGTTTGTAATCAACAAAAAAAATGTTTAAGTCGCTTTCAAAAAATATAAAAATTTAAAGTTTATTGATGATGCATTTGGTTAATGTTGTCATAGACTTGTAGGGCGGTAACACTGAAAATAATATTTCACATCATTGTCATATTATTTTATTTGAATAAATGCTTTAATCTTGTCGTGCTTGCTGTAATCTTGAAAGAATGTTTCTTTTTATTGTTATAAGTCTCTTCATCATGTTAAAAATAAAATAAAAAAATCCCAGCTATTATATTAGATTATGTGAATATCAACATCAATGACATATTCATGAGAAGTTATTTTTCGAAAAATAATACTACTGTACTATATAAATTAAGCCTGTGATTGGCTTAGGTCTGGTCTATTTTCTTGTACTCATTTTAAAAGACAAAAGATAGGAGTACAATTTTCTCTTCCTAATGCTAAATTAATCCTTTAACAAGTTGAATTGATAGGGGAGAGACATTCAACATTAAATCAATTCATCGAATAATATCTCTACCAAATCTTTTGAAAACTTGAGTATTTAAATTATACATTGATTTGAGGGTTACAAGTATTAGAAATACTAAAAAAAGATTTACAACATATTTACAAAACTCAACACAGCCCAGGAATTATAGCAGAAGATGACATACAAAAATTCTATCTCAAATAAAGGGTAGGTTCTCTAGTCCAATACTACTCAAATGAAATTCAATAATTCAATTCTAAATTAGCCTTAAGCCATCGAAATGTTACTAACCTGATTTTCTCCACAATTTTGTCTTCATTGAAGCCGACTCGACGACTACCTTGGAGACGATATCGTTCCAAGTCACTACTCACATAGTGACGCATGATCATTAAAATTTAAGACTATTTCTACCCAAAAAGATCATTATTAACCTTGTGCTTTTGGAAATTTAATCACTTTTCTTAGAAAAAATCAATACTGTTACACATGAATTTAAAAAACTTGCAATTCAATTAATTTAAGATGGATTACGCACATACAATATTTTCAGCCCATTAATCAAGAGGTGGAAATTGATGTAAATTCTAGGTTTGTTTCAAGACAAGAAAATCATTGAGTAATATTTGAATAGTATGCAGGGTTTTTTTTTTTTGATTGATAAGATGTAATAAGATAAAATTGAGAAAAATATAGTGAGAAAAATGTAAGTGATCGTAAAATTATTATATTGTTAAAAATAAGTGTATGAGTGGTTGAGAAATAAAAAATTACAAGGGGGAATGTAAGAGAATATATGAATTATAGGTTTATATTATGGTGAATTTTGAAATCTAGTCGGATTTCATAAACTCATGTCAAACATACAAAAGTAAAATTACACGTTTATACTATTTACGAATTTCTCAACCAGAATTTTTTCAATCATTCTAAGTTCGGATAGAAATATATCCTTGTAATTTTTTTTTGAAGAATCTAAAAAAAAAAAAAGAAGTTCCAATTTAATGAATTTATTGGAGATGAGATTGAGGGAAAATAATTTGGGTGAAACTTGAACAGTGTGTGGAGGCCCATGAGATGAGATTGTGTGATAATAATGTGAAAATGAGAGCCCAATCCATATTATATAACGGTCCATTTTAATTTATAACTACCGACTAACGTCTTCTAGCATGTTCTAGAATTATTTTCCGTTGTTTGATATACAGTAGATTCGTCCCAGTTAATGGTAGCTGCTCCGACGCGTGTTTCCTTCAATGCCCAACTTATAGGCCTAGCCATAATTGTGATTTTAATTAAATCAAATTAGATACAATTTCCACACTTTCCTAGCCTTTTTTTCCCGTTTTCCTAAAAACTTCAAACGAATTTCTGTTTCTGCGATGTCTGGGTTTAGCAAATCCACTGTTCTTGTTACTGGTGCCGGAGGTAGAACAGGTAAACAAAATTCTTGTCCTTTTTAATCTGTGTTGTGCTAATTAATCTATGTAGTTTTTGGATTTTATTGTAAGGTTATGGGTTTTGATCCTTTAGTTTTGGGGTTTGCGTATTGGAATTAAATTATTGCTGGGCTTAGGGATGTTGAGTGATCAAAATACATCTTTCTTCGCAATGGCTTCTGGTTTTGTGTTTTTTTCGGGAGAAACTACGAGCACAGAATTGTATGTTGACAAATTACAGGGCACACAAATTAAGAAATGTAGAACAAATGATGAAATAGACTACAATAAAAAATAATTGATAAAGTATTTGTTAAAAGTAAAACGACTAGTAATATATAATAGGACAGTAAAAAAGGGGTATGCATAGTGGAAAGGAGGGAGTAGTAAATAATTCTACTCTATCTTATTTAGTTCTTTTGAGTGGTTTTTGGAAGCTCAGTTTTATCGTATTCCTTGCCATTTCCTTTTGTGCATTCTTCATGGTTTGGTGTGTGCCTAAATGAGTTACTGAGTAATAGTCTCCTCTGCACTTTCCATTTTATGTAAAAAATATTGTGCTTAGTGATAATGTATGAAGTTTTTGCTCTCCTTCATATGTTATGTTGCTGTATGATTACTTATGTATAAGAAATTCAAGAAACAAATGTCAAATCATTTTGGGGAAGACGTGTTTCAACCGAATACGATGGCAAGATACAGTCGATATTGCCAACCCCATGAAATAGGATAAATGCTTAGTTAGTTAGTTTTGTTGATGTGATGATAATAGCTATTCAATGTTGTTTTGAAATTTGTCCTGACACTATGATGCAACGCTCAATCATTACAGGACAGATTGCTTACAAGAAACTGAAGGAGAGATCAGAGCAGTATACTGCTAGAGGTTTAGTTAGAACTCCTGAGAGCAAGGAAAAAATTGGTGGAGCTGATGATGTTTACGTTGGGGATATACGAAACAGTGAGAGTATTGTTCCAGCAATTCAAGGAATCGATTCTCTTATAATTCTCACGAGTGCTGTTCCAAAGATGAAACCTGGATTTGACCCGTCTCAAGGTGGAAGACCCGAATTCTATTTCGAAGATGGAGCATCTCCTGAAGAGGTTCGTATCATTGCATACAAAAAGTGGTCGTTTAGTGTTAACAACAGATTTTGTTTAAGCATTCTTGATCTAAGCTATTCGTTTTTAGGTCGACTGGATAGGGCAAAAGAACCAAATAGACGCTGGTGAGGACCTATATATACTGAAGTTATTGGCTTAATTGCTTTTTATAGTATTCTGATAGTTTTATAATCGCTTATTGAACATTTGAACAGCCAAAGCTGCTGGTGTGAAGCATATTGTGTTGGTTGGATCAATGGGAGGAATGAATCCGAATCATCCCTTAAATAGCTTGGGGAAGGGAAATATCTTGGTTTGTTGACATTACTCGTCTTTCCTCCTTCGCCTTGTTATGAATACTGTTTCTTTTTTATTGACATATTTATTAACAAGAATCTAATTTGATTTCAGATTTGGAAGAGAAAAGCCGAACAGTACTTGGCTGATTCAGGGATACCGTACACCATAATTAGGTACGTCCCATTTTCACTTTGAACGATTATCACCTACGTCTCTTTTCGTCTGATTCGATCTTTTTATCAATTTACATATGAACTATCATAACATATCATAGGATTATCTCTCTTTCCTGTCTTCATTCATTCTCATCATTTACAAATATACCAGAGTATGATGAATATTCAAAATATGGGGATTTTCTTTGTTTTTGGCACGGACAATGTTACTTCTAACATAAATAAACATGCCCAAGTTCCAACATGTATATACAATTATACATTAGGATGATGTGAAGTGAGAAGTTTTTCATACTCGAGGGAGCTTAACTATCTCTATTCGGCTCTAATAACTTTGGTCACTTTGTTTTGGTACAGAGCTGGAGGGTTGCAAGATAAAGAAGGTGGCGTAAGAGAACTGTTAGTAGGAAAGGATGACGAACTTCTTCAAACAGACACCAAGAGTATAACTAGAGCCGATGTTGCAGAAGTTTGTGTTCAGGTCCGAGTTTGAACTTCTTCATACCTTGCTTCTGCCAAAGTTTAAAGCTAATGTATGCGTTTGCGTTTGTACAGGCACTAAACTATGAGGAGGCTAAATTTAAAGCATTCGACCTTGCCTCAAAGGCTGAAGGAAGCGGCACACCAACCACGGATTTTAAGACACTTTTTTCCCAAATCACTACCCGATTCTGATCATAAGCATTGTTCATTAGAACAAGAGCCTGAGAGCCTTTGCAAAAGCGCTACTCTTAAATAAATCACGGCATTGATTGTCTCCCAAGTATTGTGATGTCTTGTGTACTTGTAACATTTGGCAATAATAACAGAAAATATCTATAATTTATTTGTGTTGATGCTCATGAGTATATTGTTATCGTAGCAAAACTTTACATATCAGTGATGCTAGACATTATAAATATAAAGGCACCTTAAGGTTTTCACAAATTAGTTACACTGGACATTTTAATATCAAAGAACTTAATAGTTTGTTTTAGGTAAAAATTGAGGATTCAAATTCATATAACCAGGGGCGAAATATGGAATAGACGAAAAAGAAAAGTTGGGCAGGAAACAAAATAGACGAAAAAGAAAAGTTGGGTAGGAAACAAAACAGAGTGAGTGCAACTTATATAACGGTTACTGGCTAGATTAATCTTCCAATTTCGCTGCAAAATGGCGCTGCTTTGCTCTCCCAACAAAATCTGTTATAAACCCCCCCGCCCTCTCAGAAGCCCTAATTTCAAATTCAATCAATCACAATTCTCTCTCAAGTTTTCAGAGAACTACTCTACTTTCTCCTTGTCCACCAATGTATTTCCTACCGATATCTTAATCTCTTCTATTCCAATCATTTTTTTTCGATGAATCGTTACATAATTATTTCCTTTCTCGTTTCTCTTATTTTTCCAGTACAGGAAATTACGTCCTCGTCCATGGGTTTTCTGCGCCTCAGGAGAAGATCCTCCTCAGAGTGGTTTAGAGGGTAAGTTTGTATTCCAATTTTATAAGATGGTTTAATTGTAACTGCAGAATCTCACAGAGGTTTTGGATTTTTTTTGGTTATTTGCCAGATAATGAAGTGAATGATTTAGGCGTAAAAGCTGCACTGTCGGTGCTAAGGTTCTACAAACGTGAGTCATTTTCTCGATTCATAGTTACAATTTTTTGCTCTATATTTTTCTAATTTAGTTTTTGATCCTGATTAATAGATAAGGTGCAATCTGTGTCTACATCTATCATTTGCATAAATCATTCGTATTCGTTTGAGACCTCTTAATTAGCTGAGAAATTAGTTATGCTTGCCCTAATGTTGGTTATAACAGGGGAAATCTCTCCATTATTGCCCAGAAGTTGTCGATACGTCCCAACATGTAGTGAGTACTCAATGATTGCTTACAAGAAGTATGGATTTGCAAAGGGGTCTATATTGACTGTTTGGCGTCTCTGCCGCTGCAATCCTCTTGGTAACTTGCAAAGGGGTCTATATTCACTCTTACTTTTAGTGTATCTGTTTCCAGTATTTAGCTTCCATTTACGATTTCATGGTAACAAGAGAAATAAGGACCAATTTACTTTAATATGACAGGAGGATCTGGTTTTGATCCACCACGATGGTTTGATGAGACAACTCCACCAGAGCAATGAATTCCTTTGATCATGTGGTGCCAATACTAGAGAGGTACTTTCTTTTTATTAATACTATAGATGGTTCGTGTATAATTAGTCTTAGAACACAGTCTGTTTAAGTATTGTTTCTTTGTAAATCACGCTGATGAAAACAGGAGAAACATAACTTTGTTGGAATCACCAACAATGTTTCTTCAATTCTTTTGTAGTTGTCTATCAGAAGTTCAGAACTTTGAAATTTATGTGTCTGATCATAAGAGAAGTCATTATTAGGTATAGCTGTTAGTTATTAGAGTGTTGAAAAGTTTAGCAGAGTGTGCTTTTCTGGACATGGCAACTGTTACTAACAAAATAGGCCAAGATTTGGTGTCATGCTTGGAGAAACATGTCATATTGAATTGAGTTAGTATTAGAATGAGAGTCCATCCGATTATAGTGTGCAATGCACAATAAGTGAGTATTAAAACCAGATATCAGTGTGTGATTCCTCAACATTCTCTTCAATGTCCAGCTCGAACAACCAGGATTGAAGTAGCCGTTTATATATTTGATTTTGAACTATAACTTCTGTTTAATGGCCTCAAAACCAAATCCCTACCGAATGGGCCGATGGGCTTATTCGGACCAGTTCACTCTTCAACACATGGACAGAACTGAACACGAATAGGGGTGTGCACCGGTCCAAAACCGGACCGGAACCGGTTTGGACCGGGACCGGAATCTATCTTAATGGTCGGACCAAAAATCAGACCGGTCCGGGTTTGGACTGGTTTTTTAATTTATTTTTTTATTTTTTATTTTTTATTTTTTCAAGTATTTTTTTCAAGTTTTTTTAAGTTTTTTAAGAAAGAATAAGAATGATGAATTTGTGTATGAAAATTTGTGTTAGTTCTTCATTTGAGATCAATTTCCGCCAATGTGAATTTTATTTACAATATTTTGACACTAAAAGTAAATTGATTATTTTTGTTCAATTATATACTTGAAAAAATGTAATAAATCTCAACACTTTTACTTCACATACTCACCAATTATTAAAAGAAATATTTTCAAAGTTTTCAAATTAGCAATCCTAATATTATTTAGTTTATAATAATTTTGGTTGTATTATTAGAAAAATATAAAGAATATATATTAAAAAAATTAATTTTTTTTAAAAAAAAATTCCGGTCCGATCCGAACTGGTAAATTCCGGTCTTAACCCGGAATCCTAAAATTCACTGGACCGGAGACCGGATCGGAAACTAACCGATCGGTTCCGATCCGGTCCGGACCGATTCCGGTCTTTTTTCCGGTCCGATTTTTTTTTTTTTGCACACTCCTACTGAACAGGGCCTACAATTCGACCCAAGTAGTAACCACTTGATCATACAAAAATAAAATTATTTATAATTGTTATAAAGTGAAATTTCTATAATGTACATATTATAGTGTCATAAATGAAACACGATTTCTTAAAAAAAGGATAAACTTGATTATTTAAAATTCTCCATCATTTTGCGGGCATAGTTATATTTTAGAAATTTAGGAAAATATATTGATAAATAAGCATTTTTCCCTAGTTTCTTCTCATGGACAAAAACGAGCCCATTCATCCTTATTTATAAAGTATTCAAGAATTTGGTCTTGGGCCTGACTATTTACACCAAAATTCAGTAAAATTAAGCATAATGCACCTCCCTGCTGGACGCACCCTTATTTTCGTACCTTTATCTTCTCCCTAAACCACCACTTTCGGCCGACGCCCCACCATTTTTGTTGACCACCAAACAAAAAAAATTCAAAAATTCTAAAAAAACCTTAGAAAAATCTTTTTTTTTTTTATAAATTTCGACAAAACAGTGTCGATCATATACACTTTCGTCGACAAATTGTTGTCGACGAGAGTCTATATAGTCAATTTTTTTTTTAACCGCCAATATAAACTCCCGTCGACAACAATTTATCGATAAAAGTGTATATGGTCGACATTAAATTGTCGAAAATATATTTAAAAAAAAAGGTTTTCTGTAGAAAATTCTGCAGAAAACCCTAACAAAAATACACACGATCGACATCTTTACAAGCCGGCGACGACTAGAATGCACAAACCTGGGTTGAGGTGGCCGACATCTTGGACTAGGCGGCGGTGGGTTGAATTTTTATTTTTTTTTGCAAAAAATCGTGAGGGAGTGGACCGCGTCGGTTAAGAGAGAATTGATAGAGGGAGGGGGCCGTTCACCGGGGGAGAGGAAGGGGGTGGGCAGGGGGAAATGAGAGAGAGATGAATTAGGGTTTGGGGAGGATGTGATTAGTAAATTACTGTATTTTATAGGGAAAAGGAAAAAAATGGTATTCATGACAATTAGGGAGAGGGTGCATCCATCCTTGTCAAATTTGGGGTGCATTAATCAGGGTGTGCCCTCAACGTAAATGGAGGTGTAAATAGTCAGCCCTTTGGTCTTTGCTAACACGTAACAAAATACATCTCAGATCCAATTTAGATATGGGCTAAATCCATGCATGTGCACAGCGCATCGGGTCCCAAAAAACATTAAAATATCGTCGAATAAAATAGCAAGTCGGGTCAGCGCATTAAATATCCCTGACTACTTTAGGTAGGTTTTCACCTCCGTCCCGGAATATCTAATTTGCCCATGTTAATACTAGTATTCCTTGAATTAGTTAATATAAATATTGAACATAAAAAAAATAAAAAAAATCAATCAATCTATGTCATTTCAATAAATGCTTACAACCTTAGCAACTCTCTTACCCTCAAGTAATATACACAGTTCGATTTCACTCTAATTTTTTGTGTTATGGGCCTGTTTTAAAACTACGTATTCCAGTAATCACTTGATTTAAAAACCGGCAGATTCAGTTTTTTTTATTAAACAAAAGTGATAAGAGTTTTCTATCTCATTTGCAAAAATCACCTGCATATTACAAAATGAAATTTGTTTTGAAGTTATTCTTAAAAAAAAACTATATATATATATCCCCTTAACTGGTTGGTCCATATTAAATAATTATAATAATCTAGTTTGTCACACTCCTATACTAAAAATATCAGATTTTCCTTAAAAAAAAGGTCAAAAACATCTTTTGGTAATTTGGAATATGGGACCTTTTTTTTTTCAAGACCTTTTTTCTTTAATTGGAAAATAAAGTATTGCATTTGGTTTGCTTTTCTAGAGAGTAGAGAGGGATTTCAGGATTCATTCATTTTCGAATTTAATTATCGCAATTCAATAAAATAGTTGAAGTCAGCAATGGCAGCTCATTTTAGTTGTATAACTTGTTTCTAAAGACATTATCTTTGATTTTATAGTAAGCATGATTATGTGTATATAGTGAGAGGACAAAATTTATGTTTGCCGAGATTTGTCTGTAATATACGGAGTAATTTTAAAAACCACGTACTAATCGTTTTAAAATTTAATTATTTGTTTGACCATTTCAGCATCAGAATTGGTGGGGCCAACAACTCATGGGAGTGGAGTGGGACTAGTCTAGATGTACTCCCCACACGCTAATAGTAGTGGTGAGGGGTACTTATCAGTAATGTATAATTTCTAAATACTATTATTGTACAAAGAATTTATTATTTCGCTTATTCAGTGGCGTTGAAGATTTTATGAGTATCTCAACAAGTCGTGTGATAATAATGATTTGTTGAAATACAGAAAATCAAAACATTTGAATCAATCTATGCACGTTAAAACAATGACTAGTGCAAACTGAATAGTAAATTATATCGTTGGTGTGTAGTAATTTATAAATTTTGCATGAAATTAAGATGTAGTAAACTGTACTCCTTATTCAGTAAATTAATATTACTAATTGTAGAGAGACTTATCCTAACAACTCTGAATGCTCCAAAAACAAACTCTCTATATATTTGTCCCATCTTAATGCTCCAAACTGAATTCATACTCTAAATCTCTATCGGAAGCAGAAATCAGTGGTAAGTATTCTCCTCTTAATTTGATTATATCTATTCTTGCCTCTCTCTCATATACTTTAAGCTCTGCATTGCTATAATTAAAAACAATCAAACTGGATTGGCAATTAAATCTGTTAGATGCTTTAATTTTTAGTTGAATATGATCAGGTTCTGCTGAGGATGAATATGGCTAAAGCTCCTTCGACATTCATAGCAGTTCTGGTATTATGTTTCTGGATATCAATAGCAAATGCAGATTATCAAGATCCAAAGCTGCCAGTGAATAAAAGAGTTAACGACTTGTTAAAGAGAATGACTCTGGAGGAAAAAATTGGTCAAATGACACAAATTGATCGCCTCGTAGCATCTGCAAAGGTTATGAAGAAGTACTATATAGGTAAATATCAACACAATTTTCATAAAATAATTCTGTATCTACATGCTGCTTTAACTAATTAATTTGTAACGTACAGGCAGTATATTGAGTGGTGGAGGCAGTGTTCCGTCTAAAAAGGCGTCTCCGGAGACGTGGGTGGACATGGTCAATGGATTCCAGAAGGGCTCGCTATCGACTCGTCTCAAGATACCAATGTTGTATGGGATCGACGCTCTTCATGGACACAATACCGTCTATAAAGCCACCATTTTCCCACACAACATTGGCCTTGGAGCTACCAGGCAAGTAGCACTCTACTTTAACTGTCATTTTAGAGAAAAATGTGTTACAAAATATATGTTGCTTTTAGTTTTTTTAAGTGATATTATGATAAATGACTATAAATGATTCATTAATAACTTGAATATTAGTTACTACATACAATTAGCCAGTTAGTTAGTCAGTTAGTTAGAAAGGTAAAAAAAGACAATTTGGGTAACATTTGATATTACACTGTCTTATTAGTCCAATCTATTTCATATGTACAGAGATCCTCAACTGGTGAAGAGAATTGGTGCTGCAACTGCACTTGAAGTCCGAGCAACTGGAATTCCTTACGTCTTTGCTCCTTGCATTGCGGTAATTCATCGAGATCAAGTTTGAGTTGCACTATTTTAGATGCATAAAAGTAACTTGTTTATTTTCGTTACAAAAAGGTTTGTAGAGATCCAAGATGGGGTCGATGTTATGAAAGTTACAGTGAAGATCCGAGTGTAGTTCGAGCAATGACAGAGATTATACCCGGATTACAAGGAGATATACCTGCCAATTCTCGAAAGGGTGTCCCCTTCGTTGCTGGACAGTAAGTTCGTTTACGTTTTTGCAATATGCTCTTATTGTGTCCTCTTTCATTAATCTTTATAAAAAATACTACTGTTGACTAGGCTTATGAGGCATTTTGCAATATGGACCATAATCCCACTAGGCCACTAAACAAAAAAGCCAAGAAGCAAATAACAAAAATGAACATTTTTTTTAAAGTCCTTGTCTCACATTTAAGAATGGCTGACAATGATACACATATTGATGATACTGACCTTAATAAATTATTAAAAAATTATTGGAAATTACAACCAGACAGACTCCCCTTAATCGATCAAATTATTATTAGTTTAGAAAGACTAGAAGATGATAGAATAAATAGCACAACGTTAAGTGTTTTGACTGTGGTAGACTGGTAGGGGTGTTCAGTTAATTTTGTAATTAACTAAGATTAAGCTACTAACTTTACATGTGTTGTTACTTGTTAGGAAAAATGTTTTAGCTTGTGCAAAACACTACGTTGGAGATGGAGGAACCACGAAAGGCATCAACGAGAACAACACAGTAGCAACCAAGCATGAGTTGCTGGGAATCCATATGCCAGCTTACTACAACTCCATCATCAAAGGAGTTGGAACCGTCATGATTTCATACTCAAGTTGGAACGGAAAAAAGATGCACGCTAATCGCGATCTCATCACCGGCTTCCTCAAGAACAAGCTGCATTTCAGAGTAAACGAACCTGGCCACCATTAATTGAACTGACTAACTAAACAAAACAGAATGAGTAACCTTCATTTATTGTGATCAGGGATTTGTCATCTCAGATTGGCAGGGAATTGATAGGATCACTTCTCCACCTCATCTCAATTACACGTATTCGATTGTAACTGGAATTAATGCTGGAATCGACATGGTAAGAGCTAGCATTCAATTTCTGAAGCTTAAGACATTGATTAATGATATTCATGGCTAAATATTATGCAGATTATGGTTCCCTACAACTACACAGAATTCATTGATGGTCTAACGCACTTGGTGAAGAACAACTTCATTCCCATGTCCCGAATCGACGATGCAGTGGCAAGAATCTTGAGAGTGAAGTTCACAATGGGCCTGTTTGAACACCCTTTGGCTGATTATAGCATGTCTAAGTACCTGGGGAGCAAGGTTAGTTGGAAATTTGAATGCAATTTATGTTCATAATTGTATTTTAATGATGTTTTATGCAAAAAATTCACAGGAACATAGAGAACTAGCGAGGGAAGCTGTAAGAAAATCTCTTGTTTTGCTCAAGAATGGTGAGTCTGCTGATAAACCATTGCTGCCACTTGCTAAAAAAGCATCCAAGATTCTTGTAGCAGGAACCCATGCTGACAACATCGGCAACCAATGCGGCGGTTGGACACTCGAGTGGCAGGGTCTTTCCGGTAATATTACAGCCGGTAAGCCCATCACACTCCTCTCAATCCCGTTTGCAATTTGCGAAAATGCAGTGATTTTAGCATTAATTAAGTCCTTCTAAAAAGTTACTTAACTAGAATCTTTCTTTCCTATGATCAGGTACCACAGTCCTGTCTGCAATCAAGAATACAGTTGATTCTAAAACCAAAGTTGTTTTCAAAGAGAATCCAGATTCTGGATATGTGAAGTCAAATAAGTTTTCGTATGCCATCGTTGTCGTAGGAGAGCCACCGTATGCAGAAACATTTGGAGACAGTCAAAATTTGACAATTCCTGAACCGGGACCCAGTATCATCACAAACGTGTGTGCCTCCGTGAAATGTGTGGTCGTCCTTATAACAGGACGTCCAGTTGTGATTCAACCGTATATAGCACATATCGATGCCCTTGTAGCTGCTTGGCTTCCGGGAACAGAAGGCCAAGGTGTTGCTGATGTTCTATTTGGGGACTATGGTTTTACGGGGAAGCTATCGCGTACATGGTTCAAAACCGTCAATCAACTTCCGATGAATGTAGGTGATCGGCATTATGATCCGCTTTTCCCATTCGGATTTGGACTCACCACACAATCTGTGAAGGCCAACTAAATTTGTACTGTTGTAATTGTGATTTGAGGCCAATTTATGGTTCATTTTCAGTTGGAAATAATAAATAAATATCCACCTGCCCTTCTGGCTCTCCTTATTTCCTTAATTTCCAAACAAGAATGTGAAAAACAAGACTTTTACTTAAACAGAAGGTTCACAAATCACAACTATGAAAATGGAAGTACATGTAGAATGTAAAAATATCATAATATCAGCAGTGTAGATTATACGTAGATTGGATATATTAGCTTATATGTTACGAATGCACGATTAGTGAGCTATCTCGACTGCAGTTGCCTTGTCCTGGGCCTCATCTCCTTTGGTCGCGTTAGCTTCAACATGGTTCTTATCCTCAGCTTCTTTTATCAGCCTCACGATGTCAGCTTTTTTCACGTTAAGAGTTTCGATCTTGACGTTGAGTTTCTCGAGTTTCATTTTTAGTTTGTCAACATCTCCTGCATTGCACTTCTCCTCCTTGTCCTTTTTGTCCTTCTTCTTGTTTTTCTTCTCCTTGTCCTTTTTCCCTTCAGTGTCTACTTCTGCATCTTCCTCCTTGTTCTCAGAGTCCACTTCTTTATCCTTCTTCTTGCTTTTCTTCTCTTTATCCTTCTTCTTTTCTTTCTCACCTTCTTCTTCTACCCCCTTGTTCTCAGAGTCCACTTCTTTATCCTTCTTGTTTTTCTTCTCTTTATCCTTCTTCTTTTCTTTCTCACCTTCTTCTTCTACCCCCTTGTTCTCAGAGTCCACTTCTTTATCCTTCTTGTTTTTCTTCTCTTTATCCTTCTTTTTTCTCTCTTTCTCACCTTCTTCTTCTACGACGTCTTCTCCGTCTTCAGGCTTCTTCTTTTTCTTGTCTTTCTTCTCCTCTTTATCCTTCTTCGTCTTCTTTTTATCCTCCTTATCGTGCTCTGACTTGTCTTTCACAATTGATTTGGTTTCAAGATCAACCTCCACCTTACTCTTTTCTTTTGCTTTATCAGCCTTCTCAGTTTTGTCCTCAACTTTGAGATGAAGTTCTTCCTTCTCCACAGATTTGTCTTCCATCACAATATTCTAAATCTCCAACCAACAGCTGTATATTTCAAATGCCTGCCTGAGGAGAGATCATAGAAGCATAAACTTCACATCAAAATCACAAACTTCACATCACCAAGTTAGAGCTCATAGTTATTGAAGAATATGTAAGCTCTATTCAGCAAATGAAGAAGAATTTATTTGAATAATTAACATGTACGACTTTATATAAGGTTATTATTAAAAATAATGGTGGTTAGATTCATGAAATATCAATGAAAAACTGTTTTGCTTTTAAGCACCAACAAAGGGCATCTTAAGGGGTCAAACGAACCACGACAGAACTTACCTTTTCTAATTCTACATCAAGAACATCAGATGTATCATGTATAATATCCAGATTGATCAAGTGCCAAAAGAGTTTGATGTTCTTTGTGATTTTCTTAATCACAACTCAATAATAATCAGATTAGGGGAAAAAAAAACTTAATTCTAATCCGTCCTCCATAATCTAATTGAATAAATCAGTGTCAATCCTCACATAACCAGCCGACAAATTCCACAAAATATGCAACAAAACCACAATTTCCATCCTTTTCCGCAAGATTAACAAAAATAAACGTAGATCATCCGATCCGTGACAAAAGGGCAGAAACGCAGTAAACAGAACATATAAACATCCATACAAGATGAAAGAAATGGATCATTCAAGCGGAAGAGGTATGTATAAATACACAATGTGGAAAGTTCGAATGGAGAAAATTAGGCATGGATTACTGAAGATAAATAGATTAAAAGCATAGAGGGGTGGGTGGGTACCTCCGGAAACGATGCAAATCAACAGCTCGAAGAAGATTGTGCTCTGAATTCACGAAATTTCCAGCTGAAGAATACGAATTGAAGTTTGAATCTTAGAATTCAGAAGATATATTTATAGCGGGAGTTTTGAGAGTGATCCGTGTGAGAAACGTAACACGGCTTCCAAATTTCGTTTTAACCAAATCCAGAAGTGTATTGGACGGTGCGCATGTCGGTTATGAATAGACATTATACATCATCACATATCTATCTATAGACTATGATATTTTTTTTTTTTTTTATTGAATGACATAGGGAATATTTCTTTTTATTACTATAATCTTCTAGATGACCTTTTTTTTAAAATTATATAACTTTATATTAACAATCATCCTTATCCTTAGTTAGATTAGAAATGTTAGTTAAAATAAGTGACATTTTCATCTTTCATTTTCTTTTTAAAATTAGATAACTTTATGAAATTTTACACTTTATTTTTCAAAACGTATTCTCCCCTGAATGATTATTCAACCCAATAAAAAATGCATAATAATGGTACAACTAAACTAATTCAAATAAAATTTAAAAAATAGTTACAGTACTGATCGAAAGAGTCACAAATCATTTAGATTCCGCAATTGATGAATTGTGCTTTTACTGAGATGAGCGAAGATGATGAGATCAGTTTACAATTTTCCTAATTTTTATTATTAGATCGAGTCTCCATCCCATTTGAAAGAGCCTTTATGATATTCATTATTGGTGCAACAAATAAATAAAAAATCTTCAAAGAAAGAAAATGTTAGGAAAAGAATAAATGGTCTCATAACTTATGCATTAAGTCTTATTAAAGATGTAAAAACTAATGTCACCCAATTTTTGTTGGTGCACATAGCTTTACAACTGCACCAATCAAGTGGCTATTTATGTTTAATTAATTCAAAAGTAGTAAATGGTTTGGCTTCATACACAATATTGGTTGATATTGTAAACTCTCTTTAAAAATAAAACTCACTTCTTATCCAACATTTCTTACTCTTCAAGCACCTCTCTTCCCAATTCATACGCTTGTGTAAATAAATTGTGATAAATATTTTTTGAGTCGTGCAAATAGTCGTCGTAAATTATCTTTTACGATAGTGTAAATTCTTTTCAAGTCAAAATAATTATATTAAATATTTTACAATATCAAAGAAAGCCTTTTTTTTTTCCTGTTTATTTACATGTCATTTTTTTTATTATTGAATGAAAGAGTGGTAAGACGTGGGCCACGTGGCCATGACGGGATTTTCCTTTGATTTTGGGCTTTGGCGCTAACTGCGTAACGCTTTATTGGGTCAACAAATTTTGGGCCATTATTCAAATTAATCGGCCCACAGTAATTATAAGAAATATTAAAAAAAAAAAAAAAAGAATAATAATAATAATAATAATGGGTCGAAAATTTTGGACTATTTTTCATTTTTTCTATATGATCGTTCCACGCATCAACCACCATAATAACGAATAACAAATTATTTTTTTTATAATAATCTCATTATTATTGTGTGCTTTAATTTTGAAAAAATAAGAACATAAAATATTTGTTAATTGTGGAATAACAAAATGATTAAGAAGAAACAATCGTGAAATAGGAGATTGTTAATCAAATGGGAGCGTTCATTTTACTGCTCCTGCATAGTTGGGAGAATTTTTCGCTCACCTGTTTAGTGTTTAATTTGTAATTAGCCTTCGTTGTCCTAGTTTTGAATCTGTTTCTATTTCTGTTTTGTTGCTTTCTTCATGCTGTTATGCTTACTGTTGTTATGCTTTTACTATGTAACATACCCCACACTGAGTTCTAAAAAAACAATCAAAATGATGTAATGATTACTTTAAATGTGAGGGTAATTGTAAATTTGTAATTACTCTATATTTTGTTCCATTCACTGCTTGAAAAATTCTCAACCAAGTGCCACCTGAGTTTTGTTTAATACTCCGTAGTATTTTTTACTTATTGACAAAACCTTTTGTGATCCCTTGAGTTCTCTTTTCTTTATTAAATATTTTCATTGAGCTAGCATTTTGGGCTCAATTCCAATTGAGTACAATAATGAAACATGACACTAGTTTAATTGAAACGTGTAATTTAATCTGAACAATATGAGTGTATATAAAACAATCACAAGTAAATGAAATGTGATACTAGCTTTAATTAATACACACAGTGAATATATGAGTTTAATATATGTGCATGGTGCATATAAGTTCAGGTCCGGGCTCCAGGTACATATGAGACCAGGTGATTTCTATTTAGTATGCAGAAGTGTCACTGGTTGATGATTTTAGCATAAATGACTCACAAAGTTAAATATTTTTTAAAATATAATCAATTATTATGTTAAATAGTGAACGACACTTTTGTATATTAAAAAATATTACTTGTAATACTTGAACCCAAATTTCACAGGCATCATTGGTGGCGTACTCTAACTTATTTCCTAAAATATAATATTTAAATACAATTTGAAAAGGAAATTAAAAAAAAAAAAAAAATAGTGAAGAGGTTTGGGAAAAAGACATGCGTCCTTTGTTTGGTCCCTCATATCATTCATATGTAAACTCTATCTGTTCCGTATAACCGTACATAACAGACACACTCTCTCTCCCATTGTCTCTCATTTAAAGGAGACAAAAGGGAACAAAAACGAGAGAGGGAGAGACGAGAGAAGGAGAGAGAGATTTGAGGTATAAATTTACAGACAAGAAGAATCCTCGCATTCAATCTTTGTCTTCTCTCGTCTCTCGGAAGCTACCTCCCACCTAGCTTCCAACATGAATGACCTTCTCACGGTAACTTCTTTTTTTTTTCCAAATTCTATCATGCAAATGCAATTACACCTTTTTTTTAAATGATGTTTAAATTTCAATAATAAAAAATGCCTATCCAATGCCATTGTCTTGTTCCTTTTCGGTGGAATTTGATTTCTTAATCTTCATACCTCTATCTTGATCTCCACAAAGGTGAAGCATTCTTGGAAAATAGTTTGCATTGCTTTTCAATTCCATATGAGGCATTTCTGGGTGATTATTATACTATTTCATCAATTCCACAGTTTTCAATTTATGCTTTTTGTACCCTGGTTGATATAAAACAGATAATTTGACATGATCAAACTAATCATATGAGTTATTGGTAATTGGCTTGATTCACGCCCTTTGCATTCACATTGAAATTACTGTACATGTTGTTCTATTGTCTGTAAATATTTAGGTTGAGCTGCTGCTGCTGCTTGATAAAAAAGAGGTTATTCATACCTTCTGTTTTTTCAGGATTCTTTTGTGGTCCCTCGGGGTCAAACAAATAAAAATGTTGATACTGAAATGGGATTGCCGAGATCCGGAGAAATTGGCTTGCAAAATTTCTTTAATCAGGTCACCTGCCTTGCCTACAATATATTATGAAGAGGAATTAATAATTTCATTGTTTTCCAATGCTCATAATATTTGCACCTAACTTATTCTCAAACTAGTTACTTGTTACTATATATCTTGTAGGTTCAAGAGATAGAAAAACAATATGGAAAACTCAACATGCTTCTGAAAAAGCTCCAGGTATATATTGAATGAGATTTCATTCTCATTTACATAAGTCAGTGGAGTATATGTTTTCAATTATGGTATGGAAGATTATTATCACGTCTATTACATTACTGCAGGAAGCTCATGAACAAACAACGGCTGTAACCAAGGCTGCTGATATGAAAGGTATTCATTTCATTTGACTGGATGGATTTCTTCTGGGATGTTTGTTTTCCAAGTTATACAAAACTGACCTCTGCATTTTCTGCAGCAATCAAGCAGACAATGGAGAAGGATGTTGATGTAGTTGGAAAAATTGCCCGTACTATTAAATCTAAAATCGAGCATCTTGACAAAGAGGCGAGGCAATATATATATATATGTATTGCATGTGTTGTTGAAGTTTAGGCATTCAGATTCTTCTGAAAGTGATGTTTGTTTTCACTCTTGTCCAGAACTCAGCAAACAGACTAAAGCCTGGATGTGGACAAGGCTCTGGAGTAGACAGATCAAGAACAGCCACAACATTGTAATTACTGTC
This sequence comes from Galeopsis tetrahit, assembly GCA_963675135.1. Taxonomy (NCBI): domain Eukaryota; kingdom Viridiplantae; phylum Streptophyta; class Magnoliopsida; order Lamiales; family Lamiaceae; genus Galeopsis; species Galeopsis tetrahit. Next base: position 90,494,688 of record OY776122.1, read on the forward strand.
TTACATGTATGTATGCACAATTTGAAATTATCTAATGATGCAAACAAAATGGAATGTATTTGCATGCAGGGCGTTGAAGAAGAAGTTCAAAGATAGGATGTTTGAATTTCAGGTACACCAAGTGCATGCCAAAATGATTTCTTTCACTTTTGTTTTCTCTTAATATGTACTTTTGTAGGCTTTAAGAGAGAATATACGTCAAGACTATCGTGAAGTTGTCGAGAGGCGTGTATTCACAGGTGAAATATTTACTTATTACAATCGTTCTCTCTTGCTCTATATACACCATTTGGTTGACTTGTTGTTTCACGTGGCTTGTAGTAACGGGCACTAGAGCTGACGAAGAGGTAGCTTTTCTCAACATATAAATACTCGTATTTCTTTACATATTTTCCCACCTACTAAACCATTTTTTCTCAGACAATCGATAAGTTAATAGAGACTGGGGACAGTGAGCAAATTTTTGAGAATGCAGTCCGAGAACAAGGACGAGGCCAGGTATAGCTAAAGAGCACACTGTTGCAGAAATTTTAAGTTTAATAAACAGATTTCTCATGGTTTTTCATTTTCAGATTATGGACACTGTTGCAGAAATTCATGAGAGGCATGATGCAGTTAGAGATTTAGAAAAAAAGCTTCTTGATTTGCAACAGGTATATATAGTTAGTTTATTATAACGATATCAAATGATTCGACTAAGCCTTTTGGAACATTTTGCCTTTGTGCAGGTATTCATGGATCTGGCTGTACTTGTGGATGCTCAAGGGGACATGCTTGATAACATAGAATCCCAGGTAAAACTAAACCTTAATATACATTTTCTATGTAACCAAAAGGGTTAGAAATTAATCCACATTAATACTGTTTGTTCAAATTTATCAGGTTTCATCTGCTGTAGATCATGTGCAGTCTGGAAACAGTGAACTTAAGAGAGCAAAGAGTTTGCAGAAGAACTCGAGAAAATATATGTGCTACGCAATCCTCATTTTTCTCCTCATCGTTGTGTTCATCCTTCTTGGTGTTCTCAAGCATTAGCATAACCATATTGCTGCTTAGTTCCCCACCAAAAATGTATATTATAGTATATCATGTTGGGGTATGTTTTTCTTCTTACACTCTATCATTGGTTTTTTTTTTATGATAAGAGCTATTTATTGTAATTTACATACATTAATGTCCACTTTTATGGGCTATAATAGAATACATATGAATGGAATGCATAAAACTAAAAATCTTTAAATAAGATAGTACTATTTGATTATGAAGAGAGAAAGAGAGAGAGCATTTTAATGGGTTTCAAATGCTGTACACACATTGAAAAAAAATTGTTATCTACAAAAAAAAATTGAATTACGATTGAAGTCTTAAAGAACTTCTGCGAAGCCATAATTCATACATTACAAAGTAAAAAGCATCATGATCAACAGGAGAAAGATTCCACTGAAAATGTTTCCTCACCTTCAACACATTTTTTTGTAAAATCAAATAATCTTCGATACTAACTGCTTCGAGGATCTTCTTTAGGAGAGGGATATCTAACGTAGCAACAACAATCGAAAAACTCTTCCAGTTAAGTATATCCTGGAAAGGGAGATCATAGTGGTTGGCGATTATTACAGGGACGCAACCATAGTACAGTGCATCACCAATACGAGCTGTGTTGACCTCGAACCCTTTTACATGAAGGCAAAACTTGCTTCCTAAAAGCGCGTCTGAATAGGGTGTTGGGAGACGACCTGAGTGAACTGATATTTCAGAATCATTTTCCCATACTTGAAGAAGCTTTTCACGAACAGGTGAGTTTACCGATCCAGCAAAAAAAGCCAGCTTTGTCCTGAAATGCATCTTGCACAAATCAGTCGTAAGATTAAATAACTGGAATAAACGCAATCTGAAATATTTAAAGAAAGCACACCTTTCATGAGCCAGATTTGGCGGATCGCCATGTCTGGGCCAAATTTGTGGCAACGATGCATCTTTATGAGCAACATAGGAAGAGACAAAATAGCTAGACGAGCATACCAGTTGGATCGCGTTAAGCTTAACTTGAGCAGCTTTGTCCATGGCAGAACGACCAACCGAATGGCAGGCAACATAAAAATGGTCAGCACCCCCACTATTATTCCAATACGAGTACTCACGACTAATGTTGAAAATATAATCTTGGACAAAGTTTGGTATTCCATTAATTCCCACTCGTGGGTCATGCCTCAATCTTGCAATTGAAAAAGGTAAAAAGAAGAGATCTGCTTTGGAAGAATCATTGGTAATGAAATGACTATTCACAAGAACCTTTTTGAAGTAACTTTCACTCGCATAGTTACCACTAGGTTCAAAATCCACGGGTAAAAGCACATTAGCAAATGGATCGTCTCGCTTGTGAGGATAAATATAAACCTTTAAGCTTCTATTCATGTCCTTGTAGTTTTCAAGGAAAATATCTCTGTCATGGAACACCTCTTTCTCATTAATACCTAGAACCAACCATTTAAGAGTCCAAATATTATGCCATAAACTTGAGAAAAAGAATGTGCATAAATAAAAAAATTCAGTCCAAAACAGCAATCATATGTGATGTGAAGCTGGTAATCTTACATAACATACTTCAGAAGAAAGCATTATTTAGTCCTATTATTTGGCTTTGTGTTCATCCATTCCTAATCCAATTTGCAATTTCTTCACTTAATCACTCGAGGGCTTTTGTTCAAATTCTTCAATGGGAATGGTATTGAGAATCATTGAAAGGTGAGATACAACGAAAATGTTCTAATTAGGAACAAAAATGATTGTTGGTTGAAGATTATGGGAAAATGACTGTAGGAGGGGTAGTTAAGTCTCACTACCTCCTATTTTTCTTTTTATTAGCCATCACAATTGCCCATGCTCATTTGGATTACAATTGAAGAATTTTGAACCAAAACACCCCATAAATAACATTCTGATTTAAACACAATCTGTCAACTCTTCACACGCTCCCATATGAAATCTTGACAATTTTTAAACACAAGTAGTCAAGAAAAGATAGCATAATGCAGTATGCACAGCACAGCCAATTTACCCAACAACAACAACAGCAACAAAAATCTACCGTAGGCAAAAGAGAACGAAAATATGTGCCAAAAACAGAAATACTTGAGAGAATTTCCACTAAGAATAGTCATTATGCAAAGAAAAATTAGAATAAAGCAAGGATTAAACTTCACTAACCATGAGAAGGCAGAGGAAGGTTAAAATCGCTCTGCTCCTCAGCCTTTTCAACCGTATTGGAGAAATGAGGAGCAAATTTAGGAGGAAAAGAATGAGTTGGGTTTTGGTGATTGAGTGAAACGGGGGCAGTGGGTGGTTGGGTTAGGTGAATAGGGTGCGGATGAATGGAGAAAAGATTAGAAGTAGAGGAGATGTAGAATAGAATGAGTAGAGAGGTTGCCAGAGCTAAGGTTGTGGGCATTAGAAAGAAAAGGGATTTCAGTGTGTGTGGGGTCTCACGGCGGCGCGTGAGGAGACCGTGGAGAACGTACAATGAAGAAGACGCCGCCATCCTTTTGGATTCCACGATGCATACGCATATGCTTATGGATACTACGATGATCTCGGTGGGAAGTTGGAGGATTAAATGAGCAACAGGACAAAATTGTCATTATAATATAGGCTTCACAGAATAATTTGTTTTGTTTTATTTTGATTTGATTTCTACGCCCTATTTATTTTAGACTCCATTTAAAACCAATTTAAAGCTGGATCTTTTTAGAGCTTCTAAAAAAGTATTCAGTGTATCCACTAAAATATGTTCACTTTCTTTATTTATTCAATAAAAAAATGATTGTCTTATGTACTAATTTTTGAACTAATACTATACTATTTTTTAACTAATACGGAGTATTATATAGTACTCCCTTCATTCCACAGAAATTTGCATACTTTCTATAAATGGATGTCCTATACCAATTTGCACACTTCATAAAATGAAACCTCAAAATATACTCTTATTTACCAATATGTCATTACTTTTTCACACTCAATCTACTTTTTACTTTACTTTATTCATAAAACTTTACAAAACCATCCCTCAAAACATCATTAATTACACCTTCTCTTACACATTTCTTAAATTGTGTGCCAAATCAAGTGTGCAAGTTTCTATGGGACGGAGGGAGTAGTATTTACCATAATTCATTAGTAACATTCATCAATTTAAAAAATTGTATTAAATAGAAACAAGTTACATGCATTTAAGTGATACACACTTATTTACCTTAAAAGACTTTTTTTTTTTTTTTTTTTGAAATAATCGCTTTATTTTTTTATTTTACAACAAACTTTTCTAGTATTCTTACTTTATCTATTTTTTTTTTATAAAACTTGTATCCAAATGTATGAACATATTTTTAGTGGACAGAATAGTAAATTTTTTAGAAGCTCTTAAAAAAAAAGTTCTCTTATCTCACAAGAGTTTGAAAATATCACTTAAGTTAGTGTAGGGAGGTAGAATGAATAAGAGAACTATTTAAGAATGGCAATGAGATGAGAAGAATAGTTGAAGATGACGTCGTTCGTTTTTTAAAACAAGATCGAGCAAGCTAACTTGTTGTAGGTAACGGCCTAACGGTTCGGATGGACCTTCTAACTTAAATCTTTTGTTATTTTTGCAATGCTTAATATATTTTAAATTATTTCACATAAACTAAAATTTCAATTGAAATAATAATTAAATAATATTAAAAATGTTTATTAATTTATTTTTAACTTTAAAAATAATTACTACTAAACATTCGTTTGATTGGTCAAAAAACCTTATGAATTGAAATAATTACTAAATATACAAATGATCTAAAACTATACAAGGAAAAAAATAGTACTACTAAGACATTATTCTTACATGACTTCTTCGAAGCCATAACTCATACATAACCATATAAAACGTATCATAATCAACCGGCAAATTATTCCACTGGAAATGCTTTTGCACCCTCATCACATTTTCATGCAGCTTCAAATAATCATGAGAGCTAATTTGTTGAAGTATGTTCTTGAGCATTGGTATATCCATGGTGGATAAAACCACAGAGAAACTATTCCAATTCAAGACATCAGCGTACGGAAGATCATAGTGATCTGCTAAAATGACAGGGACACAACCATAATACAAAGCATCCCCTATTCTTGCTGTGTTCACTTCAAATCCCTTTGCATGAATGCAGAATTTGCTGCCCAGAAGGGCTTCTGAATACGGCGTTTTCAGGCGAGAACGATGAATCGACACCTCCGAATCGTTCCCCCATGTCCGAACCAGAGACTGCCGCACGGGCGAGTTCATCGCCCCTGCATAAAAGGCTAGATTTTTCCTGCAATTAAGGTTGATGATAGAATATTCAGTCATTAGTACAATGTGCTCTGTTTCATCATGCATAATCTCATGGTAACAATTTTGGTCTCATAGTTATAAAGTGATACCAAAATCAAGCAAAAAATTAAATGGAAACTATTAATGCACTTTATAATTATGTGACCAAAATTATTACTACGAGTAAACTATTCAAGAAAATTGACTTTTATTGACAGAATGTCGGTCATTAACCAATAGAAATCTTTAATAATAGAAAATTGTTTTTAAATAACAATATTATGTCATTAATATCTATCATTAAAAGTCAATTTCGTGTCGTGAAAGATTTTTTTGCTAGAGTTACTATAGTGACGTAATTTTTTCATTAAATATCAGTTTTCTTGTAGTGAACTTATTTAGTACACGTGGATACAAGTGTAATTATTATGAGAACTTTAGACTGAAATTTGGCAAGCAATCATATCATATGGGACTAAAAATAGGAGTTTTGAGACTACTTTAAGAATGACTATTCATATGGATCAAAAATGCAATTTATCTTGTTCTAGATGAATGACATATGTACCTTTGTGATGGAGAGCGAGTAGGGGGGAGTCCTTTCCTTGGCCAAATTTGAGGTATGGATGCATCTTTATGAGAAACATATCCCGACAAAAAGTAGCTCGACGAGCAAACGACTTGTATCGCGTTTAGCTTCACTTGAACGGCTTTCTCCATAGCCGATCTCCCAACAGAATGGCATGCCACGTAGAAGTGGTCGGCTCCTCCCGTTCGATTCCAGAAAGGGTAGGTTTGACTAATGTTGGCAATGTAGTTTTTTATGAAATCTTGAATCCCACCTACTCCTACTCTCTTGTCATGCCTTAAGCTTGCTATTGAAAATGGGAGGTAGAAAAGGTCTGCTTTTGAAGGGTCATTTGTGAGGAAATGGCTATTGAAGAGGGCTTTCTTGAAATAGCTCTCACTTGCATAGTTCCCCCCTGGTTCAGACTTGATTGGTAGCAACACATTTGCAAAGGGGTCATCTTTCTTGTGTGGATATACATATATTTTTAGACTCTTGTTCATTTGCTTGTATTCTTCCATGAAGAGGCTTCTCTCGTGGAATACCTCTTCGTTTTTCTTTTCGTTTACTGAAATATATAACATATGATTTTGTGTGATTAGAACAAATTAAGTATATGTGTATATATATAATGCCTATTAAAGAATTAATGAAATGAAACACAAAATTTAAACAGAGATAATGGACATAAATCGATGAGGAAAATTCTATGGGGACTATTCAGAAGGATCGAGAATCTAATACTTTTGGTCCTAAATATATGAATTGATTATTCGTCTTGACTCTGAGATCTTAGTACTTGAAAATTATGATAAATGGTTAAAATATAATATTATTTAATCCTATCTTATTTGCCATTTAAAAATATTTCACACTAATTAAAAAAATTATTAAATAAAATAAATATATGCATTATGTGACATCTTTACATTTTTATTAAAAAATCAAGTATACGAGCAAAATTGTAATATGACATTTATTTTTTCTATATTAATTAGTGCAAATTAACAATTATTTTAAGGCCAAAAAAATCTCTACGGTGTGAGTACATTGTATAGTATATATTTATTTTGAGATTTTATAAGTTATGATGGTGAGAAAGTAGATTGATGTTATATTATTATCATCAGCACATGTGTTTAAAGAATAAAGAGGTAGATGATATAAGTATATATACTGTATTGAGGGAATAAAAAATTAAAAGGTAGTGGTAGGTGATTAATTAGTAGAGTTGAATTTATAATATATAAAAAAATTAATTTTATGTTTAGAAACAAAAGGGGGTGGAGCCGTGGAGGAATTGCGGGAATTGTAAAATCCAAAGTCTAGAGGTGAAACAAATATACCCTTGTATTTAATTAATTCATCCAACACAAGTACTCCATTTATCTAGAATATGATATATTCGGAACTCAAAAATTAAAAAAGACAATTATAGATATTAAATTCCAAATTCTTTTGGGGCTTGTTCGATAAAGAATCCAATACCATTAATTAGGCCGTGAATAAAATTTGCCGTATATATCCATACATATTTCTTATCTATGAGTTCAATTCTTTCCAATTTGATGAATGACATATATAATTTCATGTTGCTAAGTTCCAAAATATGAAAAAGAAAAGTGTTTCCACCACCCTCTGTCAATTTAATTAATCTACCTAGCTAGCTCGCTAGCATCACATCCACATATATCTATCTATCTTTTAAAGCCAAGTTGATGCATGAAATTGACTTATTAATATTGGTCCCCTAGAAAACGCACAACCCAGATACAAGCTCTAGTGCTCTACTACTTAAGGCCTAAATATTATCTTTTTTTTTTCCTTAGACATATATTAATACATGGTGGTAGGTACCGTTTAATCAATTTCAAGCATGTGAGGTATACATTAATACGTCTTCATCAATAGGCCTGTTTATTGACGTCAATTTTGAACTTAGAATAATAAAATTCAAAGATATTTAATTATATAATTATAGATAACGACTGCCGTTCGTTCATTTGAATTTTCAACTATGCTGATTATCATGATCAGGCTGCTAGGTAGCTCTATGTGTTAATTTGTGTGAGAGAGAGAGAATTGAAAATTCTTACCAATCAAGCCCACGGTTTCATGTGTTAAGAACAATACAAATTTAAAATTCATTTTATTGAAGTGATATCAAAGTTACAAATGACCATCTCCACATTCCTATTTATACAATAGCAATACACTTAGCTGTAGAGAATTGGAAACCGTTACTAACTAACTTAACAATTACTAACAATAGATGCTCCTAGCATATTCTAGAAGTAGTAGCATATTCCAAAGGATTCCAGAGTATTCCAGAGATTCATCAATACGCTCACGTTGGCTCTAAACCCCCAGAAATGAACAAACCAAGTTTAGCACACAAGATTGAGAAACGCGACGGAGACAGGGGCTTAGTGAGAATGTCAGCCGGCTGCTCCTCCGTGGGAATGAACCGAACATCAAGAGATTTAGATTGGACGTGCTCGCGGAGGAAATGAACGTCGACCTCTATATGCTTCGTCCGGGCATGAAAAGCCGGACTAAAAGCAAGTTTTATTGCACCATCATTATCGCACCAGAGGATCGAAGGTGAGGCAAGCGGAAGACTAAGCTCACGAAACAGTGACGAAATCCATAACAAATCAGTCGTAGCCATGGCAAGTGAACGATACTCTGCCTCCGTACTACTACGAGCAACAACACTCTGTTTTCGTGAGCACCAAGATAAAAGGTTGGATCCTAACTTAACACAAAATCCACTAGTACTCCGTCGATCATCAATAGAAGCAGCATAATCGGCATCGGCATAGGCTTGCAATCTGAAATCAAGAACTGGAGTAAAAACTAAGCCATGCGAAATAGTACCCTTAACATACCTCAGCACACGTTTACATGCTTTCCAATGATTTTCTGTAGGCGAGGAGAGAAACTGACTAAGCTTATTTACGGAATAAGCAATATCTGGCCGTGTGAGAGTTAGATATTGTAAAGCTCCCACAGTACTGCGATAGAGTGTCGGATTAACAAACGGAGGAGAATCAAATCTGGACAGCTTCTGACTTGGGCATGAAGGAGTAGGCACTGGATTGCAGTCACCCAGCTTAGTCTTCTGAAGCAAATCGAACACATACTTTGATTGAGTAAGTGTAATACATGAGGAAGACACTGCTGCCTCTATGCCAAGAAAGAAATTCACTTCACCCAAGTGCTTCAGAGCAAAACGCGCATGAAGTGTGGAGATAAGTTGTTGAACAAAAATGGCATCATCCCCAGAAACAAGAATATCATCCACATATAGTAGCAACAAAATTAAAGAGCCATTCTTATGAAGATAAAACAAACAATGATCTGAAGAGGAGCGAGAAAAACCAGTAGCAAGAAGAAAACCAGTAAAAGTGTCATACCATGCCTTCGGAGCTTGCTTCAAGCCATAAAGTGCCTTATTGAGCTTGCAAACATGAGTTGGCTTAGTAGAATCAATAAAGCCCTCGGGTTGTTGAATATATACAGTTTCGTTCAACTTCCCATGAAGAAAAGCGTTATTTATATCAATTTGTTGCACACTCCATTTTCGAGTAATAGCTAGAGAGAATAAAATCCGCAAAGTCAACGGCTTCACCACAGGACTAAACGTGTCAAAGAAATCCACGCCTGCTGTTTGCTGAAAACCACGAGCTACTAATCGAGCCTTATATCGCTCAATGGACCCGTCCTTCAAACGCTTGATCCGAAAAACCCACTTAGTGGAAATAATGTTCAAATCAGGATTATATGGAACAAGAGACCAAGTATCATTACGAATTAGAGCATCAAATTCATCTTGCATAGCCGCCTTCCACTCAGGAACAATCAAGGCCTGAGACACCGTATCCGGCTCATTCGTCACAGCAGTAGTAAGAAGAACCTTAGGCTTGAAAATCCCTGATTTTGATCTTGTCTGCATCGGATGAGCAGAGGAACTAGGAGGGGGAATATCAGGCAGAAGAACCTCAATATTAACCCCAGTCGACGCAGAGTGGTCGCCAGATGAAGAAGCATGTGAAGGAGAAGGAGAAACCCTTGGTGAACAATCATTATCCGGTTGAGAAAAAGACAATGGAGATGGTGGAGGCCGTGAAAACGAGGGTATGAGTGTAGTTGATGAGAATGGAGGATGAGCAGCCCTAGATGGAGTCGGTAATAAGGACTGATGAGGAAACTCAGACTCATTGAACTCCACAGTACGAGCAATATACACTCTCCCCGAAGGATGTAAACATCGATATCCTTTGTGAATAGGGCTGTACCCAATGAAGGTGCATTTGGATGATCGAAACTGTAGTTTCGAAGAATTGTAGGGCCTAAGATATGGATAGCACGCACAACCAAAAACCCTCAAGAAATTGTAATCCGGGGATTTACAAAACAACATCTGAAACGGAGATGCGTTAGACAATACCGGTGTAGGTAAACGATTGATTAAAAATATGGCAGTATGAAATGCATCAAACCAAAAACGCATGGGAAGAGAACTTTTAGCCAGTAATGCAAGACCAATTTCCATGATGTGACGATGCTTGCGCTCGGCAAGACCATTCTGTTGATGCGTATGGGGACACGAATGTCGCACCAAAATACCAAGATCGGTCCAAGTCTTATACAATGCCACAAACTCACCACCCATATCACATTGAAACGCCTTTATATGAAAAGGAAATTGTCGTTCTACCATTGCAATGAATTTGGTAACAACACCCTTGACATCTGACTTTAGAACAAGAGGATATAACCAGGTATAACGAGTGTAATCATCAACAATAACCAAGTAATATCTATAACCATCCGAAGATATAGTAGAAGCTGGACCCCACACATCAAGATGCACAAGTTCAAAAGGCTTAGAAGAATAATGAGCAACTGAAGGAAAACACATTTGATTCATTTTTCCAAGTTTACAGGCTTCACAAAACATGATATCCCTAGAGGCAGTAGGAACATGTAACAAACGTAACACCTTAGAGAGGGTGGCATTACAAGGGTGCCCCAATCTATCATGCCATAGCATGGATTTATTACAATCAGTAGACGTAGCTACATAACACTCTTTATTCGAAATAGGAGTAGCAGAAGTAGTGCCAAAATGCGACAGATCCAATTGATAGAGACCGTCCTTAAGAGCTCCCTTCAGCAGATTCTCGTGAGAAGTCAGATCCTTTACCACACAAAAATCAGCATGAAATTCAATATATGCAACATTATCTTTCAGAAATTGAGATATACTAACAAGGTTTTTAGTTATATCTGGCACATGAAGTACTTTATTAAAATGTATACGTCTATCAAACCCAATACTCGGTACCGAAAGAGAACCAACACTTTTAATCTCAGCAGGAGAGCCATTTCCAACCAAAAGATGAGATGTACCTTTGTAAGGAGTGGTCATGTGGAGATTGCCAAGAGAAGAGGTTACATGGTGAGATGCACCACTATCCATGAACCATTCCTGATTCCTGAGTCCCTGAGAATCAGAAGAATTAGCAGCGTGAATAGAATTAGATGAACAACCCTCACCATTATAAACCAAGGGAGAGTACGCCATAGGAGATGATGAGCTAGGCAGATGTTGAGCCATATGAGCTTGCGGTAGCAGAGGTGACGACATCGGACGAGGTGGTTGAAAACGAGATGAGTGATATCCACGAGAGATCGGAGGCTGCGAATTCTCCAATCCTCTAAAAGTAGGATCATAGCGCTTGAAGCACTTAGCCGCCACATGATAATTGCGACCACATAACTGACAAACAATACGTGGTTTGGGAGGAAATCGACCACCGCGACCCTGGCCACCAGTAGTGGATCTGTGGTTTGTAGTAGCCACATTCGCCATAGGAGATGTTGATGAAGTAGCTGGAAATAACATTGGTGCAGAATTTGCACGAGCAAGACGAAGTTCAAACGTCTGAAGAATGGACTGAAGCTCATTTAACGAAGGCATTTCTGGTCTTGTGGTTAGATTTACCACAACAGCATCATAAGCAGAGGATAAACCACCTAAAATGTACATAGCTAATTCATCATCTGTGATAATCTGACCAGCAACATGAAGTTCATCCGCAATAGACCGCATTTGAAGAAAGTAATCATCAACAGAAAGATCACCCAAGGTAGTAGTTTGAAGCTGCAACCTCAAATTTAGAGCATTTGCACTAGACTTAGACCGAAACAATTCATCGAACACCTTCCATACCTCAAACGCGTGACAGCATCTGGTAACATATCCTAACATTGATTCTGAAATCGAGCTCAACATCCAACACAGGAGAAACTGATCCTTTCTATGCCACTCATCATTCGTGAAATCAGGAATCTCATCCATAGTACAATAAAGCACATCATCAAAACTATACGCCTTAACCGTCGCCTCGATCTGGTTACGCCAAAATTGATAATTCTTCCTCTCAAGTCGAATTGACAAAGTGATAAACCGAGGATGAGAAGAAAATGATTCAGAAGAAGACGCCATGAGAAGATTACACAGCAACAAAAACAGATTCAGAGTAAAAATTGGACTACTGATACCATGTTAAGAACAATACAAATTTAAAATTCATTTTATTGAAGTGATATCAAAGTTACAAATGACCATCTCCACATTCCTATTTATACAATAGCAATACACTTAGCTGTAGAGAATTGGAAACCGTTACTAACTAACTTAACAATTACTAACAATAGATGCTCCTAGCATATTCTAGAAGTAGTAGCATATTCCAAAGGATTCCAGAGTATTCCAGAGATTCATCAATATCATGATCGTCGCTGGACGTCGGCAGAAGTATTTTTTCAGGCAGTGCAGGTTCCTGAGTTTGATTGATATTGATGATCTCGTGTTTTGGAAGTGACACTTTTAGTTGGGGGTCGATTTTCGAGAATTGATTCATGAGTGGAAGTCGTGTTTGGGCAGCTACTCCGTGAAGATGATCATATTGATCATTGTACAGCTGCTTTGAGGTAGAAGAAGAAACGTAGTAAAAGTGAAAAATAGAGCTTGTGAAGGCTAAGAAAATGAGGAGAAAGAATGAGATTCTGAGTAAATCTTTAAACAAACGTCGACGATAAAACGAGGTCGGCATGGTCGGAGGGAGAGAGAGAGAGAGTCTGTGTAAGAATGGAGGTTGGTAATAGAAAGTATATATGCCTGCCTGCCTGCCTTTTTATTCAGTAGTTTGAACTAAAAGTCACTATAAGATTTATTAATTCCAATTGATTAACTCAGAGTTTGACAAGTTAAATATACAATTGTATTGTACATATGTACTCTATAATAGTATAAGGATTAATGTATCCTACCTTCACAAAATACATATACGAAATTAAATGGAATAATGGATATTGTATATATGTATTAAAAAAAATAACTAATCTTGTAGGGTGAAAATAGGCTAGGTTGGGCTAAACTTTACAATAAAAAGTTTGGGTATGTTTTATAAATATTGGACCTAAGTCTGACATATTATATACTCCTATGATAGACATTTTCTTTATAAATTTGGTCTAACGTACCTTTTAAGTAAATAAGTCAGACCTACGAGCCTTTTAGAAGCTTATGTTCAATATGAAACACAATTCAATATTCAAAATTGCAAATAAAATTAACAATCAAAACAAATGCATTACAACAATGAGTTTAAATACAAACATTCACTACAAGAAAATTGACTTTTAGTGACAGAAATCCTGTCATTATAGCTTCTCTAACTAAAAACCTTTAATGACAGGAATTGACTTTTAGTGACAGGTCCTGTCATTAATTCTCAATTTTCTGTCACTATAGACTTTTATCTAGAAAAGCAATAGTGAGAGGATTTTGTTACTAAAAACCAGTTTTCTTGTAGTGATTATAAAGATTTCTCAAGTACTAAGAATTACCTTATGAAATATATATATATATATATATATTTATAGTTATATATAAATATAATATATAATCTTAAATGGCCTTCATGTAGCTTATTATACCTTATATAAAGTCTAAGCCTAGTCTAAATATTAACTAAATAAACTTTTTAAAAAACTTAAGTTCGACTCATATTATAAATAAATTAGGTCTGATAGAACGTAGGTCCGACCTATTTCCACCCCTACTTGCAAGAAATCATGAAAAAATAATGACACACTCCAAAAAAAAAAAAAAAAAAGTGTTAATTTACCTATTTTCAGCGCATTAAAATTGTATTGGATCAAATTAAATTGATATTATGTTGAAAGTTAAAAGTGGAAGGAAACAAAAGAGAATCAATCAAATTAAATTTAATAAGATTGAATTATGTCAATCTAATCGATATCAATCAATCGAAATGTATCACTTGGCAATCCGGAGAAGAAACATATTCATTCACTTCCGACTAAAAATGGCTATGAGACTTTTGAAGGCTCTTTATTGAGTTCGGCACCTAGACTATGTGATTCACATATTCTACAACACTAGAATAAACGACCGCAAGTATACGGTGTCTATTGTACAGAAATAAGTACGAGGTCGATCCCACGAGGAGGTATAGTATAAAAGTGTAGTTTGTTGACGGAACTCTAAATAGACGCGATCGATTAAAGTGGATTGGTGTAATTACCCCTAAATTATCTACCAAGTTGTCACAAGTAAACAATTAAAAGAGTAATGTAAAATCGATCAATGAACATGCAAACCAAGAAACGAGATGGAAAACGATTGAAACTCAAAGAAGGAAAGGTAGGTTCCAAGGCATATGTCACACTAAGGGTTCAATTTATGATCAAAGACCTATTTAAGTGGTGTTGTGTTGATTACTATAGGGTTGATCACGAAATGATGAATTAAAAGTTCTCTCGATCCAATTAATCCAAGAGAATTATCACACAAACTAGTATCTCTACTTAGCATGCATAATAAACCTCAAAAGGGGTCCTAAGATCACCTAATATCCTCCCAACAATTGATCCTCTCTCTCGAGCTCACAATAATATTGGGTCAAATGCTTAAATACGATTAATGAAAGAGATTTCTCAATACAATTTCAATTAACAATAAATAAAACATATTATCATGGCCATTGACAACATGTCTTGCAATGAAAGTTAAGCATTCAAACAGAAGTAGCAACACAACCACTAAATAAACAAGAAATTAATTCATAAACATCATCCAAAGTATAAACATAGCCCTAGAACCAAAAGTGTTCTAGTCAATCAACAACATAATCCAATTAGAAAGAAAACTAAGATCAAAGCAATAAAAAGTGAAAGGAAAAGAAAGCTTAGACTATTGTATGGTGAGGAATCAAATTTCCAAGCTAATGGTGGCCTCCTTGCATGAATTGATGGAGAATTGAAGAAGTGGATGATGAAAACCTCCAAGTGTGTGTGATTGTGTGTGAGAATGCTTGAAGGAGAGGTAAAATGGTTTTGAATTTAAGAATGGAGGTATTTATAGTGTTGGGATAGGGTTTGGGTGTAAGAATTGCAAGTTGGTCCCTTGAAAATGGAGAAAATATGAGTTTGGCACCGAAAATGGGTTGGCCCGGCCGGGTGGGAGTGTTGGACAAAAGTTGCAAAAACAGGGGGTGAGTGGCCCGGCCGGGCCAAACCTTCGTATTTGGCCCAAAATTCGCATTTTATCGCCCGGGCGGGCGGGAAATGTGGCCCGGCCGGGCCAAACCTTCGTAAAATAGGTGAAAATCTGGATTTGGCCGCCCGGCCGGGCCAATACTTCGTATTGACTCCTTCGCTTTCGTCCTCCAACTTCGTCCCTCCGTATCTTGAGCTTCCGACCTCCGATTGACTCGATTATTTTTGCTATTCCACTCCATTTTTCGAGCCGGATCCAATGGTTCACTCCTCTTTTTGATCCATTAAAGTATGGTTGGTGTTTTGCTCCAAATTTCATCGTATTTCCTACAAAATCGACAAAACACTACCTTTCTCTTATTTCGACCAAAACAATGATAATCACCCCATAAATCAATGAAATCAAGATTAAAATGAGCTTCACATGTGCATCTAAAGTGTGTAAATTCCACCCGAATCACTATGTTAGAGTAGTGATGGAGGTGGATGTCGATACGAAATTGTTGTTGATGCTTTTATAAGTTCTTGGGGGGGACGATTCGATGTTTGATAATTTTATAGATGCTTGTAAATGTGAAATGTATCATTTTAATTTTAATTATATTTCTCTTTAAATTATAGTCAATGCGGTTGATATAATCATCCAGATTTTGTGGTTGACTTACTCGGACTCAATGATGTTTGCAGTTACGTACTTTCCAATAAGAAGTTTAAACTTAAAAAAGAAACCACCGCTAATAAAAGAAGAAAGAGCATTCGAGATTTCAGAGGTGAAAATTAGAGGTTAAAATCAAAATTTGATTCATATAAATTATAAGTTGTAAAATGTTTTTCATCTTAACATATATGTTACTATGTAACACAACTATCAAAGAATGTTTTCTTATATCAAATAATATAATTATTAGCATCTAGTACTCATGTATAGTTTGAGATGTGTGTGATTAAATTGGTCGAGCAGGTTAGGGCAACGATCGAAGATTATGGGTTTAAATTATTTATATTCTTTTTCTAGCTGAGTTTGTCTAATGATTCGAGTGATTAACCAACTACTTTTTGTTGTGCATCTTGTAGCGCTAGTTGATGAAATACTATGGAAGAATAGATGAAAAATGAAATGAAAAGGGAATATTTTGAAAGGGAAATTAAATAGTTGCGTGGAATAATTAAGTAAATAATTTAACGCATGAATGTGATGTAAAGACGACCTTAAAGCATACGATATTCAACCAAATTAAATTACTATTGAATATTGATTATTAATTTTGTCGTGCTCTATGATTGAAGTGTTAATTTAAAAATAGAACTAACTAATGTTGACATCTCTCCTAATTAATTGTTCGTTAATAAAGTAATCTTGCAAAAAAAAAAATTGTTCGTTAATAAAGTAATTTCAATTTTTCAAATTTTCAAGAAACGGTCTTAGTCGTCCACTCTAAATATATTTTTTTATTTTTTCTATTTACTCACAAATTTAATTAAAGTAATTAATAATCATCATAATTTAATATTTAATTAGAATCGTAAATTTAATTATCTCAAAATATATATTATAGGAACATAGTTCATGATAGTTTCTAATTGAAATTAAATTAGCTCCATTTTTATTGGGTCATGCAAACGGATCATGATCGGTATCTCACAAATTAGTCTAAGATCTAAATTTATAATATGGACTGTAGTTCATACTCCTATCATTAACCATTTCATATGAAATTTAGTCAATTAATTGAGAAAACAAAAATTATTTTAAAAAAAGAATTGAATTATTTATTGAAAGAATACATATGACTATAATTAAATTGAATTAAAATATTTCATGTAAAATTATTAATAATTTTTATTCAAACCTAGTAAATTGGAATAGAGGAGGAGAATCGAACTATGTTGGGCAAAATGCGATACCCTTTTCTTAGTAAGCCTAATATCCGATTTCATACATGCTCGAATTTAATTATTTAACTTGAAATACTTAATTATTTAACTGGAAAAGTATTTCAAAAAATTATGGAGGCGCTTGATTTCTTACGTGCTCGAATTTAATTATTTAGCTGGAAAATATATTTGTATAGATAGATATATATTATAAATTCTCTTTAACAATCATATTTGAAGTTTTTTTAATGTTTTTCTTATTTAGCAACAGAAAATAATTCATTAATTAAACTTATATACTTTAATTTCATTTAATATTATCTTTACAATAAAGTTGGTTTCGTTCAGTGTTCAAACAGTTCGTTAGTTTACGTCAAAAAAAAAAAAAAAAAACAGTTCGTTAGTTTCAAAAGAGTTAGGGATACTATATACTTTTCTACATATATACCTAAGCAGGTTCATTTATAACAAAATGTACACATAAGCTAGCTAATTACTGATTGTTTAAAAAATCAATTGAAGATTAATAGATTAGAACAAGAGACGTAAACTTTATTACTAGATGATGTCTAAAAACGCCTTTTAATCATGCTATATATGCATAGTGTACTTGCAATTTATTGCTTCTGAGTAATATAAAGTGAAGAAATAACGTATAACGTATTTATAAAAAAACTCACCACCACTGCTCTCAGCATTAATTTAAGAATATAAGAATCACTTGTTCCAATTTGATATATAATTTTTTTAATTTTTTCTTTCGGTCAATAATTAATGACGTAGTTTGTGCATATTTACCACACTGAAGGTAAAAACGTGATTGAAACAATAAAAGATTGAATAAATTAAAGATGGTGAATTTATTTAGAAATAATTAAATTAAAATTGTGACTCAATTACACCATGTAACATAGTACACAACAGTTTTATATATGAAACAAAAAAGGTTGGTCTGCTATGGACTCGAGTGCATGTTGTGCACCCTAGTTCATGTTGCACTTTTCAGTTTACTGACTTACACTTTTTGATAAATGGTGTTGCACTTTTCAATTATTACTTATACAGTTTAATAATTGAAAAGTGCAACACCATTTACCAAAAAGTGTAAGTCAGTAAACTGAAAAGTGCACATGGACTAGGGTCCACAACATGCACTCGAGTGCATACTAGACTTTACCAAACAAAAATTGATGCGTCGAAAAAGAACGCCTTTAGATATCAGTCGTTCCCCTGCGAGCACTGCTAATCACGAATTGAATCACTCGTTTGTCCTTGGCAATCTTCGCGTAAGTCTCCTTGAGAATCAGAAAATGACCTGCAAAAGTACGCCGGAGGGGGACTCCGGCGTAGAAGCTCCGACGCTCAAGTCAGAATCGGTCTTTAGGAGAATCAAAGAGGAATTCCCCTGTATCTCTAGGGAAATTCCGACGAATAAATGGGGTGTTTCTTCTGAATTTTGTATATATCTATTTTTCGTGAGAGTGTGTATATTGTGTTAAAAACGTGACTAAGAATATAGAAATAACCTGCTTATATACCTGGCCCCTTTCTCCGGAGAGGGAAAGACTCGTTCGCCCTATTTTTACTCGCCTCCCCCTATAAACTCGGCTGAAAGCTTGGTCCAAGTTCCTAGATACTTGGCCTCTTCCTATATTGACTCCTTCTTTTGACTAAGTCAGGAAAGGATAAGCCATGATGTGTGTTGGTCCCAAAGTTGAGTTAATAATATTGAGTAAGCTAGTGAAAATGTCTAGAGGGGAGGGGTGAATAGACTTTTCAAAAATCTTTCAATATATCAGAATACACAATGCGGAATAATCAGATTACTAATGAGCCCAATCAAGTTTATACTCAACTTTTCTATAGATCTTTATCTTTGTTAACTCTTAATGTTCTTGATTAAACAATTCAAACAAATATCAAACAGTAAAATAAAGAACACTGAATTTTATAGTGGTTCGACAAATGTCTACATCCACTCTCACAACTCCAGTTGTGAAGTTTTATTACTCTTCTTGAGCTTCTTGTGGCTTAGAGTCCCAAGATTAAGACTTTGATCTTATCGATTATACCACCAGGTATATCTTCGATCTACTAGTAATTCTACAAGTAACTAGCACACTTGTTTTACAACATACAAACTTAAACTTGAAAAGTAAAACTTCTCTTTGAATAGCCTTTGATTCTTCTCTTCAATTCAGTGGCTTCTTCTTCTTCAATCTCCTTTAACTCTGTGAGTTCTCGCTTGTAGACTTGCTCTTTGAATTCTCTAAGATCAGTAATTGCTCAGTAGTCTTCAGCAGTAGGAGATTACACAGTATTTATAGAACTTAGTATGACAGTTAGCAGTTTGTGAACTAACTCTCAACTAACTCTAAACTGTTTTTGTTGTAACTTCTTCTTGTAACCGACTTTGTAACTTCCTTCAACTTCCAAGTCAGCATATCTTCAATAAATCTCCAGTTACACCTTAAATAAGCTTTCCAAACTTATTCTTCAATTTCACTAAATCAGCACAGTAACTTACTGCTCTGATTTTTACTCTTCGGATTTTACTCTACTGATTTTTACTCTTCTGATTCAATCAGCACAGTAACTTAAAACTGTTCAAAACTTCTCCAGATTTCTTCTAAGCTCTTCTTCAACTCTTCTTGAAGTCTTCTTATTCTGAAGTAGTCCTCTGAGTCTTCTTAGTCTTCTGATCTTCATCTAATCTAGTTCTAATCTAGTGTTCTGATTTTACTGTTCTGAACTTTACAATGCTGAATACAACAAAATACAACTTTACAAATATAAAACCTATCTATACAACAACTGAACTATATACAGATGAGTATTTCTAAGTCCTATACTATAAGTTGTCTATACAATACAAAACATCAGCTTAGTTCCTAACAGTTCATATATCAGATCAGTAACCAATAAGATCAGTAACTCATAAGATCAGTAACTCATGTAAGTTCAATAACTTCCATATAAGATCAGTAAACATCTAAGATCAGTAACTTACATATAAGATCAGTAAGTATCTAAGATCAGTAACTTACATATAAGATCAGTAAGTATATCAGATCAGTAACTCAGATTTCAAATATCTCATATAAGATCACTAAAATTATTCTCAGTTTCCATACTCAGATCAGTAATCTTATTTCACATGACTCAGTTAAGATCAGTAATTTTATTCTTAATAATACTTCATAAGATCAGTAAACTTACTTCAGTTAGCATTAAGATCAGTAATCTCAATTTAAATTTCTCATCAGATTAGTAAGCTTATATTCAGATGACTTAGTTAGGATGACTTAGAACCACATATATCACTAACTTTAAGTTGCTTTTGGCCATCAAAACATACTTTCATCAACTAGAATATTGTTTACAGGATTCATATCCCAACAATGTGCGTTCCCCTTTGGGCCCTATCCTTAGGCCCAAAGGATATTATCCTTCGAATGTGGGCCAAAGGCCCAACCAGCCCAGGGGTGTATTAATTCTGCCTTCAAGTTTATCGACCTAATCAAGACCATCGTAATTTATCCCGCTTTCACGTGTCGACTTTTCCAAGAGCGACATATTTATCTACATCAACCACTCCCCCCTACTCTCGTAAAAATGATAATTTTTAAGAGAGTAGGAAAAAGTAATTAAATGAATTCTAAGAGAAATTATTTGTTCCTTTAATCACCCCTTCTTCATATTTCAAAACACGAAATATCTGGCCCTTAATAATTATCTGAAGTCATCGTGCCTTTTCCACTTCCACAAGCCAATTCAATTTCAAAAATCTGCATCCATGTGTTCGCCCGAGGACCAACATTCAGCCGCCATTCCTCAGTCACGCGCGCTTTAATTGGGAAGTCATTAATTCTTCTCGGTTTTTCCCCTTCTCTCTCTCCAGCGTAATTATTTCAAAACTCCTATCCATTCCACCAAAAACTCTCTTCTCCTTCTTTTCAAACTTATCTATTCTTCTCATTCTCGTTTCTATTTCTGCAATTAACTCCTCTACGCACGTTCACCGGCCACTTCGTCATCTTCGAAAACCGACCTCGCTTCAGGTATCTCCTCTTCTTCCTCATTTTTCTTTTATTGTAGTCCCATGTCATCTTCTGTTCCAACCTCATCAGACTCCACATCCATGGAAAGTTCAACTTCCAACTCACTCTCCATATTTCCCATAACTGATCCCGCTTTGAAAAATACAATTTGCGGTTCTTCCCTGCTCCCTTTCGAGCGCGTTGCCGCCTTCCTCCGCTCGGGTATCTTTCCCACTAATTACATAGTTAGGGCAGCTCATAAGAAGGAACACCCTAATTTTCCACGTCTCAATACTTTGGCCTTCTGGGAGGCTCAACTAAATGCGGGCCTTCGCTTTCCAATCCATCCCTACTTTTCTGAGATTTCCACTTACCTTCGCATACCCCTCAATCAATTCACCCCCAACACTATTCGTGCGATGCTAGGTTTCTATATTTTGATTAAGGGGAACGGTGGCGAGCCCTCAGCCCAGCTTTTCTTGACCCAATATATGTGTAAGTTTGCCGATGGGTTCTTCTATACTAGTGGCCGTACTTCCAGAACCGGGAAATTCATGGAAAAGCTCCATGAAGGGGTCCAGGACTGGAAGGACTATTACTTTTTTGTCACAAATCCTTCTTCTTGGGAATTTCCTCACGAAAAATGGATTTATGAGAATCCTGGGGTGCCCCGTCCTCCTCTTTCTGTTTGTTCTTCTTTGAACTTGGATGTGATGAACCACTTAAATGATAATGTTTCTGCTCATGGATTTTTCGATGTGATGAGCATTTGTAAGAACCCTAGAGCCCTATCTCATTTTGGCTTCGGTCGCCCCGATTATCCCCTAGGTCCCGATGATGGTAATACTGTTTCTTTTTTCCTTGGCACTGTTCTCAGAATTTAAACTGTTGTGATTGTTAACATCTTTGCATATTTCCTTTTGCAGCTATGAGTTGGTTAACTCAAATTTCTCGTGATGCCACTCCTCTCTCGATGGTTGCTAAGTCTCCGGCCCCTGAAAGTTCCACAAAGGCCCCTATCCCTCTCTCCCCAGTGAAACCTTCCACTGGGTCAGTTGCAAAACGTACTAGGTCTTCCACAGAAAAGGCCATAATTTCTTCATTGCCCCCTGCCTCTGATGCCTCTAAAAAGAAGAAGTCCAAGGTCAAGTCTTCCCTGCCCAATGTCACTCCAGATGCCCCTGGTGACATCAACGTCAACCACCTCATGGCTTTCATAGATCGTCACACTCCTACTTCTGCTACCGAAGCCCTTAATGCTCTATCCTCAGAAGAGCGAGTTGTTCATTCCGCCCACAGTTTCACGCAGGTATATTCTCAATGTAGATATTGCTTTGAATGATTAATAGGAGGAAGTATAGATGCCTTACTTCTTTATATTGTTTCTTGTGTAGTTTGGCCTCCTGTTTTCTGATGTATCCGAACGAGCCCTTCAATCCCTTCAGCTAGTGGACGATCTCCAAAGCCAGGTGGAGTTGGAAAAGGTAAAGAAGGAGATACTTGAAGCAGAACTACGAGACGCTAACCAGAAGTGTAAGGCGGAGAAGACGAAGCTTTCGGAGGAGGTTTCTTCGCTGAAGACTCAGTTTGGTGAGCGGGTTGAACGCTTGGAGGCTACTCTTCCTTTAGCTGGGATGAAACTATGCATCGACTCTCTTTTTACCTCGGCCATGGGTCAGAAGTTTTTAGGTACCCTGCATCAGGAATGGTTGGAGGCCTTTCTTAAGAGTACCAGCTTCTTGGGAGCCATGGGCGCATATATCCCTCACTTCATAGATCATGTGTTTTCTAACGCCGTAGCTGAACACTCCGCTCCTAGATTTGATGGTCAGTACACTCGTGCTCTTCGTTTGAATGAGTTAGCCACTCCTCCTAAGTTCCCTGGAGATCCTGATGAAGATATCAACACTCCCTAGTGGTTGCCTGGGATGAAGAAGGCAGTCTTGGAGTTGAAGCAAACTGCCCTGAAGTTGGACGATTTGGTACCGGCGAAGGATGTGATCTTCCCTATCCATGTGGCCAACCCAGATCCTGTGGCAACCGTGGCGGCCAGCGCTCTAGAGGAGAAGGCATAGGAAGGCGATTCCAGTGGGCGAGTTGATGAAGCAGGAGAAGGTTTTGAGGGGAAGAATGATATTCCCCTCTCTTCGTAACTCTATTTCTCTGATAACATTTCGGTACTTTTAAAACACTTTTATTTTTGTTAAGGCCTTTAAGGCCCTCTTTTGGTATTTTCGGGAGACTCCACACTCCTGCGTTTTTCTGTGGAGGGCCAAGGCATGATGCCCTTGGTCTGGGATATTTCTGTTTTATTCGCTGCTTAGTATTGTACCTGCACATTATCACTTGGCATGCATATATATATATATATATATATCTATCCCCGCTATCATATATATGATGTGATACCTGTTCTGTTTTTCCTTTACTATGAATTTAGCATATTTCTAGCATTTTCTTGACACGTAAAGGCTCTAAAGCTCATAGAGAAGTCTTAAATGAGAATATAGCATTTTCTTGTTTCTGTACTTACTTGATGTCTTGATAATGCTTCTAGTTTCTTTCTAGAGTTAGAGTCCTTAGGGATTATACTCTCCCAAAAGTTAGAATGTTTAGGGATTATACTCTCCCAAAAGTTAGAGTTTTTAGGGATTATACTCTCCCAAAAGTTAGAATGTTTAGGGATTATACTCTCCCAAAAGTTAGAGTGTTTAGGGATTATACTCTCCCAAAAGTTAGAGTTTTTAGGTATTATACTCTCCCAAAAGTTGTTTATACTCGTAAGAGTTCTTAGGGATTATACTCTCCCTTAAGTTGTTTATACTCGTAAGAGTTCTTAGGGATTATACTCTCCCTTAAGTTGTTTATACTCGTAAGAGTTCTTAGGGATTATACTCTCCCTTAAGTTGTTTATACTTGTAAGAGTTCTTAGGGATTATACTCTCCCTTAAGTTGTTTATACTCGTAAGAGTTCTTAAGGATTATACTCTCCCTTAAGTTGTTTATACTCTCCCACAGACGGCGCCAGTTGATGCGTCGAAAAAAAACGCCTTTAGATATCAGTCGTTCCCCTGCAAGCACTGCTAATCACAAATTGAATCACTCATTTGTCCTTGGCAATCTTCGCGTAAGTCTCCTTGAGAATCCGAAAATGACCTGCAAAAGTACGCCGGAGGGGGGCTCCGGCGTAGAAGCTCCGACGCTCAAGTCAGAATCGGTCTTTAGGAGAATCAAAGAGGAATTCCCCTGTATCTCTAGGGAAATTCCGGCGAATAAATGGGGTGTTTCTTCTGAATTTTGTATCTATTTTTCGTGAGAGTGTGTATATTGTGTTAAAAACGTGACTAAGAATATAGAAATAACCTGCTTATATACCTGGCCCCTTTCTCCGGAGAGGGAAAGACTCGTTCTCCCTATTTTTACTCGCCTCCCCCTATAAACTCGGCTGAAAGCTTGGTCCAAGTTCCTAGATACCTGGCCTCTTCCTATATTGACTCCTTCTTTTGATTAAGTCAGGAAAGGATAAGCCATGATGTGCGTTCCCCTTTGGGCCCTATCCTTAGGCCCAAAGGATATTATCCTTCGAATGTGGGCCAAAGGTCCAACCAGCCCAGGGGTGTATTAATCCTGCCTTCAAGTTTATCGACCTAATCAAGACCATCGTAATTTATCCCACTTCCACGTGTCGACTTTTCCAAGAGCGACATATTTATCTACATCAAAAATTATACTTCGTATGTTATAATTTTGTTTCAAAACAAGATTCATAATTAGAGCCCCTAAATCATAGAAATTAAAAGTGAGAGAAAATCCGTTTAATTTATAAACGAGTTATTAATATAGTCTCTTAATATCTTATGATCTTTTTCTTTTTGTCCAAGTTGATTTTTTCGCCGCCACGCAAAGATGGACCGGACCCGTTTGACCGTCGAGAAAATGAGCCCAACCAATTAACAGGTCAAATGTTGTATAGCTTAATTTCACAAACGTTGAGATTTAGTATATAGTTTCGTAAAACTTCGCGGGGTGGGGGGGTGGGTGGGTATCAATGTAGGTACGTGTGAGGGTGAACAATGATAAATATCGTGGATATATATCAATATCACAATTTTTTTTTTTGTAAAAATAACGATTTTTTTAAAATATTTAATATGAAATTTTAGAAATTATTTTAACATACTAAAGTATCCCATTCAAAAGCACATTAAAGTTATATATTTAAAATAAACATATAGATAATAAATTATATAAATGATGAAAATTAATTAACACCATAATACACTACTATTAAGTATGCATGATAAAACATACTTGATGATCTATATTGTTCAAAATAGTAGATAAAATGACATCTTTATCTTTATCCAAATAATGGAGTACTAAATAATGAATGGAGAATATATTCCCTTACCCTATAAAAACTCGATAAAAAGAAAATAATTTGATATTTTCATCATTGGGTGGGGCGGCCAATGCAACTATTTTCTTCATTTTTTTTTATATAATATCTATATTTTAGCAAGCATTAATTGAGATATTAAAATAAAAAACAACTATATAAAATAAAACAATTAATTGATGGAGCATATTTTTTTTGTACATATGAATTAAAATACATTTTAAATTGTATTTAACTCAAAAATAAATTAAGTCATCAAAATAAAATGAATATTATAATAATGAATTCATATTAATATCAGAAGAATCGAAACATTTCATTCATATGAACCATAAGCTGCGTTAAAAAAATAATTTTAAAATGAAGTTGATTAAAACATAACCAAAATAAAACCATATGATGAGATATTTTGAATACAAGGTGTCTATTATTAGTAGAGTATACCGGGATTAAGTAGTGGTACAATTATTTTGCATAAAGAGTAATACTAATAAGTAGCATGCGCACCGTTGGTTTTAGTGATCATGAGCAGTTTTTGGAGGAGGCTTGACGATGAGGACCGGGCAATCGGCGTGATGAGCGCAGTAGTTGCTCACGCTTCCCAGCAATGCCCTGCAACTCATTTACTAGTTATAATCAAGGATGAAAATATCATATAGGTGGAAATATCAGTACTTAAATTTACGGATATATCGATGGAAATATCGATATCGGTAAAATATAGAAAATTGACGAAAATCTTATTAAAATGATGAAAATTTAAGATGAAATTTTAGAAAATATTATAATAAATTTAGCATAAAATCACTACAAAATGATTTTTTTGTGACAAATATATTAGTAAAAAAAAATACAAAACTACCAAAAATGATGGACAAGACACAAGATACTTGCTTGTTCTGGAAAAAAAGGAACAGAACAATTAAAACTCTGAAAAAACGGAACAAAACAATTCAAACCGATATTATTTTTTTTCGACATTTTCCGATTTTTCGGATATAAGGAAAATTTGTACGTACTAAACATAACCACATAACCGATACCGATATTTTACCAATATTTTGGAAGATATCTCGTTCCGGTGCATATCGATATCGGAGAGTTCAAAATTCCGAAATACGGAGTATCAAAATATCCCGATTTTCATCCTTGGTTATAATTAAATGGATCATCATTACTTGATTAATGAAGTAATTATCTACTAATAGTACGTACCTTTTGATTGAGCCAAGGCCACGACTCCCAATAACCACGAGATCAACGTGCAATTCTTGAGCAGCTTCACATATTTTATCCTTTGGATCCCCCTTAAGAATCAAAGTTTCTGCCTTTATCTGATTAATCATACAATTCGCGATCAATTCAACAAATAAATAAACTAATTAATTAAATGCACTGCTAATTATATTCAGTACTTGTAATAGTGAAGAAGATACCATGTTTTCTTTGCAGATGTGGAGGGCCCGAGAGAGTATATTAGCAGCATTTTGCTCTTGCCCTTTCGTCACTGTTTCAATCACTGCTGGTGTAGCGTACACAACTAGTGTAGTAGTACAATTAATCAAATCACAATTAGTTAGTTACACAATAAAATAAAGGATTTTTTCGATCAAAGGCCCGAAAGATGGGTCAACTATCGATTTAAGGCCTAAAAGAAAATTCCTATAGATATAAGACTCGATTTATATAAAACTATTGAAGGCTTAGATTTTAACACCGTCGTCCATGTAAGCGAAATGTTATCTTTCATACAATTTTTTTCATGACTAGATACATAATTTTATAAGGAAATTATTTTTGAGTCCGTATAAAAAATATAAAAAAAAATTGAGTCACAGTTGCATTTGCATGCATTCCGTTAAATAAAATGTTAACAGTGTTAAAATCCAAGTCTTCAATTGATAGTTTTATATAAATCGAGTATTTGCATGCATTCCGTTAAATAAAATGTTAACAGTGTTAAAATCCAAGTCTTCAATCGATAGTTTTATATAAATCGAGTCTTATATCGATATAAATTTTCTTTTAAGCCTTAAATCGATAGTTGACCCATCTTGGCCTTGGATCGAAAAAATTCCTAAAATAAAATGGATATTAGAAATAAATTACCTGGACCAGCGGGATAGATGAATGGCTGAAAAATGGGCTGAACATTCACTAAGGTTATCGTCGCTTCCGCCGCGGCGTAGGTTTTGAAGAGGCGCTCAATCGCCCACCTCAGTGCATAAAAACTCCCTTCACTCTCATCTACAGGCACCAACACCTTCATCTTCTTCACCTCCGCCGCCATCACCGTCTGCTCCTCCACCCCCACCGCCTCCCCCTCCGCCACCGACACATGACTTGCCTTCGCTCTTGTCGTCATCACTAATTAATTTAGTAATAGCTACTTCAATTCTACTACAGTAACCTACACTACTTATAAAATTAAATTTCCTATTTTTTCAATATAATAAATTTTATTTAATATAAAAAAAAGTAAGTGACCGACCTGTCCTGGATTGCGCTCACGGCCCACACGTGTCCACCATGCAAATCAACATCGCGCCACGTTGATTTTCTCTACACACGTATAATTTGTCCTTATCCTTAAAATATGTAGATAAATTAAACAAACGCTGAAGCGGTGGTGGCAAGGTAATCAATGGAAGGAGGTACTAGTACTACGGTGGGGAAGACGATGAATGTTTTGGTGGCGATTGACGAGAGCGATGAGAGCTTCTACGCTCTCCGGTGGGCACTTGATAAAATTTTGAAGCAAATGGATCAAACTGTCACGGTGGTCACTATTGCCTATGTGGTGGAGCCACTGCCCCACTACGCCTTTCCCGGCGGATATGGTACGTTAATTATTAATTCTCTTTCTTCACTTTATATTTTAAATATTATACTAATTAATAATTCGAAGAAAGAGTACTGATTATTTTAATTTACTTAGTAGTGGAAACTGCAAGTAAAGCACAAGAGCAAAATGCTGCAAAAGTCCTTTCCCGGGCATATGAAATGTGCCGGGACAGTTCGGTATGTAATTTATAATTGGTTCTTCCATCTTTAATTTAATTTCCAATTTTTTATTAGTTAATTTTGAACAAATCCTTAATAATTAATAATTGATGTGTATATAGCTGTTAGCTAAAACTCTGATTCTGGAGGGTGATCCAAAGGACAAAATTTGCCGCTCTGTGGAAGAGCTCAACATAGATCTTCTCGTTGTTGGGAGTCGTGGCCTTGGCCAAATTAAGAGGTGCTTCAATTTTTATTTTTTTCTTCAGATTATGCTGATTAATTTCATAAAATAATTACTAATTAAAATGATATTCAGGGCGTTTTTGGGAAGTGTGAGCGACTACTGCACACACCATGCAAAATGTCCAGTTCTGGTGGTGAAGCCGCCAAAGAAAACGTAATTCTTCTATATCTCCTAGAGAAGAATTAAGCAAAGTCAGTCGACCGTTGACCTCCATCTTAATTAAACCATGTACCATTTGGTGTAACTAAATGCTACTCCTAAATAATGCAACCTGTATTATGCTTTTTCTTTTTTAAGTAAATGTGTTTTTATTCTCTTTCGAAAATATCGATTCCATTATATTCCACGTTTTACCGTAAATTGACGATTTGTACGGTACACTATAAAAAAAAAATTAGAGTAAAAATATTTTGAGGTGAAATGATATTTTAGACTTATAAATTAATAAAATGAGATATGGATTAATGGAAAATTAAGTATTGTTTTTTAATACACTTTTAAGTGATTTGTATTATAGCGGTGTATGATTTTTTGTGATTAGGTGCAAAATATTTACATATAACGGCAAGCTCTCTGAGCATATGTAGTAAATCAAATACTAGTACCGTGTTGTGTGTGTAATACTATAAATTAAATAGATCAACAGTCTATATCTAATATCTTGTACTCGATGAAGAAAAAAGAAAAGGATCAGGTTTGAGTTGTTTGACGAAGTCGGTGGAAAAGTAGCTTCCAAATTGTCTTTTTAGAATTATCGATCATATATATCATCTTTACTTACCTTTCCATATTATTAGATATTTTAAAATATTTTTGTTATTTATGCTGAGTCGCTTTAGAATCATACGGTTAGGGTGTGTACCGGTCTGATTTCGGACCGAAATCGATTTGGATCTGGATCAAAATTCATCTAAATGGGTTGATCGGAGATCGGACATGAATCAATTTAGTTTGAGTTTGAATCTGTTTTGAATCAGAATCGGTTTCAACGGTTTGGACCTGGATCGGAATCCATCTAAATTGGTGGACCGGAGATTGAATCAATTCGATTTAGGTTTGGACCGATACATAAAATTTCAACGTTCGAGGTAACAAATTAATACGAAATATTCAAAATTAATACAAGTTTAAAGAAAAATATTTTAGAATTGATGGACCAAAAGTATGACCGAAAACTAACCAAACGATCCGATTTTAAATTGGGTCCGACGACCATTTTTTTTTCACACTGCTACGTACGGTCGGTATCCAACATATTCAAATTACTACAATATCCAACATCAATATTCAGTAACCATCCAATTTTAATTCATTTGATTAAATATAAAATAATAGCCACTTTACTTTAAATTGAAACCTGTCATGCATATAAATTTTTATCGCATAATTTAATGCCTCGGGAATGAAATGTTATATAAAATATTAATCTGAGTAATTTAACATACTTTATTCATCATGTATTTTTTATCTTACGCAAAATTTATTTATGAAATATTTAAATATAGAATATAGTTAATTAAGATAAATTGTGTCACAAATTTATGGCTTAAATTCAGGTTAGATTTACCTGAAGTAATTTTTTTCATTCTCAATATTATTTTATTAATTACATGATCAAAATATACTTTAATGATAGTAATAAAATCTTAACTTTGTGAACCAATTCGTAGATAAAAAAATTACAGTAACATAAATTATTTTTACATGAGTAGCATTTTTCTTTATTTTATAGTAACATTTCTTTATCTTGCAGTTGCAGAATGAATATTAATGTTTGGTTTTACAACCCATAAATTTGTTCGAAAAATCAAGTGTGTTATTATCTTTATAATAAATAGTTAGATAACATTTAATTTCATACTATATATTACTATCTGATGAGATAGGCTAGAGTAGGGTAGGCAGTGAACGGTGATGAGATTAAGATGGGAGTGCCACCTATAGTAGAGTGAACTCCCCTGCCCGCCACGTATACATATTTGCATGTTGTCCCTTTCTCTTTATTCAAATTAATACCGATATAGGATATACATATATACTCTTTTAGATTAATGGTAGATATGGAGAGTACTGCGGCGGAGAAGATGAGGGTTATGGTGGGTATAGACGACAGCGAGGAGAGCTTCTATTCTCTGCAGTGGGTTCTCGATAACTTATTCGGGTCGGGTTCTGATTGTGAATATATGCTCACCATCACCCATGTTATGGAGCCTTTCCCTCACTACGTTTTTCCTGGTTCACCTCATGGTACCTACCTACCTACGTACATCTATTATTTATTTAACTAATTAATAGTAGCTAGCTAGCTAGTAGTTTCTTTAAAAGAAATACAATTAGCTAGTAGTAATATATATGCTCCATCGATGATCAGCTGTGTTTCCGACAACGTCAATAATACAGTCTGTGAATAAAGCTCAAGAAGAAAATGCATCTGCAATACTTACTCATGCCCTCAACATGTGTACTCAAAAACAGGTTTAATTAATTTCATTTATATATAAATAATATAATTAATTAATTTCCTGCAGATCACATCATGATGATGAAATCAAAGTAATTGGTTTGATTATGCATGATTTGTAATTATTACTTGCAGGTAAAGGCGAAATCTACTATTGTTGAAGGAGATCCAAAGGAAATGATGTGCGACTTGGCCGACCAAATGCACATCGATCTCATCGTTATAGGTAGTCGAGGACTTGGAAAGATCAAGAGGTACTACTACTCTTATTCAACTTTGAATTTCATTCTATAAATCATCCAATTTATCCAAATAAATACAGTAACGAATTCTTATTTGGTTAGAATTAGTTAAGTTATAAATTGGTTATATATGCAGGGCATTTATAGGAAGTGTGAGCGAGTATGTTACTCACCACGCCAAATGTGCTGTTTTGGTCATAAAGCCCCCCAGAGATCACAACTAGTACTTCGATCTTTTTTTCAACTGCTCGATTTCAATTTCCTGTTTTGCGATTTCACTTATAATTACACAATGACCTCATTTTATATATTAATTCTGCAGAATGCTTTCTTATTACCTGCGATCGATATATATGAGCTCATAATTTTACGTCTGGGATACGTACGGAACAATTTCCTAATATAAAAACTTACCTCGCATTTCCGTAACCTTATATATTACTCCTATGTCCTAGCTCAATCATCATTTTAAAGTAACTACTCCAAACACAATGGTGGAGATATGAGACCATTCCGTACAAGAGTCACTCAATTATTTCAAAAATAAGATATATTTAACTAAATATTAATTTCAATCAGAATATCATTTTTCAAACAATTTTTTGTCTTTTTTTTTTCTTTTCAAAACGCCTCTCTGTATTCCATATCTATGATGGTTTTTTTAACAAATACGTACATATATAATACTCCATCTGTCCACCAAAATTGCTCACTTTTTTTTATAAATGTTTTTAAAAAAATCATATTATATTTATAAAGAATATATTTGGGATAACGAGTAAAGAATATATTTGTTAGATACTCAATCTTATTATTAAAGTAAAAAAAATATTTAAAAGTGAACTATTTAAATAGAATAAACGCATTTTTTGTGGACCTAAAAAAACAAGTGAGCACACTTTTGATGGACGGAGGGAGTAACATTTATTAAGAATTAATAACGTTTCAACTGATTTATTAATGCAATTAAATATTACTTTTGAGTGTTAGTATTTGAAAAAAAATATATTAATGTAAATATTACATGCATTTTTCTACAAAATGTTAATAAATTTGTTGAAGCTTATTAAATAATTATATTATAACTTTTTAATAAATGTAACTAGTATTAGTAGTTAAAAATTAGTCGCTAGTTTATTGAATATTATATGCTTTTCTACAAGCTTCCAAACCATTAATTATTTAAAACTTTAAAGTACTTAACTAATGGTATAATAAGAAGTATTAATATATTTGTATTAATTTAAAACGATATATGTCATGACTTGAAGGATTATCACAATAGTACTATTGCATTTTTATTTTCATGTAATCTTCAATTTTGTATGATGTGTACATGTGGAGTATTTGAACTTCATGCATAGAAAATTAAGTGAATTATTATTATTAAGGTATCCCATATCAGATGGAGAGATGGTCTTGGGTGGGCTTATAAGTCTAGGCAATCCTCTCACTTAACACCTTGGTTTTAAGTGTAGAGTTAGGCCTTCTTATATGGTATCAGATGCACTAGCTGCACCGTTAGGTATATAATAATGTTAAATATATATATATATATCCAATATACTGTTAAAAAAATCATTTCTCAAAAAATAATACAGAGTAATTAATTATTAAAGCTACATCAACTAAAATCTACTCCTAATAGCTACTCCCCAATATTGTTCTAAAAGAGTGTAATTAAGTTGTTTTCTTGAATGCATGCACATCTAATGAGAAATTCTTTCATTTCAAATCCATCAGAAATCGAAAGACAAACAAACACGGTACGTAGAGTCGAGTCAACAATAAATTGTGTATGATATTACATCTATTTATATGTAAAATGCAGAAAATCACGCTCATATTGATTTTAAACTATAGACCCTTATTTTAAATAACCGAAAGTTATTTCACCATGAATAAGAAAATAGTCTAAATGCCCAAATTTATATAGCTCGTTAATGGAAAAATATTACACGATGCAAATTCTTTGACTGGATGAATCAACCAGAATCAAATTAATTACTTATATATTATATATGTTACGTACATTCCTCTCAAGAGAAGAAAAACTAAGAAGAATAGTTAAGCTGCATTATTAATTAATTACTTATGATTTCATATTTTCGTTTCCATGCCTATAAAAATTATATTTTAAAATGAATTATTTAAAGATATTATATAGGAGTATATATTAAATTAATTTGTTTTAAAAATAGACAGGTAAGTTGGACCCGATGAATCCTCCCGTGGCGGGTCCAGGACCCGTGAGTTTTATGGCTGGGCAGGATCCAAAATAGGTGGAATATATCAAGTATAGTCTTTTAACCCTACTCATATTTATTTTTGGCCTTCATTTCATTTGACCACTTTTAAATGTAATAAAAATAAAGAAAAAAGAAAAAAAAATTCAAATCTCATATTTTTTCATTCTTCTTTTCAATTTCTATTTCAAATCTCATATTTCCTCTCATTATTCTCTTATTCTTCTTTTCAATCTCCTTTTCAAATCTCATATTTCCTCTCATTATTCTCTTATTCTTCTTTTCAATATATCTCTACACTTAAATTCTCTCATTTTTTTCTCATAATGTAATTGAAAGTTGGATTGAAGGTAAAAAAACATATTTCTATTATATTCATTTGTTTGATTTTGTTGGTATTTGATATTTTATCATAGTGAATTCAAGTGGATTTTTTTTTTTTAGGTTTACACCCAAAATTTTCGTTCAGGTTGTTTAGGGTTGTGTAGGGTTGTGTACTGGGCTTGTTTAGGGTTGTTTAAGGTTGTTTACTGAGGTTGTTTGAGGTTATTTAGGGTTGTTTAAAGTTGTTTAGAGTTGTTTACTGGACTTGTTTTAGGTTGTTTAGAGTTGTTTACTGGTCTTATTTGAGGTTGTTTAGGGTTGTTTAATTTGATTGTTTAATGTGGTTGTTTAAGGTTGTTTTGTATGGTTGTTCTTTTTTTTTTTAATCAATTAAATAAAAGAAGGCCATTTTTGTACAATATATTTTATATAAGTAAGATCATTTTTGATAAGTAGTAGTTTGTCTAGGCCATTTCTGAAATTACTCCTCCAAAATAGGGTAAACTAGTCCCAAACCCGTTTCGTTAGTGATTATATTTAAAATATTACTTCATCTGTTTCATGATTTTTTGAAATTTTTTTTTTTTGGTCAGTAAAATAGAATATATTGATCATCAAGTTCAATGGTTATGAGTAATTAATACCCTACATTTTGAATTCCTAAATGAGATAAGATTACACAGCATCTCCCCACTATCAGTTTGTGTCTATTGCATAGTAAGGGTTGCTTATCCAATCCGCAAATGTTGCAGTGCTATTGAGTAGATTCCTCTCTTTCCCCCAGTTCCATACATGCCTCTTGACTTCATCAAATAGACCTGTCTTCCTTGTTTCTGAAACACCACCACGTTCCTAGCCTTCCATATAAGCCATATAGAGCATTCCCAAATACATGTTGCTATTTTTCTCCCATTCTTTCCAGACATCAATCCAGCGAAATGCATCAAGCTGTGCGACGGATTCGAGTGCAGTTGAGATGCAGTGCCCATCCAGTTAATTATCTTCATCCATACTGGATATATATTCGGGCATTCGAACAAGATATGGCTTACCGTTTCAGGTGCTTGCTTACAGAAGCAGCAGTCGAGGGGCACCCCATCCGGTAATATTCCCCGACCTTGAAGGTTTGTCATCGTCGTAATTCTGCCCCAGATCGTCCTCCAAGCGTGTATATGATTTTTTGAACATGTATTGTGACATACAAATTTAAGAAACACTTCACCCGTTCCATAGATAACTTTGTGAGTGGACATACATATTAAAAAAGTGTAACGATGAATATGATTTTAAAGGAAAATTTTGTAAGCTTTTATATACTTATAAAGTAAATAAATGAGGTAACTTGTGTTTATGTATGTGACAAAAAATAATGACATTTTGTGTAAAACTGAGTAAATTGTTAGAGTATAGTTTATACATAATTTTCTATTTTAAGGGTGTGAAAGTTATTTTGAGACATTCGAAAATGAAAGCGTGAAAATTATTATGCAACCAAGAGAGAGTATGATTTTAGTGATGTGAAATAAAAGAAGAGTATTTCAAGTGATTTAGTAAAATGTGCATTAAAAATAAATGACAATTAAAAAATAAAATAATATTGTAAGAATATTAATTTTATGTGGTATTTTTATACTGAAAGTGTGGTAATAATTTTGAAAGAAAAATTGGTAAATAATCGCCTCACATAAGAAGTACTACAATTTTAAGATGGAGGGGATCTAATATTTTAAATTTCTTTTTGTGATAAATTCTAGAAGCTCTTATGTTGGGAAAATTAGTAAATTCCCCAAACCAAAAAAGATGAAAAGTAAAAGGGGCAATATATGCGCAATAATATTAAACAAATGTCGGTTAATCAGATGCTTCGTTCTAGCGTGTTCTCATTTGTAGAGAAAGGCAAGATCAACAATGAAATGCGGAATATATCTACGTGGCAAAATACCATTGGTCTATTAAAAATGCTACATTGTGCTCAACTACGTTTATCTGCTTCCCTAATCAATATTTTCTAAATCCCTAAATTGACCCTTGATTTTGCTAATTTTTCCGGCCGTATCCCATCGCAGCCAACACTGGAAGCTGAGAAGCCATTATATGTTTCTCTCTCTACCTCGAATTTTCTCTCTCCTCCCCCTCTTCTTTCTTTCTCTCCCCCCTCTCAAATTACATCCATTTCTCTCTGATTTATCGATCAAGCGGGTGCAATCCGTCTAACCATGACGATGATGACTCCTCGGCCGTTGGATGTAACTCCACTTTCTAATTCCTCCAATTTTTGGTTTATGCTCAGTGTCACACTTCCGTTGTATTCAGTCTGTAGATATGCATGCATAGCACTAATTCTCATAATTTGTTTGTCTTTATGCCTTCCGGGGATGAACTTTGCTCTCCGTGTATGCTTATTTGTTTTTTTGGGATTGAATGGCTGTGATCGACTAGGGTTTTGCTACCTAAAGGGAGGTTTAAGTAACTTAATTCAATCTGATTCTTCGAAAATTTACTTAGCTGAACCTGCTTGAATTAGTATAATGTTCAAATTTTGGGAGAATTATTATGGTTTAACCGGATCAAGCTCATATTTATTGTTATTTCTGTTTTTTTTTTTTTTTTGCTTTTAAAACTGCAGCAAGTAGAAGATGAAGAAATGCTGGTGCCACACTCAGATTTAGTTGAAGGTCCTCAGCCTTTGGTCGAGGGGCCACAGCCAATGGAAGGTGCTTCTCTCGCCTATGCTACTTGAATTTATGTTATTTTAAGTAAGATGCATGTGTGTGGAGTAGTTCCCTCTTAACCTATAATTTTATTTCTTGGAAGATTATACACTTTGTGGTTTCAATCAATGCCAATTGAAGTTTCCGAGGTTTTGTCTTTGTGTATTATGTTTTGATAGTGTTGTCAATTTGTTAGTGGCATCAGCGGAAAATGCTGGAACTGCGGAAAGTCAGGCAAGTGAGGAGCCACAAGCATCACGATTCACGTGGACAATAGAGAACTTTTCCCGATTGAATATTAAGAAGCTTTATTCGGATGCCTTCGTTGTTGGGGGTTATAAATGGTAATTTGAAGCTGCTTTTGGCTTTATCTTTTGTCGTCAATATTGATGCTAGTAGAATGGACATTTATTATGTTAGTTGGAATTAATAAAAAAGAGAATTATTTCTTATTTCATCATGCGTTTCACACTAGATTGCCTTGTTTACTTTTCTATGTTACTATGAGTTACTGAAAGCTACCAGTTTAATATTCAAACTGCATCCGATTTTGCAGGAGGGTGCTAATTTTCCCCAAGGGAAACAATGTGGACTACTTGTCAATGTATTTAGACGTGGCTGATTCATCATCGTTGCCGTATGGGTGGAGCAGATATGCACAGTTTAGCTTGGCTGTTGTTAATCAAATGCATAGCAAGTTAACAACCAAAAAAGGTACAACCCAGAACTGTGTGGTCTTAAATTCTTTTACGCAGCTTAAGATTGTCACATGCTATCTTTTTTTCTTTTCACATGCATGAACTTTAACACAGCTGCCTGGTCTTTCAATAGGCTTGTCTCGGCTACCCAATTCATTAAGCTTAGTATTTAGGACAAACTAAGAAAATGACAACAGAAAAAGGAAAAAAAAAAAAAAGATGAAGAAGTGGAGTTATGATAATTTCCCTTCTGCAACCACTTTTACCGTGTTCCTGGAAAATATGTTCTCTTTGGTTTTGTTCAGTTAGAATGATATCCTGCTTGAGTACCTGCTATGGAGTGGAATCTCAAATTTTGATGAGCCCTGTTGAATAACTTTCCTAGCTCACTGTTTGTCCTGATAGTTTTTTAAACATCAGTTTCAAGGGTTAGCTTGGTTAATCATGGAACACATCTTTAATCTCTTTTCCTCTTCTTGGTCTACCTACATTATGATTCTTGTGGTAATTTGACCGTTGCCATGGATTCCGCAGACACACAGCACCAATTCAACCAAAGGGAGAGTGATTGGGGTTTCACGTCGTTCATGCCTTTGAGTGAGCTGTATGACCCCAACAAGGGATACCTCGTGAATGATACATGTATTGTTGAAGCTGATGTAGCTGTACGTAAAGTCGTTGATTACTGGGCATATGACTCAAAGAAGGAGACTGGCTATGTTGGGCTTAAGAACCAGGGAGCAACTTGTTACATGAACTCTCTGCTCCAAACTCTGTACCATATTCCTTATTTCAGAAAGGTAACAATTGGTTTTCGTCATTCTAGTTCTGATATATTATCTGTTTGGTATATGAACTATGGTTAAGGAATCATGGAGTAGCCTCACTTCAAAATATTGTATCAGGCTGTATATCACATGCCGACGACAGAGAATGATATCCCTACTGGGAGCATCCCTTTGGCATTACAGAGTTTATTTTATAAGCTCCAATATCATGAGACCAGCGTTGCTACAAAGGAATTGACAAAATCATTTGGATGGGACACTTATGATTCCTTTATGCAACATGATGTGCAAGAACTTAACAGAGTTTTATGTGAAAAGCTTGAAGACAAGATGAAGGTACTGATGTCTGACAACATGATCTTCTCTAATTGTTTGATAGATATAATTATATTCTTTTACGCACAGGGGACTGTTGTTGAAGGAACTATACAAAAGTTGTTCGAAGGACACCACATGAATTACATCGAGTGCATAAACGTAGACTTCAAGTCTACAAGAAAAGAATCATTTTATGGTACTAATTGTTTCTCAGACATCCTTGCATACTTGATAAATTTATTTAACATGACTCCTTGTGGCAGACCTTCAACTTGACGTAAAAGGTTGTAGGGACGTTTATGCTTCCTTTGACAAGTATGTAGAAGTTGAACGCCTTGAAGGTGATAATAAGTACCATGCTGAAGAACATGGCTTGCAGGTATGTTGATGTTATGGTTTCATTGATAGAGTATCTATAATTTGTTTCCTTTTGAAGGTTTATGATGATGCACTGAGATAAATAGTTTCTGGTAAGATTGATAAAAGCTGGTATCTTGAGAGAGATGGAATGTGCAGTTTCAATGGAGGATGAGGACTAGGTCCTACATGGAGCTTGTCTGGTAGATAATATTTCATCATTCTAGTAAACGTAGAAAATTGTTACTAAAACTTTGATGATATAATATTCGTGGACTAGGCAGCAGATAGAGCATAGCCTCCGGCTTTCTATGTTTGACAATCCTAAGTCTCTTGAAATCGACTAAACCATCCTCCACCTTAATGTCTGTCAGATGTTCTTAGTTAGCTAATGTGCGTCTCATATTCAATTAGTTAGCAAATGCAGATAAATTCACTTTCTTAGAGGATGTGTTTTCCAGCTTCTTTCTAAATTTGTTATATAATCACTTGACGGGTGGGTAGTTGTTTGATAAATTAAAATTGTGATATATGCTTGGTGGTCAGCAAAATCATCTGCCAGCTTGTTACTGAAATTTAGGGTTACTGGGTCATCCACTACTGTCAGCATCAATATCTGTCTAGATCCATAAGGTAGAAGGTCTCTACAAAGATATAGGGAGGTTGGGTACTTGGGGGAGTTCATTATGTGATGGGACTATTGTAAAGAAAAAAGTAAGTCTATGGATAGAAAATTGTTCCTATTGATTTAATAAATTAAATTTTTTTAGTTAAGTTTCTTGACTGAAATAATTTTTTTGTATACTTTCTTAAGATTTTGAATTTCTCTGTTTTGTGGTCCTGAATTGGTGATTGATTAATGTAAGAATTGATCTCAATGACTGTTTCATCTGGCCTGAAGAATGTAATTTGAATCTTAGGATGCAAAGAAGGGTGTCTTGTTCTTGGATTTTCCTCCAGTTCTGCAGCTTCAGTTAAAGCGTTTTGAGTACGATTTTATGAGGGATACAATGGTTAAGGTGAGTAGTTGAAACATACTTATCTGTGTGTATTGTCTTACTGCTAGATTAGATCAATTTTGTTCCTGTTATGTATTTTGATATTTTCTGAATCCATTCAGAACTGTTCCCTAATCAACCATTGCAATTCTATTAGCCTCTCTTTTGTGCTTTGCTACTGGTTATTGCTTGCTATGTTGAGCTGTTCATTTTCAATTTCCACCTATACATTTCTTCTGAAAAGCCTTTTCCCATAGACAAGCTTCTACAGGAATTATGATATCGTCAACTAGTCTGAATAATTCAAATAAAACTTGGATGATGTTATTTTGATAAAGTTTAGTAATTAAATATTTGTCTTTCTTGCAATGCTGCATATTGCTGTGGTTGCAGATAAATGATCGGTATGAATTTCCGTTGGAACTTGATCTAGATAGAGACAACGGCAAGTATTTAGCACCAGAAGCAGATAGAAGTATACGGAACCACTACATGCTTCACAGGTTATTGTGCCATCTTTATGCTTCTCTCTCTCTCTCTCTCCCTCTATCTACCTGTCTATATATATTTATGGTTTCTTGTCTATCATTTCTGCATGATTTTGTCCCCATCAAGAAGGGGTGGGAACTATGAAGTTCTTAAATTGAAATTCTGATCTCCAAGTAGAAGCATGACTAAGAATTTGTAACACAATTCTCCATAAGAATGAGCTCCATTTTTATTTTATTTTGAAGTCTCGGGTATCCGGTCCAAGGACCGACTAATCCCGGGGGACCAGTCCCATCGCCCACTTGGGGGGGTCCCGTTTAAAGTCAGAGCTTTGCACTCTGTATGGACTGGCCCCATAGAAATTGTTTGCACCTTAGAGGAATATGATAGTAGCTCAGTCAAACTCATAATATAGGCCTGCTTTACTATGCTCAGTTTCTCATACCTCGGTTCTCTTACTCAAAAAACTTTTCATTTATTTATTTTTGTTTGCTCAACTGTGTATCATATAGATTATACGCAAAATGATGATGTAGCTAATCCTATTTTTTTTAAAAAAAATTTCAGTTTAGCTCAGGTATTGTTATTTTATGATAAAGTTCACTTTTTATAATTATATTTAGGGTGTGTTTGCAAACAATAGT
Source organism: Galeopsis tetrahit (assembly GCA_963675135.1). Classification (NCBI taxonomy): domain Eukaryota; kingdom Viridiplantae; phylum Streptophyta; class Magnoliopsida; order Lamiales; family Lamiaceae; genus Galeopsis; species Galeopsis tetrahit. The sequence continues at coordinate 90,536,034 of OY776122.1, forward strand.
GATTGATTCAAAGTGATTAAAATTTATTTTTGTAATAAAATTGAAAGTGGATAGTGTTTTAAAATTAAACATTTTTAATCAATTTTGTATATGTTGTGATGTTTGCAAAACAAATAGCTTCTTTATAATTTTACAAAAACACCCTTATTACATTTGGATAAGTAATGGATAAACATAAAATATTATTTAAATTGTGAGGGCAAAAATGTAAAATTGATTACTACAATGATGAGAAGCACATAGAAGTGTAGGGGTGCTTCACCAAAATCACTTTTAACAACTTAATTTAATCACTTAGTTGTGTTGCCAAACACTCCAAAAGTGATTATATTTTAAAAAAGAAGTGCTTTTAAGCACATACTTGTGTTTGCAAACACCCACTTAGCAAATCTCTTTAGCTGCAAACCAGAATTTAACACTTAATTTAGCTTGTTAAGGCTGCCCCTCTCTGCCGCCTTCCCAGTTAATTTTCCAGATGTGGTAACTTATTTGCCTACAACTTTGTCTTGCGTTTCCAATAATGTGGTATATATGAAATGCTTTATAGTGGAAATTGATTGTAGTTACTGATATCTGGACAGATGTGGTATAATGTTGTCTTCTTACTTATTTTGATGAAGATATATTGTACGTGGGTCCCATCAGTGGCAACACGCTGTAAATGTGTTTCTGTTGTTTTATCTGCAGCAAATTGGGAATACAGATTTTTTCCTCATATTGGCTTTCGTCTTAACCTTCTCTCTCTCTCTCTCTCTCTCTCCCTCTCTTCTCCCCATTGCTTCTTCTACAACAGTGTCTTGGTTCATAGTGGTGGGGTGCATGGTGGACATTATTATGCCTTTATCAGGCCAACACTTTCTGATCAGTGGTATGTTTCTTGCCTCTGAAGATTCTTTCTGTCATCTTGTACCCATGCTATTAATTAATCAATCAGATTTTACTCTTGTATACAAATTATAGTTTTATATTCTGTCTCATCCATAAACAATTTGAGACTTGCTTTATTTTTAATGATTCACTTTTCAGGTATAAGTTTGATGATGAAAGGGTCACAAAAGAAGATGTTAAGAGGGCACTAGAGGAGCAATATGGTGGTGAGGAAGAGGTGATGTTTCTTTCAGTTATAATTTTCAGTATGTCGTGCTCCCTTCTGTTATGTGCTTATGTTCCTTTTATTTGACAGTTGCCACAGACAAATCCTGGTTACAATAACACTCCGTTCAAATTTACAAAATACTCAAATGCATACATGCTTGTGTATATACGAGTGAGTGACAAGGATAAAATCATATGTGATGTGGATGAGAAGGATATTGCAGAACATCTTCGGGTAATTTAAGAAATTCTTTAGAATCGTTTCGATCTTATAATTGTTTCACATAGAGGTTGGTCATGAAGCATCACACGCCTACTTATTCCAGATAAGGCTGAAAAAGGAACAAGAAGAAAAGGAGGACAAGAGAAAATACAAAGCGCAAGCCCACCTTTATACCATTATCAAGGTTGTCATTTTGCATTTTGATGTAAAATTGATTTCTGCAATTCTGTAAGTGTACTGCTAAAGTAATTTATTAACGTTGACAGGTTGCTCGAGATGAGGATTTGAGGGAACAGATTGGGAAGGATATATATTTTGACCTTGTAGATCATGATAAAGTACGTAGCTTTCGTATCCAGAAGCAGATGTCTTTTAACCTCTTCAAGGTACCTTGTTTTCTTACTCTATTGCTTTGTCTGTCAAATTGTACAAGTCTTGTTCTTTTAAATGTTTCTGTGGAGAATACTAATTAATTTTGTGGTTTCTTATGAAGGAAGAAGTTGCCAAAGAACTTGGAATTCCAGTTCAATTTCAGCGTTTTTGGATATGGGCAAAAAGACAGAACCATACTTATCGCCCAAACCGGCCATTGACGCCCCAAGAGGAAGCACAAACTGTAAGCTGATTACTGCTTTCTAAAAAGATTTAGTGTGCCTATATATTAATGGCTTAGATTCATTTTTATCCCCTTCTATAATTTTGGTATCAAATATCCCCCAATACAAACAGAATCTTCAAATATCATCTCAAGTCAAAGAAAGTATATTAATTGGAGCACCTCTGTATTAGATAAAATTATAGATTCATAGCATCAATTTATTTTGCTCTATGTATTTCATAAATCTATTTTGTTTTCAAGTTCTTAAACTTTAGCATATTTTACTCATGCTGTGTAGGTTGGAGCATTGAGGGAAGTATCCAATAAGGCACACAATGCTGAACTGAAGTTGTTTTTGGAAGTAGAGTGTGGACCGGTATCTTCTTACGTTTTAGATAATTTGTTGTCTGCTTTTTAAAAGTTCCTGTTGGGGCGATTTTCGTTATCTCCTGCTTTAACTATCTATTCTGTGCTTAATATATAGGATTTGCAGCCACTTCCTCCACCAGAAAAAAACAAGGAAGACATATTGCTGTTTTTTAAGCTTTATGATCCCGAGAAAGAAGAGCTTCGGTATTTCTTTTCTCACATTGTGTTTTCTCCTTTGTCCCTTTTCATTTAATTATTTCTGCTATTTTACACTCCAAGTTTTCCAGATATGTTGGGAGGCTTTTTGTGAAGAGCTCTGGGAAACCCATCGATATCCTTGCGGAATTAAATGTAATGGCTGGATTTGCACCTGATGAAGAGATTGAACTATTTGAGGTTTGTCTATCAAAATACAGAATGTTTCGGAACACTCACTCACATATGTCATACCACACAAAGATCAGACAAACTTTCTTAAAAAAGTTATTAATATAATCTATCAACATTTCTACAGGAAATAAAATTTGAGCCATCTGTTATGTGCGAGCGCCTTGATAGAAGAGCTTCATTTCGATTTAGTCAGGTTTACTATTTTATTACACTTTTATTAGGCAATGATATCCTGCTATGTTAAGTGGATCCTGCTACTTATGCACTTATTCCCTCCCATCGCATCTCTTGCCCACAGATCGAAGATGGGGATATTATTTGTTTTCAGAAACGGCCTCCAGCTGAACGCCCAGAGCCAGTCCGTTTCCCTGATGTTCCTTCATTTTTGGAGTATGTGAAAAACCGCCAGGTTGATCACTTACTTCCTAGCATAATTGTTGTTACCAAGCTTGTTTCATGTAACTAAAACTTAAAATGCGAGCATCTTATGGCTCATTAACTGTTCATCAAAATGTCGTCCAGACCAATGAAATACTCCAACTTGCCAAAACACTCGTTTTTTGAGCATTTCCAACCAATTAAGCAGAGCTGTCTGAATTTATTCCAATAACCTATCTTAGCAAGGCGTTCTCAGCTACTGCTAGGAATTGTGTTGATATTAATTTGGTGTCTTGATTCTCATTTCTCTTTAGTTAAGGGTTAACTATGTGATTCTCTTTGTAGCATATAGCCATACTTTTTTAACTTCGTGCCTATTTGGTTTATTTATTCTCCCCAAGAAATGTTTGTTTGAGACTTTCTGTCACCTGTTTTTCTTCAAATTACTTATAATTATGTATTTGTTGTTTTGCAGGCTGTGCATTTTCGAGCCTTGGAAAGACCCAAAGAAGATGAATTTTGCCTAGAGTTGTAAGTATAACTGTATGCTAATATCTAGTTCGTTGAGGACAGTGATTTGGAAGTACTATTTTCTTTCAATTTTTTGGCTAAATTGTTTGTGAATGTATCTGTCATGAATCAACAGAGCAAAGAATCATACATACGATGATGTTGTGGAAAAAGTTGCACAGCGCCTTGGCTTGGATGATCCATCCAAAATCCGGCTTACTCCTCACAATTGCTATTCTCAGCAACCTAAACCCAATCCTATAAAGTATAGATCAGTTGATCATTTGCTAGACATGCTTGTCCACTACAATCAGGTACTGCCATATATTAATGTGTGTGTGTGTGCGCGCGGGGGGGTTGGGTGGGGGTGTTGCTCTTCGATTGATGCAGCTGATGGATTAATGGATTTTTTTTGTTTCTTATTATAGATTTCTGATATATTGTACTATGAAGTGCTGGACATTCCTCTTCCAGAATTGCAGTGTCTGAAGACACTGAAAGTTGCCTTCCATCATTCCACAAAGGATGAGGTACTGATATCATTATGCATTGCCTTGTGTTTTCATTATCAACTCAATATATATATGAGTTCTTTGACCTATGCCCTTTTCAGGCGGTAATTCTCAATATTAGGCTTCCAAAGCAAAGTAATGTTGGAGATGTTCTCAATGAGATCAAATCAAAGGTTGACTCTTGTTCTTTGGATTATGTCTTCATCTAAGATAACAATCTGATGATGACTGCATAAAATTGACAAGTTTCTCACATCTTTTGTATATCTTATTATAGGTAGAGTTGTCTCATCCAAATGCCGAGCTTCGATTGCTTGAAGTTTTCTATCACAAGATATACAAGGTAATGTTCTCTGATACAAATTTCTTGATAAGATCAGAAATTGTTGACTCCAAGGACTTGTAACTTGTTCACGCAAATTTGTGTTTCTCACTTGTATTATATGCACAAATTTTTTGTTAGAGTCAGATGCAAAATATTCAAATAAATGTCCACCTGAGTAAAATTATCTACAGTATTTGTGGTAATTTTCTATCTGCATCTCAATTTTGTAGATTTTTCCCATCCATGAGAAGATTGAGAACATAAATGACCAATACTGGACTTTGCGTGCTGAGGAGGTAAACCTTTTTTTTTCTGTACCTTATAACCCTCCTAACTCTGTTAGTATGATGACTAGATGAATAGATGATCACTGAAAATTGTGTTGCCAAATTGAGGAACAACAATCTTAACTACTCCATTTTTTATGTCGTATGTTACCTAATGGACATGTGCTGCTTATATTTAATATGGTTTTATTTATCTTAGATTCCAGAAGAAGAAATGAATCTTGGGCCCAATGATCGCGCAATTCATGTTTACCATTTCACAAAGGAGATTGCCCAGAATCAAGTGGTATTTCAACCTTCGCTTAATTCTATGTTTGCAATTTCATATGCTTATGATATTCAACTACTAACTAAATTATTGGTATTTCCCTGAACAGCAAGTCCAGAATTTTGGGGATCCATTTTTTTTGGTCATTCATGAAGGTGAAACATTAGCAGAAGTTAAAGTCCGCATTCAGAAGAAACTACATGTTCCAGATGAGGAGTTTTCTAAGGTATTCAGTACTACCTCTCTGTTTTACATAGTACAGTATTTTGTTTCTCGGACCTTTTCCTCAATAAAGTTCAAGGTCCAATTATACGTACTAATCAGTTCATGAATTTTGCTTCACTTGCTATAAGTTGCTTCGGTAAATAGAGTATATATAATTGCTGACTCATAGCCTGATCATGAGTTTTTGCTAAATAATGCACAGTGGAAAATTGCCTTTCTGTCGTTGGGACGTCCTGAGTATCTTGAGGATTCTGACACTATCTTCAATCGTTTCCAGGTCACATTTTTCTCCATCTCTGATTATATAATTATTCAGTTAATTTTTCTGGAATGCCAATTAAGATCGAGAAACTTGTATTATTTCTTCCAGAGAAGAGATGTTTATGGTGCTTGGGAGCAGTACCTGGGTCTAGAGCACTCTGATACCACTCCTAAAAGAGCATATGCTGCAAACCAGGTAAAAATGCATCTCTGTTTATATATATATTAATATTAAAAGTTTACTGTAAACCCAGATGTATTATTACCCTCACATAATGCATAGAGCATAGTATCCTTGAGCATTTTAAAGCTAACTTCATCTTTCATAATAATTGCAGAACCGCCACACATTTGAGAAGCCGGTGAAAATATACAATTAAATTGGGTTTTATCTTTATCTGAAAATGCCTATATTTATGCGATGACGAGAAAGAAGACAAAAACCCGGGACTGTGGATATCGGAAGGAGAGTTGAGGCAAGAAAGAAGTCTAGATTTAGTATCGTTCTTTCCCAAAGGTTATGGTGATATTTTTCCCTATTTATTTTTGCATTTGACATGGATTCAAAAGGTAGCTCCATTCTCAGATGTATGCTGGTTTTTTGGTCGGGGCAGAAACTGTTATATTATCCCATGCATAGCAAGATTTTGGGTTATGGGTTTGTAAAGTGGGGGCTTATAGTTAGCATTTGTCCGTGTCGTTTCTGTATACTCTACCTTTCGTCGTTTTTGTCACCTTTTTTATATCTCTCTCTTTTTGATGTAGTTCATAACTTACATAAATAGGGGATCTGGTTGTAAAAGAAACAATTATGTATGTTTTCAGTTAGTTAATCATTATAGTCCTTAATATTCAGTGATTCTCTCTATGGGGCAGCATAGAAATTCACATGTTATGAGGAGGTACGAGGTGTTTCAAAATTATTTTCATTTTGATGCCCTAAATTATTCTAATAAGAAGATGATGTCATTTGTCTTCTTTGTGGTTACTTGGTTTGACCTAAAATTCTCGACGAAATTTGTCGATGATATTATTCAATTCATAAATACCTAGATACACTTAATCTCTTTAAGTTTGACGGATGTTTGACCGGATCATCAAATATAAAATTATTCAAACTATTTTACACCACAATTCAAACTCATCTTTTTTAACACTTTATTCATACAACATTTAATAAATTATTTCTTTTATAATATAATAATTATATCTATTATTAATTCGTTATAATATTTTTGCAATATTTAAAAAATATATACTGTTATTTAATATTAAAAAATTCATAACTATAATAAAAAATTACCATAGACTTAAAAAAATAAATATACTGGTTCAGAGAGATAGGAACTTTGTTCAAATTCGTAGAAAATTGAGAATTTTGATAATATTGAGAAAATTGGGAATTATCAATATTAAAAAACAATTGAAAATTTTGTGAACTTGACTGTTTTTGAAAGTCGTGATGATAATTGAGATCATTTGGATCCATGTTAGAAGAGAAAGTGTATGAAATTGTGATCCAAAATATATCAAGATTGATGTCTATTTATAGAGAATTTAATTTTATGAATTTTACTTTTTTTTTTTATTAAGTAGATAAGTGAAAATCAGAAATTATCAAAATAAAATATAACCGACGAGTAAAAATTTGACATGTGGCATATTTGGATTTTTTTTTAGGATAATTTATAGAGAATTTAATTTTATGAATTTTAGTTTTTTTTATTAAGTAGATAAGTGAAAATCAGATATTATCAAAATAAAATATAACCGACGAGTAAAAATTTGACATGTGGCATATTTGGATTTTTTTAGGATAAAACATTAACCCACATGGCACACACTTGCTTGGTTGTAAGATGGGTTGTTTTTGGTTGCCCATCAACCATGGTCGTTCAAAATTTTCAATTTTCCTTTTATTTATTTTTTGTCCTCTAGCTGACGACCTGGGCGTATCCCAAGCGATAAACATGCCCTTAGGGTTGGATTCTAGTTGAAGCTTAAATGAATGTGATCTTTCATCTTTTTCTCTTTGATATTACTAAAATTAATTTAGCATCTCAAATACTTCAATACTTTGGGGGTATGTTTGTTGTTTCAAGAGTCGAGACTATCATGGCTATATTTTGTACTTTACAATCTCAAACTTCCACTCAAAGTAGGTTTTGAAATCCTATTAATCTTACTTTATTAGAATTTTCAAACACTATAACTTCAAAAGTCGGGATATTTCTCGTCCCCTATAATCCCGAAACATACCCTTGGAGTCTGATGGATAAGAGATAATGTGCCATACTTTTTAATCATATTTTTTCTTAATCAAGAAAGAAATTGCCAAACAAAGGAAGAGAAATATGGAAAAGCTTTGGTCGACTAGTTATCTGTAGTTTTATTTGCCAACACATACATTTGCTATATAGGGGAATTTGTCTTTTGCTTGAAAAAACTACATATAAACTAGATTAAAGTAAAATCAACGGTACATCAACCCACACAAAGTGCATTATTTAGAAAACCGAAATATAGTGTATACCTACTGATATTACTAATAGATAGTCTATATGACTCTGTAGCAGATCACACCTTCATTGGTCTTTACACACAACCGGTTCATTTTTATGAGCAGCAAGAGGTAAGATCTTGCTTTATAACCTGCATAAGATAAACCCCAACTTAGTACTCAAAATAACTCTTCTTGTGTACCAAATGATGCAAATACAAAAGATCTAATATACTTGTGCTGCAAATAAGATAATGGATATAAATAGATCAGATAGTTCCCCAGTGAGAAAAATGGATGTATCTATGTTGAGCTGAACAGATATTTATGATTCTTTTTATCCCAAAAACCAGAAGGACCTAATCAAGATGCAGAGCAGTAAATATTTATTCAGGCTTTTGGATTGGAGAGCAGAGCAATTATAAACTCTAAAATCACAGTGAAATACATACCCAGCCCTAGTGATTCAATTTCGTCTTGTCCAAAGGTGTCTGCATTTATCTTCTTTGCCCGTAAGTATGACTTCATTTTTATAACTGCATCTTCAAGATCCTGCATGGAGCACACGTTAGAAGTTTTTATAAGCAGAAGCAGCTGATTATCACTGCTAAAGAAATTGGCATTTTCTTTTCTTTTATTTTATCATAGAGGTGCATTAGCATTATGATGATATATAGAGCAATGCAGTTAGTATATTATTTTCACTACACTTTGCAATGCTACATCCCTACATTTCATACAGATAATACGTAATAGTTCAGCTGCAGATATTGTAGATTAAATGCAGAACAATTTCAAATAGTAAGTCCAAAGAAAAATGGAGAGATGCATACAGTTCATCAACAACTTTTGCACACATGACATCTAAACATAAATACAGCTAAACAAATATATCATACCTGCCAGGATACCAAACCCTTCATGTGTTTTGGGAGACTTTCATAATCCTCTCTTGTGACATTCAATAGTAGCTTAGGATCTTCATATTGGTTCATCTCGTCTGCTGTTTCTTCCAGATACACTGTAAACAAGTTTAGAATTGTGTATATCATGCTTCCATTAGACTTGTAACAAGCACAACTTACAAAAGTCAAGAACTATCTCACCTTCCATCTCACACTCAGGCTCAACCATCTCAACACTGTTATCAGCTTCACCACATGCACGGTGCACATGAAAAAATATCAGCGTTTTTTCAGAAAATAAATTATGCTCATCTGTTGCTGGAAATCAATCAACTCACCTTGATAAGCAATAGTTTCAAGGGAAACATCGGAAATCCCGAAGTTTTTTAAACTCATTGAATCATCAAGCCTATACATCATAGGTCAAGCAAAACAAGCATCCTTCTTCATAAAAAAAAATATCAACCTTACTGCAAAGTGCTACTGAATCTCTAATACTAGTAAATTCAAAGGATACAAGGTATCCTCATATGCAATACCACTCCTCTTCAATCCATTGTCGCTTCCCGGAGACAAAACATCTGATGCACAGTCATCTACGCCATCTTCCTCATCAAAATCAACTAAGAAACAAAGCAAAAATAAATAAAATGAAATTAGATAACTACATAGCGAAATTGAAGACTGCAAAGGGCGGGGGAAATGAAATAGAACAAACGTGGAGGAATGTAATTGGAGGAGGAACGGAGATACTCCTGGAGGTCGAAAATGTCAGATTGATTCTTGTTGAGGACCTCTTTGCAGTGTCCTAATAACTCCTCAAACGATACAGTAGCAAATGACATGGATTCCAGCATGTTTAGGTCATCACCGGCGGCGGATACTCTTCGATTAACACTTTGAAGAAAAGTTGTTGAAGCAGAATCTATGAATGGAAATTCATGGGAAATAGGTAAAAAAAATCCCCAATGCTGCTCTTTATAATTAATTAGTTAGAAAGATTCGAAAGGAAGCATACCCAGGGGAATAGGGCGGCGGTCGACGGACTCTTTAAGAGCGGAGCAGTTGCTTTGGAGGTGGTTGCAGAATTTCGCCACCGTATTGCACAATTTTCCGATGGATTCGTCCATGGCTTCTTTGCCTCTCTAATCCTCCCTCCAAAGCAAATATGAATAAATTTGAAATTATATTCAGTTCTATACGTTAGTTAAAAATGTTAAAAACAAAGCGCCCGTAGCCCGTGTAGGTGGATAGACGCAACGCAAATATGAGTAAATTTGAAATTATATTATCAATTTTATACGTTAGTTAAAAATATTAAAAATAAAGGTGCCTGTAGCTCAGTGGATAGAGCGTCTGTTTCCTAAGCAGAAAGTCGTAGGTTTGACCCCTACCTGGCGCGCGAAAGAGTGTCTTTTTTTTTTTTTTTCAAATTTAAACATGTGTTTTTTTAGGGACAATTATGATTTTCATATACACTATGATTTAGATTTTCATGTACACTTTACTTTCAAATCATTGCATTTGTAAAAATGGATTTCTGAATTTGTTCCAATAACTTTTCTGAGCAGGGTTTTCTCAGCTACTGCTACAGAAATTGAATTGATATTAGAATTACACTTGGGATTTAGTAAAATCAGTTATGTGCCTCTCTATGTAACATACAGTCTTGAAAGGGAGTACACATTGAAACATCTATTTATTATATCATGACATCGCTGATACACAGGTCACATATTTCAACTGGAAATGGGATAGACAGAAAAAAAAAATTAGTATGTTGTGACATTCTGGAAACAATGGGGTTGACAGAGGCAGTCGATGGCATGCATCAGCTTTCTCCTCGGACCAACGGCATCTGTGCCCATATCTTTAAGCTTTTGCATGGTAAAATTTGCCAGCTGAAATTTGTTCACACTTTTCATCTGAAAAATCTTGACAAAACGAGCAAGGCCAAGAGAAACTAACCAGTTCTCTAACCCTCCTGCCTTCTTAAGTTTCTTCTCCAGATACCACATTCTCATCCTTTGGTTCATGACTACACTGCTATTAACAAACATCTTCATCCGTTGACTACCTTTCGAAGGTCTAAATACATCAATACCATTGTTAATATCTCTATGACTATGAAGTGGAGAGTTGTCGGAAGCAATCCTATGAGATGAGCCTGATGGATTTTGGAAAATTAAATTGGGTTCTGAAGGAGGTTGAATAGCTGATTCTGGAAATGACACGGATTTTTCTGGTTTGTTTAGTGATTGCTTTGAGGCAGAGATTTCCAATGGATATTGCAGCTGGGAGTTGATTTTTTTGGGCGATTGGGAGTTATCAGTAGTTCTTGGTTTTTCTTGTAGATGACACTCTCCTAGTCCAACACTAGGTGTAGTTGAGTTCTTCTTATTAGGCAATGGGGGGATTATAATAGTGACTCTCTGCTTCTTGATAAATATCCAATCTTCTTCATCAGGTTGATCGACATTAGGGGAGCCTTGATTCTGATGCTTCTTTGTAGGACCAGAACGTTTGTGCCTCTGTTTCAGCTTCACCATTATCTGCACAAATTGAACCATTTTCAGGAATAAAATTCTAACTCAGAAACCGAAGAAACACAGTACGTGTGTGTGTTTTTCTTTTACATATTATCATGAACAGATACGAATTTATCTAGTGCTGACTGGAAATGGAACTGCCAGAGTTAATATCAAATGCTAAATCAAATAGGTGAAAGAAGCATCTCTGCTTTATTATCTAACTAAAGGAACAAAACGTGAATTGTGTTAAATAGTCCATCGCAGTCATTAAAATATTACACAGGCGTTTTTTCTTGATTTACTTGAGAAATGATGAAAAGGACGAAAGAAAGTAAACCACTTAAAATGAAGGATAAATGATAAAGTACTGATGTTTCACACTCATTTCTAGCTGTTCTTGAATCTCATAATAAGCAAAGCAAATCTTAATCTATCTAGCATTAGTTGACAAAGCATGAGAGAATAGACATTATTATCTACCAAATAGAAGAAGAAACGAGGTTCAACGGGCCAATTTTTTTTCCTCCCGGATGCAAAGAACTGACATGACACAGAAAATGCCCCAATTCTTCTTCTCTTCGGCCACTAAATTCTAATAATACCATCTGAAAGATCAACCATTTCAAGATATTCCCTTAAATTCCTTTGTCCATATGTTATACCCCCATGAATATATTGCTTAACTTCTATGAGCGAAAATCTCTGTTACAAGATTCTCTTCGGCATAGCAGCTAACATTTATTACAGAAATTGGAAAAGAGAAAGTCCATATACAATTCAGCAACACGAGGTATTATCCTCAGATTATAAGAACAAATTTGAACACTAACAAGAAGTTGGAACCATTTGAAAATTTCAACCACTTTTTTTTATCTATTTCAAATTACAAGATCTTGCTTCTTCTTTTGGTTATTATCCAAATTATAAAATCCAACTTAGCCTCAACGCCTTTCATGATTTTCCATAAACATGAAAAGGAATCCTTCTAACTCTTTCACCAACTCAGCCATTTGGCAAGGAAATCTAGACTACACGCCCAACTATTATTCCTTCATTTGAGTTTCCCCTAATCTATAAACTGGACCCTAATCATAGTCCTCAATAACATTAAGTAAGCAATTAGGGTTAATCATTTGATCTTGGTACGAAAATATATCCGTCATCAATCCTCTCCGAGTTTAAATTTATCCAATACGTAGATGAAAAACTTGAAAATCTAAACTCAAAGTTGATAATCAAAACAAGGAACGGCGGTGTTCCTGTGAAGATGTGATAATTTCAATGCTTATAACACAGTAAAATTAAAGTAGAAGAAAACCAACCTGATGAGGAGAAAAGTATTTGGAGTTAGCGAGGAGTGCAGCTCCGAGCAATCGCCGGTCGATCAATTGCCGTCCGATTGGGTACTAATTCATTTAAATTTCAACAGCGCGTGTGGTATAAGTGTGTACTATTACTACTAATTTAGTAATTCACTATCCTCGTTCTTCTTTTATTTTTGTTTACAATAGAGGAGGATGCAATTTTAATTTTACCTTCGAATGGAAATATTTATCAAAATATTACCCTCAAAATGAGTCGCCCGGTTTCATCAATATACTTTTTAAGAACATAGAATAGAATTTAGTAATTGATAATGTAAAATAAAGAAAGGTAATTTAACAATGTTTAAAGTAAAATGTAGATAAAAAAAAAATTAAAAATATATATATATATATTAACAGAGTATTAATTTTGGGAATTTTGCAAGAGTGGACGCTTCATTAACCACAGTTTTACCCACGTACTTTTTAAGAACAGATGGGTAGAATTCAGGTTGTTTGTCTGGTTTGCTTTGATACCATGAAAATTTTCATCTCATATAAAAGTCGTTTGAACTTATAAAGAGGGTGAAAATTAATTCTTGTATATTAATTCAATGTAACATAAAGAAAATGTAATTTAGTAATGTGTAAAGTAAAATGTAGATAAAAAAATTATAATTTTAAAAATAAAATAATGTTGAGAGAATATTAATTTTGCGATGCTTCATTAACGAAAATATGCGAGTTTCAAATCTGTGACCTTATACCTAGGTAAGGATGTTGTAATCGTTTGGGCAGTAGTTACTTTGATAAAGACTTTCGGTTTGAGTAATACATGTTGGTTTGACATGTGCATTAGTGTGTACGCTGCATACTATGCACATGAGACCAACTCAATTTTATATTAAATATTTTGAAACTCTCTCCATTCCTTACTTAAGGATTCACAATTTTTTAGCACATATTTTAATGCATGAATCATTTAGTATTATGGAAGATAAAATAAGAGTAACTTTTTAATTTTATGAGTAGTAAATATGTATTTAGTATAAATAAAGTGATGACATTGATGTGATATTTAAATATTTTGAGAAAATAATTTTTTTTTTAACTATGTAACACCAAAAATTAAACAATTTTGAACACTCCTTTACGTTTGAATTGAATTTTTATTATTTAATTCGGCTTATGATTGTGCTCGATAACCTTTTTTTTTTAATATTGAAAAAGGTTTCGATTATATACACAGGCTTATTGAGGAAACTCACTGACTAAACAAACACATCGTGAGATGTGTACGCCCATATGAAAAATCTAAAATATTTTCCATTTTAAATCCTAATTAAACCCTTTATTCTTATTTCTTACTATTTTTCAAGCACACCACCTCCTTCCTCCAATTGGTCGCCGCCCACCTCACCTCCTCCTTCCCCTCCGAAGGCCGTCGTCGCCTTTGGCTGTTGCCTCCCCGTCACGTTGCTCTCCTTGTCGCGTCACCCTGCTCCCTTCACGCGCCCCTCCTCTCAGTCCCACCGCCTGCAACCATCTGCCCCTAGCCCGTCGCCCCCTATTGGAGTATATACACACAGCAACACATGCATTGCATGCACCCTCCTCCGACGCCTTTGGCCGTTGCCTCCTCGGCCGCGCCGCCCTGCTTCATTCGCCATCCCTCCTCTCAGCCTTGCCGCCACCGCCTACAACCATCTTCCCCCAGCCTATCGCCCACCTTCTCCTTCCCCTCCCCGTTCTGTCCCATCGCCCAGTCGACGCGTACGCTGCCTCCGGTAAGTTTAGGGTTTAGAAAAAAAATTAATCCTAAATTTTTTTTATTTGTCCGAAATTTTTTGCCGAATTCAATTACTTTTTTTTTTCGAATTTTTGTATTTGTTCGAAAGATTTTGCCGAATCCAAGAATTTTTGTATTTTTTCTGGAAATTTTTGTTTCTTACTCCCTCCGCCGCGTGATTACTTGCACACTTTCCAACGTCCCAAAATTACTTGCACACTCTTAATATGGAAAGACCCCACAAAATTAATACCTTCCCAACATCATTTTATTTTTAAAATTGTCACCTTCTTTTTACATACATTTTACTTTACACCTCATCATATCTACTTTACACATCACCAAATTATCTAAAATACCTCTCATTTATCTTACATCACCAACCACTAAATTCACTTTTCTTAAAAATTGTACCGGTCAAACTATGCAAGTAATTTCGGGACGGTGGAAGTACAATTTTTGTTGTTTTGATTGTTGGTTTTTTTTTTTTTATATTATGGTGAGAGTGGAGACTATTCTTCCGTGAAATAAATGGGTGTACTCATTTATCGTTTTTTTTTTCCCAAAATTTGATTAAAGAATATATTGAACATTTTACATACCCTTTTATTTTATTTTTTTCCCAGTGAGTGACCTCAATAAGTCTGTGTGTATAACCGTGGGGGTTGGGGTATATACCCCACCAGCTTTGTTTAATACACTCTCCCGATACATATACTCCCCTTAAAATATGCTTAAGATAGATGCACTCCTCCTGAATTACCTATTATACTCCTTTCTCTTAAAATTATATGTGATAAATACACACCCCTATAAAGTATAAACCATAATTTTCATTCTTTCTTCTCCCCCTTTCTTCCTCTCCACCCTTTCTTCTTCCCCACCCTTTCTAAACCTTAAAACCAATTTCTTCTCCAACCTCCTCCTGCCGCCCACCACCGCACGCCGGCGTCCGTCGCCCTCCTGCCCACCACCGCACGCCGGCGTCCATCGCCCTCCCTCCAGCGCTCGCCGTCGCCCCCCCGCTCACCACCGCACGCCGGCCGCTCCATCTTCTTTCTTTTTTTTTAATTGTTCCCCAGCCATAAATCCAACCGAGCCTCCTACCCCAGAAGCCAGTCACCGTTCCCCCCAAGTCCGCCGCGGCCCTCCCTCCAGCGCTCGCCGGCGCTGTCTTTTTTTTTTTTTTTTTTTTTTTTGGTTTTGTAACAAATTAAGCGGCGGCGGCGGCGCCCTCCCCCAGCGCCGCCGCCTCCGCATCTTCTCCCGCCTTCCGCCGCCACAAACCCCACCCAAGCCAGCCGCCGCCGGCGAAGAAACAGGTTTTTTTTTTTTTTTCGACTGTTTTGGGTCGCCCAAATATAATCTCATCGACAATAGTTTGTCGATGAGAGTGTTTTTAGGCAATCCAAAATGGCCGAAAATCATAGTTTTCTTAATTTTTTTTTAATATTTTCTTTCGAAACACCAGAGTCGACCGGAGTATTTTTGGTCGACAAACCAGATTCGACCGGAGTATTTTTGGTCGACAAACCAGATTCGACCGGAATATTTTTGGTCGAATCTGGTTTGTTAAAAATATTAAGATTTTTATTTTGTTTTTAAGTTTGTTTTTTAATTTCTAAATTTTTTCTGAAGTGGTGCGGGTGGCCGCCGGAGGAGGAGGGGCGGCGGCCAGAGTGCCGCGTAAATTTTGTGGGAGGAGCGGCGACCATTGTTGTGCCTAATTAGGGTTATTGTTAAAATTAGGCTAAGGTTAGTTTAATTTTTGGGAGAGTGTATATATCCTTTGTATTTTATTGTATTTTATTATAAGGGTAAAACAGGTATTTTGTATGAATATTTAATTAATAAAAGGGGAGGGGGAGTGTATTAAACAAAGCTGGAGGGGTATATACCCTAACCCTAACCGTGGCCATGGAAAAAATAATGTAGAATTAAAGACAAGTCCCAACAAAACCCAACAGAAAATTGAAAATGTTTGGGCCGTACTCATGACACAGGGCCCAATAAAACGGGTTCCATTTCTGTTGGCCCAACGTATATTAAACCTTTGGCGTTCTGTCCAAGAAAGAATCTTCCTCATTTTCTCCATTATCAGTTTCGAGAGAATTTAATACTGGTAATCGGTGAGGTGAGGACACGGATCTGTTTTCTTCATCGGTTACATTGATAGTTTCATCTAAATTTCGATTTCTCTCTGAAGTTTTTAAATTCTAGCAATGGCGATGATGCAGATGAAGGTTCTCGGCTGTCTCATATTCGCGCTGTGTCTTCTTGTACCTCAGCTTTCTGCCAAGTCCACAGAAGTTAAATACTGCAGTATGTTACACATTTTTCCCGGATTTAAGTTTATCTGCTCCCTCTCGTGAATATTGTTACCACTACCAGATCCCCCCGTTGTTTGTGTTTTTGTACTGCTATTTTGACCTGATATAGTTCCAACAACGTTTTTTCTTTTTCATTTGCTATTCTTATCAATTGACAGAGGGATTTGAGATTGTGATAGTATGAATGTTATGATTATGTTCATTATATCTTCTGAAGAGTACATAATTGCATTTAGGTAGCTTCTGGGACTTGGATTGGACTGTTAGTCATTTAGCTGATATTTTATACTGTATTTTAAAAGAAAGTGAAAAGGATAACTAGACAAATGAATTGCATATTTGCAGAATGCTTGCCTTTATGACTAAAATGATAATGTTGTTTGTTGTGCCAATAAATTGCAGAAAAAAAGAACTATCCTGTGAAGGTCACTGGACTAGATATTGATCCATATCCAATTTCCAAGAACAAAAATACCACATTCCAAATTTCTGCATCCACAGGTAACTGCTTTGGGCTCAACCTTATATTTCTCTTGATGTTGTTATCCTGCGAGAAATTTCATAGTAACTATATAGTTGGTTTTTTCAAGAACTGATTTTTGTATTGTTTAATTTGTTCTGTATTGTTCTGCATGTCTCCTTGTTTTTCCCTCCAATAGCTTGCTTATACTGTTTGATGGACTTGTAAGCACTATGCAAGAAGATACCATTACCTTAAAACAACTCTTGGACGACTATTGCATGCTATATAATTTAAATCTGTGGCAATAATCTTTAGTAATTTCGTCTGTCTCAATCACTGCACTTATATGGTGGGGACTAGATGTGTGTTAACATCATAATGGCTAAACCGCTTGCCAAGTTAGTGATTTATAAACTTAGAAAAGGATCTGTTTTCTTCTCGATGTCTCCCTTTTGGAATTATTTGGCTGGGTTAAGGAATCCAACTCTTGACTGAAAGAGCATGTTTTGGGATGCATTATCATGAATAGTTCCGTATCCTTTTACCGATGTTTGATGGAATATCAGAAATTCAATGTGGGGTCTCAGTTGTTTGTTAGTTTACGTGTATCTTTGCATGTTAGTTTCACTTGAGTTTCTGTTTTTCCCCCCCTTACTCCTTTAAGATATAAAATGCAATATATATTTCCACTAGTTGAAAGAGATACTAAGCATTGTAGTAAATGTTACTTCATGCAGATGAAGCAATATCCGATGGGAAACTTAAAATTGATGTTACGTACATTTGGTTTCATGTGCGCACTGAGGAACATGATCTTTGTAAAAAGACGACGTGCCCCATTTCTGTTGGTGATTTCGTGGTCTCTCACTCCCAGGAGTTACCCGGATATACACCACCTGTGAGTCATTGACTATCATGTTGTTTAAGTACCATGTACAGTATAGTGCTTTGTTGAAAGCTTAGTATCTTTAAGGGGATAAATGAAAGTGCTACAAAATATCAAATTTATTTACTCCTATTTATCTGAGATCTTAATAATACCAGTTGGTTGACTCTTTAGATGGGGTTTTGACATGGTGCAGGGTTCATACACACTGGAACTGAAAATGTTGGATGGGAACAATAAGGAATTGACTTGCATCACTTTTGACTTCAGCATCGGATTTATTGCAGATGACAACTTGGCTGTGGCTGATATGTAAATGCTTAAGGATGTTTCCCTGGTTTTATGCTAGTGTATAGCGACTCTCTGTTTTATATGCGCTCTACTTTGTTACTGCTTATCCTTTGTATCTGTATGTATAATAATGATAACATCAAAACTCTTATTATGAACCTTGTTTTGAGATCATGATTTTCTACTTTGCTACTTGATGCAAGTCACCAACGTCCCGTTTTCTGTATTCACTCAAGTTTTCCCCTAACGGAAGAGGGATTCCTGGCCATTCATAGAGCTGCTCATCTCATCCCAGATGTTGTCAAAAGGCATGAAACCATGCAAAAAACTTGGAAGACTAAGCTTGTTTTTAATACTCCCTTCGTCCTGCAATTGCTTTCACACTTTTCTTTTTGGGACGTTCCATAACTTTCACACCCTTAAAATCAAAAACCCTTTATAAACTCCAACCTCACAATATCCTCAATTTTACACAAATGTTATTACTTTTTCTCCACACTTACACAAAAGTCAACTCATTTCTTTACTTTTTACATAAAGGTTTACAAAATTACCCTTTAAAATCTCGACTAAATTCACTTTTCTTATTTTGTGTGTCACTCTACATGTGAAAGTACTTACATACATAGATCTCAAGCTGGACCATAGATCTCAAGGCTCGAGAGAGAAAGCCTGGTCTAATAAGAGCTCAGTCTGAACACATACACGAATCGGCCTAACCCAGTCCGAGTCTGATCAAATTCGAGGGAAACATACATTAACGGGTCGGAACAACGAGCTTGATCCAATCTATTTGATAATTCTAGATATATATATATTATTTTATAATTAAATATTTTTATTTATTTTAAAGTAATTTTTTTTATTTGTAATTGTTTATTTATTACTCCGTAATAGGAGTACTAATGTTACTTGAAACATTGTTTAAAAACTAGTCTTATAAAACTTCATCATAATTAATAGTCTAAAAAAAAATCATCAACATATAACTTAGAAAAAGCTTTAAAATCTAGATTCCTAATGATCAACACCAAAACAGCAATTAATAAACAAAAAAATGGCAAGATGAAAACTAAAGTATAGGATCCAATGAACGAAACGAAGCAATCATTGCGTAGAGAGATTTTCAATTACTGAAAAATATTTGTTCAAAGATGCGATACAAATGGAGGAAACAGAGGAGTATGTATATAGTATCTGTTCTGTTCCACCGCAAAACGACAGCGTATGTAAAGACTGAAATCAACAACTGATTTATCGTGCGCTCGTCTTCTTTACGTGACTTGGTGGTGACAATCAAGAAAATTACAAGAAATGCAGCAGCTAGTATTAGTGGGGCAGTATGATGCGGGAGAAATAAAGGTTTTCAACATACCTATAATAACCAGTAAAATCCCCTTGAAGAACCTTTTTCATTGTACCTTTCTCCTGATTATAGACGAATAAGCCACGAGATTCCTTATAATAAAGAGAATGTATTTGAACGAGAATATCACCGTTGTCACAAAAGTAGAAAGGCCTCGATTTAAAGAAATGATTAACTTCATCTCGATGAAACTCCATCATCCTATAAAGATCTGAAAGGCAACTCACGTACTCCATATCGATTATCTTCATCCATGAATCCTCCATCTTCAACCAACACATAAACTTGCCGTTACAATTCATCCCCACGCACAATTTCCCCTTCAAAACACTCAAATCCACATTGTGACCCCTCTGCCCCACCTCAATTCTTGGTTCAATCATCTCCAAATACTTCTCCGTCGATAAATTGAAAGAAACAACCACCCCCGAATTACTTCTGAAACCAATCCAATGAAGTGATCCGTCCAGATACACACATCTACCGTTTGGATCAAGAAACCCGGGAAAACACTCATCAATCTCTCTCCAACAATTGCTTCTCAGAGAATACAATACACCCCTCCTTTTCTCCGAAATAATCAACAACTTGTAATCATCTCCGTTACAATCATAACCCAAACCCAAACAGAGAGAGCGCCCAACGGGGTAAGGGACTTTTCTGTAAATTGACAATGGAGGGTCCCATAGATACAGTGAGTAATCAACTTGCACACACCATAGGTCGTCGCACGTGGCCACCACGCGGAACGGCTTCCCCCCAAAAGGGCACACGATTTCTGTTGCATTCTCCATCGGGTTTTCAGAGGAGGGGGCGCATAAGAAGACAGTGGAAGACGAAAGGCTTGTCATAATAATCCTGTCGACGCTACGATGTCGTTTTACGAACCCTAAATCGAAAATCATGGAGCTCCATGTTTTTGAGACGCGAGACAAGGAAAACAGGGATCTTACCGGAAGCCTTAAAAATATTTCCTCCATCACATCGGCTGGGATGTGGAGGCGCTCCTCTTCCTTCTTGATGCAGGCGGTCTCCACGGCAGATAACATTTTTAACAATGTTTCCTCCAAGATTTCAGCTGGTATGCGGCGGAGCTCCTCCCGTGTGATGCCGGAGTCCTGATTGATATGGATCGAATATACAGTTTTCAACTTAATTTGAATTTGAATACTCCGTAGTAGTTACCTCTAAACTTATATGGATTTTTTTTTTTTTTTAATAATATGAATAAATGTGTTTATAAATATTGATTGAAATAAAATTGTGAATTGAAAGGAGCACATAATTAAATATTTTTCGTGCGGGTAGGGATGTCAAATATCAGTATTAGCTTTAAACAATTAATTTTAGTTAATACTCTCTCCTTCCATGATGGAAGGAGTATTAAATGATACTATTAAATCGTTTAAGAAAATAAATTGATTAGATTTTTTAATATGAACGTTTAATTCAAAGATAAACATATATTTGTATACACATATGCATACTTATATTTGAAAAAAAGATGACCTAAATATTTGATTTAATAAGAAATGGGAGAGGGTTATTCATACTTCTAAATATATATATTAAAAATGATTTATATACAAGATATTGTGTAAAAGGAAAATAATTGATTAGTTGAGGGATTAAATAATGTGAAGAAACATTTAGACGTGTTATTTAATCTCAATTTCCCAGTGAGCCTGTCTTGAAAGATCAATTTTATAATTAGCAGCACACTTGTCTTGATAATTTGTGGTGATGAATGGACTCATTAGATCTTGATCGAATTCCATGTCCAAACTCCCATATCCAGGGCCGGCCTTTGTATTGGCCAATATCTATATTTGCTTCACGAGGCCTCCACAAGGATATTTCAGGACAAAACTATCCATCATGCTACAGCATCTGGTCCCTGCCGGGATTTAACCCTCAGGAGCATCTCCACTCTTTTTATCTTCTTCTATAACCCCTTGCTTGAACCTATCATAATTTGTAGGCTCGTCGGTCTTAAAAGGGCGCTGACCGAGGACGCGCACCAAGTCGTCCTGATGCAACACCTCTTTCTCAAGCAACAATTCAGCAACACGGGCAACATGCTCTTTATGCTCCTCTATCAGTTGAAGTGTGTGGGTGTAAGCTTTACTCACCCATTCTCTCACTTCAGTGTCGATTATTTCAGCAGTTTTGCTGCTGTACGGCTTCGTCATTCCGAAGCCAGCTCCTCTTTGTGGGAAAGAGACAAGTCCGACTTTGTCACTGAAACCATAAACTGTGACTTGATCATACGTCATCTTGGTCACTTTCTCTAGATCATTTTGGGCTCCCGTTGATATCTTACCCAACATAACCTGCATCATCAAAACTAATCAACACTTTCTAAAAACAAACACCAACAAGCACAGGGTCAATTCCTATAAGCACTTTGTAGAAAAGTATGCATACAAGAATTTGTGGCAAAGTGTAGAAGATGATTGACAAACAACAAAGTGTTGCCCTTTGATTATTGAAATTAATATAAGGAACATAATATTCTTACCTGCTCGGCTGCGCGGCCGCCGAGAGTCATACAAGTCCTATGAAAGAATTGCTCTTTGGTTAACAAAAGATTATCATTTGTAACATACTGGGCAAAACCAAGGGCTGCAGTACCGCGAGGGATAATTGTAACTTTAAGCAGTGGTTCGGCATGCTCGAGAAACCAGCCAGCAACAGCATGCCCAGATTCATGATAAGCTACAGTTCGGCGCTCTATCTTGCTTATAACCTAATAAAATCAAATTCAAATTCATGTTAGCAGACTTATTGTTAGCAGACCATAAAACCATTTATCATACAAGAGTGTTATTAAACCTACACAATTAAAAATCAAGGCTCCAAGCAACAAGATTACGTTTAATGGCAAACACATATTCTGGAGAGAAAACAACAAAATAAGATAACTCAGAATGAACACCTTGTTTTTCTTCTCAAGACCGCCAATAACACGATCAATAGCAGCCTCAAAATGTTGCATTGATATTAATTTACTCTCGCTTCTTGCAGCAATTAAAGCAGCCTCATTACAAATATTAGCAATGTCAGCCCCAGCAAATCCAGGAGTGAGAGCAGCAAGCCTCTGGGAGTAATATGATGGCTCACGATCAAGTTTCAACTTATTCAGGTAGATATGGAATATCTGAACACGGCCCTTAATGTCAGGCTTATCGACTGTAATTTGACGATCAAATCGTCCAGGCCTCAACAAGGCTTTGTCCAAAATATCAGGGCGATTTGTCCCAGCAAGCACAACAACGCCAGAGGTGGTTCCAAATCCATCCATCTCCACGAGCATCTGATTTAACGTATTTTCACGCTCAGAATGTCTCCCAAGAATGCTCCCCCGACCTCTTGCTCGACCTATTGAATCTATTTCATCAATAAATATTATACTTGGTGCACAATCCCTTGCCTCTTGAAATAAGTTGCGAACCCTGGACGGTCCAACTCCAACAAACATCTCCATAAAATCAGAACCAGATATGGAGAGAAATGGTACTCCAGATTCTCCTGCAGTTGCTTTGGCCAGGAGTGTCTTTCCTGTCCCAGGAGGACCAATTAACAAAGCACCTTTTGGAATTTTTGCTCCAAGCTCCTCGTACTTCTTGGGGTTCTTTAGAAAGTGCACAAACTCCATAATTTCTTGTTTTGCCTCATCGCACCCAGCCACGTCTTTGAAGAAAACCTAATCATCAGTTAAACACTCGTTGAAACTAATATCATTGTACAGGGACGCTACATGTAAAACCTGATTGAAACTATTAAATTATGCTAACCTTTTCCTTGGAATTTTTGTCCCTCTTTGTGATTGGCGCTTTTCCAAAACTGAAGATTCCTGTACCTCTCTTTCCTCCAGGACCTCCAATATTAAGTCCACCTTTCCTTCCTATGTAGTAGAAGAGAGCTTTTATAAGCAATAATGTCAGACCAAGCCCCATTGCGTCAATTAACCAACTGTTTTCCTTCCCAGTTTCATAAGTCACAGAGACATGATTATGAGGGTC
Organism: Galeopsis tetrahit; assembly: GCA_963675135.1. Classification (NCBI taxonomy): domain Eukaryota; kingdom Viridiplantae; phylum Streptophyta; class Magnoliopsida; order Lamiales; family Lamiaceae; genus Galeopsis; species Galeopsis tetrahit. The sequence continues at coordinate 90,559,865 of OY776122.1, forward strand.
AATTCCTAATGCTTCCTCCAGCTTCGCCTCAAAAAATCTAAAACTTCCAATATTAACGTAGTAACTATATAAACGGTTTAGGGTCCTTTCATCATTGGTATCACCTGCAGAATCTTGGATAGGGTCTGCATTGGTATGACTGTCATTAGCTGGTGAGCTTCGTACATATATTTTTGCAATTGATAGATCTGAAACAAGAACAATGCGATACACAAGACCAGGCTCCAATAGCATGTTCTTCAACTCTTGAAAACTTATCTAGAATAATAAAATAAAAAAATCAATTAAGCATAAAAGTGTAAACATCACATGACTAAACTAGATGAATGCATAACATTAATTATTAAATCACATTATCAGGTAAAGTTCTAATCATCTGCTATCAGAACAATTGTGAAAAGAGAAGTGCAATACAAGCCTGGTTAGACAAGTTGGGACTTCCAAGAAGAAGCATGAGGTAGAAAATCGTATAAAAATTTAATTTCCAGTTTCAACCACATTTAAAAACATAAATGGCAGCAAAAAAACATCTCCCTTATCGCACTTAGTTGAGGATTGAGTTTGGTGTATAAACACACCTACTCCTATGTTTGGTAGCATTTGACTTTTATATCCATGTGTGAAAAATTGAACAAATATGGGATGAGTTCATATAAAAATAAGGTTTATACAACCCACCACATCCTAATCCATGAAGCAAACAGAGCCTACTAACAGTTTCTCAACTTCTATCGCAGAACTGCTTTTGATTATATGGGGTAACAAACTGGCCTTTATTTCAACATGCTGATACACAATAGATGTCAATCCTCTAAAAAAATTCAGATAGTACTGGCAACACAGAAACTGTGGAAAAATGGAAACAGGGTTGGGTGGGTGTGTTTTCAAGAACAGCAGCTTGTTCCAAAATATAATAGGTAGCACAAATGAAGTCACCTGCTTCGGTGGACTAGGAGATGAAGCAATCAGATCAAACCCCAAGTAAAGAAAAATTACTCCAAGTAACCACTGATGTAGTTGTAATTCATTGTCCTGTTTGCCTGCTCCTGAGCCCACGAAAGATTAGAATGAAAATATCTCGACCCAATTCACTTTATAAAATGATAAAACATGCTACTTGTTATAGCAAATTAAATCTAACAGAGAATAATTTATTAATAAAATCATTTCCATAATTTTGAAAACTCAGCGGAGAGTAACCAAACATCAAATTAAATTAGAGCAATTATTTATAAGATGCGGGAGGGTACCTTTAGAGCCGGATTTCTGATTTTTCTTTTTAGAATTTCCGGTCTTCTTCTTTGGTATATCATTCTTTTTTTGACAGGTTTTTGGATAATACTTCTCATAATCTACAATTTACGGAACGTCACATTGCAACAATCAAACACAAAAGAAAATCCCCAACCAAAATAAATAAGCATATGAAAAAGGTATAATCTCACTTACTTTTTTTCTTTGGCGTTTGGCTGCAAAAGAGTCTCCTCAGAGTATGATTTCTGAACACTAAATTGAATTCCTTCAAAACAGTTCTCTTCAAAATGTGTTTCCCAGATCCAAATGATGATGTCAAATAGCTCCTTAGAAGCCCTAGCTTCACATTTTCACAAGTAAACGCATTTCCTGGAGATAATTCAGCTGAATGCACCCCATAATTGGCGTAAAAAGCACCCTGCAATCCCAATAAAAATTTTAAAAAATAAAAATCACAAACATTTGTAACATCACGCAAATTACTAATTAGAAACTACTTCATTTAGCCTGGTACGAGATGATCGATAAACAAAATGTCTGATTTGAGAAAACATGATTTTCAAAGATCAGGATATCAATGGTCCAAGACACCGCGACGACGAAAGCCTAAGAAAGTTTCTTCACCATTATACTGTCACAAAAAATCCTAAATCAGAACTCCTCCTATTCATGGAGCGGTGAGATTCTCTGTGAGATTTCTGGTTTTGTCGTACATCTTATAAACAGAAATTGCAGAAGAGAGTATTGAAATGACGTCTTTAGTTGATACTATTACTAGCTAGTTAAAACACGTAAAACGAACCTGGATTGGGCTTGGATGTTCGGCCTAATGTTTATGATACTATTAATTAAGTTTCATAGATTTTTTTTAATTCACAATTACCAAATCAACTATAGATATTCAAATTCAAATACTTCTCAAATAAAAAAAAATTTTATTTGATATTCAAAATTTCAAATACAAATACTGGAGCAAATCAAAATTATATCCGCACCATGGACAAAAATATCCGGAAATTTCCCCGATATATCCTCGATATATCCATTTTTTGCAGTCACCGATATCGATATTGAGAAGAAACGATATTTCCACGATATTTGTAATAAAATCGAAAATATCGATAAAAATCAATATACAATAACAATATCGAGACTAATATCGGTAAAATATCGAAAGAATATCGGAAAATATCAAAAAAAAATTGAAAAATATCGATAAATTTCAAAAAATATCATATGAAATAACATTGTATACTATATTTTATATAAATTTATCATAGATGTAAATGGATTTAAATTGTTTTTTTGAATTTATGTATTAAAAGTTAGTTATTAAATTTCCACAATTTTTAAAATTTACCGATATCGATATTCGATATCGATATATCCATGGATATTTCCACAAATTTAAGGTCTCGATATTTCCATGACACCGATATTTTTGTCCTTGATCCGCACACGTTATAACTATCTTGAACATTTTGACCGTTAACCGAGCATGCTAATTGGTTGGGTTGGATTGGATTGGATCGAATTATAGCATGATTTATAAAAAAATTATTGAATAACTTGGAAATTATAAAATATCAAACATAGGGAATTAAAATGTGTGATTTCTAAATTGATATTTACTGGGTACCTTTTAGGTTGTGTTTGGATGAGGGGATTTGATTTGAGCATTTCAAATGAAAGGACTTAAAAATAAGTGGATTTCAAATGACATGGTTTTAGTAAGAATTTGAAATCTCACACAATTTTAACTAAAAATGTGTAGACACAAATCTAAGTATTTGAAATCCATTCATAATCCAAACATGTAGAATGAATTTGGGTTGTGGATTTGAAATCCATAAGTGCAAATCCACCCAACCAAACGCAACCTTAGGTTTCTAATTTATAGTTTTCTATTTTTCAGATTCAATATCAATAGGAAAAAGAAACTTTTAAATTCTAAATTGATAGTTTACTCCTCGAATCAAACATGATGTATTTAAAATAAATGATGTAAAAAAAAGGCATGATATAAAATACAAGTCTCAAATAATCCAGACAAGATTAAATATATATTATTATTAACAGACTAAAATATATAATACTCCAAGAATTATTTTTAATTAAAAGGATATATATATTTATATATTATTACAACACACCACTATGATACATAAGAATATTAATTAAGTGTAAAAACATTACTCTATCTTATTACATATTAATTAAGTGTAAAAACATTACTCTATCTTATTACATATTGCAACAAACTAAAGATAAGTATGCATATATATTAACTATATAATTAGGTTCAAATTAGGCCTAAATATGAAAAGGGTGGAGACCAAGAAAATGAATTGGAGGAAATGGGTGAAGAAGGTGAAGAGGAGGAATGAAGCAATGGGTTCCTAATCATCAAAGGCACCACATCTTCAAGCAGGCCTGCTTGTTGGGTCATCTCCTTAATTGGGCTTGTTACTGGGCCGAACCCATTTTCTGCCATGTCTTGGGCTTCTATTATGGGCCCCTTTTGCTTCTTGATTGGTGGATCTGGTTGGTGCTGCTGATCCAGTAGGTAAAATGGGTAAGTGTAATGTAGGTGCAACCCTTCATAGGTGATGATAAGTGTATCCGGATCCTCAGTGGACCTCTCCACTTGCTTCTTCGCACTGCATCTAGAATTCGTGCACCTGTAATAACTTCTGCATGCGCACGTCTATATATTATTAACTGGAGTAATTCTAATTATACTAATTAACAATGCATGTTTAATTTTGTGACAATAAATATTATATTAAGCTAATTAATCTCGTGTGAATATAAATATAAATTATTTTAACCTGGGATTTGGGCTATTCTTGATGGATTTCTGGCCATATTTCCTCCATTTGTAGCCATCATCAGCCATTACATTGCCACAATTCTTGATTCTTAAAGTATACTTGTTAATATCATTATTAACCTTGTTCAGATAGCTTCTTTCCAGCATCGAAATTCTGTAATATTCAACACTCACATACATCACTAAAGTAACATTACACATGCCATGCACTAAATAAAATATAAGTAATAATACGAAATATAATCAGTGTCGGAGCTAGAAATTTCATCGATCAATTATCAATATATATAATAAAAAAATAATTAAATTAACATCAAGCTGGAATGATTATCCAAAAAGAGTAAATATATATATATATAACCATAAAAAATAAATTAATAATCACCTTTGAGCTTCAAAATTATAAGGTGGCTGTTGATGGAGTTCATAGTTGGTGTATGATAAAGCAGCTTGAATTTCTTGAATGGTGGGACCCGCGGAATAGAGAAGATGGGAATGAGGTGAAGGATTATTAATGGAACTGGATTGATGATGATGAGGGTTAATCATGAAGAAGTCTTTGATCAGCTCTTCTTCAGTGGATGTCATCTGAATAAGTTGTTCCATAACTAATTGTTGGCTGGCTTTAAGACTGTTTTATGAGGTGTATGTGCATATATAATATAGGGTTTAAGCTTAATTAATTAAGCTGTTGACAAGTATGATCAGTAGAGAAAAGGTTAGGTTAGAGAGTGGAGTAGATGAACAAGGTTTCATGTTTTTTTGTGTGTGTTCCAACAAGCTAAGCTAGCTTTAGTTGGTGGTTGCTATATTGAATAAATTAGGAGATATGGTGTTCATCTTTTATATGCATAAATTTGCAATTTCTCTCTCTGTTTTTCTTTTATTTTCCCTTTTTATTATTTATGATGCATGGTACAAACTGTATTACTAGGTTGACTTCTGGAAAATTCCATTTCTGTCAATTGTCAAACCATTTAAGCCTTGCTGGAAAAAGTCTCTAGTAATTTCTTCCCACATGCAAATTCAATATATATTTATTTAGAATTCATTATATTATCATATATTTTGTATATGCACAAACAACTTTTAAATTAATGAGCAGTCAATTTAGATTTGCTCTGTCTTCAAATAGGGCCCTACTACTACGTAGAGATTGGTCTTTTGAATTAGTCGTTACTTAATTAGACCGAATATCGAAATTTTGAAAAGAAAAAAAATGCTTGCAGCCTAGATCAATTAAATTATATAAATTGATTTGCAACATATACATAAATTTCACTCTCATGTAATATATATTTTGCAAATCACATCACAAAGGTAAATTATAGCCATTATTAAAAACATACGCATGTATATATAGAAATTAAATAAATAATAAGATAAAATTACAATCCGAGCAAGTTGGCCGGGGACATTGAAAGATGATCCATCACAATTGTATTTGAGCACCCATCTTTAAATTGGCTGTATTATTGATTAGTATTTCTTCGTAGTATAAATTTCCATCTGTTGTTTATTTGTCTTGATATGATATTGTGATAAGATTTGTATTATATTTAGGTGGACCAAATATTTTTATATTCTTACCCTCTTTTTAATTAGGTTTTGTGTTGATAAAGTGGACTAAAAAGTCTACCTAAACCATGCACGCATCTTTCAGGTAAGATCAAGAGTCAACTGCTAAAGTTGGAGTATATATATATATCTATGTTTTATTCTATGTTATTTTTAATTAGAGTTTCACTAATTGATATAATTAATTAATTGGTTGATCTTGGAATTTCTTAGAGCAGTTGAGATTAATTAAATCTAATTTACAAATGTAAGTTATACTTAATTATTTATAATTCTCCATCCATGCGTGTGGTCCAAAATATGAACACTCTTTCTCCAAAATATATAAATGGCAAATTTTGTTCTGCAATATAGTATTTAAAAGGGAGTTGGTGTGTTTTATTTTATTTTTCGAGAATTATTTTTTATAAAGGAGCCAAATAGATCTAAAAATACGCATGTGACAACTCATATATCCTTATCTTTTTAGATCCCTATAAAATTCGAGGCATAATTCTGAAACTCCAAAAATAATATTCTGAAAATAAATTAGAGTTGATGGTAGGAATTTATCCCGTGTGTGAAGAAATAAAAGGTTCCAATTAATATAATTGCTTCGAAGATAGGGAAGTTTCAATTATTTTGTTTCTACATCATGAGAGTGGGGGCAGGGGTTGACTTTTGATATAAGTCCGAGAAATATTAAAGGCAGCGTGACCCGATTTGAGACAAAAATGGTTTAGGTTTAGAGGTGCTGTTTAATGAATGGGATTTGTTTTGTGTCAGCTAGTGAAGAGAGAGACAATTGCACCAAAAGTCAACCCCATCCCCCACCCTCGGCGGTCGCTGACACGTGTGTGCGAAGGTGGCCTAGCAAAGTCACGTGTGGAAGATGAGAATGGAACTGGCAGCCCCGACCCGGTTTCAGAAAAGACCCTCATTTGTCTAATTCATGTATGGCTGAAAATTAATTCTAGGCATAAAATCTTAACTAGTATCCCTCGTTTCATAAAATTTGTAGCATTTGTTATTTTGTATAAAATTAAGAAACATATATTTTTTTGATACATTTATCTCTTATTTATTTTCTCTCTCCCTTATGAGATATTCTTACCTTTAAAAAAAAAAATTGAGAGAAAATGAATCATTAATATGTTTTCAATTAAAAGTGATATTGTACAGAGTAATAATTACATAAGGGTGGTTTAGGAAAATTTGTGGTAAAAAAATAGGAAAAATAACTAATTTTTTGAAAAAAAAAAAAAAAAAGACCAAATGCAATAAACTTTATGAAACAGGGGGAGTATTAATTTTTTATTTAATGAATAGTTTCCAAAATTAGCTTTAAGTCATAGTTTCCTATTTCTAGGCACTAAATTGATAAAATTATTTTAATCAAACATAATACTACGACCTCCAAAAAAAAAAAAACATGATATATAAAATACAGGTCACAAATTATCTATACAAAATTAAAGATATATTCATACACAATAAATTATCTATGCTAAACGATTCTCACAACACACCATTATGAATTATGCATAAGAATATTAAGTTAAAAAAACATGACTCTATCTTATTACAATAAACATTATTCGTTTTGGCTCATTCTGAAAATATTTTTTTCATCACGCAGAGCCGCCGCACATATTTTACTTAATCATGCACGGCGGCAGCTCATTTACTGTATTTTATGAAGGCTTCAAATGTTGTCGTATTTTACAATTTGTTCATTTCTTTACCCAATAGACAGACTGATAAAAAAAATATTTTGCTCCTTTCTGTGATATTTTACAGTATAATAACTTTTAAAGCAACAAAATAGAGTTGGGATTAGAAAAGAAGTTGGAAAAAGTAAAGCGTGCTTTTATTTGCAACACCATCTTTGTTAGATACACACAAAATAATTATAAAATGTGTAAAAAGTTCTTAATAGATACCATCCTAATCTACATAAATCATTTAATATATACATCCCATATCAAATTTTGAAGATACACATATTCACTCCTTCATTTTCTTCTTCCCCACCCACCACCTTCTCACACTCCTTAATTTTATACTACTCCGTATTTTTTAGGTACAATGGGAGAGAATGAGAATTTTTTTTAGAATTGTATCTAATTCGATTATACTGGACGGAGGTGGAGGTGGGATGGTAGGGGGCGGAAGAATAAATTGAAGAAGTGAAGAGGTGTATCTATTAAAGATGTTAATAAATGGAGAGTATATCTATTAAGAGCATTTTAAACAACATTTCATAATTAATTTGAAAAAAAATTAATAGAGGGTGTATCTACTAAAGCTGGACGCCCAAATAACCGTACCCTAGATTAGTAGTTGACAATGCTCACATTCAAAACCCTATATAGATTAAAAAGGCCTGCATCAAATCGTGAGATGTAGCCAAGGCCCAAAATCTTGTTCCATGGAGACAGATAGTCGGATACGAACAATTTTCTTAGACCAATATATAAATACACATTTATATAAGAGAGATAGGCAAATTCGATTTTTTTATATATATATATAAAAGGGCAAATTAGAAAAGAGATTATAATAGGAAAATAAGAAGAAGAAAAAAAATTATGTCCATATACTGAAATGTCGCTTCAACCCCACTAACTCCATATAATTTATCATAATATATATGCATATCAAATTAATTATCATGTGAATTGCTCTGCAGTACGGGGAATCCAATTCACCAAATGGGTATAAAAGTCAAAAGATGATAAGCATAAATACTAGTAGTTCAAATGATATTCTATGATGGTATCTCTCAGAATATTTAATAACTTTCACACAATTTCTTTCAAAATGTACTATAATAATTTTTCATACTCTTAAAATCAAAACCTCTCATAAACTTCAATCTTCCAATATACTCCACACTGGTTACAAATTTCTCTATCAAAATCCAAATCATTAATTCATTTTCATAACATGTGTTCAAGTGTTCAACTACCGTACATATGAAATTAATATGAGACGGGGTAAATAAAAATATTAGGCCAAACCTATAAACATGCAATCCCCTCAGTTTCCCTTTTTTAGGGTCTTAAAAAAAAATACTCCAATTTAGTATCTACTAGTATTTGTTTAGGTTTTGTACATTATAGGGGTAAAGACTAAGAAGGCATGTATTATTGAGAGTTAGTTGGTGATCCTATAAATGATAACTTCGGCGGCTGTACATTTGATTCCTATTCCCTCAACAACAGGTAAATCAAGAAAAATACTACTATAAGTGCCTGTTTGGTAGGCCCAGTTAAAAAAAAAGAGTTTAGCCCAGATAGTTAACTTATGTTTACTCCATGTTAAGTTAATAGACTGCCGTTTGGTACAGAATTTTTAACTGCAACTTGCATCTGGAATTATATTATGTTGATCTCCTGTTCATTGTCTAAAAGACGAAATTGTCCTTTGATAGAAAATAAAATTTCGTCTGAACCCCTAGTCATTTTCTCCCGGCGTTTGACCTGATCCGCAGAAACCAGAGCCAAGAAACCCTATATTCACCACAAGATGTTTGTTCAGTATGAGTCAAGGTTGGCCTTGACACTATCTACACAAACGAATACCAAAAAAATTAATTAATGTCATTGAAATTCACAAAATAAGTTGTCGTCTTGAACACACCACAAAACTGAGAGCAAAAACCAATTTTTTTTTATATAAAATGTAGAAAACATTCATTACTGCATATAATGAAGAAGATCCGTATACAGAGATGAACCCAAATCCCCCTCTTCACTCTGAAAATTAATTTCTTGATTCCCTCACTTATGCTTTATTTTCGGGAGGGAGGAAATGCAGATCTATGAAATGGTGGAAGAACTCGGACGACGCAACAACCTCGATTTGAAGATTATGATATGAAGATCGACATGGAGACATACCTCGATTCGTCAATTCGTCTCAAATGGTGGAAGAACTCGGACGGTGCATCAACAGGGATACATAAATTAGGGCAAATGAAATGGGTACTACAATTTTCAACTTTAAATACTCGAAGGGTAAATGTGTAATTTCCAGAATAGAACCGAAACACTGTTCAAATGAGTTAAATTATCTGACCAAAATGGAGCGTTAATTCCCCCACAGAGAAACAGTGAATAGCGGCGGGCCAATAAATTAACTTGGGCCTCATAGAAACGAACCAAACGCCAGTTAATGAAGATAACCCAACTAACATGGGTTATCTATGCCTACCAAACAGGCACTAAATCTATAATGATACTAAAACCTAGTAGTAATAGGCAAAGTAGGTACGTACACGGTACATCATTACGTATATATTGAATATTCCGAGTTCAAATGTTTTTTTTTTTTGAATGGTTCAAATGTTTCATTTATTTGAGGATCCGAGTCATAGAGGGATGGGGAATTTATTTATTTATTTTTTTAACATTTTTTTCGATCGAGTTTATTGCATGTGTATTTTTCGAATTATTGTGCAAATAAATTAAATGACTTATTTAACACGCGATTGGCGACTGCTGATCTCTTGTCCAGAAATGGGAAAAGAATTATGAGTTCCAAATAACATTGTTGGGTTTTTTCACACTTTCTTCTTCCTTAGTTCCTTATAACAATCAATACTTCAAATACCATCACATTTTATGATTTAATCAAGTATCACATGGAAAACAAGCATACCCTCAGTAATTATGTATAAGTCCAAAAGTGGCATAAATTTTAAATAAAAGAGAATATATATGATTGCACTTTCACATGCATTAGTGTGTTTATTCCATACAATTTTCATCTACATCAATCTCTTGATGAGTGTCCAAAAATTCTACTCCATAAAAGATGGTCTTCAGGTCTCATGCATTATCTTTCTTTATGTTCAAAATGATGGGGAAAACAGAGTACAAAGCATATAGTACAATTTGGACGTAAAAGGACAAAAATATTGTCATAACTAATTAATTTAAACAGTGAAACTGTACTCAGGGGTGTTTGCAAATTCTATAAACAGCTTAAAAACACTTCTGAAAAGTAAAAGCTGTGAGAGGACAACTTTAAAAAAAAGTGATTCTGAAAGCTGTTTTTAGTGTTTCAAAACACCCACTCAATTTCAAATTAAACCACATTTTGACCAGATACAATATTTTTCATTTCTAATTAAAACTATTTAAACTAGATCACTATAACTAAAAACATCTGGATTACTATAACTAAAAACATTAGTTAACTTTACTGTACAAATTGTTTTTTTTTTTCTACATCTATCTTTAATTGAACAAGTGTCTAGACCCTTACATCTCCTTGATGTTTTTCTCATCTCCTTGATCCCTCTAACCAAATCAAATCTGGCTTCAATGCAATTCAGAAATGTAAGTCTTGATACATAAAAAAGAAAAAGGAAATCATGCAAATCGAACTGGGGCGAAAACCCCATGAAATGACGAAATCCGTAGAGATGAATTTTGAATTTAAAATTCAGAGAAACAACTCCACATTTAGAGACCACTGGAAACCTAACGATCAAGATTAACAAGAAAAGTTGAGGGAGGAAAAATGAAGTGAGAGTGCTGTAAGTTGTAACCAAAAAAAAGAAAGAAATTGAGGGTAAAACTGAACAACAAAAAAGATCGCAAGGATAAATTGGTCTAAAAATAATTCTCAACCCCGAACCACTCAAAATTTATCGTATAATGTACATCACAGATCACTTTGACAATTTTAGTGTTTCATATAAACACTGCTTTTAAGTTTTAACACATGACACTCGTAATATATTAATAATATCGCAAATCATTATTAATAAAACATCGTATTTTAAGTATAACTGATTCTAGCCCAAAAAAAAAAAAGTATAACTGATTCGAACCCAATATATTAATCCTTCCGTCCCAAATTAATTTTATCACTGATTTGGTCGACAGACACGGATACAAAGAAATTGCAATAAAATAGGGACACTATTAAATTCTTTCAACTTTATTAAAATAATAAAGTAATTAAAAATATTATATAAGAAGAAAAAAATAATAACATGACAAATAAGTAAAAAATTTAAAAATAAGAGTTAATTAGTATGATTTTTTTCTTTTTACATTAGTTTTAAAAATTGATTATACATTTGTGTACTAAATTTATATATACATGTGATGTAATAACTGATTGATGACACGTGTGTATCGGAAAAAGCATATATCATACTTATTTGAGTGATATTAATTAGTGTAATCGGTTACATTGAGCTCCATTAAATTGGATTAAATGTTGGATCAAGTAAAATTGAGTAAATTGATCATTAAAATTTAAGTATGTATATACAATTAATTACATGGGATAATATGCCTATTTATTTATTAAAAAAATCAATATAAATTAAAAACAAATGCATAATCACAATATAGATTAATTTTAAATATATTTAAATAATAATAAATTTTTGTATACAATTGAATACATATATACCATTAAATTTTAAGTGATATATATGAATATAGTCTTAATTGTTGAATTCGATTTTTTGACCCATCAAATTAGAATCAAGTCAGAATAATTCAATTGCATCAATTACACAATGCAATTGGTTGCACACGAATATGACTCTTAAATAAATAATATGGTAAAATTCTTGCTTTATATGTAAAAAAATAGTCGCACTTATGTGTACTCAATTACATAGTGCTAAGTCAGCTACCATTTTAATTTGATTCTAATTTAGTGAATTAAAAATACAATTTAATAATTGTAATTATATTAAAATCACTTAAAAAATCCAATGGTATATATACGTATTATTGCATACAAGAATTAAAAAAAAATGTCGCCTTATTTTATGATTAAATGAAAAGAAAAGGTAAAATAGTAGTATGTAAATAAATGAAAATAGACAATTAATATTTTAGAATATTAATTTCTATGAGAATATATTATAAAACCTATCGAATCCTCGCAGGGTGTTGCAGAGTGTAGGGTGGTTATCATAAATTTTACATTTTAATAATTACCTTGCTTAGGGAAAGGCAAAAGTGCATTTTTAATAAGGGTGGTGCTAAACATCCAGATTCTGGATATCCAGAATCTGGATTTTAATTTAATTAATTGTTTATTATTTGTGATATTACTATTTTACCCTCACATAGTTATAATACTAATAAATTAATTAAAATGGCATGCATCAGAATGCGTCGGAATTAATGCAATTAAATATTGGGCTGCATGGGCTGCATTTAATGCATTGTCATGATTTTTTTTTTTGACGGCCCATTTAATGCACTCTTCTCCCACACTCTTCTCCTACATTCTTTCTCTTTCTCTTTCTCTTTCTCCTTCTCCCACCATTAAAGCCATGATTAAGTTCCACCATTTTCATTTTTGTTTTCGTTTTGTCTGTTAAACAAAAAAAAAAAAAAAAAAATCCGCCATTATCAACCCTCCCACCATTAAAGCCATTGCCATTAACTTTAGTTCCCACCATTTTCGTTTTCGTTTTGTCTGTTAAACAAAAAAAAAAAAAAAAATCTGCCATTATCAACCCTAACCGAAATCTGAACATCTTTTTCATCATCCATTCAACAATATATGGCTGATCGTGAATTACTTCAATCAATTTTTGGATATTATTCCGACTCCGACGACGAAGAGAATATTCAAGGCCACTCAACACCACCTCATCCGACAGTTAACATCGATGATTCCGTTGACGAAGATAATATTCAAGGTCGCTCAACACCACCTCATCCGACCGTTAACAACGAGCAAAATGTTAACAACGATGAAGTTGTTGTAGAAACTGGAATGGTCTATGGGAGCATTGATGAGTTGTTTAAAGCTTATCAGGAACATGCTAGAAGAAAGGGTTTTAGCATTGTTAAACGGACATTGGTGAAAGGGGATGAATCACAATACAAATATGCTTTGATGATTTGTGATAAGGCTGGGGTTTCTAAGGCAAATAAGGCGTCGAAAAAAGTTAATTGCAAAGCTCGTTTGAATGCAAAAAAACTCGGCGATGGAACTTGGACGGTTAGTAAAATGGTGCATGAACACAACCATGAAATCGATCCAGTCTTCTCCCCGTTAATGCCTGCTCATAGGCATTTGGGTGTCCACATGAAGAGGCAACTAGAAGCAAATGATATTGCGGGAATAAGGACATGCAAAAATATAAGATTATGTGAAGTTCAATCGGGTGGCCCAGAAAATATTGGGTGCCTTCCTAAGGATTGTAGGAATTTCATTGAACAAAGAAGAAGGCTGAGATTAGGTGAGGGAGACGCAGAAGCAATCCGTATGATGTTTGCTAAACTTCAAGTGAGGGATAGCAGCTTCTTTCATTTGATGGATATTGACGATGATAATAGGTTATGCAACGTTTTGTGGTTCCATCCTAGAAGTAAAGCTGCTTACGAAGAGTTTCATGACGTCGTGAGTTTAGACACAACGTATCTCGTCAATAGGTACAAAATTAATTTCCGAATGCTTACATTAACATTTAGGGTTTAGGGTGTTTTTGGTTGTTCATGCATATGTGTTGTTTTGAGAATGTTTACATTATGAGTTTTTATGGTTGTGTTGTTTACATTAACTTTTTTTAAGGATTGGTTTTGGAATAATTTTGTTTTGGAAAAATAGGTACAAAATGCCATTTGCAACAATCGTTGGGGTTAATCATCATGGTCACTCGATCTTGCTAGGGTGTGCGTTGGTGAGCAATGAAAGGGCAGATACGTATAAGTGGATTTTTTCGAATTGGTTAGAAGCAATGGGTGGCATTCACCCTACTGCCATAATCACGGACCAAGCTGAAACTATTAAAATAGCTATAAGGGAGTTGATGCCGAACACTATTCATCGGTATTGCATATGGCATATTTTATCAAAAGTGGGAGAAAAGTTCAAAAGGGTTCGTGATATTAAATCATGCACTGTTGAATTTAAAGGACTCGTGTACGACAGCATAACCATCGAGATGTTTCAGAGAAAATGGGCTGAGTTCTTGGTGAAATACCGGTTGGAAAATAACGAATGGTTAACCAGTTTGTACAACGAAAGAGAGAAATGGGTTCCAGTTTACTTGCACCACACGTTTTGGGCTGGAATGATTTCGACATAACGAAGTGAGGGAATGCATGCTTATTTTGATGATTTTGTTCACTCTAGAAGCACGCTCAAACAATTCATGGAACAATACGATATTGCTATCGGTAATAAGTTTCATAAGGAGTTTATGGCTGACTTCCAGTCGAAGAACAAGGTCATTAGGTGCCACTCTCAGTTTCAATGGGAGAGGCAATTTCAACGGGCATACACGAATTCTATTTTCAATCGTGTTCAAGAAGAAATAAAAAGGATGATTTATTGTCATGTAGTTCCACCGACTGCCGAAGAGGCAGCTCAAGATTTGAATGATGTTGGAATTGAAAGATTTAGGGTTCTTGAAAGGAGCATTGTGAACAATTTCTATGTCAAGGAATTTACATATACGGTTGAGTGGAGGCCAATGGGAGAATACATCAATTGCAATTGCAAGAAGTTTGAGTTTAAGGGGATATTTTGTCCTCATATAATGAATGTGTTGTCACAAAAGGACATCCGAACTGTGAACGAAAGGTATTTGTTACATCGATGGAGAAAAGATGTGTACCGACGACATTGCCATATTTTTGTCGGAGGAGGTTATCCTCACATGACGGATGAGTACAAGAAATATCAAGGAATTGAAAAATTATTTCAACAAGCTGCGGATTTGGCAATGGGGAACACAACAAAGTTGGAGTTTGTTGAAAATAGTTGTAACGAGATGAAAAATGCATTGCTTAATTGGAACCCTCCTACAACCACAACGGATGATGATGATGATGGTCCGTCAAGGAGATCACCAAGTCCGGAGATAAGGGGGGCTCCACTACTAAACCCCCATGTTGCAAGGACAGTAGGAAGGCCTAGAATTAATCGCTACAGGTCAAGTTCGGAAATACGTGGTAGGGGACGGGGACGGGGACGTGGACGTGGAAGGAGTGAGCCCGGGGGACGTGGAAGGGGAAGGGGAAGGGGAAGGGGACGTGCTGAACCCGCTACAAGGGGAAGGGGACGTGGAAGGGGATCAACAATTCAAGAAGACAACAATGAGGCATTCCTTTTCGACTTAAATGATGATCTTAATGTATCAGAAGACAGTTTAAGGTTTTAATGTTTACATATCATCCTATGCTTAATGTATCAGAACACAGTTGTAAGGTGAATTCATATATGCTAAACCCTAAAACCAGATTCATATCATCCTATGCTAAATTCATATATGCTAAACCCAGAGTCATAGTTTACAATTCAATTGATAGTAGATTAAAAGTCATGCCAAAATTCATTGCCAAAATAAAAAAACGTTGAAATTCAGTTCCAAAATTAACACAAAATTAACACAAAAATTCACATAAATATTGAACCAACCCTAAACTTTAAATCCAGCCCTCGTTCTCCACCTTAATTGCATTGTCATGCTTGACGACAGATACATAGAATTTGAAGGGAACCTGGATATCACGCTCAAAGTGAAGAGTATCCCCCTGGCTAATTCTCAATGTATCCGCGAGCTTGGTCCAACCACTCGACAATCGACTAATTCCTCTTGGACGTTCGTCAATCCGATGAAATTCGTACCTGCACTGATACTCAATCCCCGAGTACCCTGCACAAACTATGATCATCCTCCCCTCGTACCCCAACAGGTCAGGAGCATTCTTCGGTAGGTTCTGCAATATGCGAAACGAAATCAATGTTAAGAATAACTTCAAAAATAAATAATGGAAATATGTGCGAAACAAAATACCAAACGATTGTGGCATTCAGTTGTCTTGCATTTGACAGTAAAAAATCTATGCGGATTCTGTCGAATTTCATGGGCGATCTCCTCAGGGTTGTTTCCGATGGTAAATCGTAATTTTCTGGAGGCGGATCTTGTTTCTGGCATGTTTGAGATTTGAATGGGTTGAAGAGTGTTGATCAAGAACATATGTGTGTGTGATAACCCTAAAATTAATTTAAGGCCATAGGGGTTTATGCGTGAAGAGTTGTGTTTGGGTGTGAATGTAATCTAATTTAGGGCAGAAGCGAGAAGGGGTGTATGCGTGAAGAGTTGTGTTTGGGTGTGAATGTAATCGAATTTAGGGCAGAAGCGATAAGGGGTGTATGCGAGAAGGGGTGTATGCGTGAAGAGTTGTGTTTGGGTGTGAATGTAATCGAATTTAGGGCAGAAGCGAGAAGGGGTGTATTGCATGTCTGAATTAATTAGTTAATTTACCTAAATTAAGATTTATATTAATATTTAAATTAGTTTACATAAATTAAATACGGAGTATTAAATTACTTAGTTTTAATTAATTTACCTAATTCATCTCAGCCGTTGATCCTCACCAAATTCACCACAGCCGTTGCTTAAATTTGTTCACATTTCAACTCGCCATTAATTTCTAGGGTTTAGGCCTGACATTGCTTGATCTCCCTAAATATTCACTTATCTACCTTGATCCTCCCCAAGTTCATATCATCCGTTGATTAAATCTGTTCAACTCAATCCTGACCATTCATTTTAAAAGGTGCCTTAAATACAGCTTGCGTGAGTGGTGGCGGTAATGATTACGCCTTGAAAACCGGGGCTAATTATGGCGGCGATGGAACAACTGGCAGTTGCCGGCCATGAATAGGAAACTTAACGCAGTAATTTAATTACGTGGAGGAATGTGGGGGGTTGAACGTGGACGAGAGAGAGAGAGGTTTAAATGTGCGATGTAATTGATTTGACGGGGATTTGATTTGATTTTGAATTAGTATTGAATTACAGCTTGAATGAAGGAGATTAGAAGAGTCGGTCACGCGGTTGGCCTTAATCACACATTTAAGGCGTAATTTAATCATAACAATCCTAATTGTACATTTAATCTAACGTAATTTAATTCTAACAATTCGTAATTCTAATTGTAATTGTACATTTAATCTAACGTAATTTAATTTATGCTAACATAATTTAATTTAATCTACATTTAAAACAAAAAAAATTAGGGAGACCTAAGTGTGTGTAATTGTACAACATTTAATTCAATTTAATCTACACTTAATCTAACTTAATTTAGTTAATCTACACTTAAAAGGAAAAAAATTATGGAGACCTAAGTGTGTGTAATTGTACAACATTTAATTCAATTTAATCTACACCTAAACACTAAACGTAATTCTAAGTGTAATTGTATTGAAACGAGTAATCGGACACTAAACACTAAACGTAATTCTAAGTGTAATTGTATTGAAACGAGTAATCGGACACTAAACACTAAACGTAATTCTAAGCAGAACTTGTATTGAAACGAGTAATCGGACACTAAACGTAATTCTAAGTGTAATTGTATTGAAACGAGTAATCGGACACTAAAACACTAAACGTAATTCGAAGTGTAATTGTATTGAAATGAGTAATCGGACCCTAAACCCTAAACCACACATTGAAACGAGTAATCGGACCCTAAACCCTAAATCACACATTGAATCGAGTAATCGGACCCTAAACCCTAAAACCTAAAACCTAAACCCTAAATCACACATTGAATCGAGTAATCGGACCCTAAACCCTAAAACTTAAAACCTAAACCCTAAATCACACGTTGAATCGAGTAATCGGACCCTAAACCCTAAACTACACATTGAAATGAGTAATCGGACCCTAAACCCTAAACCCTAAAACCTAAACCCTAAATCACACATTGAATCGAGTAATCGGACCCTAAACCCTAAAACACACATTGAAACGAGTAATCAGACCCTAAACCCTAAAACACACATTGAAACGAGTAATCGGACCCTAAACCCTAAACTACACATTGAAACGAGTAATCGGACCCTAAACCCTAATCGGACCCTAAACCCTAAACTACACATTGAAATGAGTAATCGGACCCTAAACCCTAAAACCTAAAACCTAAACCCTAAATCACACATTGAATCGAGTAATCGGACCCTAAAACCTAAAACCTAAAACCTAAACCCTAAATCACACATTGAATCGAGTAATCGGACCCTAAACCCTAAAACACACATTGAAACGAGTAATCAGACCCTAAACCCTAAAACACACATTGAAACGAGTAATCGGACCCTAAACCCTTAATTCGAGTAGTATTTTCTTTACTAAAGTTAAACTAAGTTAAGTTTAATTAAATTAAATTAACATTATCTTCTTTCAAATAATATTATATTTACTTAACTTAAATTAAATTAAATTAAGATTTAACTTCAATTTTTATAAGATAAATTAAATTAAGATTTAACTTCAATTTTTATAAATTAAATTAAGATTTATACAGAGTACTATGTTTATCTAGGTTAATTATGTTATTAAATTAAAATAAATTAAATTAAGATTTAACTTCAATTTTTATAAGAAATGTCAAAATTTCCAATTAAATGTCCGATTAAGATTTAAATTAATACGAGCTAGGTTAATTATGTTAAATTAAGATTTAAATTACAATTTAAATTAAGATTTAATGTCCGATTAAGATTGAAATTAAATTAGACCTTTCAAAACCCAACCCTTGCCCTTTCATTTCAACCGTATAAATTGGAACCCTTGCCCTTCCACTCTCACATCCGCAAAACATAAACTCTCATCTCTCATTCTCTCAAACAATCATCCGTTGATTATCAATGTCTAAGGGGGTGGTAGGGTTTATTTGATTCTTGAAAAAATCAATCTCTCTTTCTCTTTTCTTTCTGTGATTTTTTTATTTTCTACATATCTATTGTTTAATTATTTTGTTGTTTGATTGATTTCTTTTGTTTTGTATTTCTAGGACTACTTCACTGGCCTAATGGAAATTGTCCAGAACAACCGCCGTGAAGTTCATCAGTTGCGTTTGAGGCACCAGACCGAGAGACGTTTTCTAAGGCAGCGTTGGGACAGGCTTCAAGGTTTACTCGACGCTCGTCAGTCTCTGGAGCGTAGGGTCATGGAGATAGAGGATGAAGTCCTACGTGCGGAGGTGAGCGCTGATCTGGATGAAGCTGTTGTTGCATACGATGCACAACACAAAATTTGCTTTGGGGTTTGAAGGTGGTGGCGTGAGTGAATTGGCTGTTTTTTTTTTACCAGTTTATGTATGTTTTATTTTTATGTTTTAGTATGATGGATGATGGACTCTTTTAGTATTTTAATTATGTTTTTTGTTATATAAGTATGTATGGGCATATAGCGCCCTTGATCGGTTGAAAATTTTCCACCTTTTGTTATGCAAGTGAATATCAACCGTATGTGATTTTGTATGTTAATTTTGCACTTTTAATTTTAATTTTATATCACAATAATAATATAAATGTTCAATTTTGTTTATAAATAAGAAATTTTTATAAGGTAAATTTGATAAAGTTTTAAATTAAATATTAATCGGAGATTTCTTAATTGGAAATTTTGATAAAGTGTAAATTTTGAAAAAGTGTCAAATTATAAGTATGGAAAATTTTAAAAGGTAAATTCGAATATTATGGAATTTTTTTTTTGCTAATTTAACTTTAATATTTGCTAATTTTAAATAAATTCGAATATTATATATAACAAGGTAAATTCGTCAAATTATAATTTATAAGTATGTAAATTTTTACAATGTAAATTCGCCATTCGAATATTTCCTAATTTCAAGTAAATTTGATATTAATTAATTTCATCTACTTTCAATCTTCAATGTTCATTTTCCACTTTTATATTTAAATTTTTTTATTACAACTTCACTTTAATTGTAATGTAGTAAAAAAATTTAATCATGATTTTAAAATTTAGTTACGTTTTAAAAATTCCACAAATTAATCATATAAGAACGTAAAATACATAATGACTATAATTAAAACATAAAAAATTAATGTCCATCAAATTTAATAAATTATAAAATTTTAACTTATGAAAAATTAATTTCAGATAAAAGCATGGCTCGTGTGGGGGAAATATTATAGTAATACTCTAATTAATTTCATCTACTTTCATCTTAATTAATTTTAATTTTGTGATTAAGTGAATACTCTAATTAGTTTTTTATTCCAACAACATTTAATATGTTTTCTTAATTTGTGTGAAAATGAAACAAGTCTATCTTAATTACTTTAGGTTTAATTTTGTTTTTGTATTAATGGTTAATTAATGAATAAATCATGGGGTATGTAATGTAGGCAATTTTTTAATACTTTGCGTGTGTGGGTATGCGTCATGATGCTGATTTGGGGGATGCCAAAGGTTGCAAAGCTGGGATGACAATATAAATACCCTTGGCCATTTGTGTTTTCATTCATCCCTACATCCATCCTCAATTGTAAATTTCTCCCAAATGGCAAGAACACCTTCAAAGTCAGGCCAGTTTCAAGAGTTTGTGCCTTCCTCCCCGAAAGGTCTCTTGTCCATGTACGAGTACACAAAGAGGCAACACGAAGAACTCAAAGATGAAGTGAAGTTTTTTATGAAGAGATTGTTGTTTCACTGCACACCACAATCATTGAGCAATGTGATCCTGGACGAGGATCCCTTGCATAGGATTTATGAGTTCTTTGTTGAAGCTCATAAGGTCAAGGAAATTCCAGTGATTGTGCTCTCTGATTCAACTGTTCGAGATCAAGAAAGTGTCGGTGGCGGTGTCGGTTGTGGTAGCGGTGGCGAAAGCGGCGGAGGCGGTGAAGGCGATATGGAAGACAGCGTTCAGGGTGGTGGTGGTGGTGGTGGTGGTGGTGGTGGGGGTCATTAGAATGATGGTTAATGGTTAAGTTTATCTACTACTGATTAGGTGTTTTGCTTATCTTTGTTTTTTTTTTGTTTTTTTTTTTTTTTTTTGTCATTGTGGTGGGATGTAATATTCCCCACCATTTTGCAATGTAAATTTGCCATTAGTAATGAAATGGTATTTTGCTATTAATGAGTCGGTTTACTTTATTTATTGTGTTTTGTAAGATAAACAACTAAATTAACAACACCATTAAAGCGACTAACATCAATTTTTTGATGTAATCTTGTTTGAAGTTTATTAATTCCAATAAATTTATCAAATTAATCGAAACATATTACAATCTTTCACTTGTAAAAATTCCCAAATTAACATCTTTTGAAAAATTTCATAACATAACCAAATTAATACAAATTAACATCTTTTGAAAAATCCCCAATTCTTATCAAAGGAATTCACTTCTCAGAATTAATGAAATTTAAGTTGTAATCTTCCCCAATTTCACTAACAATCGTCGATTCTTTTAAATTCCAACAAATTCCAGTAAATTCATTAAATAAATCTAACAATAAACACACTTTTAAAAAATAACATAACATAGCTTGATTGAGGGCTGGAAATGCAGATTACATTTTACAATTATAGAATGAACACCAAAAAAACAAACTCGCAAAACCACCTACGATTCCAGAAACAAAACAAAAAAACAAAAGTATAGGAACAAGGATGGCTAAAGAGTGGTAATATTGCATAAGGCCATTTTGGATTCTTGTCGGCTGATAAGAACTTGAAGCAGCCTCCTTCGTTTCATCTTCATTCACATTTAATCCAAGATTCGAATTTGAATCATCTCTATACGACGTCGGCTGGAAATAGGAATCATCACCATACGACCTCTGCTGGAAAAAGGATGTGTATGCATCGATAGCCTTTTCTTCACTCCGGTAAGATCTGTACAAGGATCCTTTGAATCCGAGGACATGTGGAGCACAATCACTCCAACTATCGTATATACCTACTCGTACGCCTTTGAAGACGACGTAAAACTTTTCAACCTTTTTTTCGTTAGACATTCCGACGAAGAAGGCGAAGTTTTTATTTTTTTTCCAGCACAAAAATGAAGATGGAGTTCTTAGGAAAGAAGAATGAAGAATGAAGAATGAAGATAGAGATGGAGTGTAATTAAATACGGAGTACAACTTTTGAAATGAGTTGATGTGTAATTATTATGCTTTGAAAACACAAAGAGAGAGAGAGAAGAGAGACAGATTTTATTATTTAATTCAAATTACACTTAAGGGTATATTCGTCATTTCAACACAACTTAAAACATAAAATTACCAAAATGCCCTTTTCTGGATATCCAGATTCTGGATGCATATCATTACCGTTTTAATAATTACTCCTCCCAATTCAATTTTGTATGTTATATTTCATAGAGTTTTTTTTTTTTTTCTCTCAAAATATTTTATCATTATATTTTACTTTAAAAATATGTTATATCTAAATTTTATTCTTATATTTATTTTGTACTGGTATTGATTTTACCATATAAGTATGTATAAAAAAAACATTATGCATATATTTAAATAAAATTTTTAATTCATAATTAAACATTATAAAATGACAAATAAATAGGAGAATTAATCATGCAATATCCTAGGGTGTAGATTCAAAGCTCTAAAAAAGGTTTCCCTCCCAAAATCCGGCGCCGCCCTATTTGAAAAACGACGCTGTGGGCCACCGCCACGTCAGCAGAAATAAGTCGGTGCCACCCCATTCTTAACTGTCACTTTAGCTATTCCTCCATCACTCTGCATTTACCCAAAAACTCACTAGAAAAGAGAAATTAATTAAACACCCTCCTCCTCCACAGAATTCAAAAATTATTCGTATTAATTGCTCAGCTCAGACAAATTCCTATATTTAAACAATATTGGTAACTGTTTCGTACGTCCTTCTCGTTTCTTTCACACTCTGCATCAAATTTCGCATTTTTCTAGCTTTCTTTTTTTTTTTTTTCCTTTTTTTGGTACTAGGTAATTAGTTACTAGTAGAGTACTAGTGAAGAGACTTGGGAGTGAAAAGTTTTGTTGAAATGGAAGCAGATCAAGGGTGTACTACTCCCAAGAACCAGGAGTGTCAGCTACCGGCGGCGCTGGTGTGTCCGCCGCCGCCGAGGAAGAAGACCGAGCGGCTGTTGAAGGATGCGCCGCCCAAGAACGCCTACTTTCAGTCGCCGGAGCTTGAAAACTTCTTCCGAAATGGGCCTCAGGGGCGACAAGCTTGGGCCCAGTTTTAATCCTCATCTCAGTATGCATGGGTACCCTTTTTTTTTTTTTCTAATTCAGTTTCTCTAGATGTTTAGCAGTTTTAGGGTATGGTTAGCTTGTGTGTAAGTAATTTTTTTTTGGGAGAAATAGAGTACTTAATTTTTCATCATAAATTGACTGAATCTAAATGATAATGTGTGGATTTTTTTTTAATATATTTGTGTGATGAATGATTTGAAATCTTGAAAAAAAATCCCCAATTTAATTTAATGTAGTAGGAATGACTTTAAATCTTGAAAATACTCAATTGAATGTTGTAGACTACTCTTCCTAGCATTATCATGCATCTACATGCGCATGATAGCATGCAATGGATATTACATTTAAGTCCCGTTTCGTGGATATGCTCACGATATTTGTATTTGATAGGCACATAATTAAGTGTGTTTTTTAAGTGTGTTTTTTAAGTGTGTTTTTATGTGTTACTGTGTCTTTTTTTAATTTTAAACTTAATTAGACATTTATATTGGACTAAGTATTGGAGTATATATTTTATGACACTTTGATTATACACCAGATAATGGGATTTTATATCATCATTCTTTAAATCAATAATTTTGGCCTTTGAGGATTTGAGAGATCTATTTAAGTAGCTAATTTCCTAAATAATTTTCTCTGATGTTGAAGAAATTAGTGTGGTTCTTAAATGGTAAATTTTGAGAAGATGTGAATGAAAAAAATCTTGTGTGATGAACAAACTTTGGAATCTTGAAATTTTTGTGTCTAATACTGGAGAATACAGAGTAGGGTATAAAAGCCTAAAAGGGACTACTGCCAATATTACATTTACAAGTATGACGTCACTTCTATTATTAATTAAAGGTAAAGTCTACTATCATAGTATAGTATGCTGCATGCTGTGCACTTCTCAGTTTACTGACTTACACTTTTTATTAAATGGTATTGCATTTTTCAATTATTAAACTGTATAAGTAATAATTGAAAAGTGCAACACCATTTACCAAAAAGTATAAGTCAGTAAATTGAAAAATGCAACATATATTAGGGTGCACAACATGCATTCGAGTCCATACCAGATCAACCCTTAATTAAAAAAATTGTAATTTACTTACATGCAAGATTAATTTGGAATTTCCATTCAAATTTCTGATTTTGAAGAATCCGCGCTAGCTCTAAATGGAGATTGGTTGTTGAAGAACACCATTTCGAGCTATATATTATGATTCATTAAGCAAATTGATTGAGACTCCTATATTCCTGCAGACAAAAGCTAGATATAAAAAAAGTACTTAATTAGGATTAATTAGTCTAATCAGTTGGTGAAGTTAACTGTAGATACTTTTTTTAATTATTTATTCAACGGAAAGTATATAGTCTTACTCTTAATTTGTTTGGTTGAAAATGCACCGCCCAACAACGTTTGTGACGGCTCTTCTCTTAATCGCCTAATTTTGCAAAATTTATAATACTCTGTATATTAATTAATATTTCAGCAAATTAATAGCGATACCAATGAAGCGGGTTTGGTCTATTTTAAAACCTAAACCTTCAGGAAAATTGGCAACGCCACATATCACATATGTTGGGTTAATCCGTCTCCTTTAATTTTTAAATATATTTGTAATAAGCACAGTAACATTTAATATCCAATTATCCATACCAATTACCATATAATGATAAAAAAAATATACGCATCAAATATATATGTACACAATTATTAATATATATACGTGTCATTGAATAGTAGGGTACCTCGTGATTTTTGTATCAACAATCCACAGAAACACTTTCAACTATTCCCTTTGTGCTCACATTAGTTTGCACAGTAATTTGAAAATAAAACTAATTAAATTGAATAGAATAAGGTATTATAATTCTTTCAATGTTATTAAAATGATAAATTAAGATATTGTGTAAGTGCAAATTTTAGAGATAAAATTTATGAATTTTTTTAATTTTTGAAGTGTGAATATTAATGTAAGATAAATTAAGAAGAAAAATGTGAAAATTTATTTGAGAAATAATTATTTAAGTTTAATTAGTATGTTATTGCAAATAATAAGGCATGCATGCATATAGTAACTGAAATTCAAAACGACATCTTGTGCAAATCCTCTGTTCTGACCACGTCATACGCATGCTGCAAAATGGAAGAATCAGATTATTAATTACGATACGTGCTTGTTGTCGATAATAATTTGATAATATAAAAATCCTTTTGTTTATTATCGACAACATCGTCACATTAATTAACTCATATTTTTCATAATAGAATAAACTTTAAAATAAATTATTTTTCTTTCTTTAATTTATACTCCGTATGAGTTATATCTCGATCGATACTTGTAAGTTGAAAATAATACGGAGTAAGTATACTATGAATAAAATTGTACCCCCCATCATCCCTAATTAGAATTGCCACTTTTTTTTCAAAAAGTAAAAAAAATAAATCATTCAATTCTAACCAATTATCTCCTTATTGATGATTTCTATTGGATAGAAAATTGTAGGAAGTGGTGCAACTTATGTAAACATTTTTTTTCTTACTTTTTTTTTTTTTTTTTGTACTATATTCATTTTAAACTTTTCTTCCGTTCTAATTTTTTTTCCTAGCTCCGCCCTTGCTTCCCCAACCAGAAAACTTTAACACATGAGAATCTTTGTTTGAAGAAAAGGATAGATATATAGTTGTAAGAACGACTTTAAAAAAAGAACGAGTTGAAAAATACAAATTACTAATTAATTGTCTTTGAATGATAGGCTGTAGATCGTGATTGTTCCTAATTAAATTGATGTTATTAAAATCTTGTAATATTTAATTGCTGTCAATTAATAATTAATTTCTTAAATAGGAAGTAAACAAATTAAAGTTGGGAGATTTGACAGTTGAGGAACACCTAGTCTCCCTCAACCACTAATCAACCTCTTTAGAAAATATCACAATTCACAATATGCCAACCATAATGGTAAAATGCTTCATTTTCTATTTCTCTAACTTGATTAGTAGTATTTTTTTAATTTAGGTTAATCAATGCCTTTCTGCACATTATTTATGAATCATTTCAGGAACATCACATTTTCAGAAATTTTACCACCTAAAAGTTACTATTGATGGAATAATATTCAATCGGCATTTAATTATTTTGCCACGGGCAATGGGTGCGTTTAAATTAAGAGTATGACTCTTGTGGACTCGAGTGTATATGAGTGTAAACCTTAAATTAAAGGTTATCGGCAATTAGGGACAATTTGCTTCTAGAAGAACTTCATGATTTCAAATTGATGTACCACTAAATATATGGAAATTAGGCTTGTCTTGTTATTATACTAGAAGTTATTAATTAATATGAAATCCTTAAATATACGTAAGATATACTGATGTCTTTTTTTATTAAAGAGTGAGAAATCTGAATAAGTCAACCTATTAGTACATTAACAGTAGTACTAGGTAAAATTGAATAGAATTTGACTCTTTTGAAATACAGTAAGTTTTTAGTTCCATTTGAAATATGCATTAAGAGTAGTATAGTCAAAGAAAAAAAAAAGTAAAAATGGAGGACAAAAATGTCATAAAAGGTAACGTATATTTCCCCAGTTAAGATCGATGGTTGCGGTGCCCTTTTCTAGGGATTTGGTACGACTTATTAAACATGCATTGCGTTGATCAAATAAGCCGTACCATTTATTTTTTACAAGCTCCTTTGTGATAAAAAAAATAAAATAAGCCGTACCATTGTATTTACCTTTTGATAAAAAATAAAAAAATTAAGTCGTACCATTGTGATAGAGAAAAAAAATAGTACTATCATTTATTCCTTTTGATTCAAAGGAATTTGCACTATTGGGATGACACAATTTAAAAAATGGGTAATGAGTGATGTTTTGAGAGATAGTTTTGTAAAATTTTATGAATAAAGTAAAGTAAAAAGTAGATTTGAATGTAAAAAAGCAATGATATATGAGAATTTTAAAAGTGTGCAAATTTGTGTGGGACGAGAGGGAGTAAATAAGAGTATATTTTGAAGATGAGAATTTTAAAAGTGTGCAAATTTGTGTGGGACGAGAGAGAGTAATATTTACTGAGAAGGTAAAAAAATGTAGGTTAGAATATAAATTGTTTCTGAAAAAACATACACCCTTTGGTGAGTAGAAAGTTAATTAAGAAAGGTGACTAAGAGTTACTACTATTTTCTTAGATGGAGATGTAATTAAATCATTAATGAGAAGATTAGTCAAAATCTTACTTTAGCAGCACTCTAAAATTCAGCTTGACCAACACCAATGTGGATCATACAAACTCAGAATGAAAGTGAAACTCCATGTGATATTATTTCTGTTCATCTTCATGAAAACAGTCTAATTACCTAATTAAACCTCTTTAAACAAAATAATAGTAAATTCTAAAAATAATAATAACCCATCATCTCCCTATTTAAAGATCCAAATAATATAATGTTGTCAAATGAAATAAATTTCACAACAACCTACATAGAAAGAACCAAATAATGTTGTCTGATGTCTCTTCACCAGCAGCCATGGCAGCCCTCATGTTCGGCCTTCTCGTTTCATCGACGCTGCCCCAGTTTGCCTTCTGTGTTACACGACATTATACGTTCAATGTACGTATCATAATGAATGAAATTCCAGTTACTTTTCCTCCATGAACTAGCTATACATACTAATAACTGTCAAGTGTTTAAATCTGTCATGCTAGATTGTGCAACACAATGTGACACGATTATGCAAGACGAAGAGCATTATCACTGTAAACGGCAAGTTTCCTGGCCCAAGATTGATTGCAAGAGAAGGCGACCAGGTTCTAGTTAAGGTGGTCAATAATGTTACAAACAATGTCACAATTCACTGGTAAGAGAGACGAACATAAGCGTAAAAGTGTGAAAAAAAATAACATGTTCGATTTTTACCTATGATGCAGGCATGGAGTACGGCAACTTAGAAGTGGATGGGCAGACGGACCAGCTTACGTAACACAATGCCCTATACAGAATGGGCAGAGTTACACGTATAACTTCACCATCACGGGGCAGAGAGGTACTCTGTTTTGGCATGCTCATATCTCGTGGCTCAGAGCAACTCTTCACGGACCGATTATCATCCACCCTAGACGAAATGAACCCTATCCGTTCAAAAAACCGTACAAGGAAGTCCCCATTATATTCGGTAACTATGAGATTTTCTTTGTTTTTATATCCAATGAAACTTTAATTGTCTCTTTATATGTGATTTTTTTCAAAGTCACTACAATATATTACTTCATATGCTAAAGCAGTATTACTTAAGGTATGCTAAACAGTACACCGGGTTCCCATAAAACTTCCGTAGTTCCGTGAACCATAGAAGTTTTTGTCCTCCTTATATGGCCGTATTTCTTATATATAGGGGAGTGGTGGAATGCCGACCCTGAGGCAGTTATAAATCAAGCGCTTCAGACAGGCAGTGGTCCAAACGTTTCAGATGCGTACACTATCAATGGCCTTCCAGGGCCATTGTACAATTGTTCCTCTAAAGGTACATTTACTACTATTTCCCCTTCTGCTTAGGGTGGAGCTTATAAAGCTTATATAATGCTGATGTGTATATTTTCAGACACATTCAAGCTGAAAGTGAAGCCAGGAAAGACGTACATGCTTCGTCTAATAAACGCAGCCATGAACGATGAACTCTTTTTCAGCATTGCCAACCACACTGTCACTATTGTTGAAGCTGATGCTGTATATGTGAAGCCATTTGTTACTAATGTGGTACTCCTAACTCCGGGGCAAACGACAAACGTACTACTCAAAACGAAGCCTCACTACCCTAACGCCACCTTCCTCATGGCTGCAAGGCCGTATGCCACTGGCCTAGGCACGTTTGATAATTCAACAGTTGCCGGTTTTCTTGAATACGAACACCCCCCAAATCACTCACATGTCAAGAAAACAACACTTTTCAAGCCTACTCTACCACCACTAAATGCCACCGCATTTGCCGCCAATTTCACCAAGAAATTCCGTAGCTTAAATAACCCAAGATATACATCAACCGTTCCACAAACAGTCGACAAGCACTTTTTCTTCACCGTGGGACTTGGATCAAGCCCGTGTCCTCAAAACACAACGTGTCAAGGACCCAACGGGGCAAAATTTGCAGCTTCAGTTAACAACGTCTCATTTTTTCTTCCCACAACAGCATTATTACAAGCCTACTTCTTCAAAAACTCGTACGGCGTTTACACCACCGATTTCCCAACAAATCCAACAAATCCGTTTAACTACACGGGAACACCACCTAACAACACTGTAGTGAGCAATGGAACTCGTCTTGTTGTTCTGCCTTTCAATACTAGTGTGGAACTAGTTCTCCAGGATACAAGCATTCTTGGAGCTGAGAGTCATCCCCTTCACTTACATGGTTTTAATTTCTTCGTTGTGGGTGAAGGATTTGGAAATTTTGATCCGAGCAATGACCCTGCAAATTTCAATCTTGTTGATCCTGTTGAAAGGAATACGGTTGGCGTTCCAGCCGGTGGCTGGGTAGCCATCCGATTCCTAGCAGACAATCCAGGTGCGTATAGACGAATATAAATTGATTTAAATTAAAAAGTTAAAAGATAAATTCATAATTAATGCTTTTTACAGGAGTATGGTTTATGCATTGCCACATTGATGCACACACAAGTTGGGGGTTGAGAATGGCTTGGATTGTACAGGACGGGACGCTACCAAGTCAAATATTACCACCACCTCCGTCGGATCTTCCAATGTGTTGACAGAGATGTTGAACACACTAGGATTGTTGAGTTTATTTATTACCTTTTTTTCTTTTCTTTTAAATATTATGAATGAAATCATTCGGTGTCCTGTGAATGTCAAAGCATGTGTGCCTATTTCTGGAAACAACGAGGAAAAACAACCCCTCTGAGTGGTATTTTTCGCATTAAAAACGTAATTTCATCGCTCTATTTCTTTTGTGTTTGAACCACTACATCCAATGCTTTCATCCCTAAATGTTAATAACATTACCGGCACAAAATAACATACTACTACTATGATCAATATACATGATAGTCTCCATATAGAAAAAAATAATTGATGAGAAAAGATTTAGCTAGTACCAGGAAAAGTTGTACGTAGAAGCACAAGTACAAAGCCCTTAATTAAAACTCCAACATGGAATGATTATCTGCAGTAATAAGAAACAAGAATTTGAAGCAACATATCATTGAACAGTAGGTGAATTAAGAAATACGGACTTAAGCACATTTTCGTATAAGGCAGTACACCAGAGATTCAGAAAGCAACATGTATATACAGGATGATAAAGAGGTAAAACGAGCACATAGGGCTCCTCCATCAAAATTTGGATGGCAGACGTGTGAAACAAAAAAAAAAACATAAAGTACCAATACCAAAAACCATAAGAATACAACTGAGATATAATCACAGGGCTAAATGTCAAGTAGTATCAATATTCTCAAACCAATAACAAAAATAATTAACAGAAAATAGATGATACACTAATAGAAACACATATAAAATTCCACACAACAGTCAACAGGGACCAATTTATTCAGACATACAACACAAATACATAACAGATGATTAAAGGAGGAAACCATAAAAGCTAAAGCTTTTCTTGTCTAAACATCATTAAAAAAAACTCAAACAACATATCTTAATGCTTTCTAATTTATATTAAAGCATAAGCATGGAAAAGTACTCTTCAAACTCCTTATCAATTGTTTTCGTGGCCTTCTGTTGACTATCTGCACCCAAAAGTACAACGAATGTATTAACCCATTTTAATTTAAAGTTAAAACAAATGAGTTAAAAAAAAATTAAAAAAATTACTTGCATACGCCCCATGTGCGTTGAGAAGAACTTCAAGATCCGTATTCGTAGAGTCCTCAACGCCACTAAATTGGTCCTCCGAGAAGCTATAATCACCGCCACTAAATTGGTCCTCAAAGAAGCTACAATCACCATGACTCCCATATTCTTGAAGGTGGTCCTCATAATTATCAGACAAAAGCAAACCATAATCAGAGATGACCGCTGAGTCTGATTCCTTGGAACTTTCTTTTGTCAGCGGCGGACTTTCCTCTATCGTATAAAGACCTGTCTCAGAAGATTTGTTGTCCCAAATAGTAGTTGAATGCCCAACAGGTGCATGTGTTTTAGTATAAATGTAAGTAGACATGGATGAGTTAGTACCACCAGGAAAGCTGAAGCTGTGGATGACTGATTCTGGGGCAGATTCAACCCTTCTAGCAAAGATGCTCTTTCTCCCCTTCTTCGGCAACTCAGACGAAAATTCATACTCAGGTGTTTTATCCCAGCACACGTGCTTTGGCAAAGGCGTGTCGAGCGGTTCCGCTTGATGTTTTCTTTTCTTGTTCATCTTAGCACTGCTGATATCCATAACGAAATCGACATTAATATTTGCTTGACAAGCAAAGGCAAGAGCAATATGCTTTCAACATATACAAAAATATGTAAGAGTATCACCTCTCTATATGAAACGGTCTCATATAAGACTTCCTCTTCAATATATACTTACACAATAAGCATCTATGTTTCAGCAATGGATATCAAAGACAGGAGGGGGTCACATAAAAATGGGCACTCATCAAATCCAAATTAAGAACACCTTATCAATAGTTCGATAACATTAGCCATGAATATCAAAAATAAAATAAAAAGAGGCATTCATTTACTTACATCCAGCAGCATATGGTTGTATGTTCCACATAAGCTAACATAACTCTTTATGATGTAGGGATTGATGTGCCCTAATTGATGAGAATATATCCATAACTTCATATCAATCTTATAAGTTGGACAAATTTGATATGATCAAATCATACTAATTCATGACTACAACTTATACATAAGCACAACTGCACAAGCATATATGAAATTAAGTCCAGACATAAAGTAAACTCCTTCACTTCCACCAACGAAAGAGAAACACACACAAAAAACACCAAAAATTCACATCAAGAAACAGAGGTTAGAAAACAAGAAAATATGAAGAATCCATAAAACTAACCTGTTTAATTCAGCTGAGATGGTCATGTCTTCATCCATAATGATCTATAAAGTCGTAAAGAAAAGGTTACCAAGTGAAATTTCAGCTTCTAAAACTTGATTTGATAAATGAATCAACAAGGACACTTCCCCCATTCCCAGAATCAATCTACTTTCTCTTCTTCAGCAATTTTATCTTTCACGCGCCTATTGAAGTTCCGAATTCCAATAACTCTATCCCACTGTATTTATAGTCGACCGTAGAGAATATATAATGTACTGTATATTCGATAAATTTGAATTTTTTTAATCTGAAATTAAACAACATTTGCGTGATTATTATTACTGTTATTATTACCTTCAAAAAAAAAAAATTATTACTGTTATTATTATTACTTATTTTCAAGAAATACCTTCAAAAAAAAAGGAAAGTAAGACGTTAATTTTCTACCAGACTCAATCAATATATCACTTTATAAATACACATTGTTCAAATTCAACCGTAAATTATAAAAAATACTCAGTCTTTCCTCATCATCTACCACGCTCAATCAATATATCACTTTATAAATACACATTGTTCAAATTCAACCGTAAATTATAAAAAATACTCAGTCTTTCCTCATCATCTACCAGGCTCAATCAATATATCATTTTATAAATACACATCATTCAAATTCAATCCTACATTATAAAAAATACTCAGTCTTTTCTCATCACCTAACATGCTCAATCAATATATCAGTTTACAAATACACATCATTCAAATTCAATCCTACATTATAAAAAATACTCAGTCTTTTCTCATCACCTGTTCAATCAATATATCACTTTACAAATACACTTCATTCAAATTCAACCCTACATTATAAAAAATACTCAGTCTTTTCTCATCATCTAACAGGCTCAATCAATATATCACTTTACAAATACACTTCATTCAAATTCAACCCTACATTACAAAAAATACTCAGTCTTTCCTCACCACCTAACAAGCTCAATCAATATATCACTTTACATATACACATCATTCAAATTCAATCCTACGTTATAAAAAATACTCAGTCTTTTCTCATCACCTAACAGGCTCAATCAATATATCACTTTACAAATACACCTCATTCAAATTCAACCCTACATTACAAAAAATACCCAGTCTTTCCTCATCACCTAATAGTCTCAATCAATATATCACTTTGCAAATACCACTTTGCAAATACACATCATTCAAATTCAACCCTAAATTATAAAAAATACTCAGTCTTTCCTCATCACCTAACAGCTCAATCAATATATCACTTTACAAATACACCTCATTCAAATTCAATCATACATTATAAAAAAATACTCAGTCTTTCTTATCACCTAACAGGCTCAATCAATATATCACTTTACAAATACACCTCATTCAAATTCAACCCTACATTATAAAAAATACACAGTCTTTCCTCATCACCTAACAGGCTCAATCAATATATCACTTTACAAATACACCTCATTCAAATTCAACCCTAAATTATAAAAAATACTCCGTCTTTCCTCATCACCGTACTTCAATTATTTTTCTCAAAGAATCAAATTCTTTCAGCAACATGAATCCGTGGTTGCAGCACTACCAAGAATCTAGACTGAGATTTATATGCATGACATAGCAACTACTCCTAATCAACTAAGAGAAAAGGAGTGTGGAGGATTAAGAGTTTCCGCCCCTATGAGCTAAGTCATGGACAGTCTCATTGAGTGTTCTCATAATGTGGTGCATTTTAAATCAAATCATGAGTTACTGAGTATGCATCTTCTTAATGCTCTTAAGAATAATGTCTTTCGAGCTAAAAATAAAAATAGTGACAATACCTCTTACTGCTTCGATTGCATCCTTCGAGTCGGATTGCATTGCAAATTCATTTACTTTCAATTCTGCTTCCAAAACTGATCCTGGATCCTGTATCTTTGCACAACTCCTTGGAAGTAACACCTGGTTAAAGAAGGTCATTCCCACCCCAAATCTGCTATGAATTTGATTAAAGGGACATCCACTCTGATGATGGACACCTTGAAGGCTGGGCCTTGCGGACACAACTGAATGATGAACTTCCTCATTATTGATGTTATTAATGAGAAGGAATGTACAAGCAAACTTGTATTCTTTGAGAAATGATGATGCCCAATCCACTTCTGATATTATTTTAGATCCCATCTACTGAGTTCTGGATGGGTCTGTTTCATGTTTTATCTTGCATGGAGTCTTCCAAATACCCCATGCGCTTCCAAACAGGGGTGAATTTTGCACAAAGGAAAAGTGCATGGCTCGTTGAGGCTTCCGGTGCTCCACACAAGAAGCAATGTGGGCTAATTGAGACGTGGTGCGGTCTAGGTTACCTTTTGTTGCAAAAATATTTTGAGCCATTTTCCATGTAAAAAATTTCTTCCTTGATAAGAGATTTAGTGACCAGATCTACTTTCATTCTGCCATTAAAGATGAACAGTCTTCCCCACTTGATTCTTTCTTATTTCCCACTGACCAGTATCCAGATTTTATAGAATAGTCTCCTTTGGTCGTTCTTCTCAAATATATGTAGTCTTCTTGGTCTGGGTCTTCTATGGGTGTTCGAGAATTGTTGTTACTTCGTGAGGGAGGAAAGCAATATCATTGGTCTGTGATAAATCGTTGTACTTAGGACTCACTAGCAATTCTTGATTGTATCCAACCTCCGTAGAGTCCTCGAACCCATGTATCCCTATGAACATCGATTTTATCACCTTTACCAATTCTTCAAAGTAGTCCATCTTCAAGCATATCCTTGCAACAACATAAGGACCTCCACACAAAGGTTGAGTTCGAGTCTATAGCCGCCTCCATTATATATGAATCTCGGTAGTATTTAGCTTTCATAATTCTTGCAACCATCGATGTGAAGTGTTTTATCATTCTTCAAATCTGTTTTGCCAAAAGTGCTTTGTTGAAATTCTCTAACTTTTTGAACCCCATTCCCCCTTACTCCTTACCTATGCATAGCTTGTCGCATGTCATCCAATGTAACCGATTGTGATTATCCTGTTTACCCCACCAGAAATTAGAACTTAACCTCTCAATATACACAAATAGACAGTGAGATTCTAAAACATAACATGACATATGTAGGGAATTGATTGTATCTGATAATAACATTTTTGCCTCGATCGCTAAAATTTTTCGTAGCCCATGAATTCAACTTGACTCCCATACGATCCTTAGGGTATCCGATCTGGAGTCTTTCCCGAGGTAGATATCATGCCCTTGGCATAAACGAATGCTCAAAATTCTCTTGATCTCTTGTCTCGTGTTGTGCTTTGTGGATGGACTGAAAGTAATGACTAATTTTTTTTCTTCCAGGTTAATTATTTTTTATGGATCTTTGTCTTTCAATTTACCTCTAATTTTCTTGGTACACTTATTTCAACACTTTCTGCATTATTAGACTAAGGTAACATTTTTTATTTGATACGACTTGAGTTGAAGATCTTATGCTCTTTTTTCTGTTGTTCTTGTTTACTGATGTTGAAAGCGGTAAAAAAAAGAAAATTAAAAAAAAAACAAAAAAACCCTGTCATTAAATACTTAATGCCGAAGCAATTTGGCGCGTGAGTTTATTCTCTGAGAGAGAGTATAACGTTCTAGGAAAGAGGCATTTGAGGCCATATGCAATGCAACACACGTATCACATAGGGTGGCCCGTTGCCCTATCTTTTCCTTGCTATTAATAGTAAAATACTGTGAGGCTCTGAAACTCAAGTTTCGCAGTCCGGCAAACTCTTGGATTTAAACTCACAGAAATCTTTTTTTTTTTTTTTGACAGACTCACAGAAATCTTTGTGTATGGCCTAAATACTAAACAATTAATTGGGCACCCTTTCAAGCAAACCTCTGGCTGTCACGGATCTCGAAGGGTTATTCAATGGAGTAGTAATTAATTTTACATATATCTACCAACAAAACCTTATTTTTATTGAAATATATGGACATCGACCGACCTTGAAAATTTTAGAAAAATTATGGTTTTCGTTTTATTTTTAACATCAAATTTTAGAAATTACAATAAGACTACTCCATTTCATTTAAAATTACAATAAAATGACATGCTTAAAATAAACAAATTGATAATTTATTTTATACTTAGTTTGGCCTCGATATGACATTTGACGAGGTGATTTTAATAGTTCAATACATAATACTTTTTTGCATAATACTGATATACATATGTATGCAT
Source organism: Galeopsis tetrahit (assembly GCA_963675135.1). Classification (NCBI taxonomy): domain Eukaryota; kingdom Viridiplantae; phylum Streptophyta; class Magnoliopsida; order Lamiales; family Lamiaceae; genus Galeopsis; species Galeopsis tetrahit. The sequence continues at coordinate 90,596,798 of OY776122.1, forward strand.
TTTATTTTATTTTTTACAGTGCGCAAGACTGATGCAGTATGCACTTATAAATCACATTTTATCAATGTACAATTATGTACTACTACGGAGTAGAAGTTTTGCACTCGTTTGTAAACTTGAAGTTAAACAATATTTATCCAGCAAAGTAAATTAAGAAATTGGTTGACAATAAATTACTAGTATATGAATACTAATGTTTTACTAGCTTTTTTAGTTATACTAGTATGGGTAGCACCTCAATTCTTGAGGTGTTTACCCATAATTTTGTGTAATTTAATTGTGTAAGCAGTAGTGGTAAAATGTTTAATATGTAGAGTACGTGTAATAGATCATAGTTTAAAAAAACTGAATTGTAAATAATAATTAGATGTTAAAATGGGCAAGTCTGTTTTTCCATCTATTTAATTTCGAGTTATACTTATTTGATTTGATTAATAGATGTGTACTTTTTTTTCTTTAGCCTAAGATTTTATCTATAAGGATAATTTTTCTGGATAATATTTTAATAGCTCAACGATCTCTAACTTATTTTATAAAATAAAAATATATTTAATATTGTATTTTAAAATAAAAATAATATTTTTATCATGAACCTCTAAATCATTATTTATTTATTTATTTAAATTATCATTTATTTTATTTATATACAATCATTTTATTTTTAAGTGGACAACACACACTACAAAATATTGTCCAAAAGGCATCGGCAATTGGCAACGGCAGGCGGGCCGATGCGAAATGGCATCGGCATTTAATGGCCGATGCAAAATGGCATCGGCAGTGGGCCCCGATGCGAAATGGCATCGGCATTTAATGGCCGATGCAAAATGGCATCGGCATTTAATGGCCGATGCAAAATGGCATCGGGGCCCCCCGATGCAAAATGGCATCGGCAGTGGGCCCGATGCCTTCCCCGTCGCCCTAAACCCTAAACCTCTAAAACCCTAAACCTCTTAACCCTAAACCCTAAACACTAAAATTGAAAATTATGATTTTTTTTAGGGTTTAAAGTTTAGAGTTTATGATTTAGTTTAATTAATGTAGTCATTATTTTTCAATTAATTATTTTTATAACTTTAATTTTAATTTTTTTGTTATTAAAAAAATTATATATATAAATTGTATGGTTTTTTTTTAATTTAATAATTATATACTGATAATAAACACGTTAATAAATAATTTTAAAAAATCTTAAAATAATTAACCTTGATTAATTAAAAAATCAAAATAATTAATCTTGATTAATTAAAAAATCAAAATAATTAGCATTGGTAATCTTGATTATGGTATCTTTGTCCTACGTTTCCTAATTTTATAGGAATATCCTTTAATTTTTTAAATTTCCATAAAATAGTGTTAATTATGTAAGTAAATATAATGATGTAGATAATGATGTATAAATTAATTTAAATATGAAGATAAATATATTATTTAATGATTGTAATATATTGAAAATGATTAAAATAATAAATAGAGTAAGATATAGAGTTTCATGATTGGAGAAGGTTTTTAAAATAGAGTATGAAAAAGTGTATTTTAGAGTTTAGAGATCTTCATTTGAGAGTTTGTGGTTGGAGATGGCCTAAGGAGCCCATTATATGGGCTCAATATCATTTCTATATATATATATATATATATATATATATATATATGTCATGCATATTTGCGTGGATTTTGATAGTTACGTGAGTATGACTTATGAATTTAGCATTACTCCTGATCAGAGTGAAACAAACATTATATATAATATACTACAACAATTAGGAAATTAATCAAGCTTATTCTCTACAATTAAAAAAAAAAAGTATTCACTAGTACTCCGTATTAGATAAGTGTATTTTAATTGAAAATGATCTAGAGAATAATTTTATAATAGATGAAAATATTTTTAATTAAATGGATAAGTGAATTCATATTTTTAAATGGATAAGTGAAAATAATTATATATATTTAATGTTGTGAATTGAAAACTAAAATGAATTTAAATGATGTGATTAGAATAAATTTAAATGTATAAGTGAAAATAATTATATTCAATGTTGTATGTAATTATAATGTTGTGAAATAAAAAATTAGAATGAATTTAAATGTTGTAAATTGAAGATTAGAATAAATTTAAATAGTGTGAATAATTGATACCGTAAATAAATTATTTAATTTGAAAAACATAATTTAGTTAAGGGTTTAGGGTTTAGGGTTTAGGGTCCATTGAAGGATAAGTGAATTCATATTTTTAAATGGATAAGTGAAAATAATTATATATATTTAATGTTGTGAATTGAAAACTAAAATGAATTTAAATGATGTGATTAGAATAAATTTAAATGTATAAGTGAAAATAATTATATTCAATGTTGTATGTAATTATAATGTTGTGAAATAAAAAATTAGAATGAATTTAAATGTTGTAAATTGAAGATTAGAATAAATTTAAATAGTGTGAATAATTGATACCGTAAATAAATTATTTAATTTGAAAAACATAATTTAGTTAATTTGAAAAACATAATTTAGAAATAATATGATATGTTTTGATAAATAATTTAATAAACAACAATTAAAGTTAGAATGAATTGAATTAATTAAAGAATTAAAAACGCAAATTAAATTGAATATATATTAATTGCATTCAAAACATGTCGACTAAAAGCTCCTAGCCTAAACGGCACACAGGGGGCACTTAAAAGCCTTCGAGACCGCGAGGTCACGAGTTCGAACCCTTGAAATCGCAAAAATGGGCTGAATCGACCTGGGTTCGAAACCCAGATTCGTCTTTTTTAAATTCTAATAAAAAGGCATCGGCAAAATGGCATCGGCAGTGGGCCCGATGCCATTTGGTAACGACAGTGCCCCGATGCCATTTAGTAACGGCGCTTTCCCCGATGTGAAATGGCATCGGCTGTCCCCGATGCAAAATGGCATCGGCAGTAGGCCCCGATGCCATTTGGTAACGGCGACTTGCCGATGCCATTTCGCATCGGTTTTCCCCAAATCCGATGCCATTTAAATGGCATCGAGCATATTGGCATCGGCACACTGCCGATGCCTTTGCCGTTGCCTTCATCTTTGGGGACGGCAGATCCGATGCCTTCCCCGATGCCATTTATCAAATTTTTTGTAGTGACAATACCCTATAATACTCTCTAACTCGTTTATTTTATACATACACAATTAATATTCTTCAAAATTTGTAAAAAATAAACTATATATACAAAGTTTGGATGAATAGAATAATATATATTTAGAATATAAAATAATAAGATTATAGCATAACATTTTAATTTATAATGTATATATTTATCTTGTACAGTAAAATATATGGATTATTAAAATTAAAATCTTGTACAGTAAAAAATATGAATTATTAAAATTAATATTTTGTACAGTAAAATATATGAATTATTAAAATTAAATCATGAGCAAGATCTCTAAAATCATGAGAAGATTCCCAAATCAGTCTCACCCTCAGCTATGTTAAAATTTATTTGCTATCGAAAAGAAATGGGTCAACTTAGTGCAACTTTCTCATTTAGATGTTACTTGTACATATTATTTTTTTAACCATTTCACAGTAACTTACAATCCTTAAAATGAAAAGTTTTTATAAATTTCATCTTTATAATATCCTTAATTTTATATAAAATATTATTAATTTTAACGCACACATATACACAAATCAACTTTTTTATTAACTCTATACATAAAAATTTACATAATTACCCTATAAATTTTTACTCATTATTACACTTTTTTTAATTTATATGTCATCTACATGTAAAAATTATTATGAAACAAAGAAAATACTCCCTCCGTCCAATTTCATTATTTTCACTTTTCTTTTTTGGTTATCTAATTTTATTATGTTCATACATTTTTTTGAAAACAATACTATTGATGTTATTTTATCTCCACACTCTTACCATCACTTATTTACTCACTTTGTCATTCAATTTATTCATAAACAATAATTTATTTATAAATGGACCCCACAATATCTCACCATATCTTCATAAACTAATCAATATTTATTAAAACTCGTGTTCAGAAAAGTGAGCATAATAAAATTGGAGAGTCTATCGGTTCAAGAGGAGATATATAATACTAATAAAATGAAAAGAAATTAACAAAAGTATATAGAAAATAAAAATAAAAATACATTTGACTATTAAAAAAAGTCACATTACCGGTCACCGGATGGAAACTGGCCAAGTTTGGGCAACTCCCCCTTTATTATAGTAATAGATTATCAAACAAAGATAAAAATACTTTACAATATGAAATTTTGGTTTGGTTTTTTTTATTAAAAAAAAAAGGGTGATATTTCGCAATATATTTTTAGAATACTCAAGAAAAAAATACATTACCCAATATCCATTTAGTAATATCAAAATTCACGATATTTCCATCCTGGTATGATAAAAGGGGCAATATTCATTGTGCAGCATCTGTGCATACTATTTTATTCATTAACAAACCATAATTACAACTTTCATTTAAAAAGTAATGCGGAGTATTTTTTAGTATACAAAATAATATTGTAGATTTTAAAAACATGTTTGATTTCATGAATTTTTTTTCTTAATACAAAATCCTCACAGACAGAACTTCCCTTCCCTGTGGGTTTAAGAAGACGGGGAAAGGGACTAAAATTACATAGAATTACAACCATATATTGCCTTGAAAGTTTGGTAATCACAAGTTTACAGTATTGCTTTTCCACTCTACTGGTGTAACTCAACATTTTCTTTTTGTACATCATGACGCTGTAAACTTCTATACATGTGCCTCAACAGGTGGGGTGGGGTGGGGTACAAAAGCTCAAACTTCTGATACCATGAAATCTACATGATACAACATACTATATGGAATTCGAGAATTTGAACTAGAAAAGCTTAAAGATCTTACGACAAGACTATTTTTGGTTAATGGGTTTTTGACGAGAGATTACAGGGTCAGGATATCTCACTCAAGATTAGTGCACTTTTGAAGCTAAAAAGATAGCATTTGGCTACGGAATCATCTTTGATCTGGAGCCGATGAACTCAGAAGTTTATCGTACTTACTTTTAAAACGAAGGCCAGAACCAATATGTCCAGATGTTGGGCAAAGCCATAAAAGAACCTTTGGACCCAGAATCTGTAGCAGTTTCACAAAGAAACAATCATGAGAAATCGAAGATGTTTATCCTTGAATTTTGCAAGTGAAACCAATTCAAGAGAACTTAGCTTTTTCAAATACACATCAATTAAGGGTTTCTCTCAAATTAAACAACAAAGTACCGAAACAGGAAAGGAGCTGAAGAGAGAACTTACGGCCGTAAGATTTTCATATGCACCGAGATCATATGGATTTGAATAGAGATCACCACCTTTTTCTGCAAGCCACATAGCTCTTACACCTTCATGGTACTGCCAAGCACAATAAATGGACTCAATTATTGTTTCTTTATCCAACAAACAGTAAAAACACAACTATAAGAAGTATAGAAACCTCGATAGTAGTCTTATTGTGTAAGATAAGATAAAAGTGCCAGCTGAGGAAAAATCCCAGTGCCAAACTTAGAGGTACCAACAGTAAACCTGAAATGACCTGGATATACACCTTTAGTGAGTTAAAACCAGTAGAATATAAATGCCAACAACAAATGAAAAAAAGAAGTAGAAGTAATACATGTATTATTTTGTATGATTCGTCAACATCTTGCTGAGAATCAACCATGATACTACCAAAGAGCAATATCTGAAATAACAGAAGGTCTATCAAATTGATTAATGGATAATAAATATTAATAAAAGTGAAATATGTTAAGGTATCATGGATAGAGGTGACAATACAAAGCACAGAAGAATTATACCAGGGAGTATATACATGCTACAACAGCATAGGTCACAAAAACAAAGAAGATCTTGTAGTTTGCGTGCCCCACACAGTTATTCATCCAAACACAATGGTGATCCTTGCATCATAAGGCAGTTGTTTAGCAAAATTATCCTGACCTTAAGAAAATACGTTAATAATAATATGGAGCAGACATACCATTCGTAAAACACACCGATTACATATGCGGCAATGATGGGCTCGTGGAGGCTTATAGTGGGAACACTTTTGACAGTACCTCAAATCACCACCCTGCAGAAAAATTGTCAAACAATCACAAATTCAAGCTTTGTCTTTTCACATCCCTAATCCAATAAGTAAATACAAAAATGAAAAATAATTAATCAAAGATTGCTTCTAAAGCAATCATGTTAAGTTTCAAATGGTTGATAAGATGAAGAAGACAAATTCCATGACAATTTATACATACATACTGCGACACAGAACTAGAACACGAAAGGAATGACTTCAGTCTAATAGCTTTTTTATGATGACAGAATCATTAAGTTAAATGCTGTGTCATTACCATTGCAGGAGGATTTTAGTAACGACAAATTTAACACTTAAACTAACGTCAGCAACTGCAAGTTCCAGCTAAAGCAAAAAAACTCAAAGTAACATGCCAAATAGGGAAAAAAAACTTTGGCCACTGATAGCTTGCCCTTGTATATCGGGAAGCAAGAGACGTCATCTGTTAGACTAACAAAGTAACGACAATTTTCGGAGTATACATCCAGGAGTTTTCCTTTAAAACTACACAGCCATTACCTTATACGACAATATATGATTCAAGAACAACAATCAACCAAACATACAAAAAGCAAATGCTAAATGCGCCACCACCAATCAGCATCCTACCAATTCCAATCTTTGCGGATAAATCGGCATCCAATCAATTCAAATATTGCAGATCAAGCAGCATAAAACTATAGATCAAGCTGTAATACAGGGCAATTAACTCCATGGATTCTCGGTTCCATCACAAGTTTCAAAATGAAAACCAAATTCAAGTGCAATAAGCAAGTCCCAAACACTTCGATGACACAGTAGAATAGGAGTAAGAAATGAAGCCAAGAGGGACCTGGTTAGAATCAGCACAGAAATGCCATTTCAACCAAAATGACCAAACAACTCAAAAGCCACAATTATCTGATAAACAGCTACGAATTGATTCAAAATAAGCCACTATCTTCCTTGGAATAAAGAAATCAATACATGCATCAAATTAGACTAATTGAATTACAAATAAAAAACCTAGAAGAAAATGGAACGGAAATAGAATCAATATGACAACAATACTATACTATTAAAAGACCCAAATCTCTCAAATGCTATAACGCAAAACAGGAAATGTCAGAACAAGGAAAATGCATTAGAAGAAAGCACCTTAAGAAAATCAGGATAAAATATACATGCAGATAAATTACTGACAAAAAACACTAAAAGGATAATGGACCTTGCGTTTGATCTCGTGGATCGGGTTTTCGGAGTCCTCGATATCGGGCATGAAAGAACTGGGGACCCGACCCGGATCGGTATAAACTGCGCGGCGGTAGCTGGAGATGCACATGACAGCTAAGAAAGTGAATACGGAGGCGTGTAGCATTCCCGGCGAGGAACCAAGGCCGAACCACCGGTCAATGAAGACGAGTACTGTGGAGAAATAGATGTAAATGATGGAGCCGACGACGAACCCGACATGGAATGATAACCGGCAAACCCGTGACATTTGGATCTTTCAGGGACTCTTTGAGTTTGAGAGAGAGGGGTAGCGGAGACACCGGCGTAATAGCTGATTACGGCGGCGTCTCCGGTGGTGGGGGAATTTGATTTTCCTTTTGGGGGAGAGTGGGGGGTTTACTTTGCAGTAGAAGAGGTGCGGTGGGCTGGGAGCCTGGGCAATTTTTATTTTCTAAAACGGGTTCGAAGTTGTTCGTTCTAACATTGGATTGCTCGAGTCACGTTTTCGGCTTTAGCCCCCAAATTTTCTGAAATTGCAAATTTGGCATGAATCAATTATCACGACTAGTATTTTAACTTGCATTTTACTCCAATATTTAGGACAGGTTTGGTTTTTTATTTGAGATTTGAGAATTTGAAATTTAAATTTAAAAATTTTGTGAATTACAAATTCTTATTGAGTTATATTGATATGCGTTTGTTTTGTGATATTAGTAGATTATAAAAAGACTATAAGTATTTATATGTATTTTTAGGCATTTATATATATATATATATATATATGATTGATTATGATTATTTATAGGGTTTATAAATATTATAGATTTGAAAATAGAACCAGATTTAAATCATTAGACATACTGAGTTGATTTATTGTGAAAATTTCTAAAAAAATTAGGCAAGCTAAAATGAATATAAATTAATAAGGCAGGGGTATACGAATATAAATTGTCGGTCTTTATCTATATAATAAATGACATTTAAAAGACATCAAAATTAAGGAGATGTATCTAATTTCTAAGTAGGAATTTTACAAATATACAAATTATTTAAATTATTGAATATAATATATAAGTGTCTCATTATTTCTTTATTTATTTTTTAATATTTTCGCCCCTTTTCATGTCTCGAAAATAACCGATTTACGTTAATTATAAAGATAGGTGGTAAAGGGGTCGTGAACAATAAAATCGTAGACTATAGGGGAGGTAGATGCAAATAATTCCTTAAAGATAGGTGGTAAATAAGTTTTTACTTTATTTTAATGTCCGTTAGCTGCATTCGTATTTTCTAGCTAATTTGTTGGAAGGACTCTTTCTTTTTCTGCTGCACGGATTTTCTTCTTTCAGCGGCTGGTGGGTCAAGAGTCAAGATTGTTTTGTTGGGCTTATTTCATTAATTAATTATAGTAAATGTTTTTTATTTTATTAATTTTATATACATATATGTATGTATACTATAGTATTAGTAATACTGACCTATTCCTTAGGTAAATGATTAAAGTTGATGGTCCCGGTTATAAATTACTCCATATATGATGATTAACTAATAAAAAGTTACAATTGTCGTCTAAAATCTTAGCAGATGTCATTAATTAAAAAAAAAAAAAACTAACTTAATTTACAGGTCTGAAGCACGTTACTAATCGATTTTAAGATTATTTTTATATTCTATATGTATTGATTAATATAAATTCTTTATTGATAGTATAGAATAATAGAATACTATAAAATTAAAACAAACTCATTAATCATAAGATTCTACAAATATCGAGACAAAGGAGAACTGTTTCTAGAGCCATTCCAATGTTTACTTTTTTTTCACTTCCTTTTCTGGATAAGAATTCAAAACATTCATTTCCAATTTTTTAAAACTTTAAAGCCCGTCTTTTTTTATTTAAATCATTATAATTATGATTTCAGTCATATTATCCGTTTTGAAACACGTACATGACCCAGTTCCAAGTGGTTGAAATTAAAATTATAGTCAGTAGATTAATTGCCTGATTAAATTGATTTGATCTATAGAGAGTTCAAGATAAAAATTTAAAAGTGGTAAGAATTTTTTTTCAAATATTTTATGGTAAAGTCTAGTATGCACTCGAGTGCATGTGCACTCTAGTCCCGAGTGCATGTGCACTCTAGTCCATGTTGCACTTTTCATTTTTACTGACTTACACTTTTTGGTAAATGGTGTTGCACTTTTCAATTATTACTAAAAATATTACTCCCTCCGTCCCATACTTGAAACTACAAACCAAATTGGCACGGATTTTAATAAATGAGTTGTTTATTAGTATTGTGTAAGATAAAATTGGGGTAGTAAAGACTTTTCAACCCATATTTTATTGTATTATCTATTATGATGTTTTATACTTTAATTATTTCAGTTCGAAATTTCATTTTGTATTTTCATTTAATAATATCATTTAATATAAGTAATACTCCGTAAGTTTCATGTATATCAAAAGTCAAGAAACCATAATTTGGTACAATTGACATTATAAAACCATTCAATATGCTTTCTGGCAAAAATAAAAAAAGTACTGTACTATTATTCTTTTGAGAGTTACATATTAAAATATTCTACTTTAATTTTCTAATCAAAGAAATAGTAACATCAAAATTGTAAAATCCCATTTAACATTTGGGAAGATCCGCGGGCGGCGGCGGCAGCTTCTGATTCCGGCGACTACCATCCATCACAATCCACGCCATTCTCAGTCCCCAACTCGTATGCACTTCCAAGTGACAATGCATAAACCACACCCCTGTTTGATCCATATATAAAAATGTTCATCAAATTTCATAACAATAATAATGACACGTTCAATTTTCTTGAATTTATAATTTACCTGGATTATCTGCAAGGAATCTGATGGCGACCCAACCGCCGACAGGTACTCCGACGGTGTTCCTCTCAACCGGGTCAACCAAATTGAACTTAGCCGGATCCTTTTTCGGGTCGAAATTCCCGAAACCCTGACCCATCACGAAGAAATTGAATCCATGTAGGTGCAGAGGGTGGCTCTCTGCCCCGATTATGCTAGTATCCTGCAGCACAACCTCCACGGTGGTGTTAAACGGCAGTGCCACCACTTTCGTGCCGTTGTTCACCATAGTATTGTTCGGCGGGTTGCCGGTGTAGTTGAATTTCACCGGCGGGTTTGCCGGAAAATCGGTGGTGTATACACCTCTCGATTGATTGAAGAAGTGAGCTTGAAGGAGGGCTGTGTTTGGCAACACAAACGACACATTGTTAATACTAGCTGCGAGCATTGTATTGTTCGGGCCTTGGCAGGTACCGTTTGGGTTGGAACACGGGTTCAGGCCCAGCCCGACTGTGAAAAAGAACCGTCGGTCAACTTTTTGTGGTACTTTTGCTGGAAATTTCAAACTAGCCAAGCTCCGAAGTTTTTGGGTGAATTTGGTGGCAAATTTAGTGTTGTTAAACGCGGGTAGAGAAGGTTTTAGGAGGGGTAATTTGGTAATTTGCTTGGTTGCATTGGAAGGGAGATGGTGGTATTCGACAATTCCAGCCGTTGTAGAATTGTCGAATGCGCCTGGGCCTGTAGCGTAAGGCCGGGCCGACATGAGAAACGTTGCATTCGGGTGACGGTGTTTAGTTTTGAGAAGCACGTTTGTCGTCTGTCCAGGCGTGATAAGGACTATATTAGTGTTGAATGGCTTCACATAAACGGCGTCAGCTTCAACGACTGTGAGATTGTGGTTGGCAATGCTAAAGAAAAACTCGTCGTTAAGTGCAGCATTTATCAATCTCAACATGTATGTTTTTCCGGGCTTCACTTTCAATTTGAATGCATCTGCAATTTAAACGACGTAACTCAAGATTGGTTCATCAAGAGTAACTAATTTAGATCTGAATTTTTTTATCTCATTTAAATGTTCTTTTAAAAGTTCTGAACTTATAGAGGACGTGAGCAATCTAAACATTACTCACCTTTAGTTGAGCAGTTATATAGGGGACCTGGCAGGCCATTGATGGTGAAGGCGTCCGAAATATTTGGAGCTCCACCCGATTGCAATGCCTGACTAATAACACTCTCTGTATCAGCCTTCCACCATTCACCTGCACATATTCAAGCATAATAGAACAATTATTTTTTTAAAGAAAAAACTCGGGCGTGTTTACAAACAAAAATATTACTAGTTTTTACCAAAAATAATAGGAATTTCCTTGAATGGGTGTAGGAATGGATACGAATCTCGTCGTCTAGGGAGGATGACGATAGGTCCATATAGTGTAGCTCTAAGCCAAGAAATATGAGCATGCCAAAATAAGGTTCCTCTTTGGCCTATAATTGTGAAATTGTAGACATATGTTTGCCCTGTTTGAATAGGACATTGTGTCACATATGCTGGTCCATCCGCCCATGCACTCCTTAACTGCCTCACTCCATGCCTATCAAAACCGAGCTTACATTATGTATGGTAAATGTAATTTAAAAAAAAAAACCAGTGTAATTAATCTTGAAATAATTATTTTAGATTTTTTACCAATGGATAGAGACATTGTATTTGACATTGTTCACAACTTTAACTAGGACCCTGTCTCCTTCCCTTGCAGTGAGAGTTGGTCCTGGAAATTGGCCATTGACTGTTACTATATTCTTCGATTGACACAACCTTGTGACGTTTTGCATTTTAATCTGCACAATAAAAATACGTGAAAAAAATATAATGAATAGAATGTAAGCAAGATTTTTGTACGTACATTGAATGTGTAGTGCCTCGTCGTTCCTGAATGCTTGGATAGTGCTAGCTCCACTAAGAGGGAAAACGCAGTGATGAGGTAGAGCAAAGAAGCCATTTTTCTCTATTGAGTTTGAGAGAATTGTAGTTGATAAGATTGTGTTGATAAGTGGGGAATGTGGGAATGAATTTATAGTGTGTATAGTGTGTGTGTTATATAGTTTATGACAAGATCTTGTTTAGTAACAGATTGTATGTTGACATGAGGGAGGGGCTGGTGGGTGGTGTACTGGTGTTATAGTTTTGGGAGGAGGCAAATCCGGTGACTTTTTTAATTTTTATTTACTTAACTATAATTATGATATTTTGTTGGAAAACAATGATTTGCATAATTTTCACAAGTCACCTCGGGTGTGTATTGTTATGTTTATTTTATTTTATTTAGGTTGGGTTAATGGAAATATTTTCAGACAAAAGTTTAATGTGATTGATTAGAAAAAGGTAATTATTAAATTTTATTATGTGTTTGGTTTACTTTACATCAATTAATATTGACAAAAAAAAAATTTATTTCAGAAATCCAACAAGCTGAAGTTTACAGTGACTAATGTAGTCCACCAAAACGTAAATCAAACCAATATTAATTCCATATATATTTTCGTTCTTAATTCATTTCTCCCAAACAAAAATTATAATGATCGGTTCCAACACAATTACTTATTGTACTACATGTAATTTGTACTAATATCGAACCCAAAACAATTCCTTTAGGCATATAATTGGTCACCTCTTACAAAATTAAAGAATATTATGCCTCCCAAAAAATAAAAACCACAGAGCTAATTAATGTTGAAGTAAATAAATAAATTTAGTAGGTGCATTCGATCATATTGTTAGAAAGGGACTGCTTATCAATTTAAAAGTAAAATTGTTGAAAGGTTGCCTTCAACAACTCCCTAAGCGGCCTATGGACAACCGTTTACAAGTGTTAATCAAGAAATATTAGTATGGAATCATGCATGGTAACATCCAATTTGTTGGCTGTCGGAATCTCATGAATTTCTTGGGGATTAACAATATAATAAACTCATCTCGCGTCTTAATTTTCAACTATATTTTTGCATTTACGTTTTTCGATACTAATATTATTGGAGTATGTTATTTGTAAATAAAATATAAAATGAAACTGAGACGTTGGACTAGTAAATCAGATTGGTTGTTTATTTTATTTGGTAAAGTCTAGTATGCACTCGAGTGCATGTTGTGCACTCTAGTCCATGTGCATTTTTCAGTTTTATTGACTTACACTTTTTGATAAATGGTGTTGCATTTTTCAATTATTACTAAAAATATTATTATACAGTTTAATAATTGAAAAGTGCAACACCATTTACCAAAAAGTATAAATCAGTAAACTGAAAAGTGCAACATAGACTAGGGTGCACAACATGCACTCGAGTCCATAGCAGACCAACCCATTTTATTTACCTTTTCTTTTATGGACGAGCAAAAAAATTGGAATGCATTTTAAATTCTATTAGGGTGGGACTATTTACACCTCCATTTCGGTTTAGAACACTCCCCCTATGAGTTTAATAATAAAATAATGATGTAAAAAACCAAAAATACCCTTCTAGTCATATTTAACTACTAAATGCACCCCATCCCTCCTTCACCTCAGTTTTATCCAGCCATCGCGCCGCCGCCACCACCACCACCAAACAACAAACAATTCAGAACTTATAAAAATTTCAAATTTTTTTTTTAAATTTCGACGAACCAGTGTCGACCATATTCACTCTCGACTCTCGTCGACACTGGTTTGTCGACGAGATTGTACATGATCGATATTTGTTAATCGAAAAAAAAACTCGTCGACCAAAAATACACTCGTCGACACCTTGTTGTCGACGGGGTGTATTTGAATCGACCTTGAGTGGTCGAAATCACGAAAAAGAAAAAAAAATATATTAAAAAACTCGTCGACCAAAAATACACTCGTCGACACCTGTTGTCGACGAGGTGTATTTGGATCGACCTTGAGTGGTCGAAATTAAGAAAAAGAAGAAAATAAAAACAAACCTGGAATTTGGCCGATGGACGGGAGCGGGGGCCGTTAATTGGAGAGGGCGGCGGCAATTGGGGGTAGGGGTAGGGGGTGGGGTAAGGAGATATATTTTTTTTGTTTCTGCGAGGCCAGGGGTGAGTGGAGGGTGAGGGAGGGGGGAGGGCAGGGGTGGTGGAGGGGGAGGGAGGTTGGTGGCCGGCGATGGGGGTGGTGGAGGTGGGAAAGGGGAAAGCAGAAAAGAAGAGAGGGAAAATTAGGGTTTTGGGGTTAGGGTGTGTTTAGTAAATAGGTTTTTGGGATAAAGGGTATTTAAGATAATTCAAGGGGGTGCATCTATCCTGACAAATTTTAGGGGGAATGCATCAATTGGGGGAGTGTTCTAAACCGAAATGGAGGTGTAAATAGTAGCACCCTTCTATTAATAATAGAAAATGCAAGCTTGTATAAATTGCATTTAGAACACATAGAGGACGCTCCAAAAGCTTTGGGAATCAATTTTAAAACCCAAATAATTCAAGAAAGCCCATAAATTTTAAAACCCAAATAATTCATGAAAGCCCATAAATTCTGCTTTGGGAAACAATTTTAAAAGGCCCTGGCTATATACCCCTCCAGACTTGTTAAATATACTCCCCGGATTGATGCACGCCCTCTTAAAATTGATTAGGTTAGATGTACTCCCCATGAAATACCTAATTTGCCCCTTTCTCTTAAATATATACATGATACATATACCCCCTTAAAACCTAATTTTCCTTCTTCTCCCACCTTTCCTCTTCTCCTCTCTGCGTGCCGCTCTCCGCCGCCCATCGTGACCTCCGCCGACTATCGCTCCAACCGAAGACCCCCGTCCCTCGCGATGCCCAACCGCCCTCCTCCTCTCTGCAACAACGCGGCGGCGCCGCTCCTCCTCCCTCGCGCCGCCGCCGCCATGCCTTTCCCTACGCTGTCCCTCTCTACAACAGAGCTTGCCCCTACGTCGTCTCACCGCCGGCGACTCCGTCCCCTCCCTCCTCCTCTCTCTCTGTTTTTTTTTTAATTTATGCCTTCGTTTTTCGACGGTGGCGGCGCCTCTCTCTCCCAGCGTCGCCGCCGCCTCCTCCTCTTCGCAAGGCCGCCCCTCTCCTCGCTCGCCCAGTCGCCGCCTCCTCCCCTCCAAGGCCTCCACTCACCTAGCCGCCGCCGTCTGCAAACACAGGTAGGGTTCATTCCGTTTTTTGTCCTTCCTTTTTTCTACTGTCTGCTTTTTTTTTTTTTGACAACCCTTCATCGAAAATATACACGGTCGTCCACAACTAATTGTCGACCATAGTGAATATTTTTGATTAAGAGTTGTCGAAAATTTTTAATTTTTTTTTAAAATTTCTTTCGATGAAGAGTTGCCGACGAGAGGGTTTCTCGTCAACAAACCAGTGTCGACAGGAGGGTTTTTCGTCAACAAACCAGTGTCGACAAGAGGGTTTTTCGTCAACAAACCGATGTCGAAAAATGTAAGTGTTTTGTTTTTTATATATCTAGTGAGTGGCGGTGAGCCGGAGGTGAATTGTCGGAATTACAGCGGCGGTGGCGGTTGTCGGAATTGCAGCAGTGGCACCTCCATTAGTTAGGGTTAGGTTTTTAATTTAGAAGGGTGTATCTATCATGAATATTTTACTAGAAGAATAAATTGGGTATTTTACATGTATATTAAATTAATAAATATAAAGGGGGAGTATACTTAACAAGTCTGGAGGGGTATATAGTCAGGGCCTTTAAAACCCAAATAGTTCAAGAAAGCCCATAAATTCTGCTTTGGGAAACAATTTTAAAACCCAAATAATTCAAGAAAGCCCATAAATTCTGAGAAGTACCTGTACAACCATGGCTGGGCTTCAAATATAGTACTGTAGTTACTTACTATTCAACATTTTGCTCCACGTGGCTATTATTTCAATAACAATTTAGTAATCCATTTACATCTGAAAATGTGTTTTTTAACAATTTCGAAATTGAAACTTGAAAGCTGAAAGTAAAGCTCATCTCTGATTTACTAATATTTTAATTAATTTACTCAGTAATTTGCATTGAGGTACTCCCTTACAAAATAATGAAGCATGCAATATTAATTAATATATTTAAAAAATATTCAAAATTCACAAATTATAAACAATTTGAACCATGTCCAAATATATCTCTTCAAAAAAAATTGTACAAAAGGAACACAAAATTTTACATAGAGATCCATACAGACTTGTGTTACTATAAATATAAGTTTGTTTATGTAATAACTATACATTACTATATGAACAATTGTATGTATTACTTACATAATTGTGTCTGGTAATAAATAAGTGTGTTATTACATAGTTGTACTAGTACATACTTGCAGTGACGGACCCAGAAATTTTCGGTAGGGGGCCCGATTAACATTATTATATATATAAAAAAAAAATATATATATATATATATATGTATTCATTATTTTCATCAAAATTTCACATTATAAAATTGTCAATACGTCACATTTCATTAAATTAAATTGATCGAATAAGTTGAATTTTGCTATGTTTTGGTACAAGTTAATACTCCCTCTATCCCGTGATAACTTGCACATTTTAATCTATTCACTTTAAAAAATAATTGAATTTAGTGGTGTAGAGTCAAATAAAAAAGTGTATTTTGAATGATTTGATAAGGTGTAAGGAGGATTTAGTAGGATGTAAAATAGATTTAGTGAAATTTAGGATAAAATGTAGATCCAAAATGACTGACGATTTTAAAATAAAATGATGTTCGGATATATATTAATTTTGTGGATTATTTTTATATAATTATAGAACTGGGCATTACATAGGTCCGTCAGTGCATACTTGCTCTGTGTTCCTTATAAAATTCATGAAAATAGTAGCATATATTTGTTCTTACAATAATACATATTTATCCTTATAATAATACAAATTGGAGAGTGAAAATTTATTTTTGTTTATGAGCAATTTCTTTTAAGAAGATTTGTTTGATTCCCAATTAAAATTCAAGTTTTAAGTCACTTCTTTACATATACTAATATTTCACGTGTAATTTTGTAGTTCTATTTGCATTTGAAGAGATTTGTAAATTAATATTGGAGGAGGGTTTTTTTTTTTAAAAGATTACAAATGCACTTTAAAATTTCAACGAATCAAGACAACAACAATAAATATAATAAATTTTCATTAATATAATAATCAATATGATACGGGCAAATATTTATTTCTCCATCAACAAAGTAAATGCAGTGTACAGGGAAAATTAAAGTCATAAGGTATAATACATCAAAATAATTTTGAAGGACAAATCATCTTCTACGATTACTTCCCTTCACATTCAATATACAATCAATGAACCGCAACTCTTCCCTTTTCCTTGGGCCCACGAACCCGATCAAAAGGGATATTTAAAGTTTGAATTTGCCTCGAGCATTTATCGAGTTCGATCTCATTGATTACATTATCGGGGTAGAAATAGAATTCGACTCGACTTATTTACAAGTCAATCAAGTTGAGTAACTTGAGTTCAAGTCTAATGAAATGATAATTTTTTAAAATATCGACTCTAATAAGTCAAAACTCAAATAAACTCATTAATAAATTGAGTACTTCATTATACAAGGTCAAACTTAATTTGTTTGTTAATATAAACAATATGTGTGATCTTTCAAGTAAATCCGATCACTTAAATTGTTTGACTTGAATAACTAACAACTCTTACCTAACGATGTACTCCGAATCTTTTTCCTGCTAAATCGCATCGCACCTGGGCCACACCAATCCTCGATTTTTCAAGATCAAACTCCATCCATATATTTTGTTGATGATGATGGCCTATGATGTACGCCTCGATGCCGAGTAAATCCGAGTTCCCAAATGTGAAGCAATGCACCGAATCATTCCCCCTCACTTCACCCGCGACCCGATAAAGCAACCGCTCGCCCGAGACCGTTATTTGGGCGCCCCGAAATAATAAACTCACGGACGGCAATTCGGGTACGCCCGTTGAGTTCAGCGGTACCAGGAAGCATAAATCGAACGCGCCTTGGAAGACGAAATTCGGATCCTCCAGAACCCGTAAAAACCGACCCGCTTGCTTTGAAAACTCGTTTCTCAAGGCAGTGTAAGCCGGGCCGAGAAGGAAGGTGAATTGGGTGCCCGAGTCTACCATGGTTTGACCCGCGCCGGTGTGGTCGGGTACGAATATGGATTTGGGTAACTGAAGGGATTTTTGTGAGACCATAATGCCCTCAAGTTGGACAGTGTATGCAACTCTGTTAAAGTAGGGCAAAGGGGTGGATATTTGAATCAGAGGGGTGTAATTCAAGGGTAAAAGCCAGGTGAAATTGGAATCACCGAAGAGTAAAACACCGGAAAAATCCGAACCCGAAATGCAGTAGGAGAATTTCTTGAAGCCCATTTGGGAAATAAAGGAAAGAGAGCCGCGGTTCATACCCATCAACCCGGTGGTTTTGGAATCCTCATCCGAATTAGTGGAGAAACCCGAATCCATGCACCCGAAAATCGTACCCGGGAACTTGGACCCGGCAATGGTGAAATTATCGAGAGCGAGATTCCCTTCGGAAGAAGAGGCGTCAGCGTATGAGAGGATTGTGTGGCAGAGATTGTTGGAGTCACACGAAGCGGGTATGGAGAAATCTTGGGTTTGGGTCGTGCAAGTGGGGGAAGAGCAAGCGATGGGAGTGTAGGAAACGGATCGGTTCGGGTTGAATGCGGGTCGATACTTTTGGGTGGTGTTGCATTGCAGCCACGAGAGCTCACTGCCTGTATCGAGGACCATGGTAACATTCTGTGGGGGCGTTCCGACAGCCAATGAAACCGTGAGAGTTACATTGTGAGTGAAAGGCAAGTTGCTAGGAGCTGATGGGATTTCTTGGGTTTTCAATGGCAACACAAAAACTTTGTCACTGAAATTTGATTTAGATACTGAAAATGGTTCAGCTGAGAGAGAAAAGATTTGATTTTGGAGAGAGAGGAAGAATGCAGAGAGGGAAAACAGAGTGTGAATGTTCATGATCTAATTTGAAGAAGAAGAAGAAGGTGAGAAGAGATGTATGAACGGAAGTTGGATTGTCTGTGAGATATGGGACAGTGAGCCTGTGGCTGTGACAGTGACGAATCTTTATTTATTCAAGATAAGAAATGAAAGATATCAAGAAAGTGATGGTATGATACGACACCGTTCACAGTTTTTAAGATTGAAGATGACAATGATAACGGCTTTTAATTTTGTGTTTAGTTTGAATTGTATGCTTTGTGTATGAGATTTATTTGGGTTTTGTCTTAGGAGGCTTTTATGAGGTAGATAGAAATTGAAGGCACTTAGTACACCAGTAACACTGATTGCATTAACTGGCTCTGGAAATCATAAAATCACCTTTTAATTAGGTTTGAATAATGTTATTTTAATTATTGAAAATACATCAAAATTGTTGGTAAACAAGTAACAAATCTTTAATTAGTGAATTGATGCATCGCATTTGATGATGAAGACATTAATTAATGCTGCTTTAGTAGATACATAAAACAACATATATTTTCCTTTTTCATGAAACAACTAATTTTAACATTTTTTACAAAAATAAATTCTTGTATAATCTTGTGTGCGACAAATTTTCTACATAAATTCCCTATAATTTTATAAAAGTTGTAAATTAGTGAATGAATTGTCATCTCTTTATAAATATAGTCCCACAAAATAATCTCTCTTACAAATTGAGAGACCAAGTGGGAAGTTTATTTGAACACTCAACATCCTCTCTAGTGAAGAAGGTTAAGTGTCATCTCACTTTTTCTTTTGATTAGGATCAAATAATTTGATCATATACAATTGAGAAAGTCTAAAGTTGATAACAAAGATTAATCAGTAAAAAAAAGTGAGCACTTATAAATAGATTGATTTTTTTTTTCCTTTTAAGATCGAATTATTCGAGTTATAATATTTAACTTAATCAAATTTGATTTGATATTTTATTTTTTTTAATTGTAAAACAATTGAACTAAGGCTCAGTTCCATGCACCCATTCATTCTACTGTCATGTAATCGGCTATTCAAGCAAAGAGAACATGTATTTTTACAGGTGGAAGGAAAAGGTGAGTATATAATGATGAGTGTTTTCCTTTAATTAGATTTAAAAATGAGTTTCTTGAATAAAAGCAAGTGGAATTTTTATAATATATAGTATGTTACACAGTTACAGACTATGGTTTTAATTTAATTTCTGAAAATAAATCATTGCAATAATTAAAAGTTGGCGAAAATAGTAGTGTAGAATAACGTCAGAAGGTGAAGAAGATTAGATGCGTAAGTATTAAAAAAAAAATTGCACGTGTGAGCACATGCTCTGTTGAAGATGGGCAAGAGGTTATGGGAGCCCACTCACACCTTCTTGTAAAAAGAAGGAAGTGAAAGGATCAAATTTCATGTTCATCAATTCTATGTGGCCACCTATGTATGTAGTAATAATTATGCAAAATCTTTGGATCCATTTGTAGTCCCAAATCTTTTCACCAGCTGGTTGAAACAGATGTTATATTGTTTGATACATCTAATGATTTTATCTAAAAGAAAAGAAAAGTGTAAATTCATTAGGAAATGGATTACATAATTAATAAATTGAAATTCATATATGAATTATGTGTTTAATTGTTTAAATTAGTTAATTTATTATATTTATATATTCTCAATTTATTGTTATTTTATCTTTATTTATATGCTCTAATACCCCGTCGTCATTGCGCTTTTCTTCTTACTCACAATGCACTCTTCCACTCTTTAATTTAGTTACAACGTGATATAGTGTAAATATGATGTACTGATTCAGTTTTCATATATGGGACTTCCTAATTTTGAAGCTTCATCTATGAAAATGGTTTTTTCTTTCGATTTATGTGAGAGATATTATGAATTTTTGGTTTGATCCTCCACGGATGAAAAAGGTAACTATAATTTTGATTATGAAAGTGAGCTTTAATTTGATTTACATGATAGTCTTGACTTTTTGGGCTCCATATGCTTGAAATTTTAATGAAAAATTAAATTACCATCTTTCACTGAATTTAGTGTTGTTATTCGAACCGAGCCTTAACGAGACTCGGCTCGACTCGTTTAGCTTAATGAGCCGAGCTCGAGCTCGTTAAATACTCGATTTACTAACGAGCCAGCTCGAGCTCGACTTGTTAGGCTCGATAACTAATTTTTTGTAAAAATTTTCATTAGGCTCGGCTCGACTCGGAGGCTAGTTAAGCTCGTTAGACTCATTAACGAGTCGAGCCGAGCTCAATTTTTAACTCGGTAATGTTATCGAGCCGAGCTCGGCTCGACTCGATAAGAGCTCAAATCGAGCTCGAACCTCAAATACTCGGCTCGAATAACAGCTCTAACTGAATTACAGTTTAATCTAAACTTTTGAATAATTATAAATAAATCAACAAACTTTAAATATTGTTTTTGGGTTTAATTATACACAGCTTACATAGGGTTGTATTTGGGTTTAAAAAATGTGGTTGTATTTTTGTATTCATTTTTTTTACCTTTTCATAATATTACCATATTTCTATACTATGTGTGTATATATGCATTTGTCCAATTCTATCAAATTATAAAAACGACATAAGATCATTTCTTATCTTCTTAGTTCTTATTTCTATCGATCGTAGCTCCAGTTTCATAATTCTGACCGGCCACTGCTGTTATAGTGAAAATGATAGTCCAGTTATGATGGCAAATGATATTACACAACAATTATTTTCGTATTCTATACAAAAATAAAACTATCAAGCTACCAATAGAGTTAAAACTTCATTGTCATACATAAAGTCCATGTGTTTAAGATGCTGAAGTGGTATGGTGATATCACTTAACTTGCTAAAACTTTAGTATAACCTAATATTCAATCTATCCTAGTTGTTAACATCATCAGAATCCATTGTTGGTAAGTTGTTTTTTCACGCACTCTCTGTCCTTCACCTGGTCTTCCTTTGTCTTGAACATGCTAATCTTTCAAGAAAAAAAATCATATCCAAAAGAAAAAAAAAAGTTTTGTTTTGTTATATTCACACTATGTGTTTTCATCAAAGATACGTGTATAAATTGATTTACCTCTGATTTACGAGGATAAATTAGTCCAAAATAGTTAGATAATTAGTCTCAAGATGATGTTTCATAAAACCCTGAAAAAAATCTACCCAATACACAAAAATGCATTCAATTGTGTGCATACCAAATGCCCGAAAGACAACCCATATGCGATTCAAACGGGCACACTTCAGAGAGCTGCAAGAGTTGTTCTGTTTTGTTTTATAGGATTATTTCGAGAATGTCGAACAATTGCTACAATAGTTGGATTGCAAATAATTAGTCGGACATTCTTGAGACTACTGAATACGTGCCGATGATTGCACAAGAAACTCCCACAACCATTATGACAGAGCAAACTGTAATCTGTAATTGAGGATGATTAAATCATGATAAAATCTAGGATTTGGACATGAAGTTAGGGGAATTATTTTAAATGACTGAGAAATTACCTGAAGTTTAGTGAGTCTCTCTCTGTCTAATCTCATGTAGCAAGCACATGGTAAGACTACAGACTGTTAACCAAAACAGGTTAAAGCACATGGTAAGTCTGTGTTACTATGAGGCTAAAATTTAAGCTACAACATCAAGGAAAAATGGACTAATAACTTACGACTAGCATCACTAGGAATGATCCAATGAGAGCCATCACAAATCCTGCAATTCAGTTTTCCAAATTGGAATGTGTGAGAAATCGTGTTTTGTTTCCACCACGGATTTCCTATTCCATTTTAGTGTTTCATCTCGTGTTTCACTGGAATTAATACATGACACGTGTAATAAATGACATCACAAATCATTATTTTTAATGAAGTGTGACACGAAACACAAGATGAAACACCATATATCTGAAGAACTACACACACGCTCACACGTATTTATGCAAATCGTTTCATTACCGAAGAAATACAAGATGAAACACCATTCTTACCGAAATATGGAACTGTCAACGCCACAATTAATGTTGAAAACACCAAACTCGATCTGATCAGAATAGGCGTGCCGTGGGACCTGAGGTGAGCCGATGGCAGCAGTTCTTCCATTGCTAACGCTACTGGTGTAATCGACAAGGCATACTTTGTCACGGGCGCTAAAACCTAAAAAAACCCGCAATTTCTGGTTTGAATAATCCAAGAATGAAATGAAACACATATTTAAATTGTGTTCAATTTCTCACCACAGACCATCCAGCAATTTTGGAAGCAATCAAGCCTTTTGGAAGATTTAATGTGAACTGAGGACTTACAGCTTCACCGAACATAAGAAAACCGCAAACTGCTACACCAGCATAGAGTAAACCAGCAACTAAGAAACTGCATCAACATTACACATCCCGGTATTTCGAGCATTCAAGTATGTATAAACGATGATTGTGACCATGAGATAATATCATTTTCTGGTCCCTAAAGTTTACCTTTTTCCAGTTTAGGACTCACTATCGAGTTTGGTCTTGAAAGTACGTTTTTACCCCAAATTTTGGTCCCAACTCCCTCCGTCAGTTAATCGACATAATGAACAATTTGGGGGTGCTAAATGAAATATTCAAAATATTTTTTATAAATACATTTAAGTAAAAAAACTTTTAAATAATTAAATTTAGCACACAAAATAGTTGATTTCATCAATCAACGGATGGTGGGACGAAAAACAGAGTAAAAATGTACGGAAAGGACCAAATATGATAGTGAGCGAAAGAGGCGGACCGAAACTGAAAAAATGTAAACTTTATGGACCAAATATAATACTAACTCTTGTGACGAACATTAGTAAAATCGACCTGATCATGAGAACAGATGGAAACCGCGAAGGATCCTGCATGGAGGAGTAGATGCTTGGAAACACAGAATGGCTGCCATAGCAGAAGCTGTATATGCCTATTGTGATTGGTAGGTTGGTGAAGTTTAAGGGTCTTCCGCTTGGATGGAACCCGACTTCAGAAAAAATCCCGACCCATAACAAACAGAGAACCACGATTACTAATGTCATCACTCCACCTACTGCAAGAATCACACACGAAATTTCACGAGGTTAAATCTGAGAGATTCATTGATTGATACAATAGGCTTTTTTATGGTAATGAAAATGGACCTGAGATGTATGAAAGTAAACTGAGATTTCTGAGCCAACATGTTGGAAGAATAACAATGGTGGAAATTATGGCACAGATTTGATATGAGTCCAGATGAACTCCAGCTACGTCCATTTGAGCGTTTGGAAACGAAGCAGAAAGGTTATCACTCATCATGATCAGGAACTCCACACATGAAGACTACATTAACTTAGTAGAATTAGCTAAAGGAAAGAAGATAGCTAGTATTGAGTAAAAGTAAGTATACATACGTATAACTCTACGTATAGAATTGCCTGCAGAGATCGAAATTTAAAGAATTAGTCATCAGACAACACATCTTCATTTACGAACAACACACGAGCAAGTTCACTTACAGCAATGCAAATACGACCACTCAAGCCAAAAGCAGCCTCTCCAATGTCGGGATAAGTTTGAAGTCCAGATGAGCTTTCTAAACATCTCTTCAATAAGATTCCCGTATAGCACGTAATTGTTCCGAATGTAAAGAGAATCAATATACTTAGCCACCCTCCTTCTTTGAGTGCATAAGGAGTCGACAAAATTCCTATCCCACACAACGCATTTATGGCTGCATATAAAGACGATCACATCACTACATCAGAGGTTGAACAGTTGCAAAGAATCATGAGCAAAAATTACCATTGAGAACTGACTGAATATACGAGCATTGTTGCGGTTGAGGCAGTTCACTTATAGAAGTTCTGAAATCGGAGGTTGTTGAGATCAGCTTTACAGGAGGTATAGACGTCGGGAATTCTTCTCTGTCTATGCTAATTGAAGAAATTAAGGGCCGAAACAGGGCTGATTCGATGTCTGATGATCTCTTGTCTGTGAACGAGCTGCTCTTTAAGAAGCTAACTGATGGTGTCACACTTGTGTATATATCCATTGACTGCCTTTATGATTTTCAATCAATTCATTAATTTCGAGAAAATCAACTAACATAACATGCAACTTTTATTAAATCAAGAAACATACATACAACAATAAAATGCGTTGTAGATAGACATATAATACGGGGGAAAATGTGGTATGCAATACGTACCTGTAACTTTGAGGCCAATGGGGCGCAGGATCAAGATCAAGAATATCATGTGAAGGGACTCGGGGCGGACCCGTGACATCAGATTCATTATCATACTCTTGATCATTGCAGTCCCTTTCAGCCTCGTTTTCTTCATCATCTGTTTCTGTTCCAATCTCACGGTCCAGCCCGAATTCTTCTTCTAGCTGCTTCATCACTCTCTTCTTATACGTAATCTTATGGTTTTCCTCCAAATATAAACACACAAAGATTGACAAATATTGATGGATTGTAATGTATATGATTGATCTTAATTACTTAATTTGTTATTATTATTTCAATGAGGGTGCGTCTGAGCTAACTATAAAGCAAGAATGTAGATTTGAACAAACAAACAGGCATTTTTTTTCAGGAAAAATGAGTAACTAGATCCCTTGTAGATGAAGAGGGAGGGGTTGCTATTTTGATGCTTCACCATCCGAGGTAATAAATACCGGTTCATATACTCTATTTTGTACTATTGTTTTTTTTTTTTTATTGGAGCATGCTACACGTGTATAATTTATATTAATCAGATAGAATATGTAAGTTTAAAAAAATAAAAATTAAAGAGATTGACTAAATATCAAGGCCAAAACATTCGAAATACTATTTCATATTCCTATATCATTTTTTTTTTCAACATTTAACACAGCAAACTTTCTTTTTGAAGGTAACACAGCAAACTTAAAGCCTTTATAGTAACTAATTTCTTAAATGAAAACACCCAATGAATGATCCAACGTCAAAAGAAAAAGAAAAAAAAACTACTCCTACTATATACATATATTTTCTTGAGGCAGACAAAAATACAAATGGAAAGACAAACTGAATTTACGAAAAAGAGAAGTGAAAATAATAGGAGCAATATATTTTACACGCCAAGAAGTAAATTGAACAGAAATATTTAAGGGGAAGAATTACATAGGGTTTTGCTTGCGATGCTTCATCTGGTAAACTACACTTATTTACCACAGTAAATATAATGTAATTTAGCAGGTATAGGATCAACATTACCATTACACATACACAGTTGAAGAAATTTTATGTTGTAGGAGTATCTATTTTTTGTCGATTTGGTTAAGCTTTCCCAGACCATTGCACCTTGCGCATACGATCTGAAGCTCATCTTTTCTTGCCGCATTTGCCCTCAACGTTGACCCCGATTTCCTCACAAATCCTGCTCCATCACATTCCGGGCACCTGCCAAATTTCACATTCCAACAAAAAATCATGCATTTATTGGAAAATATTAAAATTGAAAAAGTTTTGATCGATCTTACAAGTCTTTGCGAGAGAAAAGGATAGGGAATGCAGTTCCAAGCAACGCCACTGCGGCAGCGCCGGCGATCAGGTAGTTTGTTCCATCGGGTGAAACATCACCGACGGCGGCGACTACCGTCAGGTGCTTCCTCTCTGCAGTTTTGCGCCGCTGGGTTGAACCAAACAATGTGTTTCCGCCATCGGATTTCTTGATTGAGTTGGTGGGGAAAATGGCCTGGAGTTGAGCGATGGACGCCATTATTACGGTTTGTTTGGTTAATGAATATAATAAAATTATTCAATTTTGACCCTGGTTTTATAGCAGTGTAGAGGGAGGGGGAAGTGGATAAGGGAATCAAGAAACCTTGTGACATGTGAATGTAATTGGATAAAAAGGCCCCACTTTGACTCCTTCAATGAGGCACCACAAATATTTCATTCCTCAAATTATCTGCATTTCCCCAAATTCTAGTTAACATATATTGGTTTAAACTACACAAATAAATAATAATTTGGACAAACCAACAATGAAAAAATAACTAAAAAAATATCCAAATACATCAAATATTAACATAGAATTAAAAAAAATTAAAGAACATGTACAATTACATACGGAGAACCTGTGAGCCTACTACCACCATTAAAATAAATAATTTTTTCAAGTTCTTGAGCTTTTAAGAAAAGGATCAAACTTTAGGGAGGAGATGACTCCAAAATAATTTTTGCAGGTGATCTTAGTAATAAAGGGTAAAATAGTCTTTTAACACCATACTTCAAAGTCAAATAATAAAATTGGATGGGGGTGAACACAACAATAGGGGTTGTGCCGTGGCCTTGAGTCTAATGGGCTTTAAGGTGGAAAAGTCCGTTTTACCCCTACTCCAAATGTACCAAGCCTTAATTAAAGCCCAATTCAATATCAGGTTTTGAGTCCACACCGCATATAATTTCTTGAATCTTCAAGTGCATTCCAGAACCTGCTCTACGAAAAGTATAAATAACCTACATACTTTGCTCAAAAAATAAATAAATAACCTACATACTTCTATCACTTTTTATTTCTTGCTATAAATCCACGATTATTTCTTGCGAAGTTAATCCTTGTAGCTTCTTAATTGAGAAACATGGCGAAGGAAGGTCCTAATTGGGATGGTTTGCTTAAGTGGAGTCTCTCTCACTCTGATGGCACTAATTCTTCTCGAAATTTAAGGTACAATCCCCCAAAATTTTGGCTACTTTTCTTGCGCTGCTTTTAAATTATCTTTATTCGGTTTAAAATTGCCGATTAATAATCATAATTTGTCTTGAACTCTGATGTTGGATGTAAATTATGTAAAAGGCGTGATTTTTATTGAATTTGCGTGGCTTAGCCGTTTCCCAACTTTTACTTACTTAATTGTTGCAAGAGAGAAAATTTAAAGTTTTGGCCTTGTTTTGGGGTTTAGTGAGGAGGATAGAAAATGGTTCATGGAAGCAATGCAATCGCAAACAGTCGATGTTATTCAACGAATGAAAGAGATAACACTTGTAATGAAGACGCCAGAGCAGGTTTTGGAGTCTCAGGGGGTGACTCCTCAAGATCTTGAAGGTATTTACAGATGAGCTTTTTACAATCTGTGGAAACTTTATTGATATGATATTGGATTCTGATTTTTCTGGCCTCGTGTTGTTCTTTGTAGATATGTTGGATGAGCTACAAGACCATGTTGAATGTATTGACATGGCCAATGGTGAGTTTCTTAGCTACAAACAATCCTATTCAATGAATATACGATGTTATTGTTGTTTGTGCTGATGCTTAACCACTTGGATTGGCTTCTTTATGTTCTTTGTCAGATCTTCATTCCGCTGGTGGCCTGGTTCCTCTTATTGACTTCCTGAAGAATTCTCATGCTAACATCAGGGCAAAAGCTGCGGAAGTTGTAAGCACAATCGTTCAGAACAACCCCAGAAGTCAACAGTTGGTCATGGAAACTAATGGCCTGGAACCCCTTTTATCAAATTTTACTTCAGACCCTGACGTTGTTTCTCGTACCAAAGCACTTGGTGCCATTTCATGTGAGTAGCCTCGTGTGACATTACAAGTTCATGTATTAATACTAGATTAGCATCTTCATGTTTTATGTTGATTTTTTTGTGCAGCTCTAATCAGGCATAACAAGCCCGGGGTTGCTGCTTTTCGCCTAGGTAACGGTTATGCAGGTCTTAGAGATGCTTTGAGTTCTGATAATGTTAGATTTCAAAGGTAACTTAACTCCCTTGAGTTTTATATAATGAATTTACATCTTATACCCAACCTCTCTAAATCTTATTGACTGTATGTATGAATTGCAGGAAAGCACTTAACTTGATCCCGTATCTACTTCACGAGAACCAATCAGACTGTGGGGTCATAACTGAGCTTGGATTTCCTCGCATATTGATGCATCTTGCGTCAAGTGAGGATGCTGAGGTACGTGAAGCTGCACTCAGGGGCCTCCTTGAGCTAGCACGGGACAAATCAGACAACCCCAATAGCAGTTCAAGTGAAGAAGACGATAAATTGAAGCACGTTTTACAAGAAATGTTGAGTACGTTTTGAATTAGTCTAGTTTTGAATTAGTCTTATTATTTTATCCACTTATTTTTATCTGACTAGTAGTCAAGATTAGTTCCTATTATCTAGTCAGTGATCAAGTTAGTTCCTATTTTTCATGATGATGTATTTGCCTATTTAAAGGCTGAGTTTATTTATCCAATAATATAGTTTTTCCCTTCAATTAATGTTTATGCTCTTATATCTGTAACAGTGGTATAGAGCAAGGTTAGAAAGGTTTTGAGTGCAAACACAGGGGATAGTGTGAGAGTGATAGTTTTTCCCTTCAATTAATGTTTATGCTCTTATATCGTAACAATGGTATCAGAGCAAGGTTAGAAAGGTTTTGAGTGCAAACACAGGGGATAGTGTGAGAGTGAAAACTAGAAGGTTAGACCAGAGCAAGGTTAGAAAGGTTTTGAGTGCAAAAGGTTAGGGGAAACACTGGGAGTGAGATCGAGAGACTGATATTGATAATTTTCTTCTTCTTTGTTTTAGCAGCAATAACAAACAATGAAGTCTTCCGAAAACTTTGTGCAGCCTTCTATTCCACGCTTTGATGGTCACTATGATCATTGGAGTATGCTGATGGAAAATTTCTTAAGATCTTAAGGAATATTGGCAGGTCGTTGAAACTGAAGTAGCAAATCCAGCGACTGGAGAGACGTTGACAGCGGCGCAAAGGGTTGAATTGGAAGCATTGAAGTTGAAAGATCTTAAAGCAAAAAATTACCTATTTCAAGCCATTGGTCGATCAACCTTGGAGACAATTCTTTGCAAAGACACCTCCAAAGATATTTGGGATGCTATGAAGAAGAAATATCAAGGGAACGCGAGGGCAAAGCGTGTGCTGCTTCAAAGCCTTCGAATTGAATTTGAGACTTTATGCATGAAGTCAGGCGAGTCAGTTTCAGATTTCTTCTCCAGAACGATGACAATAGCTAACAAAATGCGAATCCATGGAGACAAAATGGAGGATGTTACTATTGTGGAGAAAATTCTTCGATCCATGACACCAAATTTTAATTTTGTTGTATGGTCGATCGAAGAATCGAAAGATATCGATTCACTTTCAATTGATGAATTGCAAAGCTCTTTGCTAGTTCATGAAAACAAAGTAGTCCAGCAGGACAAAGAAGAGCAAGCATTGAAGGCAACATTCAATCTAAAAGGTTCTGGAAGGGAAAGCAAAGGTCCGTGACTATAACAATTCAAATAACTACCGACCGAAGTTCGTGGACAAGTTAGAAATTGAATGTTATAGATGTCACAGGTTTGGTCATTATAAATCAAATCTGAATGCACAACTAATCTTAACAAACCCCGTAGTGCAAAATCAAATTTTGCAGAAAAGGAAGAAGAAGTTATTCTCTTGATGGCATGTCATGAGAAGGAACAAATCCACCATAATAAATGGTATTTGGACACGGGCTGCAGCAACCATATGTGTGGAGATAAGACAATGTTTCATGATTTGGATGAAGCATTCTGAAGCATTGTCTCGTTCGGTGATCACTCTAAAGTAGATGTCTTGGGCAAAGGCAATGTGAAGATTCACACCAAGGAGAATGATACACGGATTATTTCTAATGTGTTCTTTGTTCCGGTTTTGAAAACAAATCTGCTAAGTGTTGGACAGCTTCAAGAAAAGGGGTACGAGATTTCTATCAAAGATGGTGTTTGTCGCATTCGAGACGAGAAGTTGGGCTTAATTGCTCAAGTCAACATGACAACAAATCGAATGTTTCCGTTGTTTCTTGAACATACTTCTGAATCATGTGTTTTCTACTAAAGTGGATAATGAGGCATGGCTATGACACTTTCGCTACGGACATCTGAATTTTGGTGGCTTAAAAACATTGCAGCAGAAAAATATGGTGAAAGGTCTCCCGAAAATTCAAAGTCCTCCTCAAGTATGTGAAGAATGTGTTGTTAGCAAACAACATCGTGATAAATTTCCACAAGGAAAATCATGGAGAGCAAATGAGGTTTTGGAGTTGATCCACTCTGATCTTTGCGGGCCAATAAATCCATCATCTAATGGAGGTAAAAGATACTTGATGACATTCATTGATGATTTTAGTCGGAAAACATGGGTATATTTCTTGCAGGAAAAATCAGAAGCTTTTGGTTTTTTTAAAGTTTCAAAGTTCTGGTTGAAAATGAGGCTGGTAGCAAGATAAAAGTTCTTCGCACTGATCGTGGTGGAGAATACAACTCGCTAGAATTTGCTAAATTTTGTGAGTCCCATGGAATTAAGAGGCAACTTACGACATCTTACACGCCTCAACAAAATGGAGTTAGTGAGCGGAAAAATCGCACTATTTTAAATATGGTGCGAAGTCTTTTGATGATGAGCAGCATGCCGAAATATTTTTGGCCTGAAGCAGTCGATTGGAGTATTCATATTTTGAATAGAAGTCCCACATTTTCTGTTCAAAATATGACCCCGGAAGAGGCTTGGAGTGGACGAAAACCTGTTGTAGATCATTTCAGAATATTTGGGTGTATTTCTTATGCCCACATTCCAGACCAAAAGAGGACAAAGCTAGATGACAAGGGAGAAAAATGTATATTTCTTGGTGTTAGTGATTCTTCAAAAGCATATAAATTGTATGACCCTATCACTAAGAAAATTGTTATTAGCCGTGATGTTGTTTTTTATGAACATAGTTTTTGGGAATGGAATAAGAATTCTGCTGTGCAGCAAGTTCCCACTAGCTTGGATGGGGATTTTGAAGAGGAAAGCCAACAACAGTTGACAGAAGATAATGATCAAACTCTACCTAGTGACAATAGAAGTGGAGAGCGGCCTCAATGAGTACGAAGACGACCTGCATGGATGAAAGATTTTGAAGTATAGGGAATCAACCAAAATGAAGACCCACTCATTCATTTTGTTTTATTTTCAGATTGTGATCCTACAATATTTGAAGATGCTGTCAAAGATTCCAAATGGCAGAAAGATATGGACGATGAAATTGCTGCTATTGAAAAAAAATAAAACTTGGTAGTTGGCAGATCTTCCACAGGGGCAAAAATCCATTGGCGTAAAATGGGTGTCTTGAAAGAGAATGGTGAAGTTGATAAGTACAAAACACGCTTAGTTGCTAAAGGCTACAAGCAAGAGTATGACATCGATTACAAAGAAGTATTTGCTCCAGTTGCTCGACATGACACTATCAAATTGGTAATTGCATTAGCAGCTCAAAATGAATGACCTATTTTCCCTGGTTATATTAAGATTGGACATGAGCATAAAGTGTATATATTGAAAAAGGCTCTTTATGGACTGAAACAATATCCTCGAGCTTGGTATAGTCGTATCGAAGCTTATTTTCTGAACCAGGGTTTTAAAAAATGTCCATATGAGCATACACTTTTTATTAAAGTAGAAGATGATGGGAAAATGATCATTGTATGCTTATATGTGGATGATTTGATTTTTACTGGAAATGGTAGTGCAATGTTTGATGAATTTAAGCGTTCCATGAAGCTTGAGTTTGATATGACTGATCTTGGAAAGATGCATTATTTCCTTGGTATTGAAACTGTTCAATTTGATGGTGGTATATTCATGTCTCAAAAGAAATATTTGCAAGATATTTTGAAAAGGTTCAAAATGGAAAATTGCAATTCTGTCGAGACGCCAATTGAAGTTGGTTTGAAACTCACAAAGGATGATGAGGGTAAGCAGGTTGATAGCACTCTTTACAAGCAAATTGTAGGAAGTCTGATGTATTTGATAGCAACAAGGCCTGATATAATGCATGTAGTAAGTCTCATTAGTAGGTACATGGAGTGTCCAACGGAGATGCATCTTCTAGCGGCAAAGAGAATTCTTCGATACCTAAGAGGCACCATGAAATTTGGTATTCTTTACAAGAAGGGAGCAATGGCAAGCTTAGTCGGGTACACTGATAGTGATTATGCTGGAGATTTAGATGACAGAAAAAACACATCTGGATATGCTTTTATGTTAGGATCAGCAACTATTTCATGGTCTTTCAAGAAGCAAGGCATTGTTACACTATCAACTACATAAGCAGAATTTGTTGCAGCAACAACATGTGCTTGCCAAGCTTATTTGGTTACAGAACGTTCTTGAAGAATTACATTTTAAGCAAGAAGGTGTGGTGTCACCATAATTTATTTTGACAACACATCAACAATAAAGCTGTCAAAAAATCCTGTTCTACATGGGAAAAGTAAGCATATACATGTGAAGTTTCATTTCATAAGGGATCTCATAACAGAAGGTAGTGTTGATCTCATTCATTGCAAAAGTGAAGATCAAATAGCGGATATTTTTACTAAATCACTCAAGATTGCTGCATTTCAGAAGCTTCGGAAGCTACTAGGAGTAGAGATGTTATTCGAGCCGAGTCGAGCCGAGTATTTGAGGTTCGAGCTCAACTCGAGCTCTTATCGAGCCGAGCCGAGCTCGGCTCGATAACATTACCGAGTTAAAAATTGAGCTCGGCTCGACTCGTTAACGAGCCTAACGAGCTTAACGAGCCTATCGAGTCGAACCGAGCTTAACGAGCCTAATGGAATTTTAAAAAAAATTAGTTATCGAGCCTAACAAGTCGAGTTCGAGCCGACTCGTTAGTAAATCGAGTATTTAACGAGCTCGAGCTCGGCTCATTAAGCTAAATGAGTCGAGCCGAGCCGAGTCTCGTTAAGGCTCGGTTCGAATAACAGCACTAACTAGGAGTATGTGTGCTAGAAATTTTTTAAACTGAATGATATCAGTCTAGTTTTGAATTAGTCTTATTATTTTATCCACTTATTTTTATCTGACTAGTAGTCAAGATTAGTTCCTATTATCTAGTTAGTGATCAAGTTAGTTCCTATTTTTCATGATGATGTATTTGCCTATTTAAAGGTTGAGTTTATTTATCCAATAATATAGTTTTTCCCTTCAATTAATGTTTATGCTCTTATATCGTAACAAGAAAGGGTTAAAGGCATCAGTGAGATGTCAGCAGAAGACCTGGGAGCAGCTAGAGAGGAAAGGCAGCTCATTCACTCCCTATGGAATACGTGTTTGAACGAACCAAAAGTGGAGGGGTGCTTCACCAAAATCACTTTTAACAAATTAACTTAATCACTTGGTTGTTTTTACAAACAATCCAAAAGTGATTCTATTTGAAAAAAAAAGTGCTTTTAAGCACCTTCTATTGTTTGCAAACACCCACTTATCACTTTTTGCTCAAACATTATCACCTTTTTATATGAGGGTTAATAGAGACCCGTCTGACGGAACTTATTCTTTGAGACGGTTTCACCCAATACTAGCTCTAATTCAAATTATTATAGATATGTATGTATACTAGCTCTAATTCAAATTATTATAGATATGTGTGTATTTTAGTAATATAGTGGTACCAATGGTGCCTTTTAATTTTATATTAATAATATTTTTTAAATAATAATACAATTATATTATTTTAATAGATATGTACGGATTTTGATAATAGAGTTGTATCAATAGTGCCCTATATATATATATATATATATATATATATATATATAGAGTAGATTGATTAGTGTGAAAATTGCTTGAAATTCATGTGTTTATTTTACATAATTTTGAGGGTTTTGTTGCATTATTCACACTAAATTGACTAATTGCACTTGAAATGAGAAAGGTATGTGTTTTGCTATTTTTTAGGTAAATTGAACTTATTTGGAAGCAAAATACGTGCCTGGGAATTCATGAAGTCAAGAGGACAACTGCACCATTGGATGCGTCTCGAAAAACTGAGTGGAATGAAAAAAAGAATCAAGTCAATCGGAGGTCGGAAGCTCAAGATATGATCAAAACGATAAAGTGCGGAATTGTAGCAGAATCCACTCGGGCAGCCGAGTCAACCCACTCGGTTGACCGAGTGAAATCTGCTTCCAGGTCAGTTTCTGGACTTCCAACTCACTCGGTTGGCCGAGTCAAACCACTCGGTTGACCGAGTCAACTTGCTGATGCGCGAAAAATCGAGAATTTTAAAGGATTTCAAGGGCCTAAGTGCAAATCTCGTCTCAAGAATTCTTCCAAGCTATAAATAGCTCCCCAAATCAGATTATTTGGAGGCTTGGCCTCACTTTTTCACACACTCAAGCCCTAGTTTCACTCTTAGGTAGATTCTTAACATATTTTGCAAGTTTAATTCCATAGATTAGCTTCAAATTTAGTATTTAGGTTGGATTCTTGAAGATTTTGGCTACATTCACTTGTAATATTCTAGATTGTTGAAGAATCATCAAGGTGACTTCCACCCAAACTCTATTTTGTTATATTATTGATATTTTTATGTCTATTTCTAGTTCTCTTGTTATTTTAGCCATGGGTGTTTCATCAAACACCATGGGCTAAGCTTTTTATGCTTTGGGTGTTTGAAACCATGTGAATATTTAGTGTTTAAATTGTTTATGCTTTGATTATTGTTGATATTTGGATTGTTGCTTCTCTTATTGGGTTTTATTGGCGCTTTGAGTATTAGCTTCTATTAATCCATATTTTGAGACATGTTTAGCGTAGACGAGAGTTACATGAACATGTTTAAATTTATGGTGTGAGTTGTTGGTATACAAATGCGTTTATTATACTTTTAATTCGTCGAGAGAGAGTTAATTGTATTAGAACCCCATTAGGAGACATTAATTACTTGAATGGTTATTTTGGTAGTTGGTGAAGATTAGGAAGATGTCTTATTACCGGGTTTGGGAACACCTTAGACGTAAGGCTATAGTACCCGAAGGGAAACGATTTTCATCCTAGCATCTTGATGCTCTTAGCAAATCCAAATTGAAGCATAAAAACGGTATAAGCAATCCCACTCGATTTCACTAGGTAGAGAATACCCGAAGCATTCCCAACCATTGCACTTCTCCGAATTTAGATTCGTAGTTGTTTTTTACTTTAATTGTCATTTTCTCATTTTTCTTAGT
Source organism: Galeopsis tetrahit (assembly GCA_963675135.1). Lineage (NCBI taxonomy): Eukaryota > Viridiplantae > Streptophyta > Magnoliopsida > Lamiales > Lamiaceae > Galeopsis > Galeopsis tetrahit. The sequence continues at coordinate 90,632,960 of OY776122.1, forward strand.
TTAGTAGTTAATTTTACTTATTAGGATTGTGTTTAGTTTAATTTATTATCTTTAGATTATTTTTTAGCTTTAATTTTGCATTCAACTCCCTAAACCGTAGCTACATTAGTTATGACGACGTACAACTCTAGGGATCCATTGCACTAGCCCACCTCCCGTGGTTCGATACTACTTGGTCGAAATACTTACGTGCATACTACTACGATCCCTTATGCTTGAGGGGAAGTAGTTAGTCAAAACATATAGTGACTAAAAATTTCGTTCAAGTCAATGGCGCCGCTGCCGGGGAGGTGACGTAGTGCTATAAGTGGGACTTAGAGTTAGTTGAGTACTTGTGTTAGCTACATTACTTGTTTTATTTTGTTTTCTTTTTATTTTGAGAATTTTGATACTTTGATATTTTGTAGGTGTGAACTTCATCGATTAGATGGATGGATATAATCAACACCCGTGGAATCATTGTTATGATCCACATGGTATGATTTATCCTCCACAACATGTAGATATGGGATACGATAATTGGAGGAACTTTGATTATAACTATCATATACAACAAGTTCCCTCCTATTACCAAGATTGGAGTAACAATGATGCATCCACTTTTCAAGAGATAGCCCCGGTCTACATGGATATGCATTATGATCAAGAAAGTGATCCACGAGATGGATTTGAATTCCATGGAGCTCCGGAAGAAAATTATTACGATAATGAGAGAAGCTTTGAGTACGATTACCAAATACAACAAGCTTCCTCTCATTATCAAGAGTGGGGAAGCAATGAATATTGGCCACCAAATGATGAAGAGAAGCACAAAATAGAAGATGTCATGGCAAGGATGGAAGATATGTTGAAAAGGACGATAGAGCAACAAGAAAAGCAAATAGAGGAACAAGCTAAGACAAATGACCAACATGCAAGGGGACTCAAATCACTTGAGTGTGTAATTGGGCAACTTGCCACGGTCATTGGGGAGTTGACCATCGTCATTAAAGAACTACAAGAAGTGGAGGACCCAATTGAGGATGAAATTGAAGATGCCAAACTTTTTGACAAAAGAGATAAAGAGGAATGTCCCTTGATGGACACGAGCAAAAATGAACAAGAAGATCTAGAAGCATCGGAATACGATTTGAAGAGTGAAATGAGCATTTCTAAACTTTTAAACTCTTCAATTTACTCTTTAATTGATATTGATGCTTCTATTGATTTTATTTTGCCTCTTGATTGCTTTGACCCAAGAAAAGAAGTTGAGAAAAGCTTGAGCATCCATAAGGAAAAAAGAAATGAATGGGCAATAATGATGGTGAAAAAGCAAGAGGATCATCCATTGAGAAAAATATGCAAGAATGAGTCTACAATTCATGAGAGCCTCCTTGATTTTGAGGCCAAAAGATCGAAATACAATGGGAAGGAGGCTCGATATCCATGGCCTTTCCGATGAGTTCTTTTATTTCCGTCCGGCTTGAAGACGTTAAACTTAGCGCTAAATGGGAGGCAACTCATTCTTTATTGCTTTCTTTTATTTTTAGATTTGTAGCTTGTTTGATCTTTTGTTTAGTTTTTGTTTTGTAGGTTGAGTGTTGTATTGGTGGTCAAGGATGAGAGATATGCATGGTGGCGCTCAAGGGTAATGGTGCTTTGGTGCTAAAGGTCCAAGGGACAATTGGTGACGATAGCTTGCTTCTTTGGTTTGGTGAGCTTTGTTGATGGTAAAATTCTAAGGTAACACATTCATTCCCAAACTTTGCATTCAATTATATAGTTTCATTTAAGTTTGGGGGGATTTCGTGTGTTAACCTTCATTTTTATTGCACCATTTGTCCTACTATATTGTGTAACTTTGTTGGATGAGATTTATTGTGGATTGTTGGTGTTTGATGCTTAATTGGTGGTGATTATTGATTTTTTTTTTTTTTTAGTTTGGTTGAGCTAGTTGGTATTGATTGATGCTTGCTTGTTCACTTGATTATGTGAAGATTGTGCTTGATTTGGTGCTCTCAATTCATGATTAGACAAGCTTGTGAGCTTTAGAGCCTTTAGACTTTTATATCTTATGGTCTATTTTTCTTCATGTGAGTATCATTCATACTTGTGTACTCTAGAACTTGCCAATTGTCTTGTTTGAGGTTACTTTTTGTGTGAGATCTTTGAAAGTGATATAAGGCCATCTTTGTTTTGAATAGTCACTTGACCAAATTTTCCATACCAAATGAAATTTCTCCGTAGTTAGCCACTTTGAGCCTATTGATCCATTTTCTTTGGCAACCTACAAATTTAGCCTATTTGTCCATCTTGTATGAGCCTAAATTTTCCTATGAACTAGTGGAGCTTGAAAGTTGACAAATGTGGTTGAATTGAGGTGTAATGTGAATTTGGTGGATTTGTTTGATTGAAAAGTGAAAAGATTGAAAAAAAAAAAAAAAAAAGAGAAAAGATGAATTGTGAGTTGTACATGAAAAAGATTGAGTTGATGAAAAAAAGAAAAACATTGAAAAAGAAAACTCTCTTGTGTACAAACATTTGGTAAAACTTCAAATTCAAAAGTGTTGATTGGTTGGTGGTGAAGATTTTGCTTTAAAAGAAAGGAGCTAGTGAATTGAGTGGATGGAGAAATTTGAGTTGCAACTTGATCAATTGTAACTTTACTCTTGAGTTTTAGAGATGTTCGACGAGACGTCTTTACTTCTCGCTCCACTAGTTTATGAGTCACTTTATCTAAATCCTTCCTACCTTAACCAAAGAGCCTACATTACAACCAAATGTGAAGTCCTTATTGATTCTTTGATTGAACACTTTCATGTGGTGGAGAACTTAGACATTTGGCAAGCATATGGAGTGCACTTGTGTGATTTGATGTTGAGAGCATACATTTCCTTGATATACACTTTGAGTGATGAGAGATACACTTACTTGTGAGGAAATTGTGAATTGAGCACTTAATCTTGCATTGATTTGAGCATAACTTGTGAACTTGTTTGTGGATTTTTGTACCTCTTGGCTTGACTAGATTGAGGAAAGTTGACAATCACTCATTCAATTTTGATTGAATTTCTTCGCAATCCTCCCACTTGTTCTATATTTCTTTCGTTGCTCGGGGACGAGCAACACTTTAAGTTTGGGGGGGTTGATTAGTGTGAAAATTGCTTGAAATTCATGTGTTTATTTTACATAATTTTGAGGGTTTTGTTGCATTATTCACACTAAATTGACTAATTGCACTTGAAATGAGAAAGGTATGTGTTTTGCTATTTTTTAGGTAAATTGAACTTATTTGGAAGCAAAATACGTGCCTGGGAATTCATGAAGTCAAGAGGACAACTGCACCATTGGATGCGTCTCGAAAAACTGAGTGGAATGAAAAAAAGAATCAAGTCAATCGGAGGTCGGAAGCTCAAGATATGATCAAAACGATAAAGTGCGGAATTGTAGCAGAATCCACTCGGGCAGCCGAGTCAACCCACTCGGTTGACCGAGTGAAATCTGCTTCCAGGTCAGTTTCTGGACTTCCAACTCACTCGGTTGGCCGAGTCAAACCACTCGGTTGACCGAGTCAACTTGCTGATGCGCGAAAAATCGAGAATTTTAAAGGATTTCAAGGGCCTAAGTGCAAATCTCGTCTCAAGAATTCTTCCAAGCTATAAATAGCTCCCCAAATCAGATTATTTGGAGGCTTGGCCTCACTTTTTCACACACTCAAGCCCTAGTTTCACTCTTAGGTAGATTCTTAACATATTTTGCAAGTTTAATTCCATAGATTAGCTTCAAATTTAGTATTTAGGTTGGATTCTTGAAGATTTTGGCTACATTCACTTGTAATATTCTAGATTGTTGAAGAATCATCAAGGTGACTTCCACCCAAACTCTATTTTGTTATATTATTGATATTTTTATGTCTATTTCTAGTTCTCTTGTTATTTTAGCCATGGGTGTTTCATCAAACACCATGGGCTAAGCTTTTTATGCTTTGGGTGTTTGAAACCATGTGAATATTTAGTGTTTAAATTGTTTATGCTTTGATTATTGTTGATATTTGGATTGTTGCTTCTCTTATTGGGTTTTATTGGCGCTTTGAGTATTAGCTTCTATTAATCCATATTTTGAGACATGTTTAGCGTAGACGAGAGTTACATGAACATGTTTAAATTTATGGTGTGAGTTGTTGGTATACAAATGCGTTTATTATACTTTTAATTCGTCGAGAGAGAGTTAATTGTATTAGAACCCCATTAGGAGACATTAATTACTTGAATGGTTATTTTGGTAGTTGGTGAAGATTAGGAAGATGTCTTATTACCGGGTTTGGGAACACCTTAGACGTAAGGCTATAGTACCCGAAGGGAAACGATTTTCATCCTAGCATCTTGATGCTCTTAGCAAATCCAAATTGAAGCATAAAAACGGTATAAGCAATCCCACTCGATTTCACTAGGTAGAGAATACCCGAAGCATTCCCAACCATTGCACTTCTCCGAATTTAGATTCGTAGTTGTTTTTTACTTTAATTGTCATTTTCTCATTTTTCTTAGTTTAGTAGTTAATTTTACTTATTAGGATTGTGTTTAGTTTAATTTATTATCTTTAGATTATTTTTTAGCTTTAATTTTGCATTCAACTCCCTAAACCGTAGCTACATTAGTTATGACGATGTACAACTCTAGGGATCCATTGCACTAGCCCACCTCCCGTGGTTCGATACTACTTGGTCGAAATACTTACGTGCATACTACTACGATCCCTTATGCTTGAGGGGAAGTAGTTAGTCAAAACATATAGTGACTAAAAATTTCGTTCAAGTCAATGGCGCCGCTGCCGGGGAGGTGACGTAGTGCTATAAGTGGGACTTAGAGTTAGTTGAGTACTTGTGTTAGCTACATTACTTGTTTTATTTTGTTTTCTTTTTATTTTGAGAATTTTGATACTTTGATATTTTGTAGGTGTGAACTTCATCGATTAGATGGATGGATATAATCAACACCCGTGGAATCATTGTTATGACCCACATGGTATGATTTATCCTCCACAACATGTAGATATGGGATACGATAATTGGAGGAACTTTGATTATAACTATCATATACAACAAGTTCCCTCCTATTACCAAGATTGGAGTAACAATGATGCATCCACTTTTCAAGAGATAGCCCCGGTCTACATGGATATGCATTATGATCAAGAAAGTGATCCACGAGATGGATTTGAATTCCATGGAGCTCCGGAAGAAAATTATTACGATAATGAGAGAAGCTTTGAGTACGATTACCAAATACAACAAGCTTCCTCTCATTATCAAGAGTGGGGAAGCAATGAATATTGGCCACCAAATGATGAAGAGAAGCACAAAATAGAAGATGTCATGGCAAGGATGGAAGATATGTTGAAAAGGACGATAGAGCAACAAGAAAAGCAAATAGAGGAACAAGCTAAGACAAATGACCAACATGCAAGGGGACTCAAATCACTTGAGTGTGTAATTGGGCAACTTGCCACGGTCATTGGGGAGTTGACCATCGTCATTAAAGAACTACAAGAAGTGGAGGACCCAATTGAGGATGAAATTGAAGATGCCAAACTTTTTGACAAAAGAGATAAAGAGGAATGTCCCTTGATGGACACGAGCAAAAATGAACAAGAAGATCTAGAAGCATCGGAATACGATTTGAAGAGTGAAATGAGCATTTCTAAACTTTTAAACTCTTCAATTTACTCTTTAATTGATATTGATGCTTCTATTGATTTTATTTTGCCTCTTGATTGCTTTGACCCAAGAAAAGAAGTTGAGAAAAGCTTGAGCATCCATAAGGAAAAAAGAAATGAATGGGCAATAATGATGGTGAAAAAGCAAGAGGATCATCCATTGAGAAAAATATGCAAGAATGAGTCTACAATTCATGAGAGCCTCCTTGATTTTGAGGCCAAAAGATCGAAATACAATGGGAAGGAGGCTCGATATCCATGGCCTTTCCGATGAGTTCTTTTATTTCCGTCCGGCTTGAAGACGTTAAACTTAGCGCTAAATGGGAGGCAACTCATTCTTTATTGCTTTCTTTTATTTTTAGATTTGTAGCTTGTTTGATCTTTTGTTTAGTTTTTGTTTTGTAGGTTGAGTGTTGTATTGGTGGTCAAGGATGAGAGATATGCATGGTGGCGCTCAAGGGTAATGGTGCTTTGGTGCTAAAGGTCCAAGGGACAATTGGTGACGATAGCTTGCTTCTTTGGTGAGCTTTGTTGATGGTAAAATTCTAAGGTAACACATTCATTCCCAAACTTTGCATTCAATTATATAGTTTCATTTAAGTTTGGGGGGATTTCGTGTGTTAACCTTCATTTTTATTGCACCATTTGTCCTACTATATTGTGTAACTTTGTTGGATGAGATTTATTGTGGATTGTTGGTGTTTGATGCTTAATTGGTGGTGATTATTGATTTTTTTTTTTTTTTAGTTTGGTTGAGCTAGTTGGTATTGATTGATGCTTGCTTGTTCACTTGATTATGTGAAGATTGTGCTTGATTTGGTGCTCTCAATTCATGATTAGACAAGCTTGTGAGCTTTAGAGCCTTTAGACTTTTATATCTTATGGTCTATTTTTCTTCATGTGAGTATCATTCATACTTGTGTACTCTAGAACTTGCCAATTGTCTTGTTTGAGGTTACTTTTTGTGTGAGATCTTTGAAAGTGATATAAGGCCATCTTTGTTTTGAATAGTCACTTGACCAAATTTTCCATACCAAATGAAATTTCTCCGTAGTTAGCCACTTTGAGCCTATTGATCCATTTTCTTTGGCAACCTACAAATTTAGCCTATTTGTCCATCTTGTATGAGCCTAAATTTTCCTATGAACTAGTGGAGCTTGAAAGTTGACAAATGTGGTTGAATTGAGGTGTAATGTGAATTTGGTGGATTTGTTTGATTGAAAAGTGAAAAGATTGAAAAAAAAAAAAAAAAAAGAGAAAAGATGAATTGTGAGTTGTACATGAAAAAGATTGAGTTGATGAAAAAAAGAAAAACATTGAAAAAGAAAACTCTCTTGTGTACAAACATTTGGTAAAACTTCAAATTCAAAAGTGTTGATTGGTTGGTGGTGAAGATTTTGCTTTAAAAGAAAGGAGCTAGTGAATTGAGTGGATGGAGAAATTTGAGTTGCAACTTGATCAATTGTAACTTTACTCTTGAGTTTTAGAGATGTTCGACGAGACGTCTTTACTTCTCGCTCCACTAGTTTATGAGTCACTTTATCTAAATCCTTCCTACCTTAACCAAAGAGCCTACATTACAACCAAATGTGAAGTCCTTATTGATTCTTTGATTGAACACTTTCATGTGGTGGAGAACTTAGACATTTGGCAAGCATATGGAGTGCACTTGTGTGATTTGATGTTGAGAGCATACATTTCCTTGATATACACTTTGAGTGATGAGAGATACACTTACTTGTGAGGAAATTGTGAATTGAGCACTTAATCTTGCATTGATTTGAGCATAACTTGTGAACTTGTTTGTGGATTTTTGTACCTCTTGGCTTGACTAGATTGAGGAAAGTTGACAATCACTCATTCAATTTTGATTGAATTTCTTCGCAATCCTCCCACTTGTTCTATATTTCTTTCGTTGCTCGGGGACGAGCAACACTTTAAGTTTGGGGGGGTTGATTAGTGTGAAAATTGCTTGAAATTCATGTGTTTATTTTACATAATTTTGAGGGTTTTGTTGCATTATTCACACTAAATTGACTAATTGCACTTGAAATGAGAAAGGTATGTGTTTTGCTATTTTTTAGGTAAATTGAACTTATTTGGAAGCAAAATACGTGCCTGGGAATTCATGAAGTCAAGAGGACAACTGCACCATTGGATGCGTCTCGAAAAACTGAGTGGAATGAAAAAAAGAATCAAGTCAATCGGAGGTCGGAAGCTCAAGATATGATCAAAACGATAAAGTGCGGAATTGTAGCAGAATCCACTCGGGCAGCCGAGTCAACCCACTCGGTTGACCGAGTGAAATCTGCTTCCAGGTCAGTTTCTGGACTTCCAACTCACTCGGTTGGCCGAGTCAAACCACTCGGTTGACCGAGTCAACTTGCTGATGCGCGAAAAATCGAGAATTTTAAAGGATTTCAAGGGCCTAAGTGCAAATCTCGTCTCAAGAATTCTTCCAAGCTATAAATAGCTCCCCAAATCAGATTATTTGGAGGCTTGGCCTCACTTTTTCACACACTCAAGCCCTAGTTTCACTCTTAGGTAGATTCTTAACATATTTTGCAAGTTTAATTCCATAGATTAGCTTCAAATTTAGTATTTAGGTTGGATTCTTGAAGATTTTGGCTACATTCACTTGTAATATTCTAGATTGTTGAAGAATCATCAAGGTGACTTCCACCCAAACTCTATTTTGTTATATTATTGATATTTTTATGTCTATTTCTAGTTCTCTTGTTATTTTAGCCATGGGTGTTTCATCAAACACCATGGGCTAAGCTTTTTATGCTTTGGGTGTTTGAAACCATGTGAATATTTAGTGTTTAAATTGTTTATGCTTTGATTATTGTTGATATTTGGATTGTTGCTTCTCTTATTGGGTTTTATTGGCGCTTTGAGTATTAGCTTCTATTAATCCATATTTTGAGACATGTTTAGCGTAGACGAGAGTTACATGAACATGTTTAAATTTATGGTGTGAGTTGTTGGTATACAAATGCGTTTATTATACTTTTAATTCGTCGAGAGAGAGTTAATTGTATTAGAACCCCATTAGGAGACATTAATTACTTGAATGGTTATTTTGGTAGTTGGTGAAGATTAGGAAGATGTCTTATTACCGGGTTTGGGAACACCTTAGACGTAAGGCTATAGTACCCGAAGGGAAACGATTTTCATCCTAGCATCTTGATGCTCTTAGCAAATCCAAATTGAAGCATAAAAACGGTATAAGCAATCCCACTCGATTTCACTAGGTAGAGAATACCCGAAGCATTCCCAACCATTGCACTTCTCCGAATTTAGATTCGTAGTTGTTTTTTACTTTAATTGTCATTTTCTCATTTTTCTTAGTTTAGTAGTTAATTTTACTTATTAGGATTGTGTTTAGTTTAATTTATTATCTTTAGATTATTTTTTAGCTTTAATTTTGCATTCAACTCCCTAAACCGTAGCTACATTAGTTATGACGATGTACAACTCTAGGGATCCATTGCACTAGCCCACCTCCCGTGGTTCGATACTACTTGGTCGAAATACTTACGTGCATACTACTACGATCCCTTATGCTTGAGGGGAAGTAGTTAGTCAAAACATATAGTGACTAAAAATTTCGTTCAAGTCAATGGCGCCGCTGCCGGGGAGGTGACGTAGTGCTATAAGTGGGACTTAGAGTTAGTTGAGTACTTGTGTTAGCTACATTACTTGTTTTATTTTGTTTTCTTTTTATTTTGAGAATTTTGATACTTTGATATTTTGTAGGTGTGAACTTCATCGATTAGATGGATGGATATAATCAACACCCGTGGAATCATTGTTATGACCCACATGGTATGATTTATCCTCCACAACATGTAGATATGGGATACGATAATTGGAGGAACTTTGATTATAACTATCATATACAACAAGTTCCCTCCTATTACCAAGATTGGAGTAACAATGATGCATCCACTTTTCAAGAGATAGCCCCGGTCTACATGGATATGCATTATGATCAAGAAAGTGATCCACGAGATGGATTTGAATTCCATGGAGCTCCGGAAGAAAATTATTACGATAATGAGAGAAGCTTTGAGTACGATTACCAAATACAACAAGCTTCCTCTCATTATCAAGAGTGGGGAAGCAATGAATATTGGCCACCAAATGATGAAGAGAAGCACAAAATAGAAGATGTCATGGCAAGGATGGAAGATATGTTGAAAAGGACGATAGAGCAACAAGAAAAGCAAATAGAGGAACAAGCTAAGACAAATGACCAACATGCAAGGGGACTCAAATCACTTGAGTGTGTAATTGGGCAACTTGCCACGGTCATTGGGGAGTTGACCATCGTCATTAAAGAACTACAAGAAGTGGAGGACCCAATTGAGGATGAAATTGAAGATGCCAAACTTTTTGACAAAAGAGATAAAGAGGAATGTCCCTTGATGGACACGAGCAAAAATGAACAAGAAGATCTAGAAGCATCGGAATACGATTTGAAGAGTGAAATGAGCATTTCTAAACTTTTAAACTCTTCAATTTACTCTTTAATTGATATTGATGCTTCTATTGATTTTATTTTGCCTCTTGATTGCTTTGACCCAAGAAAAGAAGTTGAGAAAAGCTTGAGCATCCATAAGGAAAAAAGAAATGAATGGGCAATAATGATGGTGAAAAAGCAAGAGGATCATCCATTGAGAAAAATATGCAAGAATGAGTCTACAATTCATGAGAGCCTCCTTGATTTTGAGGCCAAAAGATCGAAATACAATGGGAAGGAGGCTCGATATCCATGGCCTTTCCGATGAGTTCTTTTATTTCCGTCCGGCTTGAAGACGTTAAACTTAGCGCTAAATGGGAGGCAACTCATTCTTTATTGCTTTCTTTTATTTTTAGATTTGTAGCTTGTTTGATCTTTTGTTTAGTTTTTGTTTTGTAGGTTGAGTGTTGTATTGGTGGTCAAGGATGAGAGATATGCATGGTGGCGCTCAAGGGTAATGGTGCTTTGGTGCTAAAGGTCCAAGGGACAATTGGTGACGATAGCTTGCTTCTTTGGTGAGCTTTGTTGATGGTAAAATTCTAAGGTAACACATTCATTCCCAAACTTTGCATTCAATTATATAGTTTCATTTAAGTTTGGGGGGATTTCGTGTGTTAACCTTCATTTTTATTGCACCATTTGTCCTACTATATTGTGTAACTTTGTTGGATGAGATTTATTGTGGATTGTTGGTGTTTGATGCTTAATTGGTGGTGATTATTGATTTTTTTTTTTTTTTAGTTTGGTTGAGCTAGTTGGTATTGATTGATGCTTGCTTGTTCACTTGATTATGTGAAGATTGTGCTTGATTTGGTGCTCTCAATTCATGATTAGACAAGCTTGTGAGCTTTAGAGCCTTTAGACTTTTATATCTTATGGTCTATTTTTCTTCATGTGAGTATCATTCATACTTGTGTACTCTAGAACTTGCCAATTGTCTTGTTTGAGGTTACTTTTTGTGTGAGATCTTTGAAAGTGATATAAGGCCATCTTTGTTTTGAATAGTCACTTGACCAAATTTTCCATACCAAATGAAATTTCTCCGTAGTTAGCCACTTTGAGCCTATTGATCCATTTTCTTTGGCAACCTACAAATTTAGCCTATTTGTCCATCTTGTATGAGCCTAAATTTTCCTATGAACTAGTGGAGCTTGAAAGTTGACAAATGTGGTTGAATTGAGGTGTAATGTGAATTTGGTGGATTTGTTTGATTGAAAAGTGAAAAGATTGAAAAAAAAAAAAAAAAAAGAGAAAAGATGAATTGTGAGTTGTACATGAAAAAGATTGAGTTGATGAAAAAAAGAAAAACATTGAAAAAGAAAACTCTCTTGTGTACAAACATTTGGTAAAACTTCAAATTCAAAAGTGTTGATTGGTTGGTGGTGAAGATTTTGCTTTAAAAGAAAGGAGCTAGTGAATTGAGTGGATGGAGAAATTTGAGTTGCAACTTGATCAATTGTAACTTTACTCTTGAGTTTTAGAGATGTTCGACGAGACGTCTTTACTTCTCGCTCCACTAGTTTATGAGTCACTTTATCTAAATCCTTCCTACCTTAACCAAAGAGCCTACATTACAACCAAATGTGAAGTCCTTATTGATTCTTTGATTGAACACTTTCATGTGGTGGAGAACTTAGACATTTGGCAAGCATATGGAGTGCACTTGTGTGATTTGATGTTGAGAGCATACATTTCCTTGATATACACTTTGAGTGATGAGAGATACACTTACTTGTGAGGAAATTGTGAATTGAGCACTTAATCTTGCATTGATTTGAGCATAACTTGTGAACTTGTTTGTGGATTTTTGTACCTCTTGGCTTGACTAGATTGAGGAAAGTTGACAATCACTCATTCAATTTTGATTGAATTTCTTCGCAATCCTCCCACTTGTTCTATATTTCTTTCGTTGCTCGGGGACGAGCAACACTTTAAGTTTGGGGGGGTTGATTAGTGTGAAAATTGCTTGAAATTCATGTGTTTATTTTACATAATTTTGAGGGTTTTGTTGCATTATTCACACTAAATTGACTAATTGCACTTGAAATGAGAAAGGTATGTGTTTTGCTATTTTTTAGGTAAATTGAACTTATTTGGAAGCAAAATACGTGCCTGGGAATTCATGAAGTCAAGAGGACAACTGCACCATTGGATGCGTCTCGAAAAACTGAGTGGAATGAAAAAAAGAATCAAGTCAATCGGAGGTCGGAAGCTCAAGATATGATCAAAACGATAAAGTGCGGAATTGTAGCAGAATCCACTCGGGCAGCCGAGTCAACCCACTCGGTTGACCGAGTGAAATCTGCTTCCAGGTCAGTTTCTGGACTTCCAACTCACTCGGTTGGCCGAGTCAAACCACTCGGTTGACCGAGTCAACTTGCTGATGCGCGAAAAATCGAGAATTTTAAAGGATTTCAAGGGCCTAAGTGCAAATCTCGTCTCAAGAATTCTTCCAAGCTATAAATAGCTCCCCAAATCAGATTATTTGGAGGCTTGGCCTCACTTTTTCACACACTCAAGCCCTAGTTTCACTCTTAGGTAGATTCTTAACATATTTTGCAAGTTTAATTCCATAGATTAGCTTCAAATTTAGTATTTAGGTTGGATTCTTGAAGATTTTGGCTACATTCACTTGTAATATTCTAGATTGTTGAAGAATCATCAAGGTGACTTCCACCCAAACTCTATTTTGTTATATTATTGATATTTTTATGTCTATTTCTAGTTCTCTTGTTATTTTAGCCATGGGTGTTTCATCAAACACCATGGGCTAAGCTTTTTATGCTTTGGGTGTTTGAAACCATGTGAATATTTAGTGTTTAAATTGTTTATGCTTTGATTATTGTTGATATTTGGATTGTTGCTTCTCTTATTGGGTTTTATTGGCGCTTTGAGTATTAGCTTCTATTAATCCATATTTTGAGACATGTTTAGCGTAGACGAGAGTTACATGAACATGTTTAAATTTATGGTGTGAGTTGTTGGTATACAAATGCGTTTATTATACTTTTAATTCGTCGAGAGAGAGTTAATTGTATTAGAACCCCATTAGGAGACATTAATTACTTGAATGGTTATTTTGGTAGTTGGTGAAGATTAGGAAGATGTCTTATTACCGGGTTTGGGAACACCTTAGACGTAAGACTATAGTACCCGAAGGGAAACGATTTTCATCCTAGCATCTTGATGCTCTTAGCAAATCCAAATTGAAGCATAAAAACGGTATAAGCAATCCCACTCGATTTCACTAGGTAGAGAATACCCGAAGCATTCCCAACCATTGCACTTCTCCGAATTTAGATTCGTAGTTGTTTTTTACTTTAATTGTCATTTTCTCATTTTTCTTAGTTTAGTAGTTAATTTTACTTATTAGGATTGTGTTTAGTTTAATTTATTATCTTTAGATTATTTTTTAGCTTTAATTTTGCATTCAACTCCCTAAACCGTAGCTACATTAGTTATGACGACGTACAACTCTAGGGATCCATTGCACTAGCCCACCTCCCGTGGTTCGATACTACTTGGTCGAAATACTTACGTGCATACTACTACGATCCCTTATGCTTGAGGGGAAGTAGTTAGTCAAAACATATAGTGACTAAAAATTTCGTTCAAGTCATAGATGAGCACCCTATATATATATAGTAGATGAGCACCCGCGTATTACGGAAGTACGTGTTATTAAAATAAATATTCATAACATTTATATATTTAAATAATTTTATAAAATAATATTTAAATAAAAAAGTTTGACAAACGGACGGAATGAGACAAAAAAATTTCTTGATACAATATTTATAGTAAATATGAAAACAATTTTAAAGAAAAATTTATATCACACATATATTTTAAATTAAATTTCAACCAAGCTTGCATAATATTTATGTCACACATATTTTTTTAACCAATATAATTATCACATGTCACTTTAATTTAAATATTTTAACTCTTTGAAATATGATACATTATAGAGGGATTCACATGGATAGAATTAATTTTATATATAATGTCATTCTATATTATAATGTAATTAATCAATATTAATATCATAAAAATATATTGAAATATTTCATACCAATCACAACACCTTAAATAAATAAATAATTATAAAAAAAATTAAAAGAAATATATTAGGTAATTATTTTTAAATATCAATACAAAGAAATGTTCAATAAAATTGGTATTTAAAATATTAAAAGATTTATAAATTGATTTAGTTAGTAAACAATACAATGAGAATGCCACATATCATTCAAATTAATCTAAAGACGACACATCATCTAAATTAATCTCAAATCGACACATCATCATATTAAACTCCCTATTAGTATAATAGGGGATATGTACATAAGAATTAACGATTTAATATTTTTTAATATTTTGAATAAAATTTGGATTTTAATAATTTTTAGGCCTATTATTTTAATTTGGATTAAATTTTATTTTGACTATGTTAAACACATGGACTTTTTTAAATAAACATTAACTTTTTAAAAATAATTTAATTAAATATTAGCGGCGCCATCTCTAACGGTTCTCTGTTGTGTCAGATTATTCAGAGGCGTCGTTTCTAACGACACCTTTCTCTGATCTCTGTACTGTAGGATGTGTCAGAATGATGCAAAGGGCGCCGTTTAAAACGATACTCTAATTTATTTTATTAAGCAGCCCGCCCCGGAACACTAATATTTTATTAAATTATTTTGAAACGTTAATATTTAATTAAAAATCCCTTAGGGATGACTCCAAAATTATTTTTGCATTGGTCCAGTGGAGAGAGGAGGTGATCTTAGTAATAAAGGGTAAAATAATCATTTAACACCATACTTCAAAGTCAAATACTAATAAAATTGGGTGGGGTTAACACAACAATAGGGGTTGTGCCGTGGCCTTGAGTCTAATGGGCTTTAAGGTTGAAAAGTCCGTTTTACCCCTACTCCAAATGTACAAAGCCTGCATGTTTAATTAAAGCCCAATTCGATATATAGTAGGTTTTGAGACCACACCGCATATAATTTCTTGAATCTTCAAGTGCATTCCAGAACCTGCTCTACGAAAAGTATAAATAAGCTATATCTCTCTTGAATTCTTCTATCGTTTCTTATTTCTTGCTATAAATCCACGATTATTTCTTGCGAAGTTAATCCTTGTAGTTTCTTAATTGAGAAACATGGCGAAGGAAGGTCCTAATTGGGATGGTTTGCTTAAGTGGAGTCTCTCTCACTCTGATGGCACTAATTCTTCTCGAAATTTAAGGTACAATCCCCCAAATTTTTGGCTACCTTTCTTGCGCTGCTTTTAAATTATCTTTTTATTCGGTTTAAAATTGCGGATTAATAATCATAATTTGTCTTGAACTCTGATGTTGGATGTAATAGACGTGATTTTTATTGAATTTACGCGCCTTAGCCGTTTCCGAACTTTTACTTACTTAATTGTTGCAAGAGAGAAAAAATTAAGTTTTGGCCTTGTTTTGGGGTTTAGTGAGGAGGATAGAAAATGGTTCATGGAAGCAATGCAATCGCAAACAGTCGATGTTATTCAACGAATGAAAGAGATAACACTTGTAATGAAGACGCCAGAGCAGGTTTTGGAGTCTCAGGGGGTGACTCCTCAAGATCTTGAAGGTATTTACAGATGAGCTTTTTACAATCTGTGGAAACTTTATTGATATGATATTGGATTCTGATTTTCTGGCCTTGTGTTGTTCTTTGTAGATATGTTGGATGAGCTACAAGACCATGTTGAATGTATTGACATGGCCAATGGTGAGTTTCTTAGCTACAAACAATCCTATTCAATGAATATACGATGTTATTGTTGTTTGTGCTGATACTTAACCACTTGGATTGGCTTCTTTATGTTCTTTGTCAGATCTTCATTCCGTTGGTGGCCTGGTTCCTCTTATTGACTTCCTGAAGAATTCTCATGCTAACATCAGGGCAAAAGCTGCGGAAGTTGTAAGCACAATCGTTCAGAACAACCCCAGAAGTCAACAGTTGGTCATGGAAACTAATGGCCTGGAACCCCTTTTATCAAATTTTACTTCAGACCCTGACGTTGTTTCTCGTACTAAAGCACTTGGTGCCATTTCATGTGAGTAGCCTCGTGTGACATTACAAGTTCATGTATTAATACTAGATTAGCATCTTCATGTTTTATGTTCATTTTTTTGTGCAGCTCTAATCAGGCATAACAAGCCCGGGGTTGCTGCTTTTCGCCTAGGTAACGGTTATGCAGGTCTTAGAGATGCTTTGAGTTCTGATAATGTTAGATTTCAAAGGTAACTCAACTCCCTTGAGTTATATATAATGAATTTACATCTTATACCTAACCTTTCTAAATCTTATTGACTGTATGTATGAATTGCAGGAAAGCACTTAACTTGATCCCGTATCTACTTCACGAGAACCAATCAGACTGTGGGGTCATAACTGAGCTTGGATTTCCTCGCATATTGATGCATCTTGCATCAAGCGAGGATGCTGAGGTACGTGAAGCTGCACTCAGGGTCCTCCTTGAGCTAGCACGGGACAAATCAGACAACCCCAATAGCAGTTCAAGTGAAGAAGACGATAAATTGAAGCAGGTTTTACAAGAAAGGGTTAAAGGCATCAGTGAGATGTCAGCAGAAGACCTGGGAGCAGCTAGAGAGGAAAGGCAGCTCATTGACTCCTTATGGAATACGTGTCTGAACGAACCATGTCCCCTTCGCGAACAAGGGCTTCTTGTTCTCCCTGGAGAAGACGCGCCTCCTCCAGATGTCGCCAGCCAGCATTTCCAACCACCTCTCCGAGCTTTGGCTGCAAATAGGAACCCTGATATGAAACCAGAGAGTGAAAAGAAGGAACCACCATTGTTGTTAGGTCCAGGACCTCCATCATCTTAATGCAGTTATACACTGTTGTCGTATCTCTTAAAATATGTGGCGGGATCTTGTATAACTTTCGTGGTTTCATTAGCCAATCATAGATTCATAGCTTCTTTTGCCAAGTTTGTACCTCCGAACAAAAACTCATGTTTTATCTCAATACACATGGTTTTATTTGAGCATTTGGTTATTTTTATTCTGAGCATTGATTATTTTTATTCTCCATTCTTAAGTCCCATATATCCATTTTGTGGTGTTGCTTTACATGAATACAGAAAATGCCAATTGGAGTGCATATGTTAGTTCGGGTGAGTTGCCCGACCGAGCTATGGCAAGGTATGTCTTCATATTTGCCCTGGTTATCAATCTAGTTATAAAATCTTTCATTGAAGTAAATAGTAGCTAGAACATATTACATAGAAAACCTTGAAACAATATAAGGTGTGTTCGTTTTACAGAAGTACTATGATATTACATTGCTACTTTTGCTTATGCACCGTTCCTCATCGTGGAGGGCAGAAAGTGATGAGATATCTTGACGCCCTGCACTTGTTTAGGCTGGAAGAATCATCAAAGGCGTAACTATACGCCTTAGGACAAATCGCCTTAAACAGATTAGCAAAAATAGTGGGCTTACAAGTTTTGGGGTTTGAGTACTCCCCTGTGCAGCAATATTTAGGCGATTGCAGAGCTAAGCAAGCACTCTTACAGCCCACCACCTTACCATTAACCCTAACCTCCAAAGCCGAAGGGCAACACACGTTCAAATCAACTGCACATGACGCTACTCCACACCCGATTCCACCCCCAACAGGCCTCATTGAAACGGGCAAGTTAAACCCATCAACCAAGCTTACATCATAGAAATGCAGTGGTGAAGATGAAGAGCCTAGTGTCATTTCCACCACCGTTGCTGGTGGTGTGCCGCCCATTCCGCGACATTGCAGCTGGCCGGAGCAGTCTCCGGTGGCGCACGACCCCTGGTTGTTTGTGTCGAAGTTGCAGCTCTGCCTTCCCCATATTCTTCCAGACCACTTTTCAGGTACATCCATGGTTATTTCTTGGCCACTGGTTAGTAGGAACCCTCCGTTGTTTGGATTTTGCTGGCCCGCACCGCCCTGGATCCCGGGCCATATGCTTTCATTGCAGTTGTTGACTATTATCAGTTGATGTCCAGTGCCATCTGCAAACATAACAGTTAAAGAAATTAGAATTTTGGTTGAGAAAAAATTAAAATAAAATTGGGAGAAATTGATGATATACTTGTGGCAGTGAGTGAGAGGACTATGCAGATTGTAATGAAGGATGCATATTGGAGTATAGGCATTTTGTATTTCGAGTACATAAATTTGTTGAGAGGATGAAGAAATATGCTGCTGTTGATGATGAATGTTATGCAACCCAAAACTGAATTTAAAGCAAAAATCTTGTGCTGTAGCTACTTCTGGACCTAATGGCTCAGCATCTATTTTGGGTTTCTTTTCTTCTTTTTATTATTTTTTATATTTTTTTCCCTCGCTTTTTCTTCTTTTATAGATAAAAGGGCATATATTCATTGCTTCTAACTGAGGATTACTACTTTCATGACATTGTAATATACGGATTTATTTATAATTTTGAACTTTTAGCATGTTGCAATGAATACCTCAAATCTACCTACATCTCTCAATCTGGATGAGATCTTAGTTCCGAGTCCGCAGAAGTCATAGAGATTAACTTATACTTCCACTGTTTGTGTATAAATTTTCGGTTACTTTTGGACACAAAAATTAAGACAAATGATAAAATAATACAAACTACATGATTGAAAGAGAGAAAAAAAAAGTTATAAAGATAAAATTAAGTGACATTATATATAAATAAGAATGAAGTGTAAGTATATAAATTTAAAAGGTATTTGTCAAAAATTGTATGAGAAACATATAGATAGACAAAAATGTATACATGAATAGAGGGAGTAAAATTTTAGAATTTTGTAGAGGAGAGGCCAGGTAGGAAATCTTCCACAATTGGATATTGGAAATCTGAACAGATAAGCAAGAACCATGAAAAACAGGCTATATTATTAGTAGAGATAAGTTCTTTGTTTGAGACAAAGTTAGCTAATCTCAAATTGTTAAAGGATCACTGTATGGAAATGACTTTACACCAATAGGTTTTAGGTAAATAATACTTCCATGTCCAAAGAAAAAAAAAAAAAAAGGACACATCACTAATTTGTAAAATAGGATGAGGTGGGTGTCCTCATCAAATCCATATGTGCGTATAATCGTGGCCCAAAATAAAAAGATTATGGACCAATAGGCCCAGAGGTAGCCCATTTGCTCAATTGGGCTCACAATATATCCAGCATATGACAATGCAACCATTTCAAGTTTGAACTTAGACTGAACAAGTGTCGATTCTGAATTTTGAGGGAAGAAAGATCAGATCAGAAAAAGCGACTGGATTTTGATTCCCACCCAGCGAATTCGCATTCTTGTTTCGTGAAGAGGAAAAAGAAGGGGGATATCGAGCAGTATGATGAGGCTCACAGCTAACGTGTCGAGGGCCGTGAGAAATAGAATAGGCACTTCCTTCTCACTTCTTAAACCGCCACCTAAAGTGGCGCCGCCGCCGATACTTACCAGACAATTTTCTGCTAACTGCAATACTTTCACGCCGAACTCAGTCACCCTTGAAATGATAAAGTACGCCACGTCTCTTGCCCGTGCCCAAAAAACAGGTATGCCCCTTTTAGCTGTTTTTTCACTGAGTATTTTCTGGAAGTTGAATGTTTATTTAGGGTTATTCTCTCCTACTCTCTTAATTAAAAAATTGATACTATTTGATGGTTTATCAATTAATATATTGTGTTGTGTAAATGCGCAATTGCAGAAGAGTCGTATTCCCAAGGATTGTTAGTATTGGAACATTGCGAATCCACTCAGCCCGACGATAACTCGAAGGGTTTGGTTGAACTTGCTCGTTCTACCTTGTTATTTGAGAGGTTCTTCTAATTTTTATCATTCCATTTGCGATGTTTCGTTGTTGAATTGATTTCTTGTTTCTTAGTTTTTTACCTTTTCTATATTCACGGAGATTGAGTCTTTCAATGTTTTTTTCTATGTGATAATGCAATTTAGAGGGTCTCATTCGGCTGCAATGGAGAGTCTTCGGAAACTTCAACATTTAGAAAAACTTCTGGATTTAAGTTTTTCTCTGGGTATTAAAGGTGATAAAATAAAATCACTCTTTTTCGTTTTTTTGGTACGCTGAAATTTGGTTTCTGAGCAATGGATTTATGTTGGCTCCTGTAGTTGCTGCTTCAGAAGCTTTAACCGGAATTCTTCTAGAACTTTATCAAGTAAGTCACAGCAACACCAATTAGAAATTATTTCTAGCTCTATCAATGTTTTTTTTTTAGTTGAATTCTGTTGCAATATTGCTAAGAAAGTGGAATGTCACTTGATGTTGGTTCAATTTCCGTAGGAGGATGTTGCATCATTAGGTGCAGAAGTCGTATTGCAATTTCTAAGATCAATCAGACTAGAATTAGGCGGTGGGGGTGGCTTTGAGGTTTTGGAGGGCCGCATTAATGCACTGAAAGGTCTGATTGAGATCTTATCTGGTAATCTTGAATCGGGTACGTATGGTGAGCTCTTTTTACTGCTTCTATTTATCGATTTTCAGGGTGTTTCTGAATTTTACTCTTCTGCAGCGCAGTCAATCTTTGAGGGAATTGATGTAGAGAGATATTTCAGCGGTAAGGTGTTTACTTAATAAAAAACGTTGCTCAAAAGAACCATCATTTAATATACTCCTTCCGTCCATGAAATCTAGTCCCATTTGCCATATATTTTTTGTCCACCAAATGTAGTCCCATACACTTTATGGAAACTATCACCCTTCAACCATCACTTAATTACTCAATTTGCCATCAACTTTATTCACAAAAATTCACTTTATTCACAATGGACCCCACAATACCCTATAATACTCTTATTTTATCTACTTTATCTACATTTTTCTTAAAACTTGTGCCAACCTTGAATGAGACTACATTTGGTGGATTGAGGGAGTATTGATTTTGTGATTTGTAGGCAATGCTGCCCTGTCTTGTGGTGAATACCTTCACGGAAAGCGAGAGTTTTCATCCGCAAAGGAATTGTATCGGAAAGTAATCCAAGCAATGTCTGAGATCAAAGATGTTGGTGATCCAAACAACCTTGGAGCTTGTAACATGACGTCTGAGGAAGTTGGGATCGCGGCTACTTGTGCTTTAGGACAGCTCGAATCTCATTTGGGGTGATTCCTATATTAATGTAGCTTTTCGTTTTTCTAATCTTGATCGTCATATGTCTTAATGGGAGGTTTTGTTTTGTAGAAATTTTAGTGAATCAGAGGAGATATTGACTACAGCATTGAAGAAAACGGAAGAGCATTTTGGTATGTTGATTTCTCGTTAACATGGACATTTATGAGTTATATATATGTATTATAATGACTTTATTGATGGTATGTAGGCCCTCAACATCCCAAGGTTGGTGTCGTTTTGACTTGCATTGCTCTCATGTATCGACTGAAATCGTCGGTGGAGCACTCGAGCTCCCTTCTAGTTCAAGAGGTATAGAAATTCGCTTTTAAGATTACCAATACAGTATATTGCCAAATTTCTCTGTTATCTTCATCGCTTTCCAATATTTTTGACAGGGCCTCTTCAGAAAGGCTCTCGAATTGCTTAAAGCTCCAGCGATGGATGTTGATGGTAGGGAATCATCACATACAAACTTTACAAATTTCCCATTTAATAAAGTCTTATATCTCTTTTGAATGTGTAGGATCAAACGAAAACGCTTACATAAACGATACAGTTGCATTAGCTAGAGGTGCGTCTTACTACTATCGAATCTTATCTTGTTTTTGCTAACTAGCGAGTTTGGTTGGCAATTTATGTGCATTGGTATGTTTGTGAAGGTGGGTATGCAGACACCCTTGTGGTGCAACAGTCGAGAAAAGCTGAAGGGGAGAAATTGAGAGAATGGGCGGAAAAGAGTTGGAGTAACAGGTGGGTGTCACTGAGCGAAGCACTTGAATTATCAGAGTCTTCCCCTAGGGTGCCGGTGATAGATACCCGAATATGCAGGGTCGTGTAGTTTCCTTTACTGACATGTTATTACAATAAAAGCTACTAGAATTTATGTAGCATAAACTAATAAACATTTGTGATATTTTGCTCGGTGCATAAACATTTGTGATATTTTGAGTCTGGGATTTGTTGTATGATAATAAAAATAAAGTGATTACGGAAACTGAACATACTTATGGTGGACGGAGTACAACATTTACCTTGATTGAACCCCTACAGAGAGGGAGTTTATCTCATTTATATGCACTTGCACCTGTCCAATCCGAATTTAGTAGGTTTTGTGGGAGGATTTGAAGAAGGATAGACGAATTGAACTTATGAGTGGTACACAAGTGAATATAGCTAGGTGGAGGCTTGCCAATAATTAATAAAAATAACATATTACAAACAAAATAATAGAAAAACACGTTTATAACTATTTGACTGACCCTGCAAGTCGATTCTCGACTCCTACATAAACTCACACTTGTCCCAAAAAGCTTTGCTCTTTGGGAAGGCCTATACCTATACCTTTCACAGAATAAAATACATACATATATACTACTTTTAATAATACTTATAAATTCCTACAACAACAATAGCAATGAATTCATATGCAATGCCTCTCTTCCATCTTCCTCTTTCTACTGGATGATCCCATCTCAACACACAACAACTCCTCCTCGACGTCCTTCAATACAGTCACCGGACTTGAAGGGCCACCGCCCCAACACCCTCGTCCCAATGCTTGCTCCATCATTACCATACACTCATCCGTGTGTTGTTGAGGCAGTAGTAGATGTGCAACTGAAGCATCTTCTTCGACTATGCATCTAATTGCACATGTGGCTATAACACATTGCCTGAATTCCACAAAATTTGAATCCAAAAGAGCATTCACAAGTAATGCAGTAACGCGCTGCCTCAAATCCTCAACCATAACTTGTGATTCTATTTTTTGTATCATGAGATGGATGTAAGAAAAGGGAGTTGTGGAGTTCATTCTCCACCCTAACCCCCTCATCAATGTCAATTCCATTTCCTTAATTTGGGTCGAACTAAACGAATTCTCCAGATCATCATTCATCTGTCAACCACATTTAATATAAACACGTCAGATATATGCATTTTTAACTAACTATATTGATTTAATTAATTATTGCATATATACCTGAAATTCATTCACAAAATTAGTGGCTGTTCCAACGAATTTGGATGCCACAGATAAACACGCCACGGACAGAAGTTCAAACATGTCACATTTCCATCCCTGAAATAAATAAAAAACATTAATCAACATATTTTGGAGAAGATAAATTATTAAGTTACTAAGAATGGGAAGGAGTTTCTTACACGACATTGGTCTAGTGAAATAAAGCGATCCAGATAGTTGACGGCCATGAAAACAATTTCAACAGAGACGTCCATTCTTCTTTGAAACTAATTAAATGAAACGATAAATATTAAAAAATCAGTATTTAATTAACTCTGCGAAGAAAATATAGTATATCGAAAGTTGTAGAATTGAAGAAATGAAACTAGTAGTACCTTGATGAAAAAACAAACTGCTTTAAACCTAGCAGTACGGATGAAATCATGAGTTTGTAGAAGCTTCAAGTAGCCTGGTTTAGGCATAAAACTGGACTCATTGTCTAGAAATATAGACAAGGCTTCTTCACAATCTTGGACTGGTAAACAATCTTCTTCTTGTTCTTCGATTGGTAAAAAATTGAAGGAGGAATTAGGACGAAGCCTTTTGGGATCATTTTCTTGAACTGGGCTCATAACTTCATCGCATAATAAGTTGTCCATTTTAATTGGAGTATACAATTATATATAGCAAGAAAACAATGATTGAATTATAATATGAAAACATGCATTCGATATACGGACATATATATACAGAGTTTGGAAAGAGTTGCGATGGAGGGAGGGAGGCGGCGGTTGAGATGATGGGGTGCATGGGGAAGTTGCATCATGAAAAAAGGGACACGTCCCTCATGAAAATACTAAATGCTCTTAATTTAATTATAAATATAACATTTTTATTGTTTTTATTTTTATTTTTATTGCCAGCCATGAAATTTGACTGTAGTAATATAATGCGTGATTGCACGAGGAATGCCCTCTTCTTCAACTGGCCAGATTTATTTACCAAATGCAATTTATTTTTATTTTTATTTTTGGCACATTGTTTTGATTGGCCAGTTGGGATAGTTTCACATTTATTGGTGACAAGGACATGTACTAAACCACACAAATTGATAAATTTACTGAAAAACTACTTTTAATAGTACTCTTTTTTTATTTTATTTTATCAGATTTATATAAAGTTCACGTTCATTTAATAATCACAAATCACACTGGATAACTTTTGTTGGAGTAAAATTATACAAGTGAAAACAATAATAAACTAATAGGAGTAATATATTTTAGTAAAATAAAATAATAACCATTTAAGAATGCACTAATTGTACGCACACACACTTTTGTTCAACAAAATTAATAAAAATATATAATTATAACTCGTGATCTTCAATCTCTGCCCGTCTAAATGTATGGACATGAGGACTCCTAGTCTCCTAAGACAGCTACAGTATTTAATTTATTTATTTTTCAGAATTGAAAATAGTCTATTTTTGGTGAATGGACCACCTCCGGTATAATTTATTTTGAGACACCAACTCACTTGGTAAATAGTTAAGACTGCCCCTTTAGCCAGTAGCCATTAGATTAATAGTGTTACATTCTAATATTTTAATAAATACACCAATTGTAGTATTTAATACACTCTCAATTCATTTGAAAATTATCAATTTTATAATTTTAGACTATCATCAAAAGTTATTAATTTTTTATTCTGAAAACACTCACTATATCTCTCTACACATACAATTATACAAACTATTCTCAGTTTTATAAAATAATTTATTTACCGACAAAAAAAAATCTTTCTAAACATATAATTTTATATTCTTTAATCAATGTATAAAAAATAAATAAATAACTTTCGAAGGACGGAAAAATATATAAATGTAGCTAAGTTCTATTGCAATAGCCACAAATTTCAAAGAACAATTAGAAAGAAAATGTAACATTAGTCCCGTAATTATGGAATACAAGATATATAATTATATTTATTTTTAAAATAAAATTCATCATTTAAAAAAAAGAAAGTTAAACTCTTTATATGAATAGGAAAAACAACAATAAAAAATGTCATTCACAAAACTTGGAGGCTTGTCCAAACTATACGAACTCTCAAAAGAATACTATGGGAAGAATTTATGATTAGCTTGGCAAATCAGCCCAAGTTGGCCTCACAAGATTGGATCATCTCAATCACAAGATTGGATCATCTCAAGACGCACAAGGACATGTTAGGCAAAAGCAAGGAACAGGTGTTGGAAAGCATTTGACACGAAACAATCTGGAACATTTGGCTCAACAGAAACAAACTTAACTTCAAAGGGGAGCAAATCAATGACGCAAAAGTTACGGAGGACATTAAACTTATTACTTTTAGATGGTTCAAGGCTCATAAACTGATATTTCATTGGAGTTCTCTCGAGGGAGTGGATGAGAGAGCCTACTTTGTATCTTAGTTAGTTAGTGTATTTCTCGGTGTTTCTTTCATTTTGTAACTTTCGCTAGTTTCTGGGGTATTCCTGACACCCTTTAAATTTTGTCGTTTCCAAAAAATAATACTCCCTTACCGACCACTGACCCACCAATGGAGCGACCACGGTCCAACCACCAAATGATCACGCGAGCTAAATCTGGGATCTTCAAACCGAAGTACCCACTAAACTTGGCCTCCACTGCCTCATCGAAACCCCGTGGTTTCAAGTCTGCAGCCAAGTCCCCTGAATGGTTGGCCGCCATGCAGGAAGAAATTGATGCTTTGCGAGTTAACAAAACTTGGGATCTTGTTCCTCGCCCTCAGGATGCGTTATGTTCTTCTGTCTATTTACAGTTTGCTTTGTGTTTTTAGAATACAAATTGGTTTTTGTTACATGACCTCTGTCTATTTCTTATTTATAACTATTTTGCAGGGGATAATTCAACTTGAAACAACTAGATTGTATATAAATCCACTGTATCTTCCTTTTGTGTTTTACTAATTTATCCATTGTATCTTCCTTCCTTCTGAATTTTGGTAAAATATGCCAGGGGCAAATGGAACAGGAAATTCGAGCCGCCTCATCTCGGATCACCATACCTATACCCGTCTCCAAAGTATTCGAGAAAAAAACTGCATTCACATTTAAGTCTAGAAAAAAACTGCATTCACATTTAAGTCTAGAAAAAAACTGCATTCACATTTAAGTTCAATGAACGCACAAATACATCCTCTCCAGCTTAGTAAAACTTAAATTAGGAATTTCTACGTTTCCCATCGTAAAACTGGAGCAAGATGGGTCAGGTTTAGTCGATAAAAAGCTGGAGCAAATAAATTCCGAGTGTCAAGTCACTTTATTTGCAACATTCACCCCCAATTTGCAAACTTTTCAATAAGTTGCCCCTAGATACAAAAAGAATTTTCAGTTTGCCCTTAATTCTAGCTAGCATCATGGTCCTTAACTTGCACCAAAATACCAAATCAAAAGGTATTGAAACGCCTGAAGTCATTAACAGAACATCTACTACAGTCTAGACAACAGTCGTACAGCACAAAAAATAGACATACTTGCAACAATAAATACGGCAAAAGCAAGACTTGATATACCAGTATAGTGTAGTAAGATACTGACTACCGAAAATCAATCTTATAGCAATTCCACATGCTTCTCATCTATAGTGATATGTGTACTTGTATATAGCTGGTCACACTGCTTTCGCCATTTCTCAATTCGTCATGAAAAGCTTTCATACAATAAATAAACTTGGTCGATTTCTGAAAGGCTGGCTTGCAAGGATGATGATATTAGTATCGCATTATTGCAACTCGTACCTGGAGAAACTGAATCCCGATCTTCCATCATTAGTGGACTTCAGTTCCAATTTCTGAAAAGGGCTGCAACGTAATTCATTGTCATATCGACAACGCACAGGACAAGAAAATCAGTTATTGCTTATAAACCCAAAATTGAAATGAAAAAAGGTAATTGAAGCATACCTGCTGTTAGGGTCATAATAGAAGCCATTAATGGAGCCATCACTGCAGGAGAAGCAAACATAGTAAAACCCAGCAATTGTGAGTCCGCATTCAGTTCCAACGTTCACAAAATGTTGCTCTTTCCACCTCTGTACAAATCATAATATAAGACGCTAGTCATACAAAGATAACTCGAACTTTTAGTAAGGATTTGAAGAATAGAATCAAGCAATCACCATGAATATATAAGGATAGTTACTCAAGTCCAGAGATTTCCCACCATCAGTTTCCACTTGGCTCTGGAAAGAAGGAAGATAATTAACATCACATAAATGCTTAACCCGAGAGACAGAGACTGCAAGAAATACACACCAGTAGAGGTGGGAAGGAAGGGAACTCTGTCCAATGCTTTATGTCATCTTCTTGCCTGCTCAAAGATTCCAACTCGTTCGTAAATGATTTATTAAAACAAATGAATTTTCTGTTTTCAACTCTTGAAATTTAGATTGAACATACGTTGCTCCCCACTTCCCAGTAAAGAAAGTATAGTTCTTGGTATCGACAATTTCCCCTTCCCAGAAAGTAACGACCTGAGAAGACAATAAAACATTAAATCAATTCAGTGTACAACCTAAACGAGCTTATTGCACGATTAGACAGCCCACCATTCACAGTCTTATCGTACAAAAAAAAATTACTAATTTAAATGGGTTCATACAGGCGTATCTGCCATAGGAACATTTAGAGCTTCCATTGTGCCACATAGATACCCATGATCAAGATCACAACCTTGAATTCGAACGTTTACTCTCCATGCTTCATCTTTCTGTAGACTTGAAACATTTTGAGTTCCCGAGAAAGCCTGTAATGTAATACATGCTTGAGAGTGAGGAGACAACAATCACTCCTATGGAATTTAGTGACAACTAGAAAAATTAATGGATCCTACATTCTGACTCAAAACAATGTGATACACGAGGTGATCCTAAAAATTAGGGATACTACTCAAATCCAAACAGATTAGCTCAATCAGAGTTCAGAATTCACAATTTAGTCAGTGTTATCACACAAGGACTTCAGAACCAATCTGTTGAAGGAATTCACAGAAGTACATCTTGTGCAGTTAATTGACACTTCATAGTTTTGCAAAAATTACCAAAGAATAAAGATGAATTGATAAAGTTAACAAGATAATTATCAAATTACCTGTCCAACACTTAAAAGACTACAAGGCTGGGGTAAATTGTTTCCAGAAGTTGTACCTTCAAAAATCACAATAAATTTTCGCCATATAAGTAATAATTTGCATTTACTTCTACCATATAACATCTATATATCCTGTAAAAAAACCATTTAAATAGAAAAGCAAAAGAAAACCTTCGTGCAGAGTATCAACACAACGATACTTAAGCTGTCAATATTGAAGTTTTAATAGTCTTAACGAACCAAACGATATCACTAAATTCCATAAATCAACAAAGAACTCAATAGCTGCTCGATATTTAGGCAATTATTCAATAGCGTCGCTTGAAACCCGAAACTTCAATTCCCATAATCTCCGGCAAAATAAGCAAAAACCATCAAAGCACAGATTCTCATATCAAAATTAATTGTCGATTTTCCGTCCTCACGGAGCAGATGGGAAGAAAATCTCAATTCGCAATGATTGCCCAAATGAAGCTACAGAAATAAAAAATGCCGGATAAAGTAATTCTCGAGTAGTATATACATGGATTACCTGAGAATTGGGAAGGAGAGGAAGTCGTAGCGACTCTCACCGGCATTTTGCTGTCAGACGATTCGATCGATTTTGGTGAATTTCTTTTTCGCAAGTCGGTGTGAAAGCGTTTTCTTATGTATTATACCAATAGCGACTTTAGGTCAAATAGGCGCAGACTCTTTTTGCAATTTTAAAAGGGCTTATCAGGAAGTAAATATATGGTACAAGGCCCAAATCTGAAGACTCAACGACGTCGTAGATTCCAGAACGAGGGTTTTAGCTGGGTTCGAAGAGGAGAGAGAGGGAAGAAGAGAATCAATTGAGCATGAAGCCGGTAGTGGGAATGGTGGTTTCCAACAAAATGCAGAAGTCCGTTGTTGTGGCGGTGGACCGCCTCTTCCACCACAAGCTCTACAACCGCTACGTTAAGCGCACCTCCAAATTCATGGCTCACGACGAGCAAAACCAATGCAATATCGGCGATCGAGTACGCTCTCTCTCTCTCTCTCTCGCACTCACTCACTCCTTCGTAATCGTTTTGATAATCCTGTTTATAACGAATGATTGCAGGTACGGTTGGATTCGTCGCTGCCGCTCAGCAAGCGCAAGAATTGGATTGTGGCGGAGATCCTCAAGAAAGCCAGGATATATACGCCGCCGGCTAAGGAAGTTTCGAGCGGGAACGCCTCTTGAGGTGATTATCACCCTTTTATTGTTATATTTTCCCCCAAACTAGGAGACTTTCTATATATTTTTTTGGTATTACTGTGGATTTGTTGATTTTTTTTTTTATCAGTGTATCTTTCTCATTTGATCAGCACGAACAAAAAATGTCAAACAATGAGAAATTAACATCATGAACATTGTTATTCAATCAGAACATGATGGGAATATTATCTATGATCAATTGATTAAGATTATTGAACTGTTTCCTATGCGTATTACATATAATGCCTTACAAATTGAGTTTTCAGCTGTCGTTCCTATTCCATGGGTTTCTTTTCACATGTCTTACAGTTCTAACAGCTTTCCAAACCACACTATTACACTTTAAGCCAGAACCCAAAGCCAGCTGCCACACCTTATCCCCTTTCTTGATCCTATTTTTGGCTTCCAAATAAGCTAGTTCGTACCAAATGCTACTGCTTGATGTGTTGCCAAATTGCTCGAGCGTTTTTCTTGATGCTTCCATGTACTCATCTGATAGGTCAAGGTTCTTCTGTATCTCGTCTAGCACTTTCTTGCTCGTTGCTAGTATACAAACGTGCTCGAATGCTACTTTGAAATCTGGTATGTATGGTTTGGAGGAACTGCTTCCTGGGAAAAGCAGTGATCTGAAGAAATTGAATTGCTCCGAAAGTGGTAGCACCTGAGGCCCTAGTGCAGATATGTTGGCTTTTAGGGCCTGCCCTCCTATTTCCACCACATCTTTGTTCACTGAAAGCCCTTGTTTTCCTTGTGAGTCTTCCTTTAGTTGTATGCATTTGTAGCTCGTATCTTCCATTCCCTTATGAGTCCTAACCAACTGCAGATTCAATAGAACAACGTAATGAGAGGGAAAGAGAGAGGGATGGGGAGAGGGGTGTGTGGGTGGGAGAGAGAGAGAGTACCTGTTTTAACTGATACTTTGAGCGCCACCATTCAAGGCGGTTATTCGAGAGCAAAACGGCTGCGGCCCCCATCCGGAAAAAGCAGTTTGGAAGTAACATATCCAACTCATTTCCATTATACCAAGTGAAACTTATGATTTCAGTGCTGACTATCAAAGCATATGAGCCCGGATAGGCATTCAAAAGATCGTGGGCAAGATCGACTGCAGTTATACCTGCGGCACAGCCCATGCCGCCAATATTGTAGCTCTGAATTCTGTGGCTGAGCTTGTAGCGGTTGATAACCATGGCTGAGAGAGAGGGGGTGGTGTTGAGTACCCCGCAGTTGACAATTAGGATCTTAATGTCCTTGGGTTGGATACCCGTGGTGGCTAGGAGATCGTCCACCGTGCTGAATATTGATTTTTCTGCCTCTTGCCGACCCACAGTTAGGTCTTTCTGGAAGTCGGGCTGGAACACCAATCTGGGCAGGTGGGTTTCATCGCCTAAGCCCGACTTCTCGAGTGCTCGTTGCTGGAATTCGATTGCTTCGTTGTTGAATTGACCTGAATTTTTTGCCAGTCTTATGTATTCTTCTTTAGATATCTAGTAAAACAGGCCAAAAGATTCAACTACGAAAGGAAAATGAAATAGAAATGCTTACTTCTAGGGGCATTAAAGCCTTTTTTTTTTTTAACCTTTTTAGAATGATCCCACAAAATTTCACTTTTCTGATGTAGTTTCATAAGTATTCAAATTGTATCAATTTGGTCTTTGCGCCTGAAAAATGAGGCACGTGACCGGCACATGCTGAAAGTGATGTCGTTTTAGTGTTTTTTTTGGGTGATTTTGGACTAAATTGATACGATTTGAACATGCACGAGACTAAAGTGAAAATTGTGGGACCATTTTAAAAGATGTAAAATGTTATGGGGCGAAAATGTAAAAATTGAGAGGGAAAGTATATGAATATACCTTGTGTTCGTTTGGTGGGAGGTAGCAAGAGAAATCGACAAGGTAAGTAGAACGAGGAGTGAAATTAAAACAAAGATAGAGAGAAGAGAGGAAGAAGAATCCTAGGAATAGAAGGATGTAATATTGAGAGGAAAAAAGATCTGATGATAGATTTGCAAGGATCATGAGAAGAATGGGAAGCCCCACGAAATAAATGCCATGGTTAATGAGATATCCATAGCCAAGTCTTACATATTTCAAGTTCACAGAACTCAGGAAATCAGGCAAGCCACGGTGCACTCTCACCGGTGAACCGGGATATGGTTCGACGACACCACGGTTCATGATTTCCGGTGAAAAACACACTATACTTCTTGCCGTAGCATAGGGCGCACCTGACTGTGCTAAAACAATTTGAACTAGATTTTAAGTGTGTTTATAATGCGCAACAAAATTACTAGGCCTTTGTTGCATGAATTCCTTCTAAATACCGGTTTTGTAGGGCATAGACTTTTCATGACTTTTAAAATCTTATTCACTGCCATAATATATTTTTCAAGAAATTAATTATACTATTTGCAACCTATTTTATTTTCAAGTATTTATATTATGAATGGCTTTCTTAGCTTCTTTTTTCTTTCTTTCTTTGGTGAAATTAAAAAATGTATGTATTGACATTTGACAGGATGTAAGTTAATTAATGAGAGATGATTAATTAATAAATGTAAGTTAGAAATTACGAGTATTCGTTAAAAGTGTAAAAAGAAGAAGAAATTGTGCAAAAGAGTCTAAACTTTTATTTAATTGTGTACTTATATGATATTAAAACTTCATTTATTTGTGAACAAAGGGAGTATATGATTAGAACTGTTCACGTGAATTCGTTTTCATAAATTTTTTGTTTAATATATCAAGGAATATAGTTTAACATACGAAATATAAGGT
Organism: Galeopsis tetrahit; assembly: GCA_963675135.1. Taxonomy (NCBI): domain Eukaryota; kingdom Viridiplantae; phylum Streptophyta; class Magnoliopsida; order Lamiales; family Lamiaceae; genus Galeopsis; species Galeopsis tetrahit. The sequence continues at coordinate 90,665,466 of OY776122.1, forward strand.
TTACAATTTTTTATGGAGTATTTTTTCTTAAAATCACTAAACCATGTGCAACAATACTATCGAGTTCACCGTTAACTTTTGTGAAATGAAGTTCGAAGTTTTTATATATTTTTCATCAAAGATTTTACTATTGCTTATAATTTTGTTTCAATACTTGACACGAACACTTGATTATGACAATGTACGAAAATACTGGGGGGAAAAAAGAAAGCTCTCCTAATACAGCATACTATTAATACCTTCATCGGCCACTTGAAGTAAATGAATTTGTAACCGTAGAAGAACCACTAAACATGACTGTTGTCTGAGTTTGAGTTGAATGTGGAATTGACATCTGGAAATCGTCAAATCCTTCATAACCCGCAAATGGTAATCCAGAGTCGCTTGCCGATAACTCCGGCAAATCCACCTCCCCCTCCAAATACCGCACAATTTCTCTCATTTGAGGCCTGACATCAGGCCTCGAATGAGAGCACAACATACCGAGTTTTAACACCAATTCTACTTCCCTTTTATCATAACCATTACCCAAATTTGGATCAACAGCTCCAAGAATTTCACCTTTACTCCACAAAGCAAACACCCACTCCACCAAAACAGCCATCTCCGACGAGGAATTTGGCTCGACTGGTCTCCTCCCACAACAAACCTCGAGCAAGAAAGCCCCAAAAGCATACACATCTGAGCAAGTAGTAGCCTTGCCTGTACGAGTATGCTCGGGGGCTATGTACCCGAGGGTACCAACAACATGAGTCGTCTGAGGGTCGGACCCATGATCGTACAATCTTGCTAGCCCGAAATCCCCCAACCTTCCATTCATTTCACCATCTAACAACACATTACTAGCCTTCACATCCCTATGAATCACCACCTGCTCCCATTCCTCGTGCAAGTAAAGAAGCCCTGCTGCAACGCCTTTGATTACTCGAAATCTCTGGTCCCAATTGAGCGTGATCTTGGGCTGATCGTGAAGATACTTATCGAGACTTCCATTAGGCATGTATTCGTACACCAAGAGCAACTCCCCTTTTCTCAAGCAGTACCCTAGCAACGACACCAGATTCCGGTGCCTCATCCGTCCAATGCTGACTATCTCCGCCACGAATTCCTTCATCCCTTGCCGTGATTCATGGCACACCTTCTTAACTGCAACTTCTCGCTTAGAATCACACATTACACCTTTATACACTTTCCCAAATCCCCCCCTTCCTAACAACCCTCTCTCTTTGAATCCTTCTGTAGCGTCATACAAATCTTTGTATCTAAATCTGTGAGATGTGTAGTTAACTTCCCATTCTTCAACAATTTCAGCGTACTTCCTCTGCCTTATAACATAGTAAGCTAAACTAAAAATGCCTAACAGTAAACAAACAGCAATAATCACTGGCAAATCAACGGTTAAAAACATTGATCGTTTCTTGGGGCCGATTCGAGGGAGCTTGGGAAGACGAGAGAGATCCAACGGCGGAGCAACGCCACCGACGCTGAAGCTCCACCCAAGCACATAATGCGATGTAAATAAAGGCGCGCCTGAGAATCCGACGTACATAACCTGGTTTATAACCGTTGAAAGATCGAATTCGTACCTGAAAGAAAGGAGAGGAATACTAGGTTTCTGAACTTTGATTGGAGCTACTGTAACGTTCAATAATTCAGATACACTATCGTAGTCGATCCAAATTTGCAATCGCCGGCCACTGTTTAGTGTCAAATTCTGGAATGACCCTGTTTTGTCATCGTAATACGAGGTCGGTTTAGATGAAGCAGAGAAGAGGCTGTTGATATCAATTCCGACGTGATTGTCGTTAGTATCGTTGAATTCAGCGCTCTTGAGCGTATCGAGCTCGATTGCGAGAACGTGATTGGAAGGATTGGCGTTGTTTGTGTCATTGAAGAGTCCGAGGTATGTGCTGGGAAGAGATCCAGGGAGGCCTCTTGTCGGGGCGATGACGAAGGCCATTCCGTGGCCGCCGAGGAGCGGAAACTCTGGAACAATGGCGAAGACGAAGCAGGTGGAGAAGGAGAGGAGTGAAGAGTTAAGGGATTTTTTGAAATAAAAAGGTTTGGGGTAAAAGGCATGGCCTGTTTGCTGTTTGGTGTCGTTTGATAGCTGTAAGAGGCCGTTTTGTGTGATTTTAGCTAAGCCGTCGAGTGTTAGGTTGGCTGATTTGAATCCATTGAAGGTGAATGATGAAATGTTTGAAAGAGCAATGGCGATTTGAGTTAGCAGAAGGAGTGGTGCAAGTTTGGTTGGAAACATGGCTGGCTAAATTAAGTTGAAAAGTTGTTGCGTACGTTGTATTAATGTAGCAACAAAGAGGAAATTGCATTTATTTCACTCACCTGCCCTAATGAAAAGGGAACATGATACACCACATTTTTTGTGTACTTATAAGTTTGTATTTGTGAAGGATTTCCATGACAGCTTGTTTGGATAGTAATTGCACCTACCTGTTTTTCCTCTTCTTATTATGAAGCTTCATGCAGCATAGGGCATTATCATGACAATAAAAGGTAGATCATATAATAAAAGAAGAAAAGAAATCTAGGACCATAAGCTCACATGCCATTAAAATCTTGCCTGGAAAACCCTCCTTACCCTCCTTAGAGATAAAACTCAGGTCAAGGAAAAAAGTACACTCCGCTAAAAATCAATGTCTATAGGGCATTATCATGAAAATGCCTCTTAAACTGCCATTTGTGACTCACCACTCTAATTTCATAATTTATAAGGAACATTAATTCTCTTCAGAAAATAAATATATTTATTTAAAAAGGAGATATGAACTGGACATCAAATTTGGTGCTAAGAAACATCATCAACATACATGTGATACACATTCCATTTGCTATTTTATTGCAGTCAACTCATACTGAGAAATTTGTGAGATGGTCACCAACGGCTACGATGGACTCATATATTTTAATTGATTATTTTATTTTATGTTTTACCTATTTTTTAATACATGTTACCTAAGATAATTATTTTGGAATATGTAAATGTAATGAAACGTGATTTGAAGAATGATTAATGTCTTTTAAATTTTAAACAACTTTGAAAATAATTTTTTTTATAAAGTGGTGAGAGACATATTTGTAAATAAGTGCTTTGAAAGTTGTTTGTAGTTGTATTTTTGAAGTATGAAAAGTACTTCATTGGCCCAAATTTCTTTTATTCATAATACATGTTATACTTGTATAATTACTGTATATTTTAATAATAATATTAATATTGTTATCATTGTATTTGGAGTAGTGTTTTTTTATTTCATAATTAAATAATACTGTAATATTTTTATTATATTACTTTCTCTTTTTTTATTAGTAATCGACGTCTAATCTATTGAGATTTGAGTGATTTGAATTTGAGAGAGAAATTATCTGTGTTTTGAAATGTCGGTTTTTCTTTTGTTCCTGTGGACAGTGAATGAAAGACTTTGTACAAGTCGTTGGTAGTTGCTGTTGCCAGTTGGGGTACTGGCCCTTTTGCTGGAACGGTTTGAATAGCTAATTAATTCTTTAATTTTGGAAAGAAAAAGGCGCCCAATTATTTCAATTTGACGTAGTAGCCTTTACAGCATATTTTAGCACTCGTTTATATAGATTAAATAATAAAATGTGTAAAATTAATAACAATTTTTTAAAAAAATTAGAAACAATTTATCTAGATTATAAGTGCACGATTTAATAATCAAATGGTGTATTTTAATATTCATAAAATTGCAAGATTAAATAATAAAATGTGTGAAATTAATAACAAAATTTTAAAAAAATTAGAAACCGTTTATCTAGATTATAAAAGTACAAGTACTAATAATCAAAATATCAATTTAAAAAGTGCAAGTACTAATAATATCATTAATAGTAACAAAAGTGCAAGTAAAAAAATAATAAAACGTGTAAAATTAATAATAATTTTTTAAAAAAACATTTAGCACCAATTTTTCTAGATTATGAAAGTGCAAGTACAAATAATCAAAATGTGTATCATTAGCATACATTTTTCAGTTATAATATCATACACTTTTCAATTATAATAACATACATTTTTCATTAATATATAACTTACACTTTTCATTAATAGAACATACACTTTTTAGTTATAATAACATACATTTTTAATTAAATAGTTCATACACTTTGTAGTTATAATAACATACACTTTTCATTAATAGATCATACACTTTGCAGTTATAATATCATACATTTTTCATTAATATATAACTTATACTTTTCATTAATAGGTCATACACTTTTCAGTTATAATATCATACACTTTTCATTAAAAATAATGTTGCACTTTTCAATATAGTAACATACATTTTAAATTAAAAAAACAAAGATACACTTTTTAGTTATAATAACATACATTTTTTCAAAAAAAAAAAATCAAAAAAAAAAAAAGTCAAAGTTTGACCGTTAATCGGTCAACGGTCAACATTTAACTAGTCAAAGTCTACTCAAGTACATTGTGTACTTGAGTACATACAAAACTTTAACTTTTAATTTAGATACATTTTAGTATATTTTATAGAACACTACAAAAAACGCGCGGTTTACCGACGGATCTACCGACGGAATTGTGGTCGGTAGGCGTGGTTTCCGACGGAACTACCGACGGAATAATTCAGTCGGTTCTAGGCTCGTCGGCCCGGTTTACCGACAGAATTTTTTTTTCCGTCGGTAGTACCGACGGATTCCCGACGGAATAAATCAGTCGAGTCTACCGACGGATCTCATTCCGTCGGTAGGTCGAATGACCCGTTTTGAAACCGGGTCTGATTTCTGTCGGCAATTCTGTCGGACGTCCGTCGGTAGTACCGACGGACTTGCCGACGGAAATTTATTTTAGAATTTTTTTTTCAAAAATATATCCGTCGGCTTCTGTCGGAAATTCCGTCGGTACTTTCCGACGGATCTGCCGACGGAACTCGATTTTATATTTTTTAATTCGGAATTATATTCCGTCGGTGCCCGTCGGTGGTTCCGTCGGTAGTAAGGTAACCCAAATAAAAATTACTGGGGCGGATCGGACCCGACCCCGACCCGACCCGCTACCTGTTATTAAGGCCACCATTTATTCTGGCCTTGCTAGGAATCGAACCCGGGTGTGTGGGCGCCTAGAGAGGGGCGCCTACCACTCGGACAAGTGTGTTACTTGTTCGTAATTGTAATATTAATTGTATATGTACTCATTTTCGGCCCATTTTTTTTTTAAAATTCATAAAATTAATTTCTTTCATATATATCAAATAATTAAATTTGAAATCTATAATTTATATTTTTATAATTTATATATTTTAAAATACTAAAATATTCATATTTTAACTAAAATACTAATATTTATTTTTTAGTAAAAAATTCATTTTTTTGCTAATTATTTTTTAAAAAATTTCAAAAAATTAATGTCATTCACATAAATTAAATAATTAAATTTGTAATCTATAATTTATATATTTTTAAATACTAAAATATTCATTTTTTTTACTAAAATATTCATTTTTTTGCTAATTATATTTTAAAAAATTTCAAAAAATTAATTTTTTTCACAATTTTTAGTTGTAACTTAATGATAAATATTTTTAAATTGTACATCTAAAAAAATAATTAGCTTACATTATATAATTTATTATTCATCTTCTTCTTCTTCATCTACATTTTTATTATTTGTCTCATCTTCCTCCTCTTCATCATCCTCCTCCTCCTCCTCCTCCTCATCCTCCTCCTCATCCTCTTCCTCTTCCTCTTCATTTTCATCATCTTTCTCATTTTCATTATCGTTTTCAATTTCGATCAATTGTGAATTTCCACCCGTCAAGTCTACGTGGATATTCAAATCTCCCGAAAAGACTTCAGTTCTAGCCTCTATTTGTTCCGTTTGAAACGGAGAATCATCTTCATCACTCCTGTCCTTTGTAGGGACTTCTACCATTGATCTTGCCTTTACTTTGCAAACAGCGTGCCATTCAATTTTACTACGTGATCGTACTGGATACTTGCAGTAGTATACTTGAGATACTTGATGGGCAAATACAAATGGATCATTCCCGATATAGCTCCTTTTCGGATTAACATCGACGAGTTTGTACTCCGGATGAATCCTTGTTCCTGAAGGGCCTGAATCAAACCAATGACACTTGAACAACACTACAGTCTTTGTTGGATATCCCGGATATTCTACTTCAACGACTTCGTGCAACACCCCATAGTAGTCACTTGCATCTGCATTGTAGTTTGCACTGCTAACGCAAACACCACTGTTGGTAGTCGCTTTTCTCGATGCATACTCAGATGTATGAAATCTGTAGCCCTTCACAATATAGCCGTTGTAAGTCTTTACACGACGTACGTAGTGGTCCTTTGCTGAGATCCTTTAAGAATCGATTCCCAAAATCGTTTGACCGTCCCTATACAGTTCAAATAATTAACATTAATTATGAATCATATTTATTTACGTAAAATTTAAGGAAATGGTACTCACACAACGCTGGAACCATCGGGCAAAATCACGTTGAAGACGAGCATCTATATCTGTATCTGAGATGTTTTGTTCTGTTCGTCTTAGTTCTTGAGTATACATCCTAATTCACAACATCCAATCACAATTAATATTAAATTACATAAATGAAGTAATGATAAAAATATGAAATACTTACTCAATGTAAGGCTGAACTTCATCACAATTCAATAACACATACGTTTGTGCTATTTCTGCCTCTCTGTTCGACTTCCACTCTCGTTCAGTGAATTTTCCTATTGGTCGTCCCTTAGACTTGAATATAGACAACATTCCATCAACCTCTTCACCGATATTGTCTGTATCTCTACCACCGTAGTTACGTGGTTCACTTCTCAACCGAGTGTTGACATGGTCTTCAAAATAATAAGAACAAAACATGCCAACCTCTTCATTCAAATATGCATTAACAATCGATGCTTCCACATTTGCCTTTTGTTTAACATTGCGTTTGAAGTTGTGGAGATATCTGATTTATAATAAAAAATATATATTTTAATTCAGTGAACATGCATGCATGTAGTATATATAAAAAATGAAAAATGTAAGAGTTTACCTTTCAAATGGGTACATCCACCTGTACTGCACTGGACCACAAATTCTGGCTTCATACGCTAAATGAACGGGTAAGTGTTCCATGGAGTTGAAGAAGCTAGGTGGAAAAATTTGTTCCAACTTACACAAAATCACTGGAATGTCTTGCTCCAAACGAATCATATCATCGATCTTGATCGTTGAAGATGTTAAATCTCTAAAAAAAAGACTTAATTCAGTGATAGCCCTCCACACATTGAGAGGAACAACGTCTCGGAACGCAATCGGTATCAAGCGCTGCATAAAAACATGACAATCGTGACTCTTCATCCCTGAAACCTTACCCCTGTTTATGTCTGCGCATCGACTCAAGTTTGACACGTAGTTGTCTGGAAAATTCAACTCGTGAATCCAACGACACAGTTGTTGTTTCTGTGGCTTATCCAGTGTGTAGCAAGCCTTCGGATATCTACCTGTACTGGGATCCATTTTCAACTCTTCGCGACGACAATAAATGTTCAACTCTTCCCGGGACTTTGGAGTATCTTTCGTCTTGCCTTCTGTGTTCATCATTGTGTGGAACACATTATCAAACACATTCTTCTCAATGTGCATCACGTCCAAATTGTGTCGGATCAATAGTGAACTCCAGTATGACAAATCCCAAAAAATACTCTTTCTATTCCATCCACCCGGGATTCGACCGTTGTGTTCAGCTGCATTTTCCTCAGTAGATTTTTTCAAACCCGTCCACTGAATCTCATGTAACAACGTTTGTCCTGTACGGTAACATTATACTAGAAGAAATTAATAAAACATATACGTATAACATTATACTAGATCAAATAATTGTATAATTAAAATACCGTTTCGAAGGGGCGGTCGATTGTGTGTAACTGTTCTGTTCTTCAAGAAGTTGTTCTTATTCCTTCTAAATGGATGATCTTGAGGTAAGAACTTTCGGTGATTATCGAACCATGTAACTTTCCTACTCTTCTCAAGACTGAAAGCTTCAGAAAAATCCATACAATACGGACATGCTTGAAACCCAGCCGTTTTCCACCCAGACAACATATAATATGCAGGAAAGTCGCTAATGGTCCACAATACAGCAGCACGCATCGTGAAATTCTGTTTTCTGAACACATCATACGTTTGGACCCCACTTTCCCATAAAAAGATCAAGTCTTTTATAAGAGGCTGGAGATAAACGTCAAGTTTATCCTTTGGATTCGACGGACCTGGCACCAATACAATTAGAAACATTGTTTGAGGTTTCAAGCACATCCATGGAGGAAGATTATACGGAGTCAGAATCACCGGCCACAACGAATACTGCTTTCCAAAGCTCCCAAACGGTGCAAAACCATCAGTACACAAACCTAGCCTCACATTCCTCGGTTCAGAAGAAAAATTGGGATACACGTTGTCAAGGTGTTTCCAGGCCTCCGAGTCCGCCGGATGTCGCATCTCCCTAGACTCGGTCGAAGACGAATCTGTTGCATGCCACGTCATGTGTTGTGCTGTGGCAGTAGATTGATACAATCTCATTAAACGGGGAATGATTGGAAGATAATACATCTTCTTGTGTGCCACTTTCTTCTTCGACGACTTCGATTGACCAGCGGGCCCCTTCCGACGTGGCTCTTTGTAACGAGGATGACCACACATCTTACACATGTTCAGATTGTTATCTTCATCACCCCAATATAACATGCAACCGTTTACACAACAATCAATCTTCTCGACCGGCAATCCCATATTTTTCATCATTTGCTTGCTTTGATGATACATTGTAGGCACCTTATTCTCAGGAGGGCAGATCTCACTACATAATTGTGTCATTTGCTCATATGCCCTGTTAGAAAGCTTGTTCTCGGTCTTGATAGCCATAAGTCGGGCATTAAATGACAGTTCAGAGTGAGAATCACAACCCGGATACAAATCTTGATCGCATAATTTGAGCATTTCATAAAACCGAAATGCTTCATCCGTCGGCTGCTCTTCTACATTTGAAAAACCGGCTTCCATTATCATTGTTTGATACATATTGGGTTCTCCCTCCCCAAACTGTTCTCCCTCCCCAAACTGTTGTTCCCCACCAAACTGTTGTTCCCCACCAAACTGTTGTTCATTACTCGTGCCGGCTTGATTACCATATATTTGTCTTCCATAGATACCAGCAGTGTAATAGTATAAAACTTGATCAAAGTTATAAGGCCAACGTCCTTCGCCGTGAAATGTCCAGTTATAATAATTAACATTGAAACCATTCTTCAGAACATGTACCAAAACCTCATCAATCGACTTAAATATTTTATTCTGACATTTTTTGGCATTACACGGACACTTGATACAATCCCCATGCATGTAATGTGGGTGGAGCTTTGCAAATTCAACAAATGACACAAGTTCATTGTAAAATTCACTATTCACATTTCCTAAAATGAACCTAGGAGTTTCATACATCCATCGACGATCCGGCAATTCCATCTGTTAAACATTTAACATAAAATTCTTACAAACATATAAAAAAATGCACAACTAATTAAACTACACAACTAAACTACAAATATATAAAATGCACAACTAATTAAACTACACAACTAAACTACAAATATATAAATTGCACAACTAATTAAACTATAACCATATAAAATGCACAACTAAACCAGAAAATTTAACCAAGTAAAAAAGAAAAACGTACCGAAATTTGCTTGCTCTCATACAATTTCCACAATTTTTTTCGACTAAGAGAGAGAAAGGGGAAGAAACTTTCTGTAAATATTACGCGCTACCGACGGATTTTGAAATTCCGTCGGTAGGGTGCCGCCCAAACTTCCGTCGGTAGAGTACTTGGCCGACGGAATTTCCGTCGACAGACTTTATTTCCGACGGAATATTTATTTCCGTCGGCAGACTTTATTTCCGACGAATATTTATTTCCGTCGGCAGACGTTATTTCCGACGGAATATTTACTTCCGTCGGTAATATTGGCGGGATAAAATAAAAATCGAAAAAATAAAATAAAAAATACTTTACTTTATACCAAAATCTAACGAAAAATTATGTATTATGTATAAATTAAAAACAATAACATAAATAAACAATCCATTGACAAACATCGATCAACCGAAATAAATATGTCCAACGGAAAATTAAATAGTTTGACAGAAAAAATAAATAGTTCGACAGAAAATTAAATAGTTCGACAGAAAAATAAATAGTTCAAACATCAACCATTATACGGAAAAAACTCATCATCACCACCACCAATGAAATCCAAGCCGTCGTCGTCTGCCTCTGCATCTGGAGCATTGAAAGGGGGAACTGAACCAACCGGAGCATCGAAATGCGGAGGGGGAACTTGACCAACCGGAGCATCGAAAGGCGGAGGGGGAACGCTCATCACCTGTTCAAAACATGTATTTATTTGTTCAGAAGACATCCCCAACGATCGACCCATAGTGTCAGTTAGCTGTCGGAAGTAGTGGTTCATCATGTGTACTACGTTCGGGTCCGAAACAGCAGTGGAGGATACAGAGGCCTGCGATGCACGCTGGGACGAACTGGACGACGCAGCTCTCACTGAGCGGCTCATCCGGCCAAGGCCAAGGACCCGTCCTCGATCAGCCGGGGCAACGTCCAGGTAAATCCGGTTAAGATCAGGCGGAGCGCTGGGCCCGGCTTCAGCAAAAACCTGTGTCGCCTCCTCTTCAATCCTCCGGTTCACATCCAACTACATAATTACAAAAAAATTAAATTAATACATAGTTCAATTCATTTAATTAATTAAATATTAAAAAAACATCACAATTTAATTACACTTACGTGAAGCTAGGTAGTGCGTCCATATGTGGACGTCTGTGAATTTGGATCAAACGGATGAAGAACGTTCAACCGATCCACGTGTGTGGGTTCACGCCCAAGTTCCCGCTCCTATTTCGTACCAAATGAGCATATAAAAATTATTTTATATAATATAATATAAATAATTGAAATAAATTTAGTGAACACTTATTAGAGCAATTGAGTGCTCATACGCGGATCTCCCCCCCCCCCCCCCGATGCCTTGACATCCCACCTCCCCCATCACTTGTACGGTTGGCTCGAGCAATTTCACACTTCCTCATGTACTCCGGGCTACTCCAATACGTGGTCAACGTGTTCCACACGTTGACTCCATTTTCGTCCACCCCCATGATTTGTCGTGGGATTGCTCGAATTATGGGTGAATTATGCTCTAGGTATCAAGAAATTCTTACAACTTTCGTGTAATCATGAGCTAATTGTTAGATATGTTGATACATGAATGTTTTGTTTGATTTTTAGGTAAAGCAAGGAGTTTGGAAGCAAATCGCGAGAAATCCAGCCGTTGGATCAATCCAATGAGTCAACCACAAGAAAGGCATCAAGAAGAGGGTCGAAATGAGACGAGAATCGAGTCGATCGGGCACCCGGATCGAAAGTTATGAGCAAAACGAGGATCAAGCTAGAGGAGTGCACGGCCGAGCCCTCGTCTCGGAGAAGACGTGCTCGAAACAGAAGAATTTGGGGAAGGAAGAAGCACGGCCGAGACACAAGCTCGGCCGAGCTCGATGATGTAAGAAAATGGCCAGGGCACGGCCGAGACACAAGCACGGCCGTGCTCCTGAAAAGAAAAATCGCGAGCACGCTTTATGCACGGGCAGCTCGGCCGAGCCCCGTGCACGGCCGTGCTCCAACGCAGAATTCCACCTTCTCTCTCTTTTGACCTAGGGACACGTGCCAAGCTTTTTGGGAAGGGTATTTAAGCTCCCAATTTCATTTTTGCAAAGGAGGAAGCCATTGGAGGCCACACAAGCTCCCTACACATCCAAATTTCATCATCTTGCTCCATTTTAGCTCGTTTTTCTTAGTTTAGCTATAGAATTTAGTGGATTTCCTTAGTTTAATTGAAATTTTGGGTTGTAATTTCATTTTCAAGCAAGGATTGAAGACTCCATTGAAACATTTGAAGGTTTTGTCTACATTTTCAATCAAAGAGGTGATATCTTACCTTAATTTGAGTATTTTGTTGATTATTTAGCATGGGTTTGTTGATTATCTCTATTTTATCTCTTAATTTCATTAAATTAGCCATGGGCTAAGCATTTTGGTGTTTGGGTGTTGTACAATTGTGATGGAATTAATGTTATAGCTTGATTTCAATTGTGGAATTCATTGGTGGGGTTTATTGGTTAGGTTTATGGGTTTGGAGAGATCATTTTACAAGAACTCAATTATTAGGTTGTATTAGAAGCATGATTAGTGCAACGAGAGTTGGTTAATCTTGACGATAGTATAATCGAGGGTTGGGAGTCGAGTGAATTGAGTTAATATTGGTTTATCGCAACGAGAGTTGGGTAAATTTCATTAGAACCCCATTTATCTACATTAATTGCTTTAATTGACATTTAAGTGATTAGTGAGAAGACCATAGGAGCTTGGTTGTTAGTATTCAAGTGGAAAAGCATAACTAGGGATTAGTTTAGTTTAATTAGGTAGAGTCGAACCCCCTAGTCGTGTGATTACCCGGGTAAGAACACTTCTATTCATCCTCTCGATCCTAGGTGCTTCACATGATGTATGCCTTAGAGATTGCTTTTACCATATTTCATCCAATGAAGTACACATAGACTTCGAATTTTAACATTGATTCCACACAAGGACGAACACCCGAACACTACCTCTCTCACTTGATTTCTATCGTATTTTTCTTAGTCATTTGTTTATCATTAGTTGTCATTGGTGAGTTTCATTTACATTTCATTGCACAAAACATGAGTTTTCATTATATTCAAAGAACAACATACACACTAAGGCTACTTTCACATACTAGTCCCACAGATCGATAATTTAACCGGACCTTGCTTTTATTACACGCGAACCTCTTATACTTGAGGGGAACATGTTGGTAAAAACACGTGTCAAGTTTTTGGCGCCGTTGCCGGGGACTAGTTTTGTTTTTAAGTAACTTAGTGTTTGTTGGTCTTGAGTACTAGTGATTTTATTTTTCTTGTTAGTAAGTTCTTTGTTGACTTGTCTTTGGAATTTGATACTTTGTTGATTCTATAGGTGCATGAACACAAGAGGAAGTGGGATCGACCCAATTCCTATTGATTTGGAAATTGAAGCTACCGCACGAAGAAGAAACCGAGATCGAAACCAAAGGCTTAAACACGAGAGATTGATGGCGGAAAACAACAATCAAAACATCATTCATCCTCCGGTTGATAACCGAGTCATTGGAGCGGGGAATGAGGGTGTAGTCGGTCATGATGAAGAGAGAACCATTCGGGATTATTTTGAACCCCCGGTTCAAAGGTACTATGATGGAATCGAGCGCCCTCCGATTGCGCCCAACAATTTCGAAATTAGCCCGAGTCTAATTCGAATGCTAGAGAAGAGGCAATTTGGGGGTGAGCCACTTGAAGATCCCAATCAACACTTGTCCCGATTTTTGGAGTATGCGGATACGGTTAAGATCAATTGGGGTACATGAGGACACTTTGAAGATGAGACTCTTTTCTTTCACCTTGAAAGATAAAGCTAAGGAATGGCTTACCTCAATGATCAACAACCGTGTGACTACGTGGGACGAGCTAAGCAAGAGGTTCTTATTGAAGTTCTTCCCTCCATCCAAGACTCTTCAATGCAAGACCGAGATTACTCAATTTCTCCAAAGGGAGAATGAAAGCATTTATAGTGCATGGGAGAGATTCCAAGGTCTTTTGAGGAGATGTCCTCAACATGGGTTCGCCGAAGAGCAAACGATTAGCTTCTTCTATAATGGATTGGGGCTCTCTTCAAGACAATACATTGATGCATCCGCGGGTGGGCAATTGTTTGCAAAGAGTGCAAGAGTAGCAAAGGAAATCATTGAAGCAATTGCTACAAACACCTACGATTGGCCTATTGATGGAAATAGACCCAATAGAGTTGCTCAAATTGGGAATAACTCTACATCATTGGGTGATACAATCAAGATGCTCTTGGACAAGGTTGAGTTGATGGAAAACAATCAAAGGAGAGAAAACTTTGGTGGGGGAATGGAGATGCCAAACATGTTGAACCAAGTTGAGGATGCTAAGTACATGGGAAGGCCCCAATATCCTCAAGGGAATTTTCAAGGAAATTTTCATCAACCACATTTCCCAAACCAAGCTCCTAACCAAAACCGTTTCCAACAACATGCTCAAGCCCAATTCCAAGGAAATCCTCCTTACAACCCAAATGCTCGGAAGCATGAAAACTTCTCTTATGGAAATCCTAAAGCCGCCCTCACACTCCCTCCGGGATTTGATCCGGGTGCTCGTGCACCAAACAATGAGGGGAGACCACATTTGGAAGACTTGTTGACCACTTTCATAGCTCAAAATAATCAAACGACGGCTCAACAAAACCAAAAGATAGAAAGGTTGGATGAACAAATGCTCTCAATGGCCAAGCAAATGAAGAACATAGAGTTTCACATGAGTCAAATTGCTTCTTCGAGTGGGGTAAATCAAAAAGGCAAGTTCCATTCTACTACGGAAGCAAATCCTAGAGAGAATTGTATGACAATTAATCTTCGTAGTGGCACTCAATACGAGGGACCAAGCATGCCAAATGAAGATGAAGATGGAGAAATGAGGATAAGAGAAGAGAAGAAACAAGAAAGGATACCTAAGTGGAAGAAAGCTAAGGAAGCAAGAGAAGCAAAGTATGAAGAGAAGATAGAGTGTGATGGGTGGGGAGTTCCAAAAACACTTGTTCCACCACCATTTCCCCAACGGTTTATGAGAAAGAAGCTCGATGAGAAATTTGGAAAGTTTCTTGAAATTTTCAAGAAAGTCACCGTGAATGTACCCTTCTTGGAGGCTCTTGAGGAGATGCCCACTTATGCAAAATTTATGAAAGAGATTCTTTCAAAGAAAAGAAAAGTGGAAGAATGTGAGACGGTGAATCTTCCTATGGAATGTAGTGCTTTAATCCAAAAGAGTCTCCCTCAAAAGTTGAAAGACCCCGGGAGCTTCACATTGGTATGTGAGTTGGGCAATGGAGAAAAGAAGAAAGCTCTTTGTGATCTTGGAGCTAGCATAAATTTGATGCCCCTCTCGATGTATGGTCGTTTGAAGCTTGGAAGTATGAAGCCAACCAACATGACTCTACAATTGGCGGATCGTTCCATAGTTTACCCGGAAGGGGTTGTAGAAGATGTAGTGGTGAAAGTGGATAAATTTAGCTTTCATGCCGATTTTATGGTGATGAATATGGAAGAGGACCCCGAAATTCCTTTGATTTTGGGGAGACCATTCTTAGCTACGGGGGGAGCAACAATTGATGTGAAAGATGGAGAGATCAAGTTGAAAGTGGATGAGGAGGAAGTGACATTTGTAATGAAGGATATGAAAAATTCCTCAAACTCAAGCATAAGCAATGCTATACTCTCAACTTCTCAAATTCTTAATGATTCACATTGTTCTAATAAATCTTGTGTTACTAATATTAACTTTCTTTGTGGCCTAGGAAGAAAAGTTAAGAAAAGAGTTGATCCAAGCTCTAAGGTTCTAAAGAAGAAAGTGAAGGATTGGTATGACAAGAAGAAGAAAATGAAGAACAAAGCAAAGAAGCACCACTATGCTTCTTCTTCAAAAGAAGTTGGTGGTGTTAAGATGAAAGAGGAAGTTTGAACTCTATAAGTTCCGTCCGGCTTGAAGACGTTAAACTTAGCGCTAAATGGGAGGCAACCCATTTTTACTTGCTTTCATAGTGTAGTTTTCTTTTATATTTCTAGTTGATGCTTTTGATGGTTGGATGAGCTTTATGGTTGTAGGTACTATCTTATGGATGCATGGTTTAAAGGGGTGAAGAAAGACATCAAAGTGGGACCAATTCGAAGTGATAGATTGAGAAAGTGGAAGGAGATGATAACCATCATGAAGGTACACCCTTTTCCAAACTTGGATTGCTTAGCAATGCCAAAGTTTGGGGGGGGGGGGGGTAGGGAAAACTTTCTTTAATTTTTGGTACTTGGAGTTTATTTCATATGAGCAAAAACAAGTGTGATTGAGATGTTCTTTGAATATTGGTTGGTTGTTTGCTCTAAATTCATTTCATTGATAGTGAATGTATATGTGATATGGTGTTGGTGGTGAACAATGATAGTGCTTGGTGCAATTTAATTTAACACTCATTTCCAAACTTTTAATTGCATAGCAATGAAAAAGTTTGGGGGGATATGTTCGTTTTTAAGTAAATTTGCACCAAGCACATGTGAGTCATTGTGGTTGATGATTGTGTGAATTTGAGAGGCCTAACAAAAATTTTCTTGATGAGAAAAGGGAATGAAAGTGGAAAGAAATGCATGAAAAAGGGATTTGAGAAAAGAAATCGTGTGGGAATGCGTGTGGAAATGCTTGGAGCTGGAAAAGAAAAAATTCGGTTCGGTCGAACGAGTGTCCTGACTCGAACCGAACCGGAACGAGGTTAGTTTTGAAAAAAAAAATGTTTGAAATTTCCAGGTGCACGGCCGAGCCCTTGTCTCGGCCGAGCTCGAGCAGGGAGGGATTTAGGAGTGCACGGCCGAGCCTCTGTCTCGAAACAGAGATGATCGAAACAGAAATTTTGGGGAATAGGAGTGCACGACCGAGCACGAGTCTCGGCCGAGCTGAGGCTGGACGCGATGAGGAGCACGCTCGAGCACTCGTCTCGGAGACGACTTGCTCGAGACCGAGACTTTTTGGGAAAAAACTAAGGCACGGTCGAGCCCTATTCTCGGCCGAGCAAGGCCCACTTCCTCTCTACACTATAAAAGGCTCTTGTCTTTCATTTCCCACCCATTTCTCCCAAACCCTAGCCCAAAATTCGCCTCCTTCTCTCCTTTTCACCCAAAAATCAACAAAGCTTTCCCTTCCAACACCCAAATTCGACCATATGATCTCCATTCCTCACCAAAGAAACCAAAAACCACCACCATTCTTACAAGGCACTTGGGAAATATTTTAAAAAAGGAAGTGAAGCCATTTCTTGCTCAATAATCTTTGTTCCTTAAAGTTTTCTCTTGTCATTTCCATAATCAAGGAGTAAAAATATGGACATGGGGGAAGATAATGCGATTGCGTCTAGCTCGACCAATAAGGCAAAAGGAAAGAGGATTCCCGAACCTTCGGACCTCAACATCAATTGGTCGAGTGAAGAATATGCTTTACACAAGATGGACTACGGGAGGTTAGTAGGGTCGATCTACAAAACTAAGCTTCCGGACCGTCAATGCATGGTGAAGATGGGGATCCACGAAGACATTCTTACTTTGTTCAAAAGGGTAAAGATGGAGGAATTTATTGCAAAACGCCCAAGAACATTTCAGGGCATTTCGTTGGAGGTGTTATGCACGATGAAAGTAACAAGAGATAAAAGGACAAAACACCCCAAAGAAATCACCTTCAATGTTCATGGGCAATTCCAAAAGATGAAGCTCCATCAAGTCAATGAAGCCATTGGAGCACCCTTGGACAAAGGTGGAAAGTTGGTTGAACAAAGGAAAGAGTACAAAGGAGCGGAATTTTGGTCTTTAATCACCTCTTCCAAGAAGGAGTATCGGGCAAAGGTCTCTAAAGCCTCGCAAATCAGGAGTCCAGTCCTCCGGTATGTTGAGAAAATACTCTCGAACACCATTTGTGCAAAATCTAAGAGTGGAGCGGTTAACCATGATGCACTCTATGTCATGTGGTGCCTTGTCTATGGGCACCAATTCAACGCAACCCATTACTTGCTCAATCAACTCGACAAGGTGCGTAAGAGCATGTCTTCAAAGGCAAGAGTACATCTTGGAGGGATGATCACACTAATGGTGGAATACCTAGGGGTAGATACAACTTCGTTGGAGGGGGTGGTAGGTGAAGACCTCACTTTGAACTCAATGAAGAAAATGTCCATTATCTCCCATTTTGGAAATCGGATGTGGGTAATGTGGCAAGGCAACAAACTCTTCCCGATCCCCAACAAAAACCTGACCACCCTTATTGGAAGCAAGAAGAAAATGCTCGAAAACCTCGCCCCCCTCTCGGATGTTCATCGAGAGGCAAAAGAAGGAGCCGTAAGTGAGACCCAACAAACATGGACTAGTGGGATCATGCGATACGGAGATATCTTAGAGCATCAAGAGTGGGGGGTAGATGATGATGAAGAAGGGGATGAAGTTGAAGAAGAGATTAGAGTAGAGGAGGAAGAAGAGGAAGAGGATGACGGACCGTCTAGAGCGGAATGGAACGCTCATTTGAAGACTCAAGAGGAATGGGCAAGAGTTCAAGACCAAAGATGGACAAGCCAAGAAACCTTCATCAACGATCAAAGGGCTCGGTGGGTAGTTGAAGATGGATATTGGAGAGCCGAAGAAGCATTTAGAAAAAGCCAAGAAGATCGTTGGAACAACGTCAATGATGCTATTCAACGAATGGAGGCTTGGCATCTTAGTCAAGGCAACTACTCATTTCCACCACCTTCCGACCAATGAAAGGGAGTCTTCTTCTCCTCCCTCTATCTCTTAATTTCAAGTTGAACAAGTAGACTATCATTTCGATTTGGTTGTACCACCCGTATTGAAACTATTTCTTTCTTTTTGTTTGTGTGATGATACTCTTGGTACCATGGTTTGTATTTGATGGATTTGTGTTTTTAATTTTCCCTATGGTGTGATGATGTTTATCTTATCATGATTGATGAATGGTTTGATTGTGAATGAATTATGGATTGTTGGTGAATGTTGATTGAATGATTGATCTTGTGAAATTCTATGTGATGAAAGTTGATTCATGAATGAGCTTACCTTGTGAATGTGTGTTGTGAGAAGAACTAGACTTATGATAATGCTTGTATTCACATCTTTGAAAACCGGTGAGAATTGATCCTTGAACCAATCATGATCCGGTTGTTTATTTGAGAGTGGATTGATCATTGTCCATAATTCTAGAACTTGCCTTACGTCTTGCTTGAAACCACAAGTGTGTGAAACAATGGGATATGATTTAGGCCATCTTTTGTTTTTAATAGTCACTTAGCCAAATATTCCCATACCAAAAAGAAAATTCCGTAGTTAGCCCATTTGAGCCTTTAAACTTCATCTTTTGGCAACCTACAATGTTTAACCTCTTGAACTTTATAAGCCTTTGCCCTTTACGAGTGGAGGACAAGTGAAAAGTGGACAACCATGAGTTTTGATTTGATATGTGTGTGGAGTGTTTGAGCAAAGAGAAAAAAAAAAGAGAAAGAAAAGATGAGAAACAAAAGAAAAGGAAAAAAAAATGGGAGCCCCTAGAAAAGAAAGTGAAAAGAATGAAAAATAAAAAAAAAAGAGAAGAGGAAAATCTCCCAAAAACATGTGCTTAAGAGCAAAAAGTGGACTCTTGAAAGAAACAAAGGAAGAAAATTCTTGAGAATGAAAAGAAAAGTGAGGATGATGGATGGTTTGTTTTGAATGAAATGAAAAAAAAATGAAAAGAAAAAAAAAAAAAAACAATGGTTCGTTGTCCTCCACTAGTCGAGTCACATTTCCCAAATTCTTCCCACCATTTCCAAAGAGCCAACGTTACGTCCAAATCGAAGTCCTTTTGATCCCATTGTGAAGCATAACAAAGTGGTAGATAGATGAGATTTGTGGCAAGCTTATGGTGATTATGTGATGTGATTCAATTGATGAGTGAAAGCATAGCCTCAATTTACTTGTGTGAATGAGAGAAACACTTCTTATGAGGATGGTGAATCAAGTGTAAGATTTTGATTTGTTTTAATCACAACATGCATGAAGATGGTAGGGGAATTCATGGTTGATAAGGTTCATTGGGAGCTCACTTGATCATATCATTGTTTTAGATGAATCCATGGTCCAAATTCTTCACAATCACTCTCCTTTGTTCTTTTCTTTCTTTGCTTGGGGACAAGCAAATCGTCTAGTTTGGGGGGGTGATTTGTCGTGGGATTGCTCGAATTATGGGTGAATTATGCTCTAGGTATCAAGAAATTCTTACAACTTTGGTGTAATCATGAGCTAATTGTTAGATATGTTGATACATGAATGTTTTGTTTGATTTTTAGGTAAAGCAAGGAGTTTGGAAGCAAATCGCGAGAAATCCAGCCGTTGGATCAATCCAATGAGTCAACCACAAGAAAGGCATCAAGAAGAGGGTCGAAATGAGACGAGAATCGAGTCGATCGGGCACCCGGATCGAAAGTTATGAGCAAAACGAGGATCAAGCTAGAGGAGTGCACGGCCGAGCCCTCGTCTCGGAGAAGACGTGCTCGAAACAGAAGAATTTGGGGAAGGAAGAAGCACGGCCGAGACACAAGCTCGGCCGAGCTCGATGATGTAAGAAAATGGCCAGGGCACGGCCGAGCTCCTGAAAAGAAAAATCGCGAGCACGCTTTATGCACGGGCAGCTCGGCCGAGCCCCGTGCACGGCCGTGCTCCAACGCAGAATTCCACCTTCTCTCTCTTTTGACCTAGGGACACGTGCCAAGCTTTTTGGGAAGGGTATTTAAGCTCCCAATTTCGTTTTTGCAAAGGAGGAAGCCATTGGAGGCCACACAAGCTCCCTACACATCCAAATTTCATCATCTTGCTCCATTTTAGCTCGTTTTTCTTAGTTTAGCTATAGAATTTAGTGGATTTCCTTAGTTTAATTGAGATTGTGGGTTGTAATTTCATTTTCAAGCAAGGATTGAAGACTCCATTGAAACATTTGAAGGTTTTGTCTACATTTTCAATCAAAGAGGTGATATCTTACCTTAATTTGAGTATTTTGTTGATTATTTAGCATGGGTTTGTTGATTATCTCTATTTTATCTCTTAATTTCATTAAATTAGCCATGGGCTAAGCATTTTGGTGTTTGGGTGTTGTACAATTGTGATGGAATTAATGTTATAGCTTGATTTCAATTGTGGAATTCATTGGTGGGGTTTATTGGTTAGGTTTATGGGTTTGGAGAGATCATTTTACAAGAACTCAATTATTAGGTTGTATTAGAAGCATGATTAGTGCAACGAGAGTTGGTTAATCTTGACGATAGTATAATCGAGGGTTGGGAGTCGAGTGAATTGAGTTAATATTGGTTTATCGCAACGAGAGTTGGGTAAATTTCATTAGAACCCCATTTATCTACATTAATTGCTTTAATTGACATTTAAGTGATTAATGAGAAGACCATAGGAGCTTGGTTGTTAGTATTCAAGTGGAAAAGCATAACTAGGGATTAGTTTAGTTTAATTAGGTAGAGTCGAACCCCCTAGCCGTGTGATTACCCGGGTAAGAACACTTCTATTCATCCTCTCGATCCTAGGTGCTTCACATGATATATGCCTTAGAGATTGCTTCTACCATATTTCATCCAATGAAGTACACATAGACTTCGAATTTTAACATTGATTCCACACAAGGACGAACACCCGAACACTACCTCTCTCACTTGATTTCTATCGTATTTTTCTTAGTCATTTGTTTATCATTAGTTGTCATTGGTGAGTTTCATTTACATTTCATTGCACAAAACATGAGTTTTCATTATATTCAAAGAACAACATACACACTAAGGCTACTTTCACATACTAGTCCCACGGATCGATAATTTAACCGGGCCTTGCTTTTATTACACGCGAACCTCTTATACTTGAGGGGAACGTGTTGGTAAAAACACGTGTCACCCCAACGTCTGCACCACGCCACGTTTACGCCAAGCATTCCTCCAGGTGTACATTATCTCGTTATACCTAGACTGACATGAAGATAGCCAGTGACGGTGGATATCGTTGTCAGAAAATAACTCCCTCTGCCAATAAGCATGTTTCTGCACATATTCGATCAGCATATTTATCAAATAATATATATAATAAATTGTTTATTAATATTTAATTGAATGCACTCAAATACCTGGAATTCCTCCTAGTATTCATCCTTTTTCGTCTGCGGCACCTTCAGCCAAGAGTAACCATTCGCAACAATCTTGCACGCTGTAATCACCACAGAGCAAATCTTCGATATCTCATTACCAGGAAGTAAGCTGTGACATTATATATTAAGAAACAAACACATTATAAATTAAAAAAAAAACCTACAAAAATTGATGTTATTAAATATTGTTAAACCTTAAAATTATTTAATTAATTACTTACTGTACACCCTCAATCCATATTTTCAGTCAGTGTTCTCGGGCCCGCGTGGGATGTCCACGAGCTGCCGACGACTGAGATGACGGTGGCGAATGCTGTGGAACGGATGCCGACGACGTCAACGTAGCAGGCTCAACAGGCCTAAGTGAGCCTCTCCTACGTCGAGATCCTGAGGCCCCACTAGCATCTTGACTCATCTATTTTAATAAATAAAATTTAAAAGTATAATAAATTAGTCAATAATTAATATAGTAATGAAATCAATAATTTTCTATTTTAATTAATAACATTTTAGTAATTTAAGTCAATAATTTCCTAATTTAATCAATAACAAAATCACGTTACTAATGAAATCAATAATTTACCAAACTAATTAATAATGACTTAATTTAAACAATAACAATAATTACTATATTTACAACACCTCTACTTATAAGAATAATTACTAATTTAATCAACAATAATAACCTAGTTTAATTATAAGAATAATTACTAATTTAATCAACAATAATAACCTAGTTTAATTATCAAAACGAACTAACAAAACTACATTATATATTTGAACTAACATACATTAATTAATTACAATTAACCAATAAAAAACATATAATCCACGTACTAACATATATTTGAATGAATTATACATATATATTCATCAACTACGTACATGAAATTTTATAATAATTAACATGCAATTTATAACCTCTACTTATAAGAATAATTACTAATTTAATCAACAATAATAACCTAGTTTAATTATCAAAACGAACTAACAAAACTACATTATATATTTGAACTAACATACATTAATTAATTACAATTAACCAATAAAAAACATATATTTGAATGAATTATACATATATATTCATCAACTACGTACATGAAATTTTATAATAATTAACATGCAATTTATAATAATTAACATGCAATTTATAATACAATAATTTAATTAAAATTAATTAAGAAAAAACGTACCGTTTAAATTGAAGAAAATTGGAGTAGATAATCGTAATGCCCTTTGTCGATCAATCCACGCACCACGCACAAGAAAATCCACGAACAGGAGACGAACAGGAAGAGGGGGACGAAAGCCAAAAAAATTTTTCCCTTATGGGGAAGAACTGCCTCTCTTCGGCAGTTCTTATAAAAAAAAAATTGTGGCTACTGACGGATATTTCCGTCGGTAGCACGCGAATATTAATTAGTCAGTCAAAGCGGTGCGGCTACCGACGGATATTTCCGTCGGTAGCACGCGAATATTAATGTGTCAGTCAAAGCGGGTCGGCTACCGACGGATATTTCCGTCGGCAGTCGAAATTTGAACGACCGACGGAAAAAATCCGTCGGCAAGCAAGGCTAAACGACACCGTTTGGCTGCGGAACTAAATTCCGTCGGGAAGTCCGTCGGCCGGTCCCGACGGATCTTGTATTCCGTCGGGAGTCAGTCGATTCGAGAATTCCGTCAGCGATCCGTCGGTCCGACCGACAGAATGGATTCCGTCGGTAGCCTTCCGTCGGTAAACTCCGCGTTTTTTGTAGTGGAAATTCAAAGTTTTAGAAAAGTGGAGTATAAAAATATCAAATAATTGGAGCTCAATTAATATCTAAAGCCTAACAGTAATTACCAATTAACATTTAAAAACTAAAATATAATTCAATGATTGCTTGCCGGCATGGCATCTCAAAAAAACGTACAGATGGCACATAGTTTATTTAATCCCTCCTCGTCTAAGTGAAGATTAATAGTTGTTTTTGTATAAAATAATACTCTATTTAGGCCACTAAGTGTATGTATTTAATACAAATCTAGAGATACATTAATCGCTCATAAACTTTGTAAGATAATTCGCACATTTTAATGGCTGAGAAAGTGAACCAACCAGAAGAGACTCTCCAGATACCAGCTCCATCATCCGCGCCCCAACAAGGTCAATATATAATTATTTTACATATCATCTTTTCACCTTTTAAAAAATATTGTTGCAATTCTTGATTAATTACTAGTTGTGATTTTATTTTTAATTAAACAAAACTGGGTTTTAATTAGGAGGGAAATGGGCATGGCCTGAAGTGATTGGGTTAACAAAAGAAGAAGCGGAAAGAAAGATTAAGGAAGAGTCCCCTGCAAACACAAGAGTTGTTGTGGTTCCACCCGATTCGTTTCTCACAATGGATTTCCACACTGATCGGGTTCGGATCTTCATTGATTCATCCGACAAAGTTGTTAAATCGCCAACAATTGGCTAACCCTAATTGGATCCATGTTTAATTACTTTTTGTATTCTTTTTCTCCCAAGTTTTTACTTGGACGTAAGTCACTCATGTTTTGTTTCTTTGGTATTTCAACCAACACTTTGTCACTTTTCGACGTTTGTACACTTGTTATCTGTTTCTTTCAACGTTCTTTAGATTTGTTTTTTTGAACTAGGATGTGAACGATTTCATTTATCTTTGTCATTTTTCGTGTTTTCTATTTAAATCTTTAACATGTGTAAACATAATTATCATTGAACATTATATTAGTTATTCAATTTTACATGTGTTAATAATTTAAATAGTACTAGTACTCCTAAATCCTAATAGAATATAAATTGAAATACTAAAAATATTACCAGTGTTTTCATTTCCGTCAGTGCTCCCCTACTCATTTACGTTTATATAACATTGCGCCAATTTAATTAGTTAAGCTAATAATATTAATTATTAATGTTGACTTGTTTTTGAAACGTAAATGTGAGTTTAATCAACGAGTATAAGAGATGCTCAAAACTAGTTACAAAGTAGTCGCAATAGATAAAAAAAAATAATACTCCGTAACATTTAAATAGAGAAGTTTCAAAAAAAAAAAAAAAAATGCAAGGTGTGGCAGGGTTGTGAGGAGGAAGAAGAATGTGGGAATAAATTAGGAATTTTTTGAGTATATGTATTAAATGAGGTTTAGAAAGAAAATTGTATAATACGGTTTTTGAGTACATCTAACATATACTCCCTCCGTCTCATAGAAATTTGCACACTTTGGTGGGCACACAATTTAAGAAATGGGTAAGAAAATGTGTAATGAGTGATATTTTGAGTGGTAGTTGTTGGGAATAAAATGAGATATGTTTTGATCTAATACCAAAACCCCCTGAGACATGCCTAAGTCAAATTGATAGTGTTCTAAAAATGTTAGAACACATAGCATAAGGCTAGATGAGAAGCTGAAATGTTAGGCAGCTCTTAGACAATTAGATGCACAATTTGAGGGGGAACCTATGCTTTGAAGATGATCAAGATCAAGTCCCCTCAAGGCTCAAATTCTGGAACAATCACTTAAGAGCAAGGACACTCTATGAAAAACCAAATGCACTGATCAGGAGAGTTGTCCAGAGAAGATGTTCTTATGCAAGAACAAGATTGTAAAGCTCAAAAGGACAAGTCCAATAAGATGATATGATCAGGAGAGTTGTCCAGAGAAAGTGTCCATATGCAAAATTGGTAAAATCAAAAGGACAAACTTAATAACTCTGATCAGCAGAGTTGTCCAAAGAAGCTAGCCATATGCAAGAACAACTTTACCTAGCTCAAAAGGACAAGGCTACTCAAAGGCTTTGGATCAGGAGAGTTGTCCAGAGAAGCCAACTCTATGTGTAAAGTGCTCTGATGCTAAAAGACCAAATATGCTGATCAGAAGAGTTGTCCAGAAGAGTTGTCTCAGCATAATTGAATCAGAACAGATGTTCTAAAGGTTGAAGGTCAACTATGCTGAAGAGAAAGAGACAACCACACCCTAAAGATCACCAAAGAAACATGCCAAGATCATCTTGGAGTGAAATAAAGGAAAAGAGCCAAGTCATCTGAAGAAGAGCAAGCCAACCATGCTGAAAAGCAAAATTGCTGATAGTGATAAGGAGAGTTGTCCAGTTGATAAGGAATGTTGTCCTATCATTGGATCAACCTTCAGAAGCCATGTCCAAGTCCTAACAAGAAGTCAAACTTTGGGAAAAGTGCTGCAGAATGAAGACAAAGTCTTACAAGCCGTTTATTACCCAAATGAGGACATGTCACTATCAAGAATCTGTCTTCCAGTTTGAAGAACTCAAGGAAGACATTTATAGCAATTTGGGGCTGCCTCTCCAACGGGCAAATCCTCCATTTTGTCTATAAATACAGAAGTGTGAAGACCATTTGAAAGCATCCAACTAACCTC
This sequence comes from Galeopsis tetrahit, assembly GCA_963675135.1. NCBI lineage: Eukaryota > Viridiplantae > Streptophyta > Magnoliopsida > Lamiales > Lamiaceae > Galeopsis > Galeopsis tetrahit. The sequence continues at coordinate 90,691,867 of OY776122.1, forward strand.
AACAGAATCCAACTACTCAAGTATTCTGAAGCTCATAGAACATTTAAGCTTTCAAAGAGACTATCTTAGTCTTTATACACTTCTTCTAAGCTGAACCCAATTGTATATCCATACACAAGCTTAGAGAGATATCCTATCCTTATACACTGATCTTCATTGTAAAGGATATCTCATTAGTTGGAACCTTACTTCAACCCTTACATCTTTCAAGAGTGAAAGTGAGAAGGTTGTAGTAGTAGAAGTGGTAGGAGCTGACTGTTGAGAGAAGAACAGTTCAGTTCTGAGTTGAGAAGAGGGTACTAGGACTCTAGACATCCTAGGGATCAATTCACCAAGGAGTGGTGTTCTTGATCAAGTGCACCTTGGCACTATAAAACAAGTTAATTCCAAGAGTGAAGGAATTATCCTGTTAAATCAGGGAAAGTGGATGTAGGAGCTTGAGTCTCTGAACCACTATAACATCTTGTGTTGATTTACATTTCAAGTACTTTCATACACTCAACACTGCACACAAAACTGATCTTTCAAGGATAAACATTCAAAGACTGTGCAAAAACCTATTTGGACAAGTTCCCTGAAAACTGGACTGTGTTGCATTGACTAAGTGATTTCAGAAATTAAAGGAGTCTAAACTTAAAGGGCCAACCACTATTCCGCACATAACTCCCTTAGATAGTTATTCAACTAAGTACTCAATAGTACTTAGTAGTCTGATTATCTTAGAAGAGTTAATCTTCTTCAGCAGAGTTGTCCAAGACAACCTTGCTGAACTCTGGTTTGATCAAATTAGCAAAAGAATTGCATACAAGTGTATTCCCCCCCCCCCCATACACTTGTCATATACTCCTTTCAGGACCAACAAGTGGTATCAGAGCAGGGGTTCAAAGACCACTGCTTCTGAAAATCCATCTTGATTTTCAAAACTCTCATATTTGTGTGGTCACTGAACTGATCTTTATCTGAAATCTATTACCTGTTGACTAACTGATTATTCTTGAGAAATGGCCAACAACAATGTTGTTCCTCCACCTGCTGTTCAAGGATTAGACAACATGGCCACAAATCCAGTCAACCACATTTCTCATCACAAACTGCCCATGTTTTCAATAGACAATTATGATTTCTGGAAAATTAGAATGAGGGCTCATCTTGCATCTCTCCATACTGATATGCTAAGAGTAATCACAAGAGGACCTTTTGTGTTTACTCAAACTAACCCCAGAGTGACAGCTGAACAAAAAGCAGATATAAGGGAACTGATTCCCAAAGATGAAGATGACTTCACTGCTGATGAAAAGAGGAAGGATAATCTGAATTATCTAGCAATGAACACCCTTTATCAAACAATTCCAGATGCAGTCATGGGAAGAGTCTACCACTGCACAACAGCCAAAGAAATTTGGGATACTCTTGCTGAAATGTGTGAGGGCACTGAACAGATCAAGGAGAACAAGCTCCAAGTTGCTGTGCAGAAGTTTGAACAATTTTCAATGGAAACTGATGAGTCCATTGACAAATTTGCTGGTAGATTCACTGATGTGATGAATGAAATTAACTCATTGGGCAAGGTCTACACCAAGAGAGAAGTGGGATTGAAAATCTTGAGAAGTCTCACTCAAAAGTGGGATGTCTATGCTGTAATGATGCAAAACACCAAAGATCTTTCCACCATGCCCATGCAACAAATCTTCTCTGAACTCAAAGCCTATGAGTTTGATCTAAATAGAAGAAAGCCTGTTGAGGAACCTTCAAATCCTACTAAGGGAGTGGCATTCAAAGCCAAAGTTGCTGAACCAGAAATGCAACCCACTCCCAGATCATCAAAGACAGTCTCAAAGACTGAAATTAAGGAAGAACTAGCCTTGATGGCTAGAAGGTTTGAAAAGTTGAACTCAAGGTTTGGTAGATACAAGAAATTCTACCAGGACAACAAATTCAGGAGATACAACTCTCCTGAAACACAGGCTGAAGTCAAAAAACCTGAAGAGAAAAGATCAGAGGACAAGTACTCTGATAGGAGAAGATCCAGTAGAGCTGAACCTTCATCATCAAAAAGAAGAGAAGAATCAAAGAAAGAAGATGATGAAGATCTGTGCTATAACTGTAAAAAGAAAGGGCACTTCCAGTATGACTGCCCTGAGTTGAGCTCTAAAGAAAGAAGAGAGAGACAAGCTAAAAGAGACAGAAAGTTCACCAATAGAAAAGCCATGATGGCTGGTGAAGAATCTGATAGTGCTGAAAGCTTCAACTCCTCTGATGGATTATTCTCCAACAGTGATGATGATGATGATGTTTGCAACATGGCTCTTGAGGATGATGAGGTATCCTCTACTTCTAGTTCACCATCATTCATCTCACAAAACACTAGTGAGGTTAACCTGAAACTTTCCTTAGGAAAGTTGATGGAAGATTTCACTAGATTACAAGAATTTCATGACAGCTGTGTGAGAGAAAATGAAAGATTGGCTACTGAACTAACCAAGAACTCTGAGGTAGCTGTTGATGTCAAGTCTACTGAGTTGTATCAACAAGTCTTGAGAAAGCTTGAGGAAGCAAATCTCAGGATAGTTGACCAACAAAAGGAGATTGATGATCAACTTCTCTCTCAGAAGAGAAAAGAATTTGAACTTAAAATTCTAAATGCCAAATTTGAAAACCTCTCACATGAGTATGATATTCTTAAATCAAGTGAAGAGAGCCTGAAATTAAAGATGTCTGCTTTGAACAAATCCTCTAGAGCAATAGAGGAAATTCAAAGTTATCAAAGACCTATGGCTCAAAGAAGTGGATTGGGTTTTGATCCATTTGAATCTTCACCTTGTCTTAGTGTTGCATCCACAAGTAACACTAAGAGAATCTTTGTTAAGTCAGTGGCACAAACTGAAAATGAAATAATTCAGCCACTGAACAAAGGAAAGGGCAAATTGAATGAAATGCCTACTCAAGTGATTCAGGAGAATATGCCAAAACCTAAGGAAATGGCCAAAGCTCCTGAGCACAAGAGGAATATTTGTCAGCAGAGTAGACCCAATGGAAGGGCAACTCTCCTGAACAATGTTCAGAGGAATTATCCAAGGTATAATCAGCCTAGGCCAACTCATCTGAGAAAGCCTCAGCTGAATAGACCTAAGGACAACTACCCTCACAGGCAGAATAAAATGAGACAACCAAAACCCTTCATGACAAAGGGTAATGGTCATAAAAAGGCCTTTCCTCAAAGATTTCATCAAGCTGCACAAAGAACTCATAAGTTCAGGAGAGTGGACAACTCCTCTGAAACTTACAGAGTTAACACATTCACACATACTTTCCCAAAGGCATTTAAGGGAAAGACAGTGTATGTTGATGCACTAGAAAATCAACTTAGCCACCTTGAATCAATCAGGGTTATTAGGCAAGTTTGGGTTCCCAAAGGTACAGCTAACCTCTCAGGACCCAAAACTCAAAGGGTACCTAAACCTATCTAAATGCAGGTACCAATGGGCCACAAGAAGAGGAGCATGAACAAAAAGACAGCATGGTACCTTGACAGTGGATGCTCAAGGCACATGACTGGAAACAAGGAACTCCTCACTGACTTCATTGAAAAAGAAGGCCCAAATGTTACTTTTGGAGACAGCTCACAAGCAACTACAAAAGGTTATGGTACTTTGATGATTGGTAACATCAAAGTATCCAATGTATCTTATGTGGCTGGTCTCAAATATAATCTCCTAAGTATTAGTCAATTCTGTGATAAAGATTTTAATGTTGAGTTCTCAAGTGGAAAGTGTCTAATTAAGGATAAAACTCAACAAACTCTATTGACTGGAACTAGGAAGGGAAATGTGTACTTTGCAGACTGGGACAAGTCTACTGATGCTGCATGTTTTATTGCTAAAAGTTCTAGTGAACAAAGTTGGCTATGGCACAAGAGGCTAAACCACCTGAACTTCAAATCTATGAATAAACTTGCTAGAAATGCATTAGTTAAAGGACTACCTAATGAGGTTTTCATTAAAGAACATGTGTGTAAGCCATGTCAAGAAGGAAAACAGATTAAAGCCTCATTCAAAGGAAAACCAGTCATCTCCACTGAAAGGGTACTTGAACTTCTACATATGGATCTGTTTGGACCAATTACCCCTTCAAGCATAAATGGTAGAAAATACACATTAGTGGTAGTAGATGACTTCTCTAGGTTCACATGGGTAGTATTTCTCCTTAATAAGAAGGAAACACAAGTCAAACTACCTGAACTTCTCAAGAGATTGTCAAATGAGAAAAGCCTTAGCATTATCAAGATAAGATCTGATAAAGGCACTGAGTTCATTAATTCATACATCAATGAGTACTGCACATCAAATGGAATAGCTCATGAAACCTCAGCAGCTAGAACTCCCCAACAAAATGGAGTTGCAGAAAGAAGGAATAGAACTTTAAAAGAAGCTGCTAGAACTCTAATTGCTGACTCAAATTTACCTAAGAGGTTTTGGGCTGAAGCTATAAACACTGCATGCCATACTCAAAATAGATGTTTGATCACTAAGGGGCAAGGCAAAACCCCCTATGAACTCTGGAAAGGAAGAATGCCTAAAGTGTCATACTTTCATATATTTGGTTGTAAATGTTTCATTCACAATAATGGGAAAGAACAGTTGAAAGCCTTTGACAGCAAAGCTGATGAGGGAGTATTTCTTGGATACTCTCAAATCAGTAGAGCTTTCAGAGTCTACAACAAGAGAACCCTTATAGTAGAAGAAACACCTCATGTTGTGTTTGATGAATCTATCTTTGAGATCAGGAATGATCATTTAGAACCTGAAGAAATCACACAGAGGACAACCAGATTAAGCCTAAAAGACAAAGACACTGAATTCATAGATGTTGTTCAAGCCAATCTGCCTGAAAAATCCACATTGGACAACAATCCTGAAGGCAACCTTCCTGAGACAAATCCTACAGATGGAAATGGTGAACTGAATGAACCAATCCCAGTTCACATCCAGGTAACAACTACCTATGAAGAAGCAGTTCCTGCTGAGGTAGTTAATGGGTCAAATAATCAAGGGGGAACTCAAAATGTTGAAAATGCCAATGTCCCTGACATTGAAGACAACACCCCTGATTATGATCCTGAATTAGATCCTGCATTAAATTATCCTGAATTCTATGATCAAAATGACTCACCTTCAGTAGAGGACAACTCTACTGAAGAGATCAGGAAAAGAAGGACTTGGTTATCTGACCATCCTACTGATCTGATACTTGGTGATCCAAGTATAGGAGTCAGAACCAGAAAGTTTCATGGTGAAAGTGCTATGTTCTGTTGTTTCTTGTCAGAGCAAGAACCAAGTGATATTGAGGAAGCACTTCAAGATGCCAATTGGATCACAGCCATGCAGGAAGAACTGAACCAATTCACCAGAAATGAAGTATGGGAGCTGGTGGATAGGCCTTCACATCAAGATGTTATTGGAACAAAGTGGGTGTTCAAGAACAAGAAAAATGAAAATGATGTGATTGTCAGAAACAAAGCAAGACTTGTGGCAAAAGGGTATTGCCAACATGAAGGCATTGACTATGATGAGACATTTGCACCTGTGGCAAGGCTAGAAGCAATAAGGCTCTTTCTAGCCTATGCAGCTCACAAAAGGTTCAAAGTATACCAAATGGATGTCAAGAGTGCCTTTCTGATTGGAGTCTTAAAAGAAGAAGTCTATGTGGAGCAACCACCAGGCTTTGAAGTTGGAAACCAAGTTTACAGACTCAAGAAAGCTCTATATGGACTCAAACAAGCCCCCAGAGCTTGGTATGATACACTGTCACAATTCCTCTTGGATCATGGATTCACCAAGGGAACTGTGGACAGAACTCTCTTCAGAATCTCTGAAGGAGAGGACATCTTGCTTGTCCAAATTTATGTGGATGACATAATTTTTGGATCCCCTAATGAGAAGCTGTGTGAAAAATTCTCCAAGCTCATGCAAAGCAAGTTTGAGATGTCCATGATGGGGTTGATGAACTTCTTTTTGGGTCTACAAGTCAAGCAATCTAAAGGAGGAATCTTCATCAACCAAGCTAAGTACACCAGAGAAATGATCAAAAAGTTTGGGTGTACAACTAGCAAGCCAGTAAGGATCCCTATGAACACCAATTGGAAGATGGATCCTGATGAGAGTGGTGTGCCAACCAACTCTACTGAGTATAGAGGAATAATTGATTCACTCCTCTATCTCACTGCCAGCAGACCTGATATCACCTTTGCAGTAGGTGTTTGTGCAAGGTTTCAAGCAAATCCTAAGAAAAGCCACCTTGAGGCTGCAAAGAGGATTTTGAGGTACCTCAAAGGCACTGAGAATCTAGGCCTCTGGTACCCTGCTGATGACAATATTGAGCTAACTGGCTACTCAGATGCTGACTATGGAGGATGTAGGATTGACAGAAAGTCCACCTCAGGGACTTGTCAATTCTTGGGCAACAAACTCATATCTTGGTTCTCCAAGAAACAAAATACAGTAGCCACCTCCACCACTGAAGCTGAATATGTTGCAGCTGGAAGTTGTTGTGCTCAAATCCTTTGGCTAAGACAACAACTCAGAGACTACAAAGTCAACTCTACTAAAGTGCCAATTTTCTGTGATAACAATAGTGCCATTGCTATATCACAAAATCCTGTCTTGCACACAAGATGCAAACATGTGGACATCAAGCACTACTTCATTAGAGATCATGTGGAGAAGAAGGATATCAAGCTAGTGAAAATTCACACAGACCATCAAAAAGCTGATATACTAACTAAGCCACTTGCAGAGGCAAGGTTCCTGGAATTATCAGCAGAGTTGGGACTTCTTGATCCAGGGAAGTTGGAAAAATGAGTCCAAAGAGGTTCATTGTTTGAGGGGGAAATAAACTCAAACTTCGGCAGACTTGGTCAAGTCTACTGAAAATCAGAAATATGACTTCACATTCTTCAGGACACTTGTCCCTTGAAATTCAGGACACTTGTCCACAGCCCTTCAGGACACTTGTCCATGTAGGGTCAGATAAGTTGTCTCAGCTATCAAACCAAATCTTGGTATGATAAGCACCTATTTTTGGTGATCAATACCTATCTCGAAATCTGTCCCTTGAAATACAGTTTTCACCTTTCTGGGATTTAATTTGTCTCCCACCCAAAAGGTCACTTTTCATGCATTAAATGCCAAGATTTAACTCTTGTTTGCATTAAACTTTTTGGGACATGATCTATCTCGAAAAACCCCCAGCCTTTAACAAACATTAAAAACCACCCACGTTTTGAATAAAACAGTTATTTCACTGTTACATTGGTTTTTGACCATTGGATCAAAAATGGACAACTCCCCTGAAATCAATCCTAGCCGTCCATTTTGGATTTCCATTTTTGTTCACCTTTGAATTGTTTCAAGACCTTACCAACTCATTGACAAACATTCTTTTTAGAATATTCACAAGTCTTAAGATCCCCACAAACTCTTCTCCCCCAAGTATTCGAAACCCTAACTCAAATTTTCTTCAAACTCTCTCAAAACTCTCTCTGCAAATTTCAATGGCCCCCAAAGTTAGACCTGAGATGCTTGTTGATTTCTCTAACAAGGATCTAGACCTGGATTTTGCCTACCTAAGCAACAAAAACAATCTTCACTTTGAGCCAATAGTCTCCTTTGAAAGTAAAGATCCTGAGATTACTCCAACCCTGAGGTGGTTGAGAAGAGCTGGTCTTCGAAAGTTCTTGGAAGAAAGACCAAGCTCTTGCTTGGAGAGCTACATGGCAGAATTCTTTGCCTTCCTCAAGTGGAGAGGCAAGCCTGAAGATGGTGAAGTATCAACCAGATTATCTTACACAGCAGAAGGAGAGGAAGAGGAGAGATTCCACAGAGTAAAATTCTCCTCAGAAGATCTGGAAGGAGCTTTTGGATTGCCTTATGAGGGAAGGAATCCAGAGGTTTATGGTACTGGGCATGAAGATGAAATAGCCCAAGAATGGTTATTAGTTCCAGGCCCTCTCTTCTCAACTCAAAACAAGAAAACTCTCAAGCTAGAGTTCCTCAATCTTTTTGAGGTAGTTGCTAAGAGCCTCTTAAGCAACACTGGAAGCTTAGAGCAGGTCAGCCATCCAAGGATCAGAATCATGGCTGCCATTATTGATGTCAGTGATAAGGGCATCAAGTTTGATTGGAGGACCTTCATCATGTCTGAGATGATAAAGGAGAAGGCTAAATTTAAGGTGAAAACCCACAATAAGGCGGTGCTAGAAGGGAAAATCAAGTATTGCACCAGGGCAAGCTTGTTGATTGAGAGGTTTTCCCACTATTCCCAGATGCAAACCTTTGCAAAGCCCCTCCCAGCCCAAAAGATCCTATTCAGAAAGCTCAGCAAGAAAACTGAGAAAAGAAGGATGTTACTGGCCAAGCCTGCTGAAGAACAGGAGGAAGAGAAGCCTAAGATGAAAAAGAGAACAAAGGTCAGGGCTGTCAAAACAAGAAAGATGTCTCAATTGTCTTCAAGAGAAGCCTCAGGAGCATCAGCTGAAGTTGATGCAGTGGCAGAAGAGGGAGTGAGTGTGCCTTCTGATCACTCAGAAGAGTTGAGGAGGAAGTACAATGAGACTAGGCAAAAGAAGAAGGGTGATAAGAGAATCAGGGAAGTTGTCCCTGAGAAGGAAGGAAGTGGAAGCAGTAGGGCCAGCAAGAAAAGGGCCAAACCTACTGAAAAGGTGTTGGAGTTTCAAGAAGAAAGATCTCTTCAATTGGCTCTAAGGGAGAGCAGAGCTGAAAGCAGGACCAAATCCATGTCAAGGACTAATTCTTCTGGTTCCGGAACTCCAGAATCCAAAGTCCTTGAAGGTCAACCTATAGAGGTCAACCTCCCTGAAACCCAGATCCTTGAGCCCAACTCCCCTGAAACCCATGTCACCCCTTCCAACCAACCCATTACCCCTGTAAATCTCACTAAGAGATATTCTCCAGAAGGGAATGTGCAAAGAAGTGGCATAGATGTGCTTGCAGATTTAGCTGTAGATGAGACAAGACTCCTGTCTCCCCTTGACTCATCCATGCTCAATTATTCAAAGCTCTTAGAGCATGCACTCAATGAGCCAACCCCCCTGAGTAAAGTCCCTTCAGATCAATTGCTCTCAAAAGCAACTGAAGATCCTTCTACTGTACCCAACCCATCTGAAGCCAATATCCCTGAACTTAATCTGCCTGAAGCCACATTAGGAGAACCCAGAGCCAACTCCCCTATAACCCAAAGTCCCCATTCAAGTGGAGATGAGGAGGAGTATACTTTTGAAAGTATGCTCAGAGGAGGAGCCAAGGCTACTGTGGACAGTTTGTATCCACAACTTGCTGAATTTCCAAGAATTCAGAAGGCCTTTCATGATTTGAGGATGCTTGTTGATGTGAAAGACAAATCTATGATGGAGATATCACAAGTCATCCAAGATAAGGGTGCAAACTGGTGGCAAATAGAGGAAAACAGATTGCTACACTTTGCTGGAGTTTCAAAGACAAGATTTCTCATTGATGAGGACATTTTTGCAAAGTTAGTAGCTGATAAAATTGAGGAGGAGAAAGAAAGAAAAGCCAAGGGAATCAAACACCCTGACAGTAGCTCAAATGATGATGATTCCCCTGATGATCCCTCAAACCCTTCAAATCCCAACCCTCCTGAAACTCCTCAAGCCAACCTCCCTGAATCCTTTCAACCCAAGTCTTCTATAGCAGACAGACTTTCAAACCCTCCTAAAACCTATCATAGGAAAGGCTCTGCATCTTTAGAGGTGTTGACCAAGGGTGGTAACACAACCAAAGACACATCTGCCAATGAAGGTTCTTCTGAACCCAAGGCACAGCCTAAAGATGTTGAGGTTCCTATGCTAGAGGCTGGTTTGATTAAGGCCTATTCAGTGTCAGAAGAGTTGGACACTGATCAGCCCTTAATCATTCAGGATGACTCAGTGGCTGCTGAGATAAGCACTGTGATCTCCTCACAACTGCCATCTTTGAACCCTGTTGAGGGTGAAGGTGCTGCAGGTCTAGGAGAAGGAGTTGAAAAGGAGAGAATAGTTGAAAAATCAGAGGGAGTTGAGGATGAAAGAGAGGTAGTCATCACTAAGATAGTGAGTGTACCACCATATGAGGGTGGAATAAGTGAGGAAGGACAGGTTATTCTTGAAGTCAAATCTGAACTTCAAGAATCCCTTGATGAGAGGAGGCCTGATTCCTTGAGTGAGAACATTATTAAAGAAGGGAGAAAAGAACAAGTTGAAAATGAGAAGAAGACTGCTGATGTATCAGAGTCTTATACAAAAGAAATTGAGGGTGATGAGTGCTTATTTCCTAACTTGTTTGACTTGTCTGATGTTGCAGGTATTTCTCTTGATCAAATTTTTGCAGATGAGTTCTTAACAGATGCACCTATCCAAGTAGACACAGGCTCAGCTCAGGCCTTACTTGGAATGCAATCAGAGAAGTTGGACTCCTTGGCTCATCAAGTCCAATCTGCTCATGCTGAAACTTCAGGAGCATTGAATGAGCAAGGAAGAACTCTAGCATTTGTAGAAATGAGGCTCACTGGCTCTGAAGATGTTGTGCTACCAACCCTTGAGGCAAGGATCAGTGGTGTGGAATCTGGTCTCCAAACCATCTCCACTGAAGTTCAAAATGCCAAATCAACCATGGAAGCCATCTCAGAGGAGGTCAAGAAAGAGCAAAAGCTGCTGAGAGACAATCACAATGCTAATGTCAAAGCTCTCAGGCTAACTGTCAAACAAGCTATTGGAAAGAAGACTGCACTGCAAAAGAGAAGAGCTGAAGAGCAAAGGCTAGCTATGGTCAAAGCTGCCTCAGAAAAGTTTTCCCAAGAAGTGTTGGCCCACATTGCTGAAGGTGCAGTGGCCAACCTCACTGAGTTTCTGAAGACCCAATTGGATGCATCTCTTAAGGCAACCATGGAGGAGGTTGTTCAACAGAAAATGAAACCTGTTCTAGCTTTTCTTAGCTTGAGCAGTGACAAGATGCAAAATATACATGATGAGAATGTATATTTGTTGGAAGAAATGAAGTCCCTAAACCAGGCCCAATCCCTGATGGCCTCAACAATGAGTGACCTCAAGCCCCAGTGTTTTGATGCTGCCAAAAAGGGGGAAAGGGAAAGAGCTAGAGCAAAAGGTGCCTTGGTGATAGGGAGCCCAGTCAAAGGGAAAGACAACATTGCTGAAGGAAAAGGCAAAGAGCCTGAAGTACTGAATTTGGAAGAATTAAATGAAGAAGAGCAATTAGCACTTGCTTTGAAGAATTCTATGGCCTCAGCTCAAGAAGAAAGGATGAGGTTACAACAAAGACCAGGTGGTGAAGTGTCAGGTTTGGACAAGGATGCTGAAGGTATCCAAACTAGAGGAAAGATCAAGAAGGCCCAAGGAAAGAAAAGACAAGTTGAGAAATTCACTGACTTTCCTAGCAGCCTTGATCTTCATCCTGAATTCAGAGTTGTTGATGATGAACCTACATCCAAGAAAGCCAAAACTGCTGAAGAGCCCAAATCTACTGAAAAGGACAAATCTTCTGAATCTGGCAAAACAAGTGAAGGTACCAAGTCCTCTGAAGACATTAAAGAGTTATTTGCTGAAGGATTTGGACCTGAACCTAAGAAGAAGACAACAGCCCTAGCTCTTGATCCATCAAAACTGTTTCATGAAGGGTATGGCAAAGACCCTGAAACACAACAGAAACTGGCCATGATGAGGGCCCAAGAGAAAATGGATCTGATGGAAGAAGCCAACAGAGCAAGAGATGAAAGGAGAGCAAACTTTCAGAAACCAAGAAGGAGGAGAGCAACTTACAGCAAGATGAAGCCTCAGCTTCTAATCCCAATGGACACCAAATATCCACACTTGGATAAATGGGTGCCAATTCAACTGAATGACACATGGGAAGAAGCAAAAAGGGAGTTTGTCTATGACTACTATGTCATTGACAGATGGAATGGAGGAGATGCAAACTCTGCCTTCACTGAGTTCATGCTAGAATACTACAGAGAGTTGTATCAACAACTTCTTGCAGCTGCTGACATTGCAAGAATTGAACTCACAGCTCCCAAGCCTATCATATACATGCCTCCAAAGCTTGAAGGATGGATTGACCAAGCAAGAATTCTGAGAGAATTCACTGAGATCCTTAAGCTAAACAAGATGGTTCTTGGACCTAAGGGAACCAACCAAGAAGCCATGGCATTGAAAAGAAGAGTGTGGGCACAGTATGGAATGCTGCCACCCCCTGGGGATGATCTTTGAAATGGCTAAGTCTTCTGACCTTTCTTGATTGATCAACTATGCTAAAATATGGTCAAGATTGCTGATGTGGTGTGCTAATCTGGTTGCTCTGATCTGTTATGGATTGCTCTGATACAAGCTCTGTGCTCTGATGCTGAAAATCTTATTTATGTCTTGAATTGTTAGAATGAAATGCTCTGATGTATCTAAGTGTTATTGATTCATGCTCTGATATGTTAATTTCAACTATCAACATGCTTGTAATGATCTTTGAATGAATGATAGTTGAACTTATTTTGAATCAAGAAACACTAATCTCTCTATGCCTATCTTGAACATACTTGCAACAGAAACAGTGAATACACTAACACATTATCTTTTCAGGAATATTGACCTTAGTCATGTCTTCTGAAGATACATGTAATAGGTCAAATTGATAGTGTTCTAAAAATGTTAGAACACATAGCATAAGGCTAGATGAGAAGCTGAAATGTTAGGCAGCTCTTAGACAATTAGATGCACAATTTGAGGGGGAACCTATGCTTTGAAGATGATCAAGATCAAGTCCCCTCAAGGCTCAAATTCTGGAACAATCACTTAAGAGCAAGGACACTCTATGAAAAACCAAATGCACTGATCAGGAGAGTTGTCCAGAGAAGATGTTCTTATGCAAGAACAAGATTGTAAAGCTCAAAAGGACAAGTCCAATAAGATGATATGATCAGGAGAGTTGTCCAGAGAAAGTGTCCATATGCAAAATTGGTAAAATCAAAAGGACAAACTTAATAACTCTGATCAGCAGAGTTGTCCAAAGAAGCTAGCCATATGCAAGAACAACTTTACCTAGCTCAAAAGGACAAGGCTACTCAAAGGCTTTGGATCAGGAGAGTTGTCCAGAGAAGCCAACTCTATGTGTAAAGTGCTCTGATGCTAAAAGACCAAATATGCTGATCAGAAGAGTTGTCCAGAAGAGTTGTCTCAGCATAATTGAATCAGAACAGATGTTCTAAAGGTTGAAGGTCAACTATGCTGAAGAGAAAGAGACAACCACACCCTAAAGATCACCAAAGAAACATGCCAAGATCATCTTAGAGTGAAATAAAGGAAAAGAGCCAAGTCATCTGAAGAAGAGCAAGCCAACCTTGCTGAAAAGCAAAACTGCTGATAGTGATAAGGAGAGTTGTCCAGTTGATAAGGAATGTTGTCCTATCATTGGATCAACCTTCAGAAGCCATGTCCAAGTCCTAACAAGAAGTCAAACTTTGGGAAAAGTGCTGCAGAATGAAGACAAAGTCTTACAAGCCGTTTATTACCCAAATGAGGACATGTCACTATCAAGAATCTGTCTTCCAGTTTGAAGAACTCAAGGAAGACATTTATAGCAATTTGGGGCTGCCTCTCCAACGGGCAAATCCTCCATTTTGTCTATAAATACAGAAGTGTGAAGACCATTTGAAAGCATCCAACTAACCTCAACAGAATCCAACTACTCAAGTATTCTGAAGCTCATAGAACATTTAAGCTTTCAAAGAGACTATCTTAGTCTTTATACACTTCTTCTAAGCTGAACCCAATTGTATATCCATACACAAGCTTAGAGAGATATCCTATCCTTATACACTGATCTTCATTGTAAAGGATATCTCATTAGTTGGAACCTTACTTCAACCCTTACATCTTTCAAGAGTGAAAGTGAGAAGGTTGTAGTAGTAGAAGTGGTAGGAGCTGACTGTTGAGAGAAGAACAGTTCAGTTCTGAGTTGAGAAGAGGGTACTAGGACTCTAGACATCCTAGGGATCAATTCACCAAGGAGTGGTGTTCTTGATCAAGTGCACCTTGGCACTATAAAACAAGTTAATTCCAAGAGTGAAGGAATTATCCTGTTAAATCAGGGAAAGTGGATGTAGGAGCTTGAGTCTCTGAACCACTATAACATCTTGTGTTGATTTACATTTCAAGTACTTTCATACACTCAACACTGCACACAAAACTGATCTTTCAAGGATAAACATTCAAAGACTATGCAAAAACCTATTTGGACAAGTTCCCTGAAAACTGGACTGTGTTGCATTGACTAAGTGATTTCAGAAATTAAAGGAGTCTAAACTTAAAGGGCCAACCACTATTCCGCACATAACTCCCTTAGATAGTTATTCAACTAAGTACTCAATAGTACTTAGTAGTCTGATTATCTTAGAAGAGTTAATCTTCTTCAGCAGAGTTGTCCAAGACAACCTTGCTGAACTCTGGTTTGATCAAATTAGCAAAAGAATTGCATACAAGTGTATTCCCCCCCCCCCCATACACTTGTCATATACTCCTTTCAGGACCAACAGTAGTTTTGTAAAGTTTTATGAATAAAGTAAAGTAAAAAGTAGATTGAGTGTGAAAAAGTAACGACATATGGGTAAATAAGAGTATATTTTGAGGGTGAGGATTATGAAGATATTTCCTTTTACGGAGTGTGCAAATTGGTATGGGACATCCATTTATAGAAAGTGTGCAAATTTCTATGGGACGGAGGGAGTAGATACTACTCCCTCCGTCCGCCTATAAGTTTCCCATTTTACCATTTTGGTCTGTCCGCCAATAAACTTTTCATACCTTTTTTGATAAGTACTTTTTCTTACACTTCACTTTATATCTTACTTTTCCTCTCTATCTCTCTCAATCAAATCACTTGTACTATATATATTATTTAATCACTTTTCTTAATCTCTGTGCCAAAAAGTAACGTGAAGCTTATAGGCGGACGGAGGGAGTACTATTTTAAGGGGTACGAAAATCGGAGGAGTATATTTAACAAGGTTTGAGGGGTATATAGCCAGGTCCAAGGAAAGTAGGAAACCAAAGGCTGAAAGATGGGTCCGACTATTTACACCTCCATTTGCGTTGAGAACACTCCCCCTCTGGACGCACCCCCCTCAAATTGTCATAAATGCCCTTCTCTTATATAATTCCAATTACTACTCACACCCCCCCTAAACCCTACTTTCTCCCCCAAATCCTCCATCTTCTTCCTCCTCCATTTCTTCCTCCTCCACCAATTCTTCTTTCATCTTCTCCCCCACCCCTCACCACCACCGTCGGCGACCTGCCCCTCCACCACCCGTCGCCGGCGACGCCACCCCCTCCCTCCCTCGCCGAACCCGTCGCCCCCCTCCCCCCTGCCTGTAAAAAAAAAAAAACAGATCGCGGTCGCGCGCGGCCGCCCCGTCCATCGGCTGCCGCGGCCGTCCCCTTCCTCCCTCGCCGAGACAGTCCCCTCCCTCCCCCATCCTTCTCCCATCTCGATTTGTAAAAAAAAAATATTACAGTAATCGGCCGCCGCCGCCCCCGACCCCGCCCAACGGTCGCCGCCTCCCCCGACCCCGCCCAACGGCCGCCGCCTCCGCTCCCGTCCATCGGCCAAATCCAGGTTTGTTTTTTTTTTCCTTCTTTTTCTTACCTTTCGACCACTTTAGGTCGATCCAAATACACTCCGCCGACAATAGGGTGTCGACGAGTTTTTAAATTTTTTTTTTTTTCGATCAACAAATGTCGAGCATATACAATCTTGTCGACAAACCAGTGTCGACGGGAGTGAATATGGTCGACACTGGTTTGTCGAAATCTTAAAAAAAAAGTTGAAATTTTTTAAGTTGATTTTTTTTTGTTTGGGGATAAATTTTGTTGTTTGGGGAGAAATTTTGGTGTTTTGGTGTTTGGTGGTGGTGGTGGTGGTGGTGGTGGTGGCGGCGGCGACGACGGCGGAGAATGGATAAAACTTAGGTTTAAAGGTGGGGGGTGCATTTAGTAGTTTAATATGACTTAAAGGGTATTTTGGGTTTTTTACTTCATTATTTTATTATTAAATTCATAGGGGGAGTGTTCTTAACACAAATGGAGGTGTAAATAGTCGGACCCCCGAAAGATTAGTGAACTGTCCAATTCAATAGTACGGCCCAAGGAACAAGGCCCAATAAGTAATGTGATACAAAGCAAAGCCCTAAAAAAATCTATTTTTCAGGCTCTTTTTTTTTTGGCGCGGCTAAAGGCACCCGGCGATCCTATGAGTACACCCACGCGATGAGGACACCCACAAAACGGATGAGGACACCCACCTGGAAAAATCAAAAATATCCTTTCTCCAATTAAAACCCAAATTCATATGCTCATTTGGTACACCCACCATATTTTCGCCTCCCTCACACTCACACGCCTCGTCGCCGGTCCAAAAATTTCGCCAGCGCCGTTTCAGTTTCGCGGCCGCAGCTCCGCCTCCCCTCCCCACGCGGCCGCAGCGCCGCCGCAGCTCCGCCTCCCCTCTTCTCCTCCCTCGTCCACAACGGCCGCCGTCGCCTTTCTCCTAAAGACGCGGCCAGCAGCTCCGCCTCTCCTCTTCTCCTCCCTCGTCCGCAGCGGCCGCCGTCGCCCTTCTCCTAGAGACGCGACCGCTCGCACCCCTCCTCCCTCCGCCACCGCCGCCCGTTCCAGGTTCCAGGTAGGATTTTTTTTTTTTTTTTTTTTTTTGGAATTTTAGAAAACTTAGGGTTTTTAGAGGTTCATGATTTATTTTCGAACATATTGAGTTTGTATTGTAAATTTTTTCGAACAATCTGGGTTTGTTTTGGGAAAAATTTCGAACATTTTGTTGGATCTTAATTTTTTTTCGCACAAATTTGAGTTGTTTTGGAATTTTTTTCGAACAATCTGTGTTTGTTTTGGAAATTTTTTCGAACAATCTGTGTTTGTCTTGGAAAAAATTTCTAACGTTTTGTTCGATTTTTTTTTTCGGACAAATTTAAGTTGTTTTGAATTTTTTTTCGAACATATTGAGTTTATTTTGGGTAAAATTTTCGAACATATTGATTTTGTTTTGGAAAAAATTTCGAACATGTTGTTTTGAGAATTTTTTCGAACATTTGAACATCTTGATATTTTTGAATATGTTTGTTCTGGAAATTTTTTTGAACATATTTATTTTTGTTGAAATTTTGGAGTTTTTTTTGTTGAAGAATGGTGTTTGTTTAGGTGTTGGTGGAGATAATTATGTGGAATAGAAGGGGTGGGTGTACTCATCTTCGTTTTTTTCATAAAATTTACTCTAGGGGTATATTAGACATTTTACATGTCCTAAAAGATTAAAAAAATGTTTGGTGGGTGTACTCATAGGAAATCCGGGTGCATTTAGCCGCGCCCTTTTTTTTTGGGTTGAGGTATATACCCTCCAGCTTTGTTTAATGCACTCCCCCCTCATATATTTTAATTAAATATATTTATAAAATACCATATTTGCCCTTTCATAAAATGTATAGATACATACACACCCCCATTAACCCTACTTTCCTCTTCTTCCCCAACCAATCTCTACCGCCTCTCTCTTCCCCTTCTTCTTTTTTTTTTTTTTTTTTTTCGGTTTCAGCACTCCCCTCGCCGTTGCTCTCTCCCCCCCTCACCCTCGCCGTCGATCTCCCCCCCCTCTCCCTCGCCGTCGCTCTCCCCCTCCGTCGCCGTCGCCGTCGCTCGCCTCGTCCGTTACCGGCGCCGCTATGCTTTTTTTTTTTTAATTTCTGTAACAAGCGCCCTCCGACGCCGCCCCTCTCGCCCACCGACGTCGCCGCCCTCCTTCGCCCCTAGCCGCCGCGGTCCGCCAGCGCTCGCCCTAGTCGTCGTCGGCGAAGAACAGGTTTGTTTTTTTTTTTTTTTCTCCCGACCATTATTGGTCGCTCAAGAACACTCTCGTCGACGATAGGGTGTCGACGAGAGTGTTTTTGAGCTATCAATAATAGTCGAAAATTTCAATTTTTAATTTTTTTTTTTCGAAATTTTCTTTCGAAACTTGGTCGACAAATCAGGGTCGACCGGAGTATTTTTGGTCGACAAACCAGGGTCGACCGGAGTATTTTTGGTCGACAAACCAGGGTCGACCGGAGTGTTTTTGGTCGACTTTGGTTTGTTAAAAATACTAAGATTTTTTTTAATTTCTAAATTTGATTCGAGGTAGTTGTGAGTCGGTTGGAGTGTTATTGCTATTTTATTTTATCAACATGTTCATTTTTGTGGGTGTTAGAATTTGTTTGTGGCGGTGGGGGACGACGGAGGCGGCGGCAAAATTTTAGGTTTAGGGTTAATGTTTAAATGGTAAGGGAAGTGTATGTATCTATCATGATTTAGTAAAGGGTAAAATTGGTATTTTGCATGAATTTTGAATTAATAAAAATGAAGGGGGAGTGTATTAAACAAAGCTGGAGGGGTATATACCTCAACCCTTTTTTTTTTTTCAAACGGAATTTCCTAGTCTTATCTTAATTCTAAGGAAATGGTTTATCAATTTCCACGAAGATATCATAAATTATTTGGAAATAAAGAAAGTAATTATTCATTAAATGACCTTTGATTTTTCGACATAATTCAACATGTATTCTATACATTTTTTACACTTTAAATAATAATATCAATTCATACAAGACATAGTATTAATCTAGTTCTTTTGCAATATATAAGTGATGTGTACGGTGCAGAAGCTCACATAATACTTTGCCTATACATATTTTCAGTTCTCTTAACGTACTGATTATTTAGATATCTATTTTTTGTAATTGAAACATTTTTCATTTTCTCATTTACTTTGATGGATCATGGATTACATCATGTACTTTTCAACCAAAGTAAGAGTTCAGATTCAAGTGTTGATACAATTATAATTTTTAAAAAATCAAATACCTAATTTAACTTTAATAGAATATATAATCGCCACCGAATTTGTTGACGTAAGTCACGTAACTTTCCATTCTTTTGTTCTCTTGGTGCTTGTTTCTTTCTTGACTTTTGTTTTGTTTATTTTCAGTCTTTCAGATACCTACAATGAGTGGCGTTTGGTGTACATTAATTAGGTTTTCGGGAATTAAGAGTTAATTAATTTGTAGTACTATATATGTGTACTAGATAAAGATCACAAGATCAAAGACCATTATATAAGTTTTTCTCAGTGCAGTTTGTCTTCACATAGTATACTTGTTAGAAATTAATATACAAAAATTAATTCTCACCCTTTCTACAAGTTGGAACTTTTAGATGACACATAATTCTTTCATGGTATCAGAGCAAATCAGGCAAAACGACCAGGTGTTAATCCGGCCCACGAGTGTGGGAGAGTGTTAGAAATTAATATACAAGAATTAATTCTCACCCTCTCTACAAATTTGAATTTTTAGATGAGAAGGAATTCTTTCAATACTTAATGTCATTTTATATCTCATGTAATTTACGTAAAAATAAATACATTATATTTAACCGTGACAATATTGCACAAATCACACTATTTGCTTTGTGTAAATATATAAATCTAAAAAATTAGGGGCAACAATCCCACCTAGTGCACACTATTGGATAATGTTTGCAAGTTCCATTACAAAATAAAAATGTACGATTGGATTACTCTGTGATATATATCAAAATGAAATTTGAGATTGTTAAAATTACCAAGTAATCAAGGATGAAAAAAAATGCTCGATACATCAAACTTGTATGCTCGGTCGGTACGTACTACTTTATTCATAGTAATTTATTTATTTATTTCAGTAATAATATATACTCGTACATAGATAGTGTAGGAGGAGAAAGTCCTGATTTGTAGGTGCACCTAAAATACTTTCTAGTCCACAACTAATCAACTTTCAGTTTCAAAAGCTACATTATTGCAAGACTTGTGGTCAATCCACTACATCTTTTTATTTTTTATTCATGATGGTATTGTGAAAATTATTTTTAGTTGTAACGAATAAACGATTCTATAATTGAATGCATGACATATTAATATTTTAAAAGGAATAAGGTGAAACAATTGAGTCTAATTGATAGCTAGTATTAATTAAAATTTTCAAAATTTTGATTAATTAATTAGAAACATAAACTATATATTACTTGGGGATTGGAAATGTTAAATCTCAAATATGAACAGGTAATCCCTGACCAAACATTCATTGACGCCGAATTAAAGTAAGTGTCGACAATATTATACTGTATAACACAAATTTTATTTCATAAGCATGCCTTATATGCACAATCATATTAATGATGTACATGCAGTAATAAAATGTAGCACCAAAAAAAGCAAAATTGAATATCGAGAAATACCACAAAAAATTAAAAATCGTCCCTCAGTGAGATAATAATACATTCAGTGATGTTAATAATACGTTTATGCGTAATGCTAGCTTTTAAGTAAAAAAATGCTATTCATTGCTACTCCATGCATGTTAAATTGTTATAGTTTTGTTAGGCCTGTTAAAACAATTAAGCTAGGATTTGCCTCACTACGATAGATTCTAAAGATCGAAGAACCATGCACGTGATGTGCACATGCTTTCTTTCATCTACACTATGCTAACGCCTAACACTACCAATTAAGATATGGAATATATATATATGATAAAAACACAATCTCCTACGTGATACAGATTTTCATCACATATATATTACATGATTTATAAATTTATTATCATATTCGAACCATGTTTTTAGAGCAAGGTGAGATGTAAATTTTAAATAAAGTTAAATCTTGTACATAAAATACAGAAGACTCTTTCGATGAATATATTATATTTATATACCAATATTATATATTATTAATATATTTGCTGCAGGACATATTGTTTAATTAGGCTTTGAAAGCGTTTGTCCAAATAGGAGTGATTTGTCATCTTATACATTTATTTTATTGTAATTGAATCCGTTGTCTTTAACTTGTTCACAATAAGAATATTTCAAAATTTCAGTGTGATCATCAGTAAAATTATTAAAAAGACGAATGCTTGATATATAAAAACAACAATATGTACAAATCAGAATAAAAAAACAAAAGTGTATAACATTAATTTAACAAAATCAATATATAAGTACTCAACAAATAAAACGTGAGATCTGAAGGTTTTTTTTTTTTTTTTGAGAGGAGATCTGAAGGTGTTAAATGCAATTAATTTGCCTAACATCGTTGTATATGAATACGAGCCAGTAATAGAGTCTAGTCTACTAACTAAAGTTGTTAAAAATATCTTCATGTTGGCCACTGCAAGAATTTTGCCTATTATCTTTTCATAACACTTTTTGTTTAAATATGTATGAGCCAATAGTGTAAAATTCAAGAGTTATAAATTTGATAAGAAAATAAAAAATAATACCCGTATATTTTCCTGGTTAAATATTTATTTTGATACGAATGGATGTGGGACTTTTCTTCTGTAGTAATTTTAATTTAGACTTTCTCTATTGAGTATTGCAAAAAAAAAAAAAATCAAGTTTTCAGTGAAAATGAGATGAAACAATTATGATATTTTATTTCCGAGTAATAGAAAATTGAAAAGATTCCACTGAGATTGAAAAGAAAAGTGCCCAAAATCCTCCAATTCTTCATAACTTACAATGTGTACAAAACAATTCAAGAAAATTTAAACGTGTGAAGTTTAAAAAACTTGTTCTTACTTACTACACTTTACACTATCTTGCTTCCTTAAGACGTGTAAGAGGTGAAGTAGAAATAGACGCAAAACTCCTATCTGCAAAGCTCGTGCTTTGATCGAACGAAGACGATGCATACGAATTCAAATAATCCTCGAATCCGCCCACGTCGGAACAACCCGGCCCGGGCGCCCTAAATCCATCGGGCACTTCGATTTCGCCTTCCAAATACCCCACAATCTGCCTCATACTCGGCCTAGCCGACTGATGATGGCTCGAACACATCAACCCTAATTTCAACACCATCAAAACCTCGTTTTCATCGAATTTGCCCTCTATTCTTGGGTCCACCACATCAAGAATCCTCCCTTCTGTCCACTTATTCCACACGTGATCAACCAAAACCAATTCATCTGGCCCTGATTTTGACTCAATGGGCCTACGCCCACATGCAACTTCAAGCAATAATGTCCCAAATGCAAACACATCCGATCCAGTTGTTGCTCGCCCCGTTCGTGGCAATTCCGGTGCTAGGTACCCTAATGTCCCGACAACCCGGGTCGTACCTGGATTCGACCCGTGATCGTAGAGCTTCGCAAGCCCGAAATCACCTAACCTACCATTCATTTCACCATCAAGCAACACGTTACTAGCCTTCACATCTCTGTGTATCACTATTTGTTCGTACCCTTCGTGTAAGTACAATAGGCCCGAAGCAACCCCTTTAATGATCTTAAATCTTTGCTCCCAATTTAGTACACATTTTGGTTCATCAAATAGCAACTTATCTAAACTCCCATTAGGCATATAATCATAAACAAGCAATAAATCACTTCCACGCCTACACCAACCTTGTAACTGAACTAAATTCCTATGCCTTAATCTACCAATGGTGGAAATCTCGGATACGAATTCACGAATCCCCTGTTTCGAATCGTGTGAGATTCGTTTCACAGCAACTTCGGCCCGGGGGTTTCGTAGTATACCTCTGTATACTCGACCGAAACCCCCTGACCCGAGTAGCTCACTTTCCTTAAAACCCCGTGTAGCTTTTTTTAGCTCTAAATACTTGTACCTATGTGGGACAATTTCAAGCTCCCATGATTCAATCACTTCACGATTCTTGTATCTCTTAATCAAAAACATAGCAAGCAGGATTGAAGACAAGATAAAAACAAATATAACAAGTGACAGGGTTACTATTAATTTCGTGTGATTCTTCTTTTTTCCTTGAATGGATGGAAGAGAATCCAAATCTAAGGGGTCGGATTGCCCATTCAATTTGAAGCTCCAACCTAAAATGTAATGCGAACTGGCAAGCAAACCCGTTGAAGCAGAGAATCCAACATACATTTGCTCTTGCAAAATTGGGGATAAATCAAATTCAAAAGATATGAGAGGGATTCTAGGCTTGGAAGAAGAGGGTGAAATCGTAACATTAACAAGATTTGTAACAGAATCATACTCGATCCACACCATAATAGGCTTACCGCCCTTGAGATTGACATCATGTTTAACAGAATCGTCGCTGAAATAAGCAGCCGCGGCAGATTTGTTAGATGCCAAACCGTTGCTATCTACACCCACATGGTTATCATTTATGTCGCCGAATTCGAAATCCTGGACTGTGTCGAACTCGACTGCGAATATATGGTTCGAGGAGTTTCCGAGATCGCTCGAGTTGAGTAGACCCAGGTACTGACTCGGAAGAGCTGAGTTGAGTGAGTTGGAGGGTGAAATCGCGAAGGCGAGTCCGTGGCCACCGAGTTTGGGGTACTCGGGGTGAATTGATAAGACGAAACAGGTGGAGAAGGAGAAGACGGTGCCGGTGGTGGAGTTTTTGAAGTGAATGGGCCATGGGTAGAAGGCGTGGCCTTTCAATCGAGAGGTTTCGTTGGTTAATCGAAGGACGCCATTTTTTTCGATTACTGCAGAGTCTGTTAATGTTATGTTGGTTTTGGGGTCGTTGAAACCGGTGTAGGTGAATTTGTCGAGCTGGGATGAAGATGGGAGTGAGAAGAAGGTGAGAGAGAAGAGGAGTGAGAGAAAAACCGCCATTGTAGAGAGAGAAGGTTTGTGATGATGGAATTGAAGCTGGTGGGAATTTATTTTGGGATAGTGGTATTGGGGGGCCTTTTTCTTTTCGATTTGAGTTGGAATTGAAAAATGGGAGTACTATGCATTAGTGCTGATAATAAACAATCAATGAGCAGCAGCCATTGTGATTATTATTCTTTGCTACAACTGGATGGTTTGTTCCCGCATCTTGGGCTGTTATTTGAATTCACCAGCTCCACGATTCGACTCAACGAGTATTAAACTCGTTAGATTTAACTCGAGCTCGACTCGATAGGTTCATTGATTCGTTTGTAAGTTGAGTCAAACTTTATTCCCATACTTATTAATGTAACCTAACGAGCTTAACCTCGACCTGTTAAATGTTGAGTCGAATTATAACTCAAATACTCTGCCCTCAAATAACAACCCTACTTGCATATAATATGTTTCACACTTGCCCATGCATAACTCTTAAATTTCAGTTTAAATCAAATTTTTATTTTTTGAAATATGATTTTTCTTAACTAATTCTTTATCCACACTCAAACGATACTTCATATCTGCACTGCACGTTAGATTAGTTGTAAAAAAAAAACACTAACAGCATTATAGAAATCTAATTATTAGGAATAAAACATTAGAACAGAAAAGGCCAAAAAAAATGGTGGTTGTTGATTTGATAATCTAGGTGCAGCATCGTGCTAAAGGTATCTTAATTTAAATACTAGAGTATAATAAAACTGCTTTCGAAAAGAAAGGTTATAATAAGGGAGGGGCTATAACACCCCAAATAGTGTTATTCACACCCCAATTGTTATACACACCCCACTAAATTTTAAAAATCAATTTAAATTACTAAACACACCCCATTATTTTTCTATTACACCCCTTCTCTATTCAAAAACTCATTCTCCATTCAAAATCATACTCTTACTAAACACACCCCATTAACCCTTTTTCCTTTACCAACATTTACCAACAAAATTAAAAAAAAATTGCTGTAAAAATTTTGAAAAGGAAGAGACGATCGAACACTATTTTTCTAATTGTTGAATACATTGTTGAGTGATTGTATAAAAAAATTGAGTTTGATATGCTAAAATAGTATTTTGAGTCTCACTTTTACGCCTTTTTGCAGTTGTTTGTACTATTGTAACAGAGGTGTTCGGTCAGATTCGTGACCGCGCATTCCTTGTTGTGCACGGCTGAAACGGCCGCACAACCAAGGAAGTGCACGGCCAAAAATGGCCAAACTAACACTCCATAGTTGTACGGCCATATATGGCCGAACGCATGGTAGCTAAAGTCATTAACATATTATCACCTACTAAACCCATTGTTATTATTAACCCAATCCATTATATATATATATATATATATATATGAGTAAATAGTAGTTATTTTGAAACCACAATATTGCTTCTTAAGACAACGTCCAATAATTTTTGGAAAAATTGTGTTCGGCCGGAAATGGCCGTACACACAATGATACGTTCGGCCATTCCGGCCGTACACACAATGATGTGTTCGGTCACAATTTCGGCCGAACACATCGGCGACTGATATAGTAAAAAAAGTGAATAAAATGTAAAAAAAGTATGAAAAAAGTGTAAAAAACATTAAATATACTTATATTAACATTCTCCATCGTGTTTTCTTTTTATATAACCATGTTTGTTGTAATTATTTCATCATATGAAGGGTTTATGCCTGAAGGAAAGATTTTAAGGATAGAACAATTTTTTGACATAAAAGTAAAAATAGTTGAATAGGGTTAAATAAGATAGGGTTGAAGGATGGGGTGTGTATAACATGGGATGTGTTTATAATTTTTTAAAAAATTTAAAAGAATATTTTAGTAAATTTAATTATGTCTATTTTTGTTTAAATAAAATTGGGGTGTGAATAACACTATTTGAAGTGTTATAGCCCCTCCCTATAATAAAACTGTTGCAGGTGGACTCCACTGTTTTAATATAAGACACACTGAAATTAATTAATCATAAGAATAATAATCGTACATTTTTGGCACAATTGCGCGTAATACTGTAGTTTATTACAAGTTGAAGGTCGCCCAGGTTGGGCTGTGAGTGGCTCTAGAAATCATAGAGAGTCCACTTTATTTTATTTTTTTAATGCATTGGGATTGGCGCAGCCTACAACAGTATCTACTCACTTCATTTGCTTTCCTGCAATAATAACAAAAATTCTTCAAAAGTGCTTCAACCAAAAAATTAAGAATAAGTAATTTAATTTATTTTTTATCAAAATCATCTGAATTTTTTTTCTTCAAGTTGAGATATACACCTACTGTCAGGCTGCATCTTTCAAATACTTTTCCGACAATCGAACTCTCTTCACACTTTCTTGCTCTTGGACGAGCATTTTACCATACCCCATAAGCTTATCAAGACTCATTTTTGGCTGCTCAAATTCAGGCAGTTTCTCCCTGGAATTTACAATCTTACCCCCTACGTTCTCCACTCCGACGCTTGCTATCCATTTCCTCACTTGATCGTCGTAAACTCTAGCTCTGATAGCACCAAAGAAGTCTGCAAAAGGATGTAAACTAATTACATCTTTACAGTATGTCGATTTAACTTGCTTAAAACTGCTAATGTGACAAACAGATTACCAATAATTTTAATTTGGACATACTGTAAAGTATCAGGCTCAATAAGGCAAACGAAACAAACTTACCAATAGACTGGTTTGGAAAGGTGTCGATAAGCTTCACAACGTCGTCTCTAGGCACATTATCCGTCCGAAAAACACCAGTACAAACACCGATTCTATCTTCCCTCATTGGGTCCCAGAAGAATTTCTCCATACGACCATCACGAATAAGAGGAGCATACAACGTTGAGAAGTCGTTTCCAGTGACAATGACAGGCACTCGGGGATTTTCCTGCTTGTTGTACATTCCAGGGAGCTGAACACTAGTCGGATTATCAGCAATGTTCATAAGGGTCGCATTTACCATCTGATTGTTCACGGTGTATTGAGTCGACCCTCCAAACCTACCAGCCCCTGCATCAAGATCATTGATGTACAGAACACACATTTTCCCCTTGGCGATTCTATCAGCTGCCTCACGGTATCTTTGCCTGATCAGTTTTGCTGGCTCTCCGGCATTTCCACTCTCCAGTTCTCCAGCACTCATTACAATCGGGCTGAAATGTCATCGTTAAATCACCACCCCATCTAAAAACTTTGATAGTAGCATATATTGCCTTTAATATAATTCAGTATTCTAAAATGTCTTTATGTATTATTCTTCACCATAAGACTTGAGCTTCTAACATAAAACACAAAAATGAAGAACATATCTAGCTTACTTGATTCCCATTTTGGCGAAAACAAGCTCACATTGGAATGATTTTCCCTCTCCTTTACCACCCCAGATTCCCAAAATGAGTGGAACCTGAAAAATAATAAATCCAGAATCATAATAAAAAAAAAAATTCATTTCCAATAAGAACCAACATTTCAAATAAAGCAATTATCAGACCTTGATATTTGGCAGGTTCATGAAATTTTTAACGATGTGAACAGCAAGCTTGTCTATGAAAGCAGGGGCAATGTAGTATCCATTCATAATATTATCAAATTTGTATCTGAAAGTTTTGATCATTAAATCAATTAACGAAAACCAAAAACATTCAACTCTTAATTATATTCAATCTTACTGTCTTAAACCAGCAGCTAGGTAATCATATGAACTCATGACAGCATCATGGGTCCCAGCGCCGACCGGAGCTTGGAAAAGGGTGTCCACCATTCCCTTTCCTCTGGTGATGTCCTGTTGATCATCGGAAATGTCGGTTGCCAGCCCCTTCCATCTGTCCTTATCACTTTGTTTTTTCTCATCAACTTCTGCAACAACCTTAAATTTGGTTGACGAAATCTTGGAGGCTTTTCCTCTTGATCTCACTCTTTTCGGGTTGTTGCCGAAGAAATTTGTGTTTGGGACATTCAGCTGAAATAATAAGGAATTCCATTTCAGTTTTTTTGGAAAAACTTTAACTTTAGCTCTTCAAGATGATAATTTAGTGAGGAATTGAACAGAATAAGACAAGAAAATTCAAGAAAAAAATGAGTGTAGTGTAAGTGATTATTATATATGTGTGTGTGCGTAGTAATTTAATCAGCGGGAAAAATGCTTACCGATTCTCTGTGATTAGCTCCAAAAATTGTAGTGGAAACAGAGGCCGCCATGATTGATCAAAATACTATTGGTGTCTTGGTTTTTTGAAGAAAATGTAAGACTTTAGTACATACATAGAAGAGTGTGCCGTGGCTAAGAATTTAAGGTGGTATGGGAATTCGGAATGGAAACATGATCTGGTATTTCAATACTTTCAAAGCATGCTATCTGGATTTGGTGATATCATTTTAAAATATCAAGTGGTCTAATTTTAGGGATATGGGATATCGAAATCATTGAGATTTAAAACAAGCTAAGTTCAAGATTCATGATTATTATGTAATTAATTGATGCAGAAGAAAGGATGTAAGTCCAAACCTGAGGACTCTTCACCGCCCTTGTTCCAGAGTACGGTGGAGGAAATAAATCGTGGGATGTGTCTCAAGAAGATAGGAGCAACAACACCGGAAAAGGAGGCAAGTCCATTGACAAGAATCAAACATCTCAGTTAAAAAAAAAAATTAACTCACATTCGTACTACCACTTGAACTATGTCCCGACCATTTTCATGATTCTTGATCTTAGATTTGTTTGTTCGAGTGAAACAGACGAGTAAAAAAATTTAAACATCACCGCCAAAACCATAAACTCACTATTCACTAACACAATACTATTCCCTTCTTTCAGAAAACATGCATTTCAGCTTAAAGAAACTATACAAGACACTTCAATTTTAATCAAAGAATGTCAAAAACGTTGGAAAAAATATGCTACCTTCTTCCCTGCTGGCCTGTTAAAAAAAACCCCAATCATTCAATTTACACCAATCCACCTCCATCATCATTCACCTAATCTATATACCTATCCTGTAAAGAATCTACATGTAGAATGCGATTCTCAAATCTGTACACACAGCTCAACCCAACCAATACTTCAGCAATGGCAGCTTCTGTTTTTACCTTATCTGCAAAATGCAATGTCTGCAGCAGAAGCACCGAAGGCTTCGAATCAAAATTCATCTTATCAACATTCCTCTCCAGATGCCACTTCACCGTATCATTCGCCATCGGAATAAGCCACCCCAGAATCTCTACCATTGCAGCTCTCCACCCTTCAGCCAAGAACTCATCACTTTCTTTAAATTTCATGTTCTTGCTCAGCTTAGCTTTTACCAGACCTTTCAAATTTTCTGGCAACATTTGGTATAACGATTCACGTTCTTGGTGGCCCACCGATGCATCTGAGTCTAGATACCTCTCTACTAACAGAATCACATTAGCATAATGCAATGATAGGCCCGATCCACCCACAGTTGAAGGCCCTGCAGCGTGGAATACTCTGCTGTTTTTCATAGATTTTTCTGCATCAACTCCGAAAGAACCACAATCGTTGAAAATAATGTCCGATTTTCGGCTGTAAATTCTGACTGTAGTTGGTTTTAATTGGGTCACCGTATGGCCTGGATGAGGAACAATTTGTTCTTTAATCTGTTCAAATAGGGAGAATTCTTTCTGTTGCTGGAAACAAGCCATATGCAGTAATGAAATTGAGGGAAGAACAGAGACGTACGGCTTGAAAACAAAGCAAATTCGTGTGTAGATAACCATCACGATTGTTGCCATTAAACTAACACTTTTATCAAACGTTTTTCGCCAAAGGGAAGTTGCTTTAAGATGGTGAATCTCCTTACGTTGATTCTCAAGCTTCTGGTAAAACAGATCAGGATTTAAATCCGGCACCTGATCTCCTCTGTTTATCCGTTGCTTCAATTTCCTCTCTGTGACCTCCAAATCCGTTAGAATCTCCAATGCGGAATGCAAACACGCGGTGGGTGAAACTAATTTCTCCATTTTCAGCACCTTCCTTTCAACGTATCTCGAACCGTATTCCAATTTCCCGTAATCAACAATCCCTAATTTGAAATCCGTGAAAACCAAATCGAATCGATTGAGCCACGATTCGGTGCATTTTTTTCCTAATCGAGAAACAACTGCGGCTACGCGATCGAGCTCTTCAAGCCTCTCAGCAGACGCGAGGCTCAATAGAAATTCGTGATCACTGGAGGTCAAAAACGCAACCCCTTCGGATTTGACAATGTCATTTTTTAGGCGGGAAATTTGGTCGTCGGAGAGGGATTTGTAGAGAGAGAGTAACCTGGACATGGTTTTAGCCGTCTCGAATGCGAGGATCCCCAAACGGAGAGTTTTCTTCTTGGGAGCGTCGGAGATAGGGCGGCGGTGGGGGGTGTCCTTAATGAAAGAGGCGATTTCCGGGAGCCAGCCCATGTTGTTGAATCCAAGGATTATTGTTCAGAGGCGTGTTGATTCGAGGGTTTAAGAATGGAGATTGTAGGAGAGGAAAGGTGGAGGACCTCCAGAGGGGCTTCCATAGCCATGGAGGTGGAGACTAGATTAGGGTTTCGAAATTTGACGTAGAATTGGGAATTTAGTTGTTATGCTCATGCACAGAGCAAAATTGAAAGGTTAGTGAATTTGGAAATGAGGAGGGGAGGTTAGAGGTTGATTATATTGTTTTAATGATAATATTACCGATACGCGCTAATTTACTTCTGTAAAATAAAATATCAAAATGTAACAAAGGAACTCAAACTGTTGCTTTTATAAACTGTATACTCCCTCCGTCCATCAAAAGTGTGCTCACTTGTTTTTTTTAGGTCCACAAAAAATACGTTTATTCTATTTAAATAGTTCACTTTTGAATATTTTTTTTACTTTAATAACAAGATTGAGTATGTACCAAATATATTCTTAACTCGATATCTCAAATATATTCTTTATAAATAAAATATGATTTTTTTAAAAATATGTATAAAAAAAAGTGAGCACACTTTTGGTGGACAGAGGGAGTATTATCTTAGAACCACGCATTGTGAATCAGTGACATAATTGTTAATAATAAGGATGATATTATTTTACAGAGAAAACATTTTTGTGCAAAATTTACTCATCCCTCATGAGGCGTGGTTTATATATATAAAAAAAATGTCATGGTGCATAAATTGAAGAACAATATAATAAAATGAAGAAAACAAAAGCCAGTGCTGTTAAAGTCTTAAAGACATAGTTAATCGGCATAAATCTCAATTTAAACAAACAATTTAAGCTCAACATCCCCTCTATTTATTTACCCTAAAACTAACAAAAAGAGTTTCTATTAATGATGATCAAATATTAGAAAATTTTCATGAGTAAAATTATATTTCATTATAATTCAATGTTTAATTTCTATAATTTCGGAATAGTGGCAAAAAAATCCCAACAATCAATGGTATATTCATTATATTATTATTATTTCTCTTTAAATATTTACTCGATCTTTATATTCTAGAATATAGGAAATGTAGCTTCCAAATCAAACCATAAAGCTAGCTTGCGATCCTTATAGATACATTCATACACATATATAGTGGTAATCAGTGACTAATCACATTCATACATATATTGATTTAATGGTTTTTTTTTTTAAAACGATTTAATGGTTAATACAAGTTTTATGTATAATTCATCTCCAAACAGCGGATTGGCTCTCATCTTTTGGGATTCAGGGTCCGTCGATTTGTGTGTTATGCCGCAGGGATTCTGAGTCGCTGGACCATCTGCTTGCCCATTGTCCGTTCACATTGGAGATTTTGCGCAGCTTGACTCACATGTTTGGGGTCACGATTCACACAGGAGTACGTCAGTTTTCTAGACATCTTTCTTCAGACCACTAAAGTTCGTTTGGGTCCGCAGTATTTGGAGTTGTGGAGGGCGGGCTTCATCACTGCTATTTGGGTCGTTTGGACTCTTCGGAACAGGGTGATATTCGATGGAGTTTCGCCCTCTATTAGGAGATGTATGGCTCAGATCATTTCAGGCATCATGGAGGCCAACAGCATAGCTAGGGGTTATTCGGACGGCACGGTTCAGGATCTACTAATTGCTAGGGCTCTTGGTGTTTCGAGTAGATATAGGCCAACGAGACACGATTCATCTGTGATTTGGTTGCCGCCTGATCCAGGTTGGTACGAGGTTAACACGGACGGTAATGCCTCTTCTTCCCCGGGTAGTCTACATGCGGGGCGGTCTTCAGGACCTTCAGGGGTTTTTCGTGGCTGCGGTCGCTACTAAGGTGGGTTGGGGCCTCCATCTTGAGGCTGAGTTGACAGCGGTACTTATGGCCATCAAGTATGCACATGATCAATGATGGCACTTCCTTTGGATTGAGTCGGACTCGACACTCACGATTGACACTTTTATGAGCACCAATCCCTCTATTCCTTGGCGTCTGCAAGGCCTTTGGAGTCAAATCCACCATCTTACGCATGACATGCACATCAAATACTCACACGTCTTCAGAGAGGCCAACCAGGCGGCGGATGCTGTGGTCAAGACTGGCCTTGATTGTGTCTGGAGAGGCTAACCCCGGATTTTTTACTCTCATTTCTGCATAATGATTTACATACTGTTTTCTATAGACATTGACATTGACTTTTAGAGGAGTGTACCTTTTTCCTTGACCTGGGTTTTATCCCTAAGGAGGGTTTTCCCAGGCAAGATTTTAATGGCACTCCGGCCTCTGGCTCGACCTGTGAACTTATGGTCCTAAGTTTTCTTTTCTATTTATATGATCTACCTTTTATTGTCATCTACAAACGCAACGAAATATGATCTAATATTTAATGAAACAATATTGCATGCAATTAAATTATATACATGGCTAAAGTGTGCATATATGTATGCATTTTGTTTTATGGAATGGCTTCATTTCAAATCTGTTGTTGTTGACGCTTAATATTTGTAGCTTAACAAAGCATCAGGCCACAACAAAGATACCGAACAAAATTCTCCAGGAAAGGCCTAAATATATACTACTGGAGTATAAATTACAGCTTTTATAAATGAAAATTCGGGTAATAATTTCTTGTAGCTCACATAAAAACCGAAAAAGCAAATACTCCATATATAATTGATGCAAAAATCTTGATATTTTTATACTTTCTCATTGGAAAAGATATTTTGTGAAACTTTGTTTATGATACATCACTAAAATTATTGATTATTGCTTTGTAAGAACTGTGATATATACTAGAGTTTTTAGAGTATTTATTTTTACAAAGCAATAACATTACTTTATATGATAAACAAAATTCACATAATACTTTAGTGTATCTTTCTTAATTGTTAACTAATAATTGTACTGGACCTGTAAACTATGGCTTCGGCTTTGCATGATGTGGCTCAGGCCCTAAACGAAGTTCAAGGTCTATTTCTCCATGATTTAACTCCACCTTCGTGCCCTCCACATGTTTGTCAAAACGACCACGTTCTGCCTCCTTGCTGTCGCCGCCCTCCCGATCTGGATTTTCTTTAACATCAGAAGGGCTTTCATCTTTTTCTGAACTCAATCTTTTGCCTGCGGATGAATCTGCAGGCGGCGGGCTGTGTTTGGGATCGACATCCAAGGACAACTCTTTGAGTTTGGCCCTGTCTTTGCGGTGAATGTTCATGTGACCTCCTAATGCTTGTGCGTTTGAGAATCCTCGTTTACAGAAAGTGCACTTAAACGACTTCGTTTCGACTACGTTTTGGTCCAAACCATGGCTCCACGTGATCATATTTTCGGAAGTTTCTGAAGCTGCTGGAATATTGATATCCATTGATGGAAGAAATTTTGAGATGAGAGACTTTTCGAGAGCTTTTACTAGTATTAATAATATTAGTAATATTTTATTTATAACGATATTTAAGTTAATAAAAAAATTGCAAATGGTCAAATGGTCGGTTTATTCGACTAATTTTATAGTTTGGAACGAAAAGCATAGGAAGCGTGCGTGATGTATATAAATTTAGTTTATATCGCGCGCGTGCCATTAAGAATTTATGGATTGGTCATAGGTGGCCGGACACGAACATCCTTCCAAAACATGTACTACCAAATGCTTTTAAAACCTACCTACACCTTGTATACATTAATTGTTATTTTTTTTACTTTTTATATATACGCATATTCTTTAATTGTCTAATTGTTTCATGAATTACATTTTGTGTATTTTCCGTTCACCAATTTCGAGTTATATTTAACACATGCATTTTACCTTTGAAACTAACAATAGAAAGCCAAAAAATAAACAAAATGTAATTTTATCATTAATCAGTTAAAATTCAGCCGCGCGCAAGGTGTACGTGGCCAGGCCAGCCTAGCGTTTCTTGTAGCAAAATTTAATTAAATAAATAACTACTTCAACGGATCATCTATTTAAATTTATTATTGGAATTGATGCACGCGCGCTGAGAAAGAATACGAAGGTCAAACCACACTTTTTTTAACGGGTTTAAGTACGCGCGTTAATCGACTTTGTGGGTGTTTGCAAGCACTACTATGTGCTTAAAAGCACTTCTTTTTTAAATACAATATATCACTTTTGAAGTGTTTGCAAACACAAGTAAGTGATTAAATTAATTACTTAAAAGCAGTTTTGGTGAAGCACCATTTCCCATGCTTCTAATAGCTTCTAAGTGCTTCTAATCATTACACTAACTAATTTTACAATTTTGTCCTCACAATTTAAATAATATTTTATTCTTACCCATTATTTATTTAAATGTAATAAGGGTGTTTTTTGTAAAATTATCAAAAAAGTGATTTATTTGGCATACACCCCAACATATAAAAAATTGATTAGAAGTGCTTAATTTTAAAACACTAACTACTTTCAATTTTACTATAAAAATCAATTTTAATCACTTTGAATCAATCACTATTACTTGCAAACACACCCTTTGTCTTGTATTATCCTCTCAAAGAAAAAAAAAAGACTTTGTCTAGAATTATTTCTTTAACTTATTTCTAAAAAAAAAAAAAAAAACCTTTTGGGATCATCGGTATAATTATTCATAGCATAAATTAAAGAAATTAGTTAATGGACTTAGTCACCTCCATTTCTTGATTTAATTCTTTCTTACAAAGACACTCGCAATCACTACTGAGAGTCTGAGAATGCACGTTAATTAATTAGCACAATGTTTGGTGGACAAGAAACAACTTAGAAATAAAATTATATGCTGATTTTGTAAAGTAATGCCAAGTTCTGTGCACTTATATAGATTAATTAAGGTATGAAGTTGTCTTCTCCTCTGGGAGCACAGATTAGTTGAATGCTAAATAAAGTATATATATACTATTTAATTTCGTGGACTTGATTCATAACTGTTTAATTAATCAAGAGTTTAGTGATGTGGAACGACTTTAGTTTTTGAAAAGTCATCAGCTTTCCGAACACATGAAAAGGAATTATGTCTGTTGCAATTGCATGCGACTCACATAAATAGTGTTAACAATATTGATCATTGATTTTTGTTTTTCAAGTGGAAGAACATACACTATGGACATGTTTGCTTCATGGGTTGGGATAAGATGGGTTAAAATGTGGGGGAGGCTAGATAAACCTAGGGGGAGAGGCTAGATAAACCCAAGGGGAGGCTAGGTTGTCTAAACCCATGAAATCTAGTTTATAAAACCCGGGTCAAATTATAAACCCGGGTCAAGGTGTTTAAAGTTATGAGAAATCAAACATGGGAGAAGGTGGGTCTATCTATCAAACCCATCACTAAACCCCCCCTAAACCCATTAAGCAAACATGCCCTATATGTATGACCATGTTTGATAGCTTAGATTAAATTTAGATTAACCCTATCTCAACTTTATAATTTGTTTGATAGTTTAGATTAAAAGTAAATTTTACTTTAAAATCTAAAAAGTTTAAATATCATCTTAATCTAGTATAATTAGTCTTTGCTATCAAATATGAACTATATATTGAAAGAGATTCCCTCCTATAAAGAAGTGTCACGTGGAGGAGGACCTGTCATTAAAAGTCAATTTATTTTTATTATATAAAAACGTTTAGCTAGAAAATGTATAATGAAATGATTCAGTCATTGAAATTCAATTTTCTTATAGTATTGCTTAATCTTATTTGATAATTAAATAAGTTGAGCTTGAATAGTTCGACCTTTTTACTCTAATTTTGTCCTTTTTTTTTTACTTATCTAGCTTAAGTTTTAGACTATATCGAATATAATTGTTTT
The DNA here is from genome assembly GCA_963675135.1 of Galeopsis tetrahit. Taxonomy (NCBI): domain Eukaryota; kingdom Viridiplantae; phylum Streptophyta; class Magnoliopsida; order Lamiales; family Lamiaceae; genus Galeopsis; species Galeopsis tetrahit. Next base: position 90,727,874 of record OY776122.1, read on the forward strand.
TAAATTTATTTGATATCTATGTTAAATCAAGCACAAATATTGCACAATCAAATTTTTATTGAATAATCTTGAATCGAGTATTGAATAATTTTGATATCATGATTTTCAACCCTAAATATACTATTATAATAATGATTGGGCCATGGTAGGGTGTGGTTGTGACACGGGAGTGATACGTAGAAGACAAACGTTATTCTTACGAAAGAGTGAAAGTGTTTTCATAGAACTTGAAAATATGATTCAATGATAATTTTGAATACAATATCACCTATATATATATAGGTGAGATTACAGGTGAGATTACAAGAAAGGTGAATTTCTAGATTCAAACTAGGAATTAAATATAATTAAGGGAAAAATTGGTGAGTTTGACCGTAGAAGTTGATTAGTCATGCATGTACCACATCAGTCTCCTCCACTTGAAAAGAACTCGACCCCGAGTGATCTGGGTAGGATGAAGGTTCTTCAGGAAAGTAACGGTATAAATCACTTACGTTAAAAGTCTTCGAGATTCCCATCGAGTGTGGAAGACCCACCACATAAGCATTATCATTGATTTTATGAGTGATTTTGTAAGGTCCGTACTTCTTCGGCTGCAACTTGTGATATTTTTCCACTGGAAAGCGCTCACGACGAAGAAAGATCATCACATCGTCCCCAACTTCAAAAATATTTGACCGCCTATGTTTGTCTGTAGCATCCTTAAATTTCTGATTAGTCTCCATAAATCTTTGACGAACTTCTGCTTGAATATCCAACCCATCTTTAGCCAGCTTTTTGGCAGCCACACTAGCAACACCCGGTAACTTTACAAGATAAACAGCGTGACTTGGAGCCTTCTGATAAACTATAGAAAAATGTGATTTTCCTGTAGAACTATGAACTGCGTTGTTTAAGGCAAATTCTGATTGTGGTAAGGCAAAGTCCCATTGTTCCGATCGATCCCCGCAAATACACCGAATCAGGTTCCCAAGGGTCCGGTTGACGACTTCAGTTTGACCGTCAGTTTGGGGATGAGCCGTGCTGCTGTAATTAAGTGAGGTGTCGAACATTTTCCACAAGGTAATCCAAAAGTGACTCAAGAACTTACTATCACGATCCGAGGTGATAGATTTCGGTACGCCATGCAGTCGCACCACTTCTCGAAAGAAGAGTCGAGCAATATGAGAGGCATCAAATGTTTTTTTGCAGGGGATGAAATGCACCATCTTGGAAAATTTGTCAACCACAACAAATACGGAATCAACACCCCGTTGTGTACGAGGTAATCCTAGGACAAAATCCATGGATAAGTCCTCCCAAATAGCTTCAGGAACAGGCTGACTTGGTTCGAATTTTTTTGCACTTTTTACAATTATACGATCTCCACAAGCGTATGGGTTCGTTAGTAGCAAGATAAGTGTACCAAGTAGATTTTCGTTCCAAGGACTTAATTGAGCGAAAATGAGGCCCTAAAGTTGCAAGTTATCATGCTATTGTAGTAACTAAATGATGTTGTTTGGATTTTCGGGAATAAGTATAACGTATTAAACTAGATTAACTAAAGTAATGAGAACTAGTGATAAGAAATAACAATCTATCTAACTTTCGATGGAAAGTGCAAGATGAGAGTATTGCCTCGGGTGTTTCCGTTTTGTGAGCAATTAAGTGAACTAGTGAACCAATTACATGATTTTACTACGAATTTGGGTCAAGCTAAAGGCTATCACAAATGTGTGCAAACCCCCTCGAAAGGCATAGGTAAACAACGTGCATTGATTAGCAATTATAGAATCTAACCAAATACCATAAGCTCCTAAGATAGTGTTGCATAAGCACTTTCAACACGGTTACTAATGCTTATGAAACGCCCTCTCACCAAACTCCTAGATGACCTCTATTTGTTTAGTGTCTAAAGTTGTCGGTCTAGCCATTAACCCCCCTCTCGGTTAGCTAATTACTAATTAACTTCTATTCAATTGACCAAAGCTCACACTCACACTCCCAATCATGCTACCCAACTCTCGTTGCAATAAACATAATCGAACATGCTCGCTAATAGGGTTGATCAACCAAATGAATCAATCAAAGTACAACTCTAGAAACATAAAAACCCAAATTATAAGCTAATCATGCAATTAATCCACAATTACACTAAATTCTCATCAAAACATCCACACCCAAGGCAATTGAGGATTAGCCCATGGTTCTTTGAGAGAATCTCATGGCTATAACAACAAATAACATCAAACTCATGGTGAAAAAGCAAGAGAAATGAGAATTTAAGAAAATACCAAATTGAATTGCAAAATAGAGTAATATTACCTTGATCATGAAATTGTAGCTACAATATGATGAAATAAGCAAAGCCCACTTACAATCCTTGATTGAAAATGCCAAATTAACTAAACTCTAAGCTAATCTATTGAAAACTAGAAGAAAACTATCTCAAAAACCTATTACTATGTGTAGAGTCTTCTCAATGTGTGGAATCCCCTTTCAAAAACGAACTTTGGGCCTTATATACTCTTCCAAAAATGCTTGGCACGTGCCCTAAAGTCAAAACACGTTTTTAGGCAAAAATAAGAGGTCACACGGCCGAATCGGGCAGCTCGGCCGAGTCGGGCACTTCTAAAAGCGTGTAATGCATTTTGTTCACTCAGCAGCTCGGCCGAGTGCTGTAGCTCGGCCGAGTCGGGCCTTAAATTATTTCACCCCAATCTTCAGACAACTCGGCCGGATGGTGTAGCTTGGCCGAGTTGAGAATCATTCCAGATTCTGAGTTGTAATTCCACTCGGCCGAGTTCTGGAGCTCGGCCGAGTTATGCCTTAAACATATTGTGACCATTCTTCAGGCAACTCGGCCGGATGGTGTAGCTCGGTCGAGTAGCCCCGACTTCTAGATTCTGCCTTAGACCTTCGAGTTGTCCAACCTTTCCGCTCGGCCGAGTTATCTCAACTTCCAGTTTCTAACTCTCCATTTCACTCGGTCGAATGGTGGAGCTCGCCCGAGTTGCAAAATGTTCCAGATTCTGGACTCCTTTTTCACTCGGCCGAATGGTGGAGCTCGGCCGAGGTCTGAGCTTTGTCTCTAATTCGGCCGAGTTGTCCAACTCGGCCGAGTGGCTTCTTGCCTCTTCTTTTGTGCACCATTTTCAATCCGTGGCTCCGATTGGCTCGATTCTTCTTTCATATGTACTCTCTCTTTATCTTCTTTCATCTGACATTTTCCTCAGATTGATTCCTTCGTGTGATTTGCTTCAAAACTCATCGTTTGTCCCTAAAAACAATGCAAAATAATCATGTATCAATAATTCGATAAACAAACTATTTTTACATAACTTTTGCAATCTTAATGCGACAATTAAAGCATATTCACACTATAAATTCATGCAATCTCACCACAAATCACAGGCAAAGGCATGTAGAGGCCGGTATTCTGGGTGTGCCCTTTTGATGTTTGACAAACGTAACATCGACTCACAAACTTCCTCACCTCCCTTTTCAGTTGTGGCCAATAATATCGTTCTTCTAAACTGGCTGTGGTTTTCTCCCTTCCAAGGTGCCCGCTCAATCCACCACCATGTAAATCACGAATTAGTTTATCCCTCAAAGATGTTCGGGAGATACACAATCGAGCTCCTTTAAAAAGATAACCATCATATGCATAGAAATCTTCAAAAGGAAGATTACCCCAAATTCCTGCAAAATCCTCATCAGTGGAGTATAGTTCAGGAAGAATTTCGAAACATGTTATCTCATGACTCATTGTTACGAGCAAGGACGCACGCCTACTCAATGCATCTGCCGGTTTAGTTTGAACCCCATCCTTATGTTTCAGTGTAAAGGGGAATTGTTGTAAGTACGCCACCTATCTCGCATGCATCTTACTTATATTTTTCAGGCTATTAATGTATTTTAGGGCCTGATAATCAGTATACAACACGAACTGATCTTGGAGGAGATAATGTTCCCAATACTTCAAAGATCTGAAAACAGCATAGAATTCTTGATCATAAGTGGACCATTTCCGACGCGCCTCGCTTAGTTTTTCGCTAAAATAGACGATAGGTCTGCCTTCCTGGGACAAGACATCGTCTATTCCGACCCCACATGCATCACACTCTACCACGAACAACTTTTCAAAGCTGGGAAGTGCTAAAATAGGAGCCGAACATAATTTCTCCTTAATCGTCTCGAAACTCTCTTGTTGTTCCGGTCCCCAGGGGAAGCTTCCTTTCTTTAGACAATCGGTCATTGGTGCTACTATGGTGCTAAAATTTCGAATGAACCGCCGATAGAATGTGGCTAGCCTATGGAAACTTCGCACTTCCGCTACGGACTTCGGACTCGGCCAATCACGGATTGCTCAAACCTTTTCCTCGTCCACATGAATGTCGTCCCCTCCAACCACGAACCCGAGGAAGATAAGGCTCGTTTGCATGAAACTACACTTTTTCAGGTTAATATAGAGTTTATCAACCTGCAATACAACCAACACTTGGCGCAAATGGTCTAGGTGCTCTTCCTCGTTAGTGTTGTAGACGAGAATATCATCGAAATATACTACAACAAATTTGTTCAGAAATGGTTTTAGTACCTCATTCATCAATCGCATAAAGGTGCTCGGGGCGTTAGACAACCCAAATGGTAGAACAAGTCATTCGTACAACCCTTCCTCTGTCTTAAAGGTTGTCTTCCACTCATCTCCCGGTCTGATACGGATTTGATGATATCCACTCCGCAGATTTATTTTGCTGAAAGTTTTGGCCCCGGACAGATTATCCAGCATGTCCTCTAATCTCGGAATCGGAAACCTGTAACGCACCGTTATTTTGTTTATTGCTCGGCTATCCACGCACATACGCTAAGATCCATCCTTCTTCGGAGTTAGTAATGTGGGGACTGCGCATGGGCTCATACTTTCTTGGATCAGGCCTTTATGTAACAACTCTTCCACCATTTGTTGTAAAATCGCACTTTCTTTTGGGTTCATGCGATAGTGAGGAAGATTTGGTAATGTGGCCCCGGGTACCAAATCAATAGCATGTTGTATACCTCTCATTGGTGGTAATTCTGCAGGAAGGTCTTCGAGTATTAACTCCTGAAATTCTTTAAAAAAATCAAGGACACGATCAGGGACCTCATCCCTCTTCTCGGAACCACCGACCACAAATGTCGTCTTCACTACTAAAGCGTGTATTTTTTCAGTGTCACTTGCGTCCTCCATCCATTCCTTCACCGATCTGGTTAGGGTCAGGAGTTTTCGGGTCTCGTTCTTTGGCTTGAACCCCAACGGCAGCAATGTTATCCTTTTTCCAACTTTGAAGAACTGGTAAGTGTTCTTTCTCCTATCATGAACGGCTGCAAGATCAAATTGCCAAGGCCTACCAAACAGTAATTGACAAGCATCCATATCCACAATATCACACATTACTTCATCTTTATAAAATTTTCCAATGGATAAGGGAACGCGACACCTCTCTTTTACTTTAATTCCTTCCCCTTTAGTAATCCACACAATACTATAAGGTTCGGGATGTTTCTCCACAGACAGTTCTAAAGTCCTAGCCAAGTTATGAGAAATAATATTTTCACAGCTCCCACTATCAATAATCAATTCGAAAATTTGATTAGAAATGGTACACCTGGTTCGAAACAATGCGTTTCGTTGTGAATCATCTCTCTTTGGCGCTAATAGGACCTTACGAAAAACCATTGTTTGTTGTTCGTCATACTCCTTACCATCCGGCTCGCAGACTCCATCCTCCCCTTGCCATTCGTCATCATCATTTCTAGTATGCTCGATCATGTTAACCGAACGGCGCTGGGGGCAATTGTTTGATCGATGTCCAACCTCGTGACACCTATAACATTTGTCACCTGTTGGTCTTGCGTATGGGTTTTCCGCCTTCTTTGCGGCCTCTCTCTCTCTCTACCCCACGCTTCATAGAACTAGAAGCCTCCAGGTTGGGCTTGGGATTGGGTTTCGGTGAATCAACGAAATTCTTACGAGGTTCCTCTCTCCCATAAAAATTTCGAAACCCCATTGATTTAGCTCGTTGTGCCATATTGATTGCCTCACTGAGGGTTAGGATGATTGGACACCCGATCTTCTCACGAATCATGGGTTTGAGTCCATGGACATACCTTGCTACCTGCTTCCCCTCATTCTCCATCATGTTGTTACGCGAGGAGAGGTGTAGGAAATCTGAGGTATAGTCTGCCACCGATTTTTGTCCCTAAACTAATGTCTGGTACTGCTGGAATAGAAATTGTTCATAATTTGGAGGGAGAAAACGTGCCATCATCATCCTCTTCATTTTGGTCCACAATCGGACCGGCTGCTTGCCCAATCATCGTCGTTGGTTCTGGACTTGTTCCCACCACGATGATGCTCCTCCTTTCAAGCGATAGGCTACGAGCTTTACCTGCTTATTTTCTGATATTTCTGCAAAGTCGAAGAATCTCTCAACTTCAGCGACCCAATCAAGAAATCCCTCAATATTAAAATTTCCATTGAAGGAAGGGAGATCCGTCTTCAATCGAAATTCATCATGCATGTGTTGTCGATTGTCCCTACGATCAGGAATATTACGATTTCCCTGGAATATATTCGTTGTTTCTTCATCTGACGAATCCTCTTCATAGGTCTGTCCCCTGGGATTCTGTTGAGGAATTTCACGTTGAGGGCCACGAGCAAATCTCCTGATTCCTTCATCCTTTTTTGGGTTGTCAAGATGTTCTTTATGACCGCCCTGAGTGTCCTCTATTTGTTCTACGCGAGTGGTTAACGTTTGGACTGCCGTAGTCATACGCTGCATCTCTATGATCACGTCAGCGAGGGTGGGTTCGCCGTTGTTAGCCATCACCAAGGAAAGCTTGGCTCTGAATACCAACTGACACGGGAGTAATACGTAGAAGACAGGCGTTCTTCTTACGAAAGAGTGAAAGTGTTTTATTAGAACTTGAAAATATGATTCAATGATAATTTTGAATACAATATCACCTATATATAGGTGAGATTATAAGAAAGGTGAATTTCTAGATTCATTGTATTCAAACTAGGAATTAAATGTAATTAAGGGAAAATGGATGAGTTTGACCGTAGAAGTTGATTAGTCATGCATATACCACATTAGGTTGAATCAGTATTTGGAGTTGTATGGATTTTTTTTTATAGTTACTTGCAAAAAATTCATGTAGTATGACTTATTAAATTTAGCTAATTCTCCATTTTTTTTAGAAATGAGTTACGGATTTTATATGATTTGTAGTATAGTTTTTAATAAAAAACACACACACACATAATTTTAAAAAAATAGGTAAAATTGTTAACTTGTTGTTCATAAAAATGAAGTTAATTTAATAATTCATTGACTTTGTACAACTTTCAACCCAAAAAAAAAAAATTCCGTCCAACATATTTTTAAAATAGTGTTGAGGTTTAGTGCAACTAACCCAGTTGCTATATGTGGTCCAGTGACGTGGCAGAATATCATAGAATGGCCTCACATCAACGGCAGCGTGTAAAACAATAAATAATCAGGTCGCATGATATTGCGACGTCGTTCTGGAAAGCGATACTCCTACTTCTTTCTAAAATCCTTGTATAACTGATGAAGTATTAACACAAAATATAATACAACAATGGACAATTAATACGTGCTATATAGGAGTATGACAAAGTATACTTCCTTTGGGCTTTGGGTATACTTTAATTATATTTTTTTATCAATTAATTATTGGATGTTTTTTCTGAATTAAGACACGAATAGAAAATTAAAATTGTATATAAAATGATTTCATACATATATAAGATGAGATTCATTTAACATATTCATGATTTTATAAAACTCAAAATTATATAATCATATTTTAAAAAAGTACTATAACTCAAAAATATTGAGGTGTAACTAGCTATATATATCTAGCTATCTTGTGAGACCATTTCAAAATTTACCTACTTATTTACTTTTAACTAGTGTTTGTTATTTAAATGGTAAAAGTGGTTAATCAGTATATGATTTGGTAAGAAAAAACAAGACTAAATTAAAGATATAACTTATCCTTATCTCACAATGCATGCACTTTGAGGTCATCTATGAATACGACCAAACGCGCGCATGCATGTTTACATTAATCTCTATTAAGGTTACAAGTGTGCCATCAAATTAATTAATTGTTTCGTTGCTTATGTCTTTTACGAATTATGAACTCAATCCATCGTTGGTTTGCATATATAACTCAACAAAACAAATATGGATGCCCCTAGAATCCACATTTCAATTGAATTTTGCACGAAACAATTTCATGCATCATATAAATCAGTATTTCACTTTAAGATATATGCATCTTAAATTAATATAACTGAGTTGGATATTCATAAGCACATGAACATGACAGCCAATTCTTTTCAAATTTAAAATGAAATTAAGTTACTAAAAAGAGTAAAATCTCACACTACAAAAAAAGGCCAATATAAAGAGGGCAAAGGCGAGGGAATTGCCCTCTTTAAGCGTTTTGGCGACAGCAGAGGCGATGGACAGTCACCGTCGCCAAAGTGCTCCTCGCTAATTTATTGACGAGGGCACCCTCGCCTATTACAGAGGGTAGAATCGCACTCGCATATTAGCGAGGGCCAAATACACTCGCGTATTGGCGAGGGCATACCCACTCGCTAATTAAAGAGGGCGCGTGCCGTCGCCCATCAGCGAGAGTGTGTCTCGTCGCCCATTAGCGAAAGTCAAAACCCTCGCCTATTCCCGAGGGCAAAGACCGTCGCCTTTTCCCGAGAGCGAGGCCCCTCGCCAGCATGTTTTATTTAAATCGAACTCGCGACCTCCCGGATGTGAAGAGTTTATGCGCCCCCTGTGTGCCAATTAGGCTAGGAGCTTTAGTTGTAATGTTTTAAATGCATTATATATTTAATAACTTATACTTATATATGTATTAACTCAATTAATTATATTAGCTCAATACTTAATTAATTTAACAAAGTCCGTCATTACTAAATTTAATAACTTATACTTATATATGTATTAATTAACTCAATTTATTTAACAATACTTTATATATTAGCTCAATACTTAATTAATTTAACAAAAGCCCTTCATTACTAAATTTAATAACTTATTAACTCAATTACCAACTATATGTTATTAACTCAATTTATTTAATAAATTACCAACTATATGCTATTAACTCAATTAATTTATATATTAGATTAATACTTAATTAATCACACACGAGCAATATGAATTAAAACCATTAAAATAAAACATTGTCTCGTTCACTTCAATTCAAGTACACAACAAAACATACATGCATATATATATATATATATATATATACATATATAATATAATATAAACATATATATACAACTTTTAATTTAATCAATAAAACGCATAAATTTACCGTAGAAATGCACCCCTCGAAGTGTAGAACAGAAATATCCAAAAATTAGTCACGATCTGTAGCTCCGGCAGCGGCGGTGGCGCGGTGGACGAAGCTGCAGCGGCTGTGTATATTTTTGGGGGTGAAGCGGCTGTACGAATTTGGGGAAGGAGGAGGGGGTTTTAATTGGGCCTTAGGCGAGGGCAATTACGAGGGCCCCACCCCCCTCGCCAATTAGCGAGTGGGGGACCGTCGCCAGTTTCCGAGGGCCACAATGCACTCGCCAATGAGCGAGTGCAAAACACGCCGTCGCCAAATCCCTCGCCAATACGCGAGTGCATCTTTTTCCACTCGCTAATTAGCGAGTGTGATTCCGCCCCTCGCCAATTCCCTCTTTATTTGTGCTCCTCTTTAAATCCCTCGCCAAATAGCAAGGGTTAAATCCCACTCTTTAACGCCCCTCGTTATTTGAGCAATTTTTTGTAGGGTCATCTATGGCGAATCGACTCACTTACATTAAATCAGTGTTGTGTTCTCTTTCCACTTGTTGTTTTTGCCCTTCTATGGAGCCCCCATTAAAATTATATGAGCCCTCAATAGCCTTCAAATATGTTTCCTTTGGAGATGAGAACAATAATAACTTAAAAAATCAATATATAGGTTAAGCGGGAGAGAGTGTGTATTATTGTGCATGGACAGATAGCTGGATATTTTATACTCCCTTCTTTCATTTTTATAGTTCACACTTTTTTATATTTAATTTTATATAAAAAAAAATTTCCTAAATTTTTTTTTAATTCACACGTATTACTTTAATTTATCTTCAACTTCAAATTTTCACTTTTTATTAAACAATCGATTTTTCTTAAAGTTTGTGTTCAATCCAAATAAAAATTGTATAAAAATGGACATACAGTCGGTGACGGTGCCACAATGGGGCCAGGGGGTCACTGGCCCCACCAATATATTTTTTTTTTATATATATATACTCCCTCCGTTCCATAATTATTTGTACATTTTTTTATTGAGTCAAAGATTATTTACACACTCTTAATATGAAAATACCCAACAAAATTAATACCCTTCCAACATCATTTTATTTTCAAAATTGTCACTCATTTTTTACATACATTTTACTTAACAGATCATCAAATTCACTTTACATCTCTCAAAGTCACCCAAAATACTCATACTTTATTCATCAACCACTAAATCCATTTTTCTTAAAAATTGTGTCGGTGCAAATAATAGAATATTGGAACACATTAATGTATTAATTAAAAGATATTTACAATCGAAGAAATAAAATGTTTTTTAAATTTAATATTTTAGCAATTTTTAAATTGGTTCGCTTCATTTGAATCGAAATATCAAAACTTCAAAATAAAATGAAAGTCAGTTTGTTCAATTTAATTTAATGAAATGTATTGACAATTTTATCATATAAAATTTCAATAAGTATAATAAATATATATTATTTTATCTTTAAAATAATGTTAATTGGGCCCCCCTACCGAGATTTCCTGGCTCCGTCAACTACATACAGTATTATATAATTTTAAATAATGTGTGTACATAATAGTATACGGAGTATTTTATATTAAGACGTGCATTTTCCCATAATAATAATAACATCAGATTTTTATATAGACCCATCCGTTTTATCTGGGTCTATGTGCTATATATATATAATAACAGGATAGTCTGCCATAAATAGTAGATTCATTTTTTCCGCCCATTTTTACTTACTAATTCTGGAGTATATATTTGCAAGTGTTAACTAATGCTCTCTTGCGTGTTTGATACTCTGTTTGGTGAAAATAGATTATTGGTATATTTTATTTGAGGGTTAAAGCTGAAGTCTAGAATGTCGTGAAGCCCGGCCCCCAAGCAAAAACTCATTCACGCCAACGTCTACTCTTCGAATTTGAACTGTAAATTTATATTTTTATATATGAAGCAAGCATGCCAAATACAACAATGCTTAGCTGTTTAGCTCTGTACCATTATTCATTAGATACAAAACCCAATAAAACTTATAATTTGAATTTTAAAAAAATTATTCATGACAGTACAATAAATCATTGTCGGTTCATTTTCTCATATGAGAGTATAAAAACTCTATTCACCACTACTAAATTTCTTATTATGAATTAATCGGATCAACTCACCACCTTCTTGAGAAATTTTCAAATTCTATTGTTTTTTAGTTAATATATTGGACAGTTTTTTATTTAATCGATTTCATCAATCATTTTTCATTTTCATGTTCTCTTATACTTTCCCACATTACTGCAGCATTGATATGGCTAAGAAGATGGACTAATGAGCCTTGAGGAGTTGAGGTTGCATTTGGTCAGATCTACATCCAACAATAGAATAGAATTATTCAGGTAACATACATGTCAAAATATTTATCCAACAATAAGTTTTTTTTTTATATTTAGCAATTGTTTTCATCAGCCCACTTATGTTAACATATACTCCATAGACCTCCTTATTATTCTCATCTTATCTCACATTTTGAAATACACAGAAGCTGGCCGGCTTGCTCAGATTCTGAAAAAACAAAAGCATAACATGAGACATATATGAACCGCATATACATTGTTTTTGGGATGGATTGGTTTTTTTTTTTTTTTGCGGACAGGAAACAAATCTGATTTTTAATGGTATTAGTTACATTCTAACACTGTAAATTTTTTATTTTTAACACAGAAGTGGCATGTTTGTTCTGAAAATTAAATGTCACAGTACTTCTTTAATAGTAGTAATTTGTTATCTGTTAGTACTAAAATTTTAATAGTACTTAGTAATTTCTTTTTCCGTTAATTAAACACCTTTGTATTTTTTGTTTTTCCCTTTTAAAGCAAAGTAAGAATTCATTAATATTTTTATTTATTTATTGACAATTGTTAAGAGCAATGTATACAGTAATACGTATCATGTATATTTCTATTATAAAGTTGTTGGTTATGTGAAGTGAGTGTACTTACAATGGCTCTAATTTCAAATAGATCAGCTAAACATATATGCTTAATTTGTTGTAACTAGCTAATTAATACTCTTGTGATATTATGCATGAATCATGATGATACACACAAAACTACAAACAAATATATCAACTAGCTCACCACTCAAAACATACACAGTAGAGTACATTGCTATCAACTATTTGCCACATTAGCTTCACAAAGTTCTTGGTAGTATTGGAGAAGGTGGAGCCAAAATTATTTTATCGGCCTTCTCAAGTTAAAAGAAGGCTTCTTATTGAAATAAATTAAAGCAGAATTTTTTTTAAAAAAAATTCAGTTGCACATTTCTTCATTAAGCATAATTTTTTTTAACAAATGTGTCCTTTTAACATGTATCCCAACCTCTAAATCTCTAATCAAGGCATAAAAAATAAAGATTGTCACATCTCAACAGAATTAACAGAATTTTTACAAAATAAAATTATATCAAATGCTTATAATTTTACTTAAGAATATATGGATCCGTACCTTTTTATATAAAATCCCATATTGAACCTTTTCCTCAATCTACAAGATTGTAGAGTCTTTTTTTTTTTGACAAAGAAGATTGTAGAATATGGAGTGGTGTTTCGGTGCACACCTTTTTACTACAACAACAATTTTTAATTATATTTTTTGAAATTTTAATTTACTATAAATACCTATAAATTTTATATAAACACATATGGAGTATAAAATAAAATTACGATCTACTTAAATTTCAAAATAATCACATATCATTACAAGTATTAAAATTTTAATTATTAAAAAAATATTTATAATTTTGCACTCCTAAAAATTTTAATTATTAAAAAAATATTTGTACATATACTTTTTTTTTCCAAGATCATACGTTAAAATTTGTATGAATAGTTTCATAAATCTTATTTTGTAAAATTGAATTTTAATTAATTAATTTGTTTCGTTTACATCAGAAGTTTTCATAATTTTCATTTAGATGTCTCACAAAAAGTTTTTCATTTCATTTTTTTTTTATACATTGTGACCCCATCTCTTTTACTTTTAATTTTTTCTACACCTCCATTTTATTCCCTCACTTCAATCATATCAATATTCAGTCTAGAATTTTCGACTGCAGCTCTTCTTCTTCTTTCTTCCTGCTAATGTTTGTCTATTCATCATTTTACGAACATTTTTTTTTTTTTGACAAATTTTTACGAACATTGTTTGTGTTGTTGATTATTTAAGAGAATTTGGTTACTAAAAAAGTGTATACCAAGGAAAAAAGTTGAATTCCTGCAAATGTCACTGCAAAGTATATGATTGGGGATTACCAAGCTTCATTCACAGTCTTAAAAATCATTTTTGTTGCTTTTTTTTTTTAAATGGTATATTTGATTTTTCTTCAGTTCCTTGGTTATTATGGTGGTGTTTTCACACCCATTTCAATAGTGAATTGTCAAGTTTCAATCACATACTATCATTTAGAGCTCTATTTGTACCTCAAGTAGTGTTTTGTGTACTCGAAACACAAACTATCATTTAAAGCTTTGTCTGTAAATTGATTATGTCCCAAACTCAAATTCTAAGGTGCTATAATTAGGCTATGCTATATCAAACTCTAAGAAATTATTGAAATATTGTTTGTTTTTTCTATTTACCATTTTTTTCAGTAATTTTATTATCAGTGATGAATTTTGTAGCTAACTTACTTTGTAGAGAAGCATATTGACTTCACACATTTTAAGTCAAATTAGGTTTTCAAAGTTTTGATAAATATTTGGGCATGTGTATTCACTTTCTTTTTGTTGGATTTGATGTGGTAAGTTGGTCCAACATGGACTAATATCATTAATTTTTTGATCTATGCTTTACCTGCTCTAAAAATGATTTTTTTTTTTTACAAATACTTTATAATTTGAAGTTGAATATGTATTTACATTTATTACATGATTTTGGTTTTTTTTGGGTGTAGTATATATTACATAGAATTAGCTTCTATGTAGAATTAGACGTGTGATAAGGGTTCTCGATTTCTCTCTCATCAGCCTGAGCAGCCGAAAGAGAACTTCTACAATTAGCTTAGTTTACATGGCAAAGGGTAAAACTAAGTCCGCTTAACGGTGCTTTTTCAAGGACGGGTTCATTTGGTGGTGCACTTTTCACTCAGGTCAACTGAACTTTGTGCGGCGTCTATTTCTTATTATTTGTGTTCAATAGGCATGCGTTGGTGTTGTATGTGCTATTTTTTTCCCCTAGAAACACGACTGATTAATTTTATAGGTTTTGTGACTAAAAATGATACATACTTAAGTTAATGATTTTCCTAAACTTCCTTATATTTTTGTGAGTTAAAATGATCTATGGATTCATCTTTATAATAATAAAAAGAAAAAAAAAATTGTTTTGCATATTATTACGAAGAGTTATAATAAAATTATACACTTTGAAATAGTAAATTCTACGCAAATTTTATCCTTACATTATTCTAATTTTAAATAAATGTGAACCCACAAATAAATTAAATTGAGCCAATTTTCTTCAATTTATATTATAAAAATAAGTTTTAACAGTAGCACAATATACATATTTTTTAGTAACAATATTAATAGTAGTATAATACTATTAATTATTTATTACTCTGTAGTAAAATTTGTAACCGTGTTAGGATAAAGTTCCACTCTTCACTTATGTCTGTTGGAAATGGGCCTTTTAATATCAGCAGATGGGCCTGTTAAGGAAGCTCTGTACTCCATAAAAATAAAAAATAAAAAAATCAACATAAAGAAAGTATAAGAATGATTAAGAAAAATTATTTACGGGATATTATTTATCTTTATAAAAAAAATCAATTACTTATACTTTTTTAATCATGAAATTATATTATATTTTCTTTTAAACTCCACAAATAAAATTTTTTAATCATTCATTGAGTACTTCCATACCCACTATCTTTACTTTCATGACAACCTTCACACCTTTAAAATAATTGTTTTTTTAAAACTTCACCTCCACAATATTTTTAATTTTATAAAAATGTCATTATTATTTTTCACATATACACAAAAGTCAAGTTATTATTTTTATTTTATACTTAAAAGTTTAAAAGATTACTCTTCAAAATCCTCCCTAAATTCATTTTTCTTATTTTGTGTGTCAGTACACATGCAAAGGAGAGAGTATTCACATCTTGCATTAATGGATTAAATTAACTTATTTTACATCATAATTATCCAGACTTTATCTATTGTTTAAATATCAATATAATACTGGACCTTCTTTTTATATGGATTCTAAATCTAACTTAAAAATGCATATTAGGAAGAATTAGATCAATTAATAAATTGCAAAAAGAATTTATTTTTAAAGAAAAAAAGTCTGCCGATAATTCGTATTTCGTAAATGTCAAATACTTGTATGCATGCGAGTGCATCGTGCATACCTCCTCAATTTTTTTTTTTTAATTCAAATTATCTGTACCCATTTATTTAATTAGTTCATCTCTCAAATTTTTTTTTTATAATTATCTGCACTTACATATTTAATGAGTTCACCCCCAAATTTTTTTTACCACGGTTATATGTACTCGCTCATTTTATGAGTTCACCCCCAAATCATTTTTTTACCACGGTTATCTGCACCCGCTCATTTTATGAGTTCACTCCCAAATTATTATTTTATCACGATTATCTGTACCCACTCATTTTATGAGTTCACCCCAAAATAATTTTTAAAAAATAATCACATTTAAAAAAATTATATTATCTTTTTATTAATTTACACAAAATATAATAAAATAAACTCTAATTTATATATTTACAATATACAGACGAGTTATTGTCGAGTTACCGTCGATTCACCACCAAGTAACCCATAATTTTTTTAAAAATATGGAAAAATATAATTAATAAAAAACTATCGAAATTAGTCATAAATCTCGATTTTTTTCTTTTTAATTTTTTTCCCCTCCTCTTTTCCTTTTTTTTTTCCCATTTTCAATTTTTTTTTCAAATTTTTTTTTCTTCTTTTTTTTTTTCTTTTACTTTTTTTTTCCGGCCCTTCTTTTTCATTTTTTTCATGTGTATTTTTTTAATCTTAATACAAAATAATATTATAGATAGTCGGTAGGCGGTGCACCTGAATTTAAATTTTAATTTGATGAGTAAAGGACCTGTCGAAAATTCATGTCGGTTGGTGGGTGACCTAGCCACCACCATATCCGACCACCCCTTCGACGGCGACGACGGCGCTTCCGTCCCGGCCGCTTAAGCCCGAGACCCCTCCTCAAATCGCAATCATGATTCTTCAATTCCATGACAATCGACATCATCTTCCATCTCGGCCACGATCCATGGCGGTCAAAAACCTCTGCTCATTTCGACCACCGACGCGACTGCTTCGATCAATCTCCTTTGTGTTCCCGATCCAGGAGCTTCTCCGGCATCAATGGCGCTCGCCTGCAACACTCACTTCGCTCTCGTTGTTCATATTTGTCCAAATCGAAGCTACATTGCTTCGTCTTCTTCACCATGCTCCTACGCAGCCTCTTCCTCCGGTTGACGACGGTCCGACGGAGGACTGTGAGTATGTTGTCGATGGATCTCTGATCAGTCGGCACTCGGAGCCGGTGAGCTTGTCGATGAAATCTCAGGCGGCGACTGCTGACCTAAGGTGCCCTTCTATTTGGCTAGGGTTCTTTTCAATTGGGCTTGGTAATGTGCACCCCCTATTTTCTTCAGTACACCCCGGTCTGCACTCCCTCCACTTTGTTTATGGTATTATTGTTAGTGGTATTGGTATTACTAGTTATTGATTATGGTATTACTATTAATACACTATTGAATTAATATTAATGATTATTGATTCCTGTATTATTGATTATTAATTGTGCTATTACTGGTTATTGTTTGTGGTATTACTGATTGTGTGGAATTATTTATTACTGTATTAATTAAGGCATTACTGATTATTATTATTGTTTATGGTATTACTGATAATTGTTTTTGGTATTACTAAATAGTATTACTGATAATTATTTTTTTGTATTACTTTATATAATTATTTTTTTTTGTATTCCTTTATATAATTAGATGTGTGAAATTATTTGTTATTGTATAAAATTTTACTAATTAATATTAATGGTATTACAGATTACTGTTCGTGGTATTACTAATAATTGTTCTTGGTATTATTGAATATAATTAGATGTGTGCAATTATTTGTTTTTGTATAAGATATTACTGATTATTATTAATGGTATTACTGATTATGGTTTATGGTATTACTGGTTATTACTTATTGTACTAGCGACTATAATAAAATTATACATATAATATTATTTTATAAAAAGCAGGAAAAGAAAATGAAGAAATAAAAAGTTTGAAATAAAAAGTGAAAATTGAAAAAAAAAATTGAGATTTGTGACTAATTTCGATAGTTTTTTTTAATTATGTTTTTACGATTTTATTTTTAAAAATATGGGTGATTTAGTGGTGAATCGACGATAACTCGGCTGCAAATTGTAAATGTATAAATTAAGGTTGATTTTATTATATTTTGTGTAAATCAATAAAAAGATAATATAGTTTTTTAAATATAATTATTTTTAAAAAAAATATTTGGGGGTGAACTCATAAAATGAGCGGGTGGAGATAATTTGGGGGTGAACTCATAAAGTGAGTAGGTGCAGATAAATGTAGTATAAATATAATTTGGTGGGTGAACTCATAAAATGACCGGTGCAGATAATTGTGGTAAAAAAATAATTTGGGGGTGAACTCATAAAATGAGCGGGTGTAGTTGTAAAAAAATGATTTGGAGGTGAATTCATAAAATGAGTGGGTGCATATAACTGTAATAAAAATATGATTTAAAGATGAACTTATTAAATTAGTGGGTATAGATAAAATATAAATAAAAAATTAAAATTAAAATTAGGGGTATGGTGCATACGGATGCACACAAGTGTTACCCTTCGTAAATATACCACATTGAAATGGTTAATTGTAATATCAATTTTGTGGAGATACTCTTAATTCTGGCTTCTGATTTGTTTGAGAATCATTATTATTGAATCGAGCTTCCAAAATTTGTGATATTTTTCTCGATATTTCTGATTTGTGTGTCTTGCCAAAAAAAATAATCTCCCCATCTATTAATAATTGTTGACTTATTAGTATTCCCCGCAAGATAACCATGATCACGAAGTTTCATCTAAAGAAACAATAAAATCGATTCATTCCTTTAGTTTGAGGGAAAAAATACTGTGCATGGAAAAAAATATGTGTCGTAATTCTTTATTTTTATTCAATATACGGAGTAGTATTTTATTTTATCATATGTACATATTTACACAAAATATCATTACTTTTACACTAATTTCAATCATTTTTTTTACTTTATTTATTTAACTTTACAAAATTATCCTCAATACTCCACTCATTACAATGTGTGTCATTTTGTAGTGCAAACACTTGTGGAACGGAGCAAGTAATTCTTAAACTGATGTACCATAAGAACAAAAAAATCTCCTTTATTCTTTATTTTTTAGTTAATATTTAAAAAAAATTGGGACATAGTAACCTTGTATAAATAATTTATTTTTGTTAATAATGTAAGAGTATATGATTTCGTGACACAATATCCTCATGGTCATGGAAATATACTAACAGCTGTCACATAAACTATAAACAATTTCAGAACCCAACAGCTAAATTCTGATTCAATATTCCTGTAAGCAATTAATAATTTAATGAATATCTTAATTGTCTTGAAAGTATCAAATATATTCTAAAATGAGTAAACACATCAGTTATCAAGGAATTACTCCCCATTATTCCTTTCAATAGAATTCCCCTTGTAACTCGTAATGGAGTAATTAATTAACTCTCTCATAGCCATGTGGCTTCACAGAAAAACTTCACTTAAATCTCTCTGCATTCCATCAGAAGGAGTTAAATCTACTCAAAGAAGACAAACAATACCAAAAATCCAATAAAAACCCTTTTAGTACTTGTACAGAATTTCGACAAAATCGAAGTGAACCAAATGTCTGTTTCCAAGTAATTAACACCTAGACAAGAGAAAATCAAGAAAAATCACGGATGCAAATAATTTACTAATATTAAACCCTATCATATCATAGGTATAGTAAATTAATTACCATAGCAACACTTCATATATTTATACTAACTCATTTTTTAAAATGATGATATAACTTTTTTAATCTAACAACTACGATACTTTTTTTAAAAACCTTATGCAAATTTTCTTATGCAAAATTTTTTTAGAAGTCTTAATAGTTTCATAAATATATTAAATGTATTTAAAAACTTTTAGATTCTTTTACATTTTTTTTAATATCACCAATTTAATTTTATAAAACATTAATGATTATAAATAAATATCATTCTAATAATATTGATGTAATATTAATTTTATAAATAAATCATTTATTCCAAAAGAAATGTACGAAAGAAAAGATGAGGAATGAACAAAAGATATGCAACAAAATATATATTCGGACATTTCAAGAAACACAAATACTTTGTACTTATATAAACAATGAATAATAATTAAAATAAAATAAAAAATCAATTAAAAAAGTTTGATTTTATTTTTTATTTAATTTTATCATTTAACTAATTAGATACAGATTATAGACGGTCATTCCGATCTCAAATTCAAATTTCGTGTACCACCTTGTCTCATTTTATATTGGGGAGAAAAATTTGACGGATTCAAGACGTTGGTATTCATATCTAATCCGTATCTAAAATCTCGAAACTAGAAGTCATATCTAATTTGTTTATAATGAGAGACGGTTTTATTTTCGATTTCAAATCTTAATTTTTTAATAAATCCGTATCTAATCAGTACCTATTAGAAACGGATTAAATGTCCGTCTCTAAATTTCGGTATCAACATCAGATTTTTTTTTTAAAGTGAAAATCGACTAGATTGGTTACGTAGGTATATTATTAAAGACATAAAGTAACTAACCTTTTAATAATTTTAAACAGCTAGCTAGCTAGGGTTTGATCGATAAGGGATATTGTAACTAGACATTCTTAATTTATTCTAATTAGATACAGAGGAAGAAACAAAAATAGGCGTAGTTAGCGCCATGATGCAATAATATTAATATTTATTCTTTGATAATAGAAAAGGGTATGTGTGGAATACTTAAATGGATTGATTCCTTATAGTTGGTGGCAAATTTGGAAGGATTGATAAAGGAAGAGTGTAAAGTGAGAGAGAAGCATAATTGCATGGACCAATACTGTACAATTGATGATGATAATAAAACCAACCAAAAGGGAATCCATGTTGTCTTCTCTCTGACTTATCTTCACTATCAAAAAAATCAACTCTACCTATGTCTTTCTTGTTGGACATTACTAAAGTTGCATATTAATTTAATGAATTAATTCATTCATTCTGCAGAGATGATGGATCGAATTAATTAGTATTACTAAGTAACACATTGTCATTGATCACAGGTAATGAGACTGGGAAAAAGTGCTTGATTTATTGCATGTTCTATATATGTATATATAGTCGCTGTATAATGTTACATTAATCAATTACAAAATGATCAAAAAAACATAAATGTAGTCCTGAATTAGCTAGGCAAGCAATTAAGATTTTTAACTGTGAGTTGCAGATTTCGATATATGTGAAAGTTCATGACACGGATAGTGTATTTTCTACTACAAAATTTAAAATTATGTACAATAATTACTCATATGTTTACCGATCGAATTCCACATAACTGAATTAAACTAAATCGTCGTCAGCTAATGTGATCTTAATTATGAATACTTTCAATTTATTCAAGCATACGTACGTATATATATGCATGAATTATAGATGTAGTAGCATAGAATTAATATTATACACCTTTTTGTAACATAAATTTTATCCACGGATGGTACGTAGCGTACGTACATCACTAGCTCTATTGTACTAAGATCAAACTGAGATGACTCTCTCATGTCACATGTACACCTTTTTGTAACATGAAATATTTGTCCACAGATGATATATATATACATCATTAATATTGACAAAATTTAACTGTCATGTATATGCAAGCCACTTTATATATATTGATGTATACACATATTAATTTTCTCCGATATACAAGCGGTAATCGTTCTGATCATAGTACTGATTAGCATTTGATACAGTACTAGCTAGCCAACACAAACTAACCAAAATTCAAATAACAAAAGTCATATACAATCATAATGTTGAAGAAATTGAAGTGGCCTTTATATAATTTGCACATAAATTCTTGCCAAAATTAAGAAAGAACACATACAAACTACTAATCAAGCAAATCAAATATATAGTTCAATTTAATTCATCATTTATCGATCGTGGTACGTTTTACTTCACCTTGCCCGGGAGCGTTCCCTAGCCTGAGCTCAAGATCCAATTCTTCTTCAACTGTAGCTCCAATCGAGGGTTTCGCCTCGATTTTCCTCCTCTTGCAGCTAGCGACTTCCTCGTCGCTAGTTTGAGTTTGGTCATTAACGACGATGACCAAACTCAAGCTCTTGGACACATCTACTTCGGTGACACAATCAGCCCTAGATTCCGGATCAATGGCGCTTCGTTTCTTGTGGTTGGTTTCCACGCCTCGATCTCGTTTCTCGGAGAGGAAACTAGACCAAGATGGAGGAGGATGTGATGATGAAAGTAGAGGATTAGGGTTAGGGTTATGGTTATCGAACAAGAAAGTATCGAAGGTGGATGTACAAGGTTGGGGTTGAGGGGGTACAACAAGAAGATGATTAGTTGGAGAAGAGGAATTAGATTGTTTCAATCTAGCCCTATCTCTTCTGTGAACATTCATATGCCCCCCTAAAGCTTGAGCTGATTTGAATTCTCTTCTACAAAAACTGCAAGAATAAGACCTAGGAGGCCAAACACACCCTCCAAGTGTCCCAGCAGCATCTTCTGCAAAAGCTTGCTCCTCCCATGAATCTCCATATGGAGCCATGCCTGGTGTAAGAGTACAAAGATTCGGATCCGGTTTCGCCGACTTTGCCCACATCCAATATCTTGCTTGCTCCATATATATAAATTGTTGATTGATGGAAGCTGCAAAATTAGGTTTATGAAGAAAGAAAGAAAATGAGATATGGTGAGTAATTAAAGAATGAGAAGTCTACATCTGATTTTAATGAGGAGAATTAACTTTTACATACATAGGAATAGATGAGGGAAAATTGAATTGAGATGAAATGAAATCCAGCTGAAGAAGGGGAAGAAGGTAGGGGGGGTGGGCACTCTAACTTTTTGGCTCTTTCATGCATCTACTATACCACTATTTTTTAAATTTTAATTTGTTACTATAGAATTATATAATTAATTAATTAGAGTGGCTGTGCTGTGGATGCCAAAATGTTGTATCGTTATGAAATTTCTTGGTAGAGTATATATGGAGACAAATTTTTCTACTATGTGGGTCCCGGCTTTTGCTGTATACGGCCATTTAGTGCGTGGAAATTGGATACAAACTAAGATTTGATGATGATAGGATCGAGTTTAATTTGTAAGATTCTTCTTGCATTGTCGTGTGATAGTCTACTTTAATTTCAATCATATATGCTGAGATTCAATGCCTACAAGTACAAATATCGTCGGTCGAGGCTAGGCTAGGGTATGGGATCGGACCTTCAAATGTTAATTGTATACACAGTTTAATTTGATCATCACTATATAACCTGCAAAATGATGGTCCTCGAAATTCAAATTAATTAAATAAGAGGTAATTGATTTAGAATTTTAACTCATTTATTGTGTATATTTAATTGCAAAATTAGTCTTATCTCCGTAAAAAATGGATGTAAACTGGTTTGCAAAACTAGATAGTACCGCAAAAATTCATATAATTAATGTGACTATTTTTGTAATAAACCCTAATGAAGTAAGGGGAAAGAGAAAGATCCCTTATTTTAAATTATATTAGCATATATATGATATGTTATTCTATACATGTCACATATTAATGGTTATTTTTGAAATACATGAAAAGTAAATGGAATGAGATGGTCACGGATCGAAAGTTGTGAGTTGGTTTTTTCCTACCCGATTAATTTTGCCATTAACCCCTATTGTAAAAGAGCGTATTTTTATTTATTTTATCGAATATATATATTACACACGGTAAAACAAGACATATTGGCGTATTTTTATTTATTTTATCGAATATATATTACACACGGTAAAACAAGACATATTGGCGTACATTGTGGTAAAAATGTTCATAGATGCATGGACGAAGACCAGATCAGGTTGTTAACCCGCGAGTCTTGAACACATGTGTCTTGACCTTCAAAGTAATCGAACTGAAATAAATTGAATGTTCAGGTTCGTCATAATTCAAATATTAAAATTTTAACGTTAATGCACCTAAACATTCTCGACGTTCAAATTTCAAATTCGTCATAGTTCAAATTCAATTTAAATTCACTTGAGTCAACTCAATTTTAAATTGAATTTCAAATTTTGAACCCTTGATTAGTATGGGCTAAGCTCAGATTTCAAGTTCTAAATTTTTTAGATTAGACTCAAACCGGGACCAGATTCAAGCCCAAAGTCCAAGATCAACGGACCCAAGATCAAACTCGGACTCAATTGGACCAAAGACGTATGAGCTATTTGGTTACTCTTTAGCCATTATAATTTGAACTATTTAAAAATGTCATATTTATGAGGAGTGACGAGTGTAGTAATTGACACATTATTCAATGTGGAATAGATTACTCACGAATCCCGATGTAGCACCTTATTCAATAATTAAGTGTATATATCACTTGGCATCTCAACTTCGTGAATTAATTTCTCACTCACCGAAAATTAATTTTGAAACTTTAAAATACACTATGATATGTCATTTACTCTAAGAGTATAACGATTCTATATCATTTAATATCCCTTAAATTACATTTATAGCCCTCGATAAATTGATCAAAGACACGTGTTCTCTACACTCTCATTTTTAATTAAAAAAAGTTAATTAATTAAAATTAATCAATTTCAAATTAAAAACCTATTATTATTATTAATTACTTTTCGCATAATATAATGGTTTAGAGAATCCTTTTTTTTTTTTCTCTAAAAGATTTAGATATATACACATTAAATATAGGAATTTAAGAATTTTCACAAATTATTGAACTTAAGCCCATATCGATTGATAAACTTAATTATTAATATTCGCCAGCCTAGGTAATATACATTTCTAATTAATTATTAATACATACATGTTGCTATTTCAAGTCTCAGGCCTGGAGACAAATTAGCTTCAATTAAACAGATTTATTTTCCATCTGGTTAAGATGAGACTGAATCCAACACGTGGAAATTAATGAAAGATCCTACTGGAATTCACATGCAACAGAGGAACTCAAAACAGAATTTTGAATGACTTTATATGCAGTTGTATAACTAGCTCTCCATGTATATCAATCCAGTATTTTATTTTATGTAAAATTAATAATAGGTAATTTGTCAGATCGCCCCATTATCAAAAAAAAAAACTTATTTTATGTCATATTTATATAATTTGTTACATGCGTTACTGACCCACTAAACAATTACGGAGTACTTATTTTTCTTTACCTAAATCACTAAATTATTTATTTTTTTAGACCGATATTTACAATATCAATTTTTAGCAGATAAGTAACTAATTTAACATATGCACCTCATCAACATTTATGTGCTAAAATGTGATTTAGTTTGTATATATTGCCATATTATTGGTGTCAAAAATAGTTTTTGATCAGTAATAGTTCGGGGTGTGGTGCAATTATACACTCCCTCCTACTCTTTTAAATATTTCCTTTAAAACTTTACATTTTATTTTTTGACAAGTTATGGTCCACATTTATTAATAACTATTTTAAATAAAATATTATATTTTTTAAAATTCGTGTCATCCTTCAAATGTAAAGTTTAAAGGTTCAATTCTTACATTTCTCATCAAAAGAAAAAAAAAAGGTTTAAAGGTCCAATTTAATAGGATAAATTAGCTTAAGATAGATGGTAATTAGGTCCATGATAAATATTTAATAAAACACCCACTACTTCAAAAAAATATTTAATTGAGTGTATACTATTTGATCAAAAATATATTATTCACGATTCAATGTGAATCAATCTAGAAATTCAAACTAATTATAGGAGTAAAGAGGGTACTGAGCGAGGGAGTATTCATTAATTACTTATGATGAATATCAACGCAATGGTAAACTTACTAGTAGAAAACTTTACGAAATAAAATAAAGGATGTTGAGAAGATCAAAGATCAAAGATAAAAGATACATACATCCAGTTTAATTTATTTTAAATTTTCCTCACTATATGTAAAATAATATTGTAAAAATTCAGGTTATATATGTTTGGTTTTGCACTTCATATTATATCTTTTTTTTTCTCTTATATTCTCTCTCATGGCAATGAGACTTCATTATGTACAATCTCTTTCTTTTCTTCTTGTGATTCTTTATTTATTTATTTATTTTCTTGGAGTTGTCTTTTTATTCTCGTAAACGAAACATGTTTTCTGGAGTTTATTCTGCAAATGGAGTATGTAATAATATAATCTACGTTGGAATTACCATAATTCTAGTGTCTCTGTCCCTTAAATGACGGAAGAATAATTCTAAAATTATTCCCAAATCGAAGACAAGCAACCAAAATTCTTTTCGAATTTTAAGTCTCGTGTGCACATGTGAGTGCCATGAAATCAATGCACAATATGAATTAATAATATCAAATTTAATACCAACACTCTCTTGTGAGTATTTAATATGAGACGAATCGAATTTCATTAATTAATTATAAATAAAATTTAAAATCGAGATAATGGATAAAAATATGAGTGCATTTAAGTAACAGAATGGCAGGGTAAAGATTCTTTTAAATAAAAAGATTGACACTAGCCTGCCAATGAATCATATCCACACCAAAAATATTATATTTTGCAAGTATATTTATTCAAACATATTAAAATATTTACTTCCCAATTATTTTAAAATTGGGATTTGGCTTATCCCGTTTTTAAAAGAATTCACATTTAATATGCATTTTTTTATTCATACTTAATATTTGCATTTCTATAGATAAAAGTATGCATTCCCTCAATATACATTTTTACGTAAACCATATCAATATTTCTCAAAATATTAGACTATTAATTTTTTGCTCGGACCTTGGACTATTGCTACGCCATTTGCTATGTGTGATCAGGGGCGGACCCAGGATTGGTATTGAAGGGGGCCAATTTTATATGTTCGTTAATAAAATTGAAATATTCTATATTTATATATTTCCTTGTTAAATATTTAAAACTCTATAAATATTTCAAACTCTATAATGTGATTTTGCTACTTGTGTTGTGAACTTGTTAACACGAGAAAAAGAAACTTAACTAGTAAAAAATAAATTATAATCACTAATTCACATCATAAAATATAAGCAATTGAAATGAGACCCATCTACATTATATGGTGCAATTTTAACTTGGTTCTAACGTTTGATATTCAATTGAATAATTGATAATATTTATTAAAAATACACTCAATTGTATATAAAAAATTATCAATAAAAAAATATATATGACCTTTTAAAAAATTATTAACTTGTAAAATTAAAATATAAGAAATTAAAATATATTTTAATATTAGTATTTAGATAAGAGCTCGTTACTTAAAAAGTACTGGAGAACAGTCTAAGTAATAATCCAACTAATAATTAAGAAATAAATTTACCACTACCTAGGCCTTAGGTCCTGAGTTCGAGTCATGGGCCTTAGGTCCTGGGTTCGAGTCATGGGGAGGGGAAAAAAGGGATGGGTATTTAACTTTCATCAAAAAAAAAATTTAAGAAATAAATTTATTTATAATAAAATTAATTAATTTAATAATTTATAAAAAGTTGAGGGGGCCATGGCCACCCCCATGGTGTGCCTAGGTCCGCCCCTGTGTGTGATCAAGTATTGTAATACTCCATTAATTTGCAACCAATATATTCTTACACTCCATTATTGCTTAGACGGCAATTCACTTACTTTAAACTAGTTGGAATCTTCAACGATTTTTGAGATTATTATCTAACTTAATATCCCTAATTAGGTCTGATCACAGTAATTAATACTATATATTATCAAAAACATGCATGTACATTTTAGGATATAAAATGTTTTACTTTAATTAGATACCAAGGTTGCGTTAGGATATGAGAATTTCGAAATGTATTTCATAGTATCAAATTCATTTGGAGTTATATGGATAGTTCATCGCCCTCCCTTAATTTAATACTTTTTTTTTTAAGGAATTTTGGTGAATCTAAAATTATAATAATGTGTATCATGCAAACTAAAATATGTTTAAATACGAAATTGGAATTAGAGATACACAAGGCGGTCAAGATTAGTAGTAAATTACACGCAAATTCAGAAGATAAGACGCAATAGAGACCCAACTTTCTGCATACACAAAGATTTTAAATGAATTATTTATATTATAATTTTTGTCCTAAATTATAATTAAATTGTCTCTATTAAGTATTAAGACATTCTACTTAACACGATGTCTTCATTCTCAACTTGTAAAATAAAAAAATATACGACGGACCCACTCCCGTTTATTTATCACAAACAAACTTTGAGTCTAGACTAGACAGATGGAAAACATTGTGAAATGACAGTAACAACAATAAATTAAAAATTATTACGACTCATAAAATTCAATAAATGAGGTGACACTGGTTGATTTAGATGTTATAATTCTGAAAATTATATTTCAGATAATGTGTTAGGTAGGTTTGAATCTGAATTTCTAAATATGGAAAATTTAGTCCAGTTTTGTAAATGAACATTGTTACACTGGGCATGCAGCTCGTGATTTTTTTAATGATCCATTTTTGACATAATTCTATCCATAATATATTTATATAACTTTGTAAAATAAATTTATTCGTGAAGATTTCAAAGTCCAAGACCAACAACGGTCGGTAAGATTCAGTTTTTGTGTAGATTGGTGGCCGGGCCGGGTCGGATTCAAATTAAAAGAAAAATACTCGAAAGACCATATAAATAATATATTTAATCTTGTTTGTTGCTCCTAGTGAATAGACGGTTTAGTTATTATACAACTATATCATTGTACATCCTTGAAAATTAATTATTTAAAATTCTTATAATTAATACTTAGACCCATTAATATTTTAAAAAGATTGGAAGGACGTGTCGGTAAATAGTCAGCATTGAATAATAATATATACTCGTAATATGAAATATTCTATTAATAGTGAAGACAAATTTTAGGTGATACGGATCAATTATCATACATTTAAATTGTTTGATCGACCTAAATTATTTGTCGAATAGCCTTCTCAAAATATATGAATAGAGTAAATCAATGGATGATACATAAGTGCAATTGTTTGCATCTATATAATTGAAATTGAATTTTAATAAATTAGATTAAATGTTGCATCAAATATTAAATTAGATAAATTGAACATTGAAATTTAAGTGCTGGATAGAATTTGCCTAAATCGAGTATAATGCGTAATTTTTTTACGGAAATGGTTACCCTTAAACATTGATAGATTCTAAGCGAGATGATTGGCAAAAAAATTCAAACGAGAGGAAAATGTGGAGACCAACACAAAACTATAGGCCCAATAAGAGTTGAGGCCCTCCCCACTGTAGGCCCAATAATAGGGAGGCCTTTGAAAACTATTGGACCAATAATAGTGAAGGCCCAACCCAAACCAGAGGCCTAATTAATTTTGGAGGTGCAATAATAAAAGGGGCGCGGTTACGCACACCAACCTATTGAGGGCATCTCCAATCCAATGGACTACTCAAACTCAATTTTAATAGCAAATACTCCTCCAATGCAGTGGCAGATTTCGACTTTAAGTGAACAGTTGCAAAAAAATTTTTTGGGTTATTTTATTATTTAGGATTGAACTGTTTGTATTTTCTAAAAATATATTTATTGTTATTTTATTTATTTTAATATTATTTAATTTTAGATTTATTATTATTTTGTATTTGATAGGATTATGTAACATTAATATTATAATATTTTAAATATTAAAAATATATAAATTTGTTGTATTGTAATATTTTAGTAATTACAAAATACAATAAAAATATAAAATATTCCTACAAAAAAATTAAATTATAAAAAATTACATATACCTACTATGTTTTTAAACTATAAAGTACAATAGAAAATAAACTAAGGAAGCATAAATATTTTTAAGTATTAAATTTTGTTGTATTAATATATAATTGTGATGTATTATAGTATATGTAATTGAATTTGGTGTTTTGTTACATTGATTTTTTTTAATTCTATATTAAATATATCAGTTTTTTTAAAAAAATTTAACTTAAATGAAAATATGAAATTATAAAAAAAAATAATCCATAAAATAGAACATAAAAAAAAGGTTAAAATTGAGAATATTCTAATTAAATTGAAATTTGAGTTGAATGATTGGAGATGATTTCACTGTTTGACTCAAATTTGGTAGCAAATTGAAGATTTTAGTGGCAAGTTCAACGGTTGGAGTGGCATGAGTATGCCAATCAGACATTTATTTCATCTTAAAGGACATGTAAAATATCCTATATACCTCTTCCGTAAGATTTAAAAAAAAAATACACCCACCTATTTCATTTTGCCAAAACCATTTCCACCATCACCATAGTCTTCAAAAAAAATAAAAAAAATCTTAACAAACATAAAATTAGAAAAATATACAAATCAACATTGTCAAAAAAAAAAAAAAAGATGTTCATGATTTTTTTTCAGACAAATAAATATTGTCTGGAAAAAAAAAAAGATGTTCGGGATTTATTTTTTTGGACAAATCAACATTGTTCGAAAAAAAATGAGATATTCGAGAATTTTTTTCGGACAAATCAACAATGTTCGAAAAAAAAGAGTTGTTCGAAAATTTTATGTGAACAAAGTTAAGGTGTTCGAAAAAATTTCACGAACAAAATTAATGTGTTCGAAAAAAATTCATGAACACCTTTCATTTGTGTGAAAAAAAAAATCGGACATTACTTTTCCAAAAAAAAATATAGATCAAAAATCGAAAAAAATTTCTGAAAGGATTCCAATCCAGATTTAAGAAAAAAATCGATCTAGATTTAAGGTTTAGGGCAAAAAAAAAAAAACAATCTAGATTCCAGATTTTAATACTTTCTATTCAATCGAAATTACTTAAGGGCGGAGGGGGCGGCGAACGGACAGACGGTTGGGGCTTGGACATATGGGCGACGACGACGACTTAGGGGATGAGGAACGACGACATCGGCCGCCTTCTTTTTCAAGCAGAAGCGGCGGCGTCTTTGGCCATGCGACGGTCGCCTTCTTTTTCAAGCAGAAGCGGCGGCGTCTTTGGCCATGCGACGGGGCTGTTGCAGGTGGCAGTCAGGCGACGACGTCTGCGTGGAGGGGCGCGGCCAGGCGACGATGTGGAGGGGGCGAAAATGGAGTTGGGAGGTGGGTGTCCTGAATTTGAGAAATGAGGGAAGGAATTAGGGTTTTAATGGGGAGAAGGGTGTAAACACAAATTTCGTGAATTAAATATAAAAACGCGAAAATGCGAAACAATTTTATTTCTTTCGGATTAAACCGATAAATATTGTGGGTTACAATCTCTAATTTATCCTCTGATTCTCTCTTCTTGACTTCACTTGAACTTCTTGAGCTTTTGGAGTTGGATCCGCAGCCGAATCCTATCCGATCTTGAATTTGGGATTTTTGTAACGTTAATCCAAGGGCTTGACGCCGTATTTTGGATTAAACGTTGAATTTAGGGACTTTTAAGACGAACGTCGTTGAAGGTCGTTCTTGAACTTGAGACTTTGTAACGTTAATCCAAGGGCTTGACGCCGTATTTTGGATTAAACGTCGATTTTCGGGACTTCTTTTCTGGGACGAACGCCGTTGAAAATCCACGAAGCACCTCCTCTTTGAAGAAACGCCGAATTGAGGGGCTTAGCACCTTGATCTCCACTTGAACGTCGAATTGAGGGGCTTAGCACCTTGATCTCCACTCGAACGCTGCTTCTCGCCACTTTGAACGAAGAACGCCTTTGAAGCACCTCCAACTGCTAAAGAACACTCTAAAATCTCTGCAGAGAATTTTAGAGCCTTGAATGCTTCTGATTTCTTGATGTAAAATGAATGGAATGAGGCTCCTATTTATATGTGTAGAACTTAGGGTTTTTATGTGCCAAATTTGATGGGCTGGAGATATTTGTGCTAAGTAGTTAGGACTTGGTCAATCTTATCTACAACTTGGTGTTGGGCTGAATTGCTTGATGGTCTCAAAATACCAGATTTAGACCCGATTTGATTTATTGGACTTTAGAGGTCCGTCTTGAATTATTGGACTTCAGAAGCCCGATTTGAATGTTGGACTTTAGAGTCCCGTCTTGATTTACTGGACTTCAGAGGCCCGACTGGATTTGTTTGATTTGTTGGGCTTTAGAGGTCCTACTTGATTTGTTGGGCTTTAGAGGCCCATCTTGATTTGTTGGGCTTGGAGGTCCAAATTAACTAATTTTGCTTGTCTACAAAGGGTAATTTTGGTATTTTCATGTGGGTGTCCTCAACTTACTCTGTGTGTATTCATCCATGGATGTCCTAAATAGGTTGGTGTGTATAACCGCGCCTTAATAAAAGCCCATTAAATTCATTATGAGTAAGTTATAACTCAGCATTAATTTGCGACGGCCCAAATTGAGGTTTGAATTTGGCCCAAGATGAAGGTGATGTACAACAGTCTCATGCTCAGATTAGATAACATCCATTTTTCTTCATTTAATTATGCAAAATAAATAATGACTTATTTAAGTTTTAGTTTTCTAATTATGTATGAATTATATATATAAAAATATTATAAAATAAATTAAGGGTAAAGGCCCGTGAAAGTTTAGGAAATTAAAAATTCATTACATAAAAATCAAGTAATTCAATCAAGCATATAGCATGTGAACCTATCTAGTCAATTAATAATTAATTCGTTCTAAAAATTTATAACTATATTCACTATTTGGCTACTCTGTGTTTCAAAGTTAACATATTTTTCAACACCTCAATATATATTTTCTGTTCTTTATGATCGATGTTTTAATAATGTGTAGTTTTTTATATTCCACTACTCTACCTGGTATATGGAGTATATTTTTTCTTGTGAATTAATATGGTGAACACGAACAAAATAAGTTGTATGAAATTAAACAACATGCAATAAAAATATAATTATTTTTACATTCAATGACATCATTATTTTATATCTCAATTAAAATATAACATTGTCAAATAATAATTTATTTTATACATTAACACATGAATAATATTAGAGTCGAGATGATGTGGACGTATATTGTTAAAATAAAAACTTAAGATCATTATTTCATTAATTTATGATAAAAGATTATGTACGTAATCAACTGGAGGAGTAGTGCCAAGTTTGCCATGTCATTGATGCTTAAAAGTTTAGAAGGGTTCACCTGTCGATTATAAATAAACATATCGTAGGGTTTCTTAATTAACTATCCTTCTTTTAAAAAATGAGGTTATTAATTTCATCTAATTATATATACAAGGCAAATTATTTTTTTATATTGAACTTCCGTCCGTTTGTTTCATCCATATCTAATCATAATTTATTTTAAATATATTATGCATGAAAATAACTAGAGTAATCAAAGAATAAGCTAATAATAATATATAGAAAATTAGTCTCCTAATTAAAAAGATTAACCAACTAGCTCCATTGAAAATAAAATAACCGTTCGAGCTTTTAGAATACATTCCACTCATGTGTCATACTTAAGGGGTGTGCAAAGTATGGTTCAGACCGATCAAACCGACCGAACCAAATCAAACCATTAAATATGGTTCGGTTTTTAGTTTACGGTTCAATTTACGATTTTTAGAATTGATTTTTTTAGTATGGTTTGGTTTACAGTTTTCACTAATGAAAAACCACAAAAAATCGAACCAAATCGAACTTATTTTATATATATAAAAAAATAAATATTATATAAAAAATATATATATTATAAATTTATAGTCTCTATATTATATAATCTCTAAACTAGTAAACCAAGACATTTTTAAAGCCGGCAAACACAATTGTCCAAAGCCAGAAACCCTACTCACAGTCTCACTTAATCTTAAATCTTGAAGAAGTCGGAAGTTTGTTGTTTCTTTTTTGTTGTATTCGAATTATATTTTGGATTATTGAGATTTCGTTTTGTCTATTCTATTGAGATTGTGTTTTACATTTTTATTAATTATTGTGTATAGGGAAAAAATGAGCAAAACTATGGTTCGGTCAAAATCGCCCAAACCGCCCGAAATATTATAGTTTCAAACCGAACGATTTTTATAAATACGATTTGATTTACGGTTTTGAAAAAAAAGAACGATTTATAGTTTGGTTTACGATTTACGGGCAATTTGGTTAACCAAACCGAACCGTGCACACCCCTAGTCATACTCATATAACACAATAATTTGTCTTAAATAAAGAAGAAACGGCAACTTATACAACAATCTACTATGTAAACCCACTAAGTAAACGAGCAAATAAAATGTTCTAAAAAATTCACTCATCTAAGTGTTTGTATATTCTCGTGGGCCGAATGATTCATTTTACCCTCTAGGAAGGAGTTGTAGAGAGGTCACTAAAAAAAGCTCAATTAGCGAGGGTTTAAGTTTACGATAATTTTGACGAGAGATAACATCCCTCACTAAATGAATAACGAGGGCTTTTTTTATAAATAAAAATCCTTACTATACTAAACCTGAATTAATTAAAAAACTCAAGCCTACCTTTCAACACGTATGGGCCACATTGGTATTTATTGTCATTAGTGCAACCAGCTGGTAATAATTATACAAATTAATAATATTTGTCTTCTCGCGATCATATATAAATTACAAATAAAACTAGATTGCGCGTACTTTAATACAACTTGTATGATACAAGATCATCTACAACAATATAAGGTATTATATTCATTTTTTTCAATAAAATAATAAGTAAATAAATAAAACTGGAAAGGGGGAGATGGGGACATTTTACCCCCCAATTAAAATTTGATAACACATACTCCCTCCGTCCCAAGGAAAGCTACCCAACTTTCCTTTTTCGTCCGTCCCAATGAAAGCTCCCCATCATTTTTTTGGTAACTATTCTCTCTCACATTTAATTATATTCTTCTCTCTCTCTCAATCACATCACCTCTAATACATCTACTTATTATATTAGTATTTCTTAATCTCTGTGCCCGGAGCCCATGGGAGCTTTCCCCGGGACGGAGGGAGTACAATTTTACACTAAAGTATATTTAGTCATTTTGCCTAATCCCATCATTTTGTTTGAACATTAACACTATAGTTACTATATAATCCCAAACAATATTTCTTTATCAATGGAAAGATGATATTTTGAAAATCTCCATTTGAAGATAAAATAAATACGTTTATTCATATGTTTGGCATTATTTAAAATGGGGACGACAAAACATATGTATGTATCCATACGTTTGTCCGAAAAATTAAAAAGACAAAATTAATCAATAAAATTAAAAGAAGTGCAGCCGAAGAATCACAAAGAATCCATTTAAAACAAATGGATGAAATTGTACAGTACTAAAGTTATTAATTTTCCATCAATCACGAATTTTAGGGTAGTAGTGGATTTGTATGATGCTGCAAGTTAAGTCGCTACTTACTAATAAATTAATAATAATAATAATAAACGTCGTTTTTCTTGCTTTGGTTTCATCTACATTTTTTGTCTATTTGTTGAATTATTCTCTTACGTCCCAACTATATATTAACGATGTAATGAATATGATTTGAGCAATAATGAAGTACTATGCGACACCAACATCATATTTTAAAATATTTTTTGAAGATTGTATACGTTGTGGGATTATTTTTTTAACCCCACCCCATTTCTCTTCTAGTGATTCGAACTCATGATCATACTATTTCGATTGAAGAATTTTGTTCTCATTAATTAACACCGTAATTACCCTATACTATTTCGATTGAAGAATTTTCAACCAAACACACTTTAATAATGAATTTCTTACATACGATTTTCAAATTAGCTTAGTTGCAATTAATTTTTTCCAATTCAAGAAGATTTAGCTTCTATTATTGTACAAGCAAGTTAAAGTAGACAGCTCGACCACAAAGTTTGGAAAGTCAACCTAACAAAAATGATTTTAATTCTTCATTTTAACCAAAATAAAATGAAATTGGAATTAATCTTATAAAATTCACTAAAAAATCACACATGGCAAATAATCATGATACAATAAAATAGGAAATTAAGCACAATTTTATATATATATTCAATACAATTATAAAATGAGATAATATTATATATCCATGATAAATTAAGGGAGACATTAATTTTTCAAGAATTCATCAGTACTGAGTCACCTATAAATACGTAGCAACACAATCTTCCTCAACTTGCTTACAACCTTCAAGTTTTAATTTCTTCCTTTTGGTACCCACAAAATTGAAAGAGATTAAATAGTTTGAAATAAAAAAATGGCAAAAGAAGAGCAGCAGAGTTCCAAGACGCTGCTGCAGCAGCAAAAATGGAATCTACATGGAATGACAGCACTTGTCACTGGTGGTACCAAAGGAATAGGGTATGTATCAATTTTCTTTTTCTTCTTAATTTTATTTATTTAGAGGCATTAATTAAAATAAATTATATGTATATAGGTACGCGATTGTTGAAGAGCTTGCAGGATTTGGGGCGAGCATTTATACGTGTTCAAGGAATGAAGTTGAGCTTAGTGAAAGGCTTAAAGAATGGGAAGAGAAAG
Source organism: Galeopsis tetrahit (assembly GCA_963675135.1). NCBI lineage: Eukaryota > Viridiplantae > Streptophyta > Magnoliopsida > Lamiales > Lamiaceae > Galeopsis > Galeopsis tetrahit. The sequence continues at coordinate 90,764,150 of OY776122.1, forward strand.
GGTTTAAAGTGAAGGGTTCTGTGTGCGACTTGTGTGTAACAACTCAAAGGGAAAACCTCATCGCTAATGTCTCCCAAGCATTTCATGGAAAACTTAATATTCTGGTAATTTATTTACATTTCATTTCATACAATATATATGCATGTACACAGCCTGTTTCCAACTCTCCAGGCCCACTACTACATATTTGGCCTTGGAGAGTTTTTAGAAGAGCTCTCCAAGTGGGAGCTGTCCAAGCTAAATTTAAAGGCTCTTCAAGTGCAAAAAGGGCTCTCCAAGTGCAATTTAGCTTGGACAACTCTCACTTGAAGAGCTCTTCTAAAAGCTCTCCAAGGCCAAATATGTAGGAGTTCTTGATTCCTCATGTTTTTTCTACACAAAGGTAGGATTTATTATTATATATAACACACAGCCGTAGGTGGATTAATATGCACAAATATTAATCCAAAATTAGGATACATGAATAAAAGAAGAGAAGGTATTATCTGACAAGAAGTCTCAACTTGTTGTAGATATGTGTGAAATCAATTCATTTATACTATATTCATAGCATTTCCCTCTTAAATGAATAATTTAATATGAGTGGATCGAGTTATTTTTAGTATAATATGAACTCAAAACGTAAGTTATAATACCATGAAAGAATTTTATCTCAATGTTTGAATTTGTAAAAATGTGTAGAATCAATTCATCTATATATTATGTTGTAATTTTTATAACATTATGTACACTTGCATCTTAAACAATAATGGTAATTCTTACCGTTAATAATATTAGTTATTTTAAGCAGTAGTACTATTAGTGGTGTATATATATATATGTATAGTGAATATAATACTTTGTTATTAAATAATTAAAGATCAAAATGGGTGATCTCATTCCTACTGCAATTACATGAATACACTACACATATGTTTATATATGATTAATAGGAGTAATTGAATTGCAATCAGAGGGAAAGGATAAAAACAAAATTGATGGGTGTGGTGTGAATTTTGGAAAAAACAGACTGCGACCTTTTGACATAATACAAAGGTTAATAATAGTAGTGTATAACGTCAATTCTCAAATTATGTTTTAAGAAAATTAAGACGTGGATGACATGACATTTCTACCGGCTTTTATTGACATTTTTTTATTTAATTAATTAATCACACTACTATTTAAATTAAAACACGACAAAAACAGGCGACTTCATTGTTTTGTTTGTCGTCGCTCTACTCTACCTACAAAACTCTAGCTTCACAATCTCATCTTCATTTTATTCCTAATCCTCTATAGTATTAATTAAATAACTTGTCACATGCACCTTAAATCCTCCAAATCAAATCACACGTACATTCATCGCATGCATGCGAAAATTTTATTGTGCACATTGAGTAATATTAATAATTTATATAAGTAATACTCCGTATTAATTCATTTGAGAAATAGTATTAGTGGTGAGGTGCATATATAATAATTTCAAAGATAGTTACTAGGCTTCGATCTAAGCAAAATTAGAAGAGAGAATTATAAGATCTGAATTTAGAAAATTGGTTTCAATCATAAGACTCGATATTCTTCGATCTTCCTTGATTTAAAAATGTTAAATTTGAGATTTAATTATAATTTATATATGTATAGGTAAACAATGCTGCAATAACAATACTGAAGAGAGCTTCAGAATACAGTGGTGAAGATTACTCGCGTATAATGTCGAGCAACTTAGAGTCCCCTTATCATATAACTCAATTGGCTTATCCTCTTCTCAAAGCATCTGGTTTAGGCAGTATCGTCTTCATTTCTTCTGTGGCTGGTGGCATCTCTCTCCCTGCTATTTCTGCTTATGCCGCTTCTAAAGGTAATTCATTCTTAATTAATAATTGATGAATTAATAGTAGTGTTTAATACTATAATGCATGATTTATAATGATTTCTATCTGCAGGTGCAATAAATCAACTAACAAAGAATTTAGCATGCGAATGGGGTAAGGACAATATTCGTACCAACGCTGTCGCACCATTTGGCGTTAGAACCTCCATCATCAAAATTGTATGATTCCTACCTTTTCTCATCTAAATTCGTGTAATATTTTTGAACTCTCGATTTTTGAGCAATTTGAAAACATAATTTTACCCTACTAGAAAATTAGTTCTTAAATTGAGCAAGCGAGGTCGTGTTTTAAATACTAACGGGATAGTAAATATTTTTCCTTAAAATATAAAGTTGCTTCTAAAAAAATGGTTCAAAATATTTTTCAATCTCAAAAAAGTAGAATCACTCTACTTAATTTATTAAAGTTGGATCATTAATTTTTAGAATACAATTGTGTGTAGGAGGAGGTGGATCCATCACTTCTGGAGACATGGGCGCCACTAGTGGAACGAACACATTTGGGCCGAATAGCCGAAGCCGATGAAATTTCTCCATTGGTTGCATTTCTCTGTCTTCCCGCTGCATCCTACATCAATGGCCAGATTATTTATGTTGATGGAGGCTTTACTGCAGGATGCCTCTAAAAATCCTCATTTTATTTGTGTATCAATAATTAATGAATGCATGTCTATATCATCATTTAATTAAATTTCCCAGATATATTTTATGGTATTACTCATAATTAAAGTTTTCAATTGTTACACTAAATGATTTAATTCCTTTTCTTAATTAATTTCAATTTCTGAAATTTGTGGAATATTTTGGTGCCATTGATTAAGATTTTCAAAAATAGATATCAACTTTTTGAACGTTTGTTGATACCTAGAGAACGTTGTAAAACATAAGTAGAATTACTTTAAGCCTCATTTGCAAGGGAAGGGAGAGCACTAAATCGATTAAAGCGAACAACATCGTTATGCCATATGTACAAATTCATTACTTAATTAATATGTCTGCCAAACATAGAGCACGTCCAACATAGTTATTAGCAACTAATGGGACATTATCCAATGTTGTTTGATTTTCTCACATGTTTTAATAAAGCGGTTGATTCTTCTAATAGGAGTACAATTTACGCACTACCTATAATACTCCCATATCGGTATATTGAACATAAGCTGGAACAATAGTCTTGTTTTTAGTATTAATTTTAGAAATTAGCAAAAAAGAGAATCGTGGGCCGGTTACTTTAAACAAAAAAAAAGTGGTCAAATGTGTTGTTGAGGGAGACAAAACATACTTTTCGATGGACTAATGATGTTGAATTCCCAACACCAACAAGGAAAAACCTAAATAGAAACAGCTAAAAAGCCGGCAAAATATATATATGCTGATTAAAAGTGAAGACAAGATTTTATTACTAGTATGTATCGAGTCAAAGAATTGATTTTGACATGGAGGTTTCACACAGAAAACTCACGTTTGAGACCGACCTAGAAATATTGTGAGAATATGTCATTGTCTTCTGGCATCCTATGCTTTTGTACATCGTTCAAACTCTTCCGCACTCTGATTATTCTTATTTGTCAAAATCATGTGAATTAACAAATTAAATATTGTTCAAACTCTTCCGCACTAGTAATTTTCTAGTATTAACTATGAAGTAGATGAATGAGAAACACACTATACTGTCTTAAGAATTAAGATTAACCCAACGGTTTGTATTTATGTGGAAAAAAGGAATCAAACTGACTAAAACAACACATCATAAATAATTACGTACACTTGTCCGCCCATTACAACAGCAAACATCCGTCACAAAACTTACAACTAGTTAAGTAATAGTACTAGTTACAAAAAAAAGTTAAGTAATAGTACTAACTCAAACCAAATATAATATACTGTATAATGTACAATCACAATCACAACAAACAAGCGAAAATCTAGGTTGAAATAGGCGTCCGGCTTTGTTGTAGCAGTTGCATCAGCGGCCAAAATATATCCAGGCGATGGAAGCTTCCAGAGGTCTGAGGAGGAGGAAATTGATGATAAGTATTATTTCAAAAGGTCCTTACACTATTTTATTATTTTAAAGAGCCCTTGAAGTATTATTTTTTGTTTCACAAGACCTTTATGGACCTTTCAACGAGTGCAACTCAGACATGTACGGGTGTGAGTGAGTGGTCATGTTTTTAAGGACCTTTCAAAAGAAACATAAATAGTTTTAAGAAACTTTTGAAACGTTATGCCTAAGTATATCATTTGAATTGCGAAATGCATCCAAGTAGTTTACTGGCTTATGGACCTTTCACCATAAACGTAGATAGTTCAATAATCTTTAGATGCATTATTCCTTTTATCTTCAAAGTGCTAATTATTTACAAGTATATCCTAACTATAAATAAAATGAAAAATCCTAAGAGTTTGATTTGTGCTGCTTAGAGACTACATCTTTTATGAATATAGCTTGAACTGATAAGACTTCTCGTCATTATATAGTTCATCAGCAATTGCATATTCGATTCAAGATATGATTTATATTTTGTAAGAAAGCAGTACCTCGACAATGAATCGGGCCCATGAATCATCAGCAGAATCCTCCATCACGCCCTTGATGATAGTTAGTCGCAAACGATGAATCACATCAGCAATCTCCAGAAAGCGATCATGGTCAGTACAGAGCATCTGGTTAAATGCAAGTCATCAAGTTGCTGACAAGTCTCCACAGTCTAGAATAACAAGAAGATGGCCAAGTAAGTACTATAAGATAGACATACATACCTCTATAAGCATGTGCCCAGGGTGGTCGAGATCTTTGACAATGATGGGGCACAATTGTTGCTCGCTTCCTAATTCAACGGCCCAGCTTGTACCGTTCTTATTGCTGCTATTGACTTCAGCTCTTTTTGTAGTCTTTTTATCAGCTTCCTGAGAAAGAAGTTTAGATTATATAATGAAACACGTAAAATTTTCTAAATATACAGTCAGCAAAGTGCTGAGTAGCAGGTGTATGCATTGGGGTTGGCTCTTGCTCTATCTGACATTACCTGATTGGAACTATTACTTTCCGAGTTATACATGTATCACAAATAACATTTGATTGGCTGTATATTGGCATATCTGAATAAGAGGATGGCATTGTCTCGTAATACACTATACAGTCTATACTTGAGTTTTCCACTGCTTGTTACAGGTTATAAAATACGATGAGTCTATTTAGGCTGCCATCTATTAATGAGAATGCCGATTAGAATTGCAAGAGAAGCTCCAAGCTTTCAGCGTTTGATTTCACTTCTACAAAATAACAAAACTGAATAAAATGACCTGCCAATTATGGACCAGAGAGATTTTCTTTCACATGAATAAACGCCTCTGTTAAGCATGCCTTAATAATTCATTAACTGTTGTCTCATATTCTCCCACCCCCAACCCTATGGCCTAGTTTGGTTTGCTTGATTAGGTTGGATTAGACTTGATTGACTTTTTATTCCCAACCAATCAAACGTTTAGTTTGATTGATTATGGCCCGGGATTAATGCAAGGCCCGACAATTTTATACTATTTTTCATGCATATGTGGGATTATTAATCATAGGGGAAGAGTGAGTTAATTTATCCCACATTATCCCATCCATCAATCCAAACTAGCCCTATGTGTACAATAAACAGAGAAGGTCATACTTTCATCAGATAACCATGAGACTTTTATAAAATAAAAAAGGACAGTAGAGGTCATTGAGGGCAACTGCAACATATAGGTTTTTACGACATTCTTACCTCTTGGAGAATAGGGTGCCTCAACTTATCAGCCTGATTCGTGACACTTCTTAAAAAGAGCATGTGCTTTATGGTCTTATCAAGAAGTCCATCAATGCTACACTGCATTCAAAATAGGAAAGACATTATTAATTACTTGAAAACATGGAAGAAATAGCGAGTATATATTGCTACTGCAAATAGCATTTACCTTATCACTATTTGGGACCAGCTCCCTTAGCTCCTTGATTCGGTCTTGAATCAACTGTCTATCTCGTGGTCTAGGCTTTTTATTGTCCCCAGTGTGGACCCTTTTCTTGTTCATAGTTGATAATCTTGATAGTCTTCCTCGGTTCAGGGAATCGTCTTTTTTTCTATGTCTCTGCTTATCAGACAATGCATGAATCTTGCTTTCAACCGAAGGTACTGAAGCAGAAATTTTAGATTCAGTATCCATTCCTAGACCACGAGTTTTGGAGAAAGCAAATGATTTCCCCGAGGAAATATTGACAGACGTAACATTGGACTTTTCAGATGAATTATCGTCAATAGGAAATCCAATAGGAACATCCCTAGTATAAAAGGGCTCTCTATCACAAATAGAGTGGCTAAGAACATCTTGATGTGGGACAAATCTGCCAAAGGCATTGGTGTGTTGCAGTTCATAGTCCTCGGGGAAGCTGAAAAGGTTCCTTTGATTCTCAATGGCACTATCAAAGTCATTGCCTACGCAAGCTGATTTAGTTACACCTTCCTCAAAGTGAAAATCTGTTAATTCATTCATGAAATCACCATATATCCTATCATCAAACTCGCTGCAATTGGAGGAGACTCTTAATTTTTCTTCATGATAATATTTCAAAATGCCGGCCCCATAATCTACAGATGATAATTGACATGGTTCCACTACATGAATCGAATCCATTGGTTGCCAGCTGAATTCACTTTCGACAACATTTTGAGGAGTATCTGTGGTAGGACTCACTGATGTGTTGCATACATCTTGGAACGTGAACACTGGCACCATCTGATTAGCATTGAAGTTGCAATCTTTTACCTGAACATGAATGGAACTTTGATCGCCAATTACTTGTTCTGTGGTACCAGTTGATGTTTCCTCCAAATTATTCATGAAATTAGACACTAGGGATAACTGCTCAATCACATATCTCCTGTCACATCCATCAATTACTTTACAAGCATCGAATTTATTTTTGACATCAGCAACAAATGCTGCATCTTCAGACACCTGACATCATTCACTAAAAAATTTAATATTTTGGACTTTGGAGGTGAACATACTGAACCTAAAAAATGTAATATATATATATATATAGTTTTGATATGATGGCCAACGGTGGGTTTCTTATATGGAGCCCAACATCAGCATAAACTGCGCGTACCATGCCATGGTGTACAGGTGTTTTACGCTGGTGTTGGGCTCCAATAGAAACAAATCATCGGGCTCCATATCATTACTATATATATATATATATATTTTATAAATATTCTGAAAATAGAATACAAACCATTTCCATTGATCCAAGCTGTAGAACCCCGTCTGGAAGTACAGGCAAAAGCAAGATTGTCTGCATGAGCATTGCATAAACTTCATTACATGTTAATTGAGTGCTTCTATTGAAGTGGTAAAAACATAAAATGCAATATCATACACAAAACAGAAAAATATATGAAACATTATCATCTAATACAACCATTCGCTAACCTTTATGCCAGCTGCAAATTGTAGCAGCCATTCATCTGGATACTGTTACAACAAGAAACCAATAAATGTTTGTTTCATACTTGTAAGCAAATCGAAAGCTTAACCAGACTCATTTTAATCCATGACAGACCTCAGAAACTAAGATAGAACTCAGAAAATCAGATGCTATGCTGTCCGATTGAATCCAGCGAACATTCCCTGTCACAGCTGCTTCACCAATAACCCTGTATTAATACAGAACCAGAGGAAAGGTTATGAAACATCATAAGACTTCTTTTCTAGTCTATAAGTCAGAAATACATAGCTAGAAATCATATTTAACTATTTGACCGGTTTTTCATTATACATGTACATGCATATCCCCATCCTGTTGCTTTTCAACAAAGGTAATTCAGTAAAATAATTAACATTATTACTTGGTAATCTAGTCAATCCATTCGTTTGGTTCGATTACAATTCATTTCATAGTGCAGCTTACTCAACATATTGTGATGGAATAATTAAAAAGTATCAGATCTGGTTTACGATGACTTCCAATTAAGATAATTAACCCAAAATTTCTAGCCACAACAAAGAAAAAACGAGCAATGATCTGTGCCGCATCGAAGAAAGATCAATTAAGTAAACATATCAAAATTTGTAATAAAAACACATCCCTCTTCCATAAAAATTTAAAATCCATACAATACAAAAGATGAATAATATTACCCCTTGCCCACTACATGAGAAGCATTTGACATTTCAGCTACGGCAAGCCCGATGAGATAGTGATTAGGAGTCCCATTACACAGATTTGATATAAGATTGGAGGACACTATATTATTTGAGTTATCAAAGCAAAAATCTTCTAGTGGACTCCCTGTGACATCTCTCTGCTTCAGAATGTCACAAAAGCTATCTTCCCATGCCAAAACCCTGAAAAGTAAGCTCAAATGTCTTTTAAAATACATAAAAGGTTTCACAAATGTATAACAGAAGCAGTAATGGACATGTGTTTTCATCAATTATATGAAGTGGTGGGGAGTAGGATACGCAACAAACCAACAAGGGTATATATTAGATAGTTTAACATAAAATTGAGAAGAATTCCTGCTGTGTGGCTATAGAACTATATTTACTCAACAAAGGTTGAACCTAATCTGAGAAAGGAAAGAAATAAAATGCAGGTTCAGAGTCGACTTACGTTTCTTCTTGATGCTTAAGCTTCCAGAATACTGCATAATTCCAAGGAGAATTGCAGCAAAGAGTTTGGAGAAAGGGTGGCAAGAAGCTCATCCCCATGGATTAATATCTTAATCGACAAAACTAAATATCCGTTACAACAAAAGAAAAGTACACTCAACCAGTTGGACTGAATAATCACTAACTTCCCCGATATGATCCTCGTCCTGCTTGTACAATCCGTAGGCCCGCTCTTCGTTTCATTGGTGGCTCCATTGGTTTCAATAAATCCAACATATTATATTTTTCTAAAATCTTTACGGGGATTTCTGCTGCTGGCATAAAGATCACTGAAGGAAAAAATCAATGGGAAGACAGAATACAGACTTTCTGGCCAGATATCTCCATGATAGCGTAATTAATTGATTTAAGATAAAATGAAGTGAGCATTAAAAGCAGGAAAGAGGCTCCGAACACTATCCAGGGGGGAATAACTGAGAATTGCCTTTGTCTAAGAAGCACCAAAGCTGCTTCTGTGTGAGGTAAATAACAAGCCACAAAACTGTTACGGGTATCAAACTGCAAAGAAAATATGTGCAATTAGCGGAAATATAGGATGAAACAAGAGATATTGGCAAGAAATTAGAAATGTTCTCAATTGAACCATCCACTCGGATCACACACAGCTACTGTTAACTATAGTTACTTAGCTCGCCAGGAAACTGTGTTATATTCAAATTGCATGAAAGCTTAAGAAAAACATAACTACCAAGATAAATAGTTTTGTCTCTTTAAATGATTTAAGTTTTTTTTTTTGAAAGTAAATGATTTAAGTTTGTACTTAAATTTTCGCATCTTTTTCACACCCTTGATCCGAATATGGTATAAGAAAACTAAAGCAAAATCTCTAATCATAGAGTCTTTAAATCTATTTTTTGACAGCAAAAAGCTGAAAAAGTTAACTCAGGATGCCTAGAGAACGAGAGACTTCAGGATTGTCACCAAATAAGCAGAATTTCATGATATAATACAGTTAGCAGCTTTAACTCACAACCACGAGATGCTACAAGCACTAGATTTGTAGTTTTTTTTTATTTATTATTATTATTTGGCTCCAAATTGTAATTTAGAATATCAAAGTTCTTCATAACCCAAAAATAAAATCCTTAAACTCACAACCTGTTTCTAAGAAACTTCACGATTTCTTCTTCCCTACCGATCCTATCTTAACTCAAACTGATGAACATATAAAAACCAGAGAATAAAAGAAGAAGAGCGTTACAGTCAATTTAAGGGCAATTAAGGAGAAACGTACATCGAAATGAGCTTCAAATGACAGAATCGTGGTAAAGTTTGAACTCGTTAACCTCCATTTCAGACGATTCACCTGAGATTTCCGTTTGATAGAACTGGCTTTTCGGTCTTGAATTTGGGGCGATACTGAAAATCTAGTGAAATTTGGCTTTTGCTTTTTGGTGGGAACTGGGAAAACTTTTGAGAGCGTTTGTTTAATTATACAATGCGTAATACTAGTCCATAAAATAAAGAAAGAAAGATATATAAACATAAAAATATTGATAAAGTCTACTCTACTGTAAAAAATATTGGGCTGGTGCTGGCCCACTTGTGAGTGGGCTGCTAGTGATTGGATGAGGCCCTTTTCTTCTCGTTATTGTCGTTTTCCGGATTTGAAATCTGTCCAAAGTTGGATTTAATGATTCCTCGGAGGAGGTGGGATCTCGGGCCCACTCTCTTCATCTCCGTTGAAATGAGTTTAATTATTACTCTTTTAAAAAAATATAGAAAAAAGCTAAATGTGCTTGGTCGACTAGCTATTTATCTTATTATTTGATAAATAAATTCATGTTAAAAGAAAAGATCTAGATGATAGGAAAGAGAAAAAATTGTAGAAATAGAATATCTAAAATAGTAAAAATAGTCATTTTCTAAAGGACATAGAGAGTATAATTTGTCATGCTGTTACTTTTTTCTAAATCTCGAATATTTAGTTCAAGGATAGACTAATTTCAAATGATTAATTTTAACGTTCACTTGTGAGGATTTCATTTAAGGTGGAAACTTTGTTCTCTGTATAGACTAGTCCAATAAAAATTGTTTGCTATTTAAAAGGGTTCAAAATCTAGAGAGAGATACACTCCTAAATTTCAATCGTAAATTTCAAATCTACATCACTACACAACTCGTTAGAGTTTGTTAGGTAGGTTACTAACGCACCAATATTGAAAATTAATTGGCATGCATCTATATAACCGAGTGAAATACACATTATTAATATGCAATATTTACCTCTCATTTACACATATTAGTTCATAATTGTTTATTAGGTCGATTGAGTTTTTTTTTTTTTTTTTAATTCAAGAAAAAATAATTGAGTTCAACTCGATTCGATATCTTATATAATATTAATTAAATAATTTTTTGTTTATAATTAAAATACGTTCACTAAAAGTGTGTTCACTTTTTTTTTACACATGTTTTAAGAATAATTCATACTTAGTATTTAATTACTCGTATAAAGTAGATATGTGGGATAACAAGTAAAAAGTATTGTTGATAGATCATCAACTTTGTTAATAAAGTATAAAAGATACTTACTAGTACAAGTTTACTACTACTTAAATAGAATGAGTATATTGTTTGTTGACAAAAAAAAAATAGGAATGAACATACTTTTGAACCTGGTATATACCCGGTGAACAGAGAGAGTACTATGTATATATAATTAGCATATAAGGAGGGAAATTGTAAAATTCTGTGAGCACGGTTAGACTTGAGAACGTAACGATGATACTATTGTTGAGCTCGATAATTACTCGAGCACAAGCTCAACCCAAAAAAATTCGAGTTGATTTTAAAATTTTCTTGAATTGAACATGAGAAGTTTGTGAGCCACCTTTCGAGTTGGTTTTAAAATTTTCTTGAGTCGAACACCAGAAGTTTGTGAGCCAATTCAAGGCACTTCAACTAGTGTAGTAATAATAAATTAATAATAATAAAACTTAAATTATAGTAATAATTGAATTGTGTATCTATTGTTCATATCGGCTAATGTTGATTATCCTAAAAAATTGAGAACATTGCACCTAATCGCCCTAATACTAAGCTGCATTCATATTTCCTTCCCACTCAGTCTAATTTCACAAAAAAAAAAAAAAAAAAACTCAATAAATTGATGGTAAAATAAGTACGAATTTTAATAACAAGTTTCACACACACACATATATATTGTCATTTGTATGCATATTTATAATAAATATGTAATATATTGATATGTATCTTTGTGTAGCACAAAAGTAATTAAACAAAACAAAAAAGAGTTGAAAATAGAATCATGTTTATGCCTCACATTGTCTTAATCAACGAAGCAACTTGAAAGAGTAGATAGCTACTTAACCAATGAACGATATCCGCCCACTTATGATCATTGGTTCTTCTCAACAAATGTCATTTTAGTTGTCCTAATCATGATTTTATTGCAATATAATATTATAAAAACGTCTTATACATAATTACCGAACCACCAAAGCATATAAATTATAAACGATACACTGCATATACTTATTTTAGCTAAGTCAACTAATTCCTGTAATTTAAATTTTGCGTTGACTGGTGGTATACCAATATTATACTACTAGTATTTTATATTCATTTTACAATTCGTATAATTCACTACGATCTATTTGAAAGAAAACGCCCCTGGCTGTAACATGCTGTGATGAGTTTTATTCATATAGTAGTATTTATTAGAATATTTATGCATAAAGTAGTCGCGCGCATATCATTTAATTAGTTGACTAGGTTGTATATATTTTAAAATGACAATACAATATGACATTATTTGAATTTATGTTGATGAAGAATTCGACTCATTCTATCCCCTCAGGACCGGTCCTAGGAATATCTGGGCCTGAATCGAACTTTAAAAAAAAGGCTCTGTCCCTTCATATTTTTTATTTTATACGAATTAATGAAACATAATTTAAAGCAATTTTTGTAGGACTAACAATATATAAATTTTAAAGAACTAAACATATAATTTTTTAAACCAATTTTAGAATTTCTAATTTTTAATTAATAGATTTTTTAAGATTTTAAGTTATTTAATTTTAAGAGATTTTTCAGATTTTTAATGTAATTATTATAATTTTTTTGAAAATTTAATGAGATTTTTAGAATTTTTTATCTAGACAATTTTAGATTTTTGGAATTTTAAATTTTTATTTTTTTATTTTTTATGCGAGTAATTTTTAATTTTATTGAGATATTTAGAAATTTTTAATATTGTTTTTTTATTTTCAAATTTAAATGATGTAAAATGGACAAAAAAGGATATAAATTGAGCGCTATAAGACGTAAATTGAAAAAGTGAAAACTTGGAAGATATAAACTGAATTAGACATTTGTTGAGACTTTTTTCTCCTAGTTTTTCCTTCCCTTCTCCTTCACTAATTTTTTTTACTTTTTTTTTTTTGCACTTCTCCTTATACGTTTTATATAGTTATATTAATATTTTATATTATAATATATGTATATATATAAAAGATATCTTAAAAAAATGGGCCCCTAAAATATGAAAATATTTATGGACCTGAACCGATCGCCTCGTTGGCCTTACATTAGGACCGGACTGTACCTCCTTAATTGTCCCAAATAAATTTCACAATTTATTTATAATTATTGACTCTACTATTTCAACGTAAAACTATACTAAGTCTCAGATCTTTGAGAGCATAAAACTAAAAAAATAGAGTAATATGTGAACTTATTTACTGTACACCACTGAAAAAATAATAAATTTCTCATCCTCCCTCTCTCTTTTTATGTGTCATATTTTCATTAATTTGGTTTTAAAATCCTCTAGCTAATATATACCTAACGCAAAAGAATAATGCACATTAGAAATAGTGCTTTGATTTATTTATATATCAACAAAGTTGATGATCAAACAAGATTCTTTAGGTTACATTCGGTAGTCTCATCTCATGGACACGTTCTATTTCAATTCTATAATATATTCTTATATATAAAGTATGTAAATTAATAAATTCAAACGAAACTTGTGTAATACTTGAAATAGCAACTTGATGCATCCTCGCTCTCTCTAATCCAAACATTTTAGTAGTTTATATATTATTCGAAACCTAAATTGTATTCATAAATTACAAGCATACATTAATTAATACAGTACTATTTAATATTTCTAGTTGTAGACATTCTATGCAATGAAGTATGGTGGGGCAGACTAGTTGACAAGTTTTGTATGATGGACTCACAACTTATCGGTTTATTTTGATTCGGATTATCGATCAGTTTGAAATGATCATACAATCTCTAGCTACCACAAAATTTATAATTAAAATATTCGAGTTTTGAAAATACAAAAGTCAAATTTAAAATGGTATTAATATTTGAATAAAATAAAAAGGAAAGAAAATAGAAAAAAGTTGTGAAATTTGACCAATTGAACTTTGGCATTAGGCGATCGAACTCATTAATCCAATCAAATCATGAAATAAAGAATAAAGTTAAAAAGGTTGGCGTTCCTTTCTCACTGTCCTCCTCCACTATTTTTAATTCAAGGAATTAATGTTGACTCTTGTGATTATAAATAACTAAATAATTATGGCAAAAATCATTTTGAGAAGCATGTCATCATATTCGTTACCTGGCACTCGCTCAAAACTTTGCCGGTCGGCCTTTAAATAAAATCTACCTCTCGTTCAATTCTATTTTTGAATCCACAAAAAATATATTTATTCTATTTAAAATATTAATTTTTAAGTATATTTTTTTACTTTATTAATAAGTTTGTTTACTCGTATTCCACATATCTTTTTTATAATTAAAATATAATTTTTTTAAAAATATATATAAAAAGAAGTGAGTAAAATTTTAGTAGACATGGAAAGTATGTGTTAATTACCAGATTACTATTTAAATTTCCATCGATGGAATTTTGATGTAACTGAATAAAGAATTAAGTAGAGTGTTAAATTCAAATGGTTAAAGTACCACTACTTAGACTTAAGCACCTGGATTCGAGTTATAGTGAGAAAAAAAGGAAGGGTATATAATGTAATTAAAAAAAATCGATCTGAATTGATGAAATAAAACAAAGCATTGGAATAAGTATTTGATGTATTGAGACCACTAGCTCTCCTGAAACTAAATGAAAAGCTTAGGTAGAATATCTATAATAAAAAAAGGTTGAAAGTTTAATGACGTACGAAGTGAGTATAATTTCTTAAATATGGACAAATCAAAACAAAATTAATCAATTAACAAAAAAATTGAAAGGAGGAAGATGAAACAATTGTTAAAAAAAATGTATATCCCATAATCGGATTAATTCCACCGATATATAGCAAAGACACACTCAGTACATAAATCAATGATTTTTTATTTTTGTAGAATTAAGAAAATATGTATTTTAACAAGTATGTATTAAGGATAATATCTTGTAAATTAGCATTAAGGGTAAATCGTAACGTTAAATCACCATTAGTGTAAATCGTAACGTTAAATCACCATTAGTGTAAATTGTAACGTTAGCTAATCAGATGCGATCACACCCCTCTCAATGTAATATAAATAGGTATGCCGAAAAACATCTTTTCCATTCATCTTTCTCTATATGGTATAAGAGCAATTTTTTGGCTAACGCCATCTCTTACGATCCTTTTCATTTTCCTTTTGGTAATTTGGCCCAATCCTCAGATATTTTTCTCCAGATTTCGTAACACCTTCTTGTTTCTACGTAATCTCCAGAATCGACCCGGCCTAAATCTCAAAACCCTAACCTGCCTCACGCAGCACACACCAGCGCCGCCGCATCACGCCATCGCGCTGCATCATCCACTACCTTTTTTTTCCTTCCGCTGATCGCTCCCATGGCCATCACCAGCACCAACTCCACGACGACCGCATACTTTCCACATGCTGCTCGCGCTACATCGTCCATAGGCCCCCCACATTCCTCGCCTCATATTGCTCGCGCGATGCCATTGCCCAACGCCCCTACCCCTCGGCAGCCACGCTCGTCATCATCAGGTGCTCGTCCTTACCTCGGCAAATGCCAACTCTGCAGCATTACTGGCCACTCTGCTCGCCGCTGCCTCGACTACAACCCCTCGGCAGCCCAGCCTGCTGCTCGCCCGACTTATGCACACCCATCAGCATACACATCCACCTCCTCGCCTCCTGCTCCAGAATGGATTTTAGATTCTGGGGCGTCACACCACATCACTACAAATCTTGCCAACCTTTCCCATCACTCTCCGTATGATGGTACCGATGGAGTCATTGTCGGTGATGGCAAAAGCCTTGCCATCTCTCGTATTGACACTCTTACATTCCCTCACATCTCCTGCTTACTTTTTCCGAACACCTTACTTGTACCACATATGTCTCGAAATTTAATTTCTGTATCTCAACTATGTGCTGCGAATAATGTGGTGATTGCTTTCTCTGAATGTGACTTTCCAGGTGAATGGACTCTATATTTGGCCAAACACTCCACCCGTCTATCCTGCTGCCTTTTCTGCTGCTCGCCCTTCCCTACCCATCTGGCATGCTCGATTAGGTCATCCCTCCTCTAAAATTTTGAATTCTGTCGTGTCCAGCCATAGTTTACACCTTAATAAATGTTCAAACTTCTCCTGTGATTCTTGTAAATGCATAAAGAGCCACAAACTACCCTTCAACGACACTACTTTATCTTCGTCTATGCCCTTAGAATTAATTTTCTCTGATGTTTGGACGTCTCCTGTTCTGTCTAAAGATGGTTACAAATATTATGTTATCTTTGTTGATCATTTCTCCAAATATGTGTGGCTATATCCGTTAAAACGCAAATCTGATGTCCTACCCACTTTCATAGCCTACAAAGCCCTAGTCGAAAACTACCTAAAAACCAAAATCACCACCCTCTACACTGACAACGGTGGAGAATTCATTGCTCTCCGCCCCTTTCTATCTTCCAATGGCATTACCCACCTCACCACCCCTCCCCACACTCCTGAGCACAATGGTGCTTCTGAACGTCGTCATCGACATATCGTTGACACCGGCCTTGCTCTCCTTCACCATTCCTCCACACCCCTCTCATATTGGCCCTTTGCCCTTGCTGCTGCCACCTACGTGATTAATCGTTTACCTAAAGTTGGTCTCTCTCTAAAATCCTCATTTGAAACCCTATTCCACTGTCGCCCCAACATCCTCAAACTCCGGGTATTTGGATGTTTGTGTTATCCCTGGCTTCGTCCCTACACCTCTCACAAACTTGCCCCTCGCTCCCACCCCTGTGTATTCATCGGATACTCTCAAACCCAAAGTGCATACCTTTGCCTAGACCTGTCTTCCAACCGCCTTTACACATCTCGTCATGTCGAGTTTGTGGAAGACCAATTTCCTTTCCACCCAAAACCCCTCCTCCCTCCACCTCCGACTGCCTCGAACCCACCGAACACCGATTCGGTCCCCATGCCTCCCCCTGTTACAGTGATCCCTCCCCTTGCCGAGCTCCCTCCAACTCCGACTACCACAAACCCGCCGAACACTGATTCGGTCCCCACGCCTCCCCTTGTTACCGAGATCCCTCCACTTGTCGAGCACTCTTCGGCTCCTGCTACTTCTATGTCTCCTCGTCGTGTCCCTTCACCAGATCCGGCTGCCTCACGCCATCATATGGTCACTCGGGCACGTAACAACATATCCAAGCCTAATCCGAGGTATGGTCTTACTTCCTCCGTCCTTTCAGACATTGAGCCCCGTACTGTTTCTCAGGCCCTACAGGACAGTCGCTGGCGAGAGGCTATGTCTGCTGAATTTTCGGCCCTTCTCAAGAACGGCACTTGGGATCTCGTACCCTCCACTACCTCTCAGAATATTGTTGGGTGCAAATGGGTGTTCAGAATTAAACGGCAACCTGATGGCTCTGTCGATAAATTTAAGGCTCGACTGGTTGCTAAGGGATTTCATCAACGGCCCGGTATTGATTATTTTTAGACATTCAGTCCGGTTGTCAAACCCACCACGGTTCGCATTATTCTATCTATTGCTGTTAAGAAGGATTGGCCACTTCGGCAGTTCGATGTCAACAATGCCTTTCTTCATGGTTCCCTATCTGAAGAAGTCTACATGTCTCAACCACCAGGTTTCTCTAATGCAAATTTTCCGTCTTATGTATGCAAGCTTCGGAAATCCATCTACGGTCTCAAACAGGCACCACGGACCTGGTACACTGCCCTTCGTGACTTCTTATCCTCCTTGGGTTTTTTGCATACGAAGTCTGACGAGTCTCTGTTTATCTACTGCCGTGACGATACTATTGCCTATTTTCTGGTCTACGTGGATGATCTTATTCTCACTGGGAACAACGTCTCCTTTCTAGACATGATTGTTACTGCTTTAGCTTCCAAGTTCTCGATCAAGGATCTAGGTTCACTGTCCTACTTTCTTGGGGTGGAGGTTCTTCGCTCGTCCGAGTCCTGCACTCTGGTTCAACGGAAATACATCACAGACCTTCTTGGCAAGTACAACATGCTTGACTCCAAGCCTGTGCAAACTCCACTTGCCCCTGGTGCCTCGTTCACTCTTCTTGATGCCTCTGGCCCCTCGGATCCCACTATCTATCGCCAGGTTCTGGGCAGCCTTCAATATCTCTTGTTCACAAGACCTGACATTGCCTTCGCTGTCAACAAGCTCTCACAATTCATGCATGCCCCCTCTGAAACCCACTGGGGGGCTGTCAAACGTCTGCTGCGTTACCTCAATGGCACTCGGACTCTAGGTATTACTCTTCGACGTAGCTCGCCACTCTCCTTTCATTGTTTCACAGATGCCGACTGGGTTGGTGACTGTGATGACCGGACGTCCACTGGTGCCTATGTTGTGTTTCTTGGATCCAACCCAATATCCTGGTCCTCCAAGAAACAACGCTCTGTTGCTCGTTCCTCCACAGAAGCTGAGTATCGTGCCATTGCTTCTGTTGCTGCTGAAGTTCAATGGGTCAAATCTCTCCTCTCTGAACTTCACATTACGATCCCAACCATTCCATCCATCTACTGCGATAATATTGGTGCTACCTACTTGTGCTCGAACCCTGTGTTTCACTCCCGTATGAAGCACATCTCCATTGACTATCACTTTGTTCGGGACTTGGTTCAAAAGTCTCTTCTTCGGGTTGCTCACGTCTCCTCTGCTGATCAACTAGCTGACGCTCTCACCAAGCCCCTCTCACGCCCCCGCCTTCGTCTTCTCATGTCCAAGATTGGTGTCACTGACAGTGCTCCATCTTGAGGGGGTATATTAAGGATAATATCTTGTAAATTAGCATTAAGTGTAAATCGTAACGTTAAATCACCATTAGTGTAAATTGTAACGTTAGCTAATCAGATGCGATCACACCCCTCTCAATGTAATATAAATAGGTATGCCGAAAAACATTTTTTCCATTCATCTTTCTCTATAGTATGATCTTACTTGAATAGTCTTCTTATCACATTCATATATGATTTTAGCTTCTCATAAAAAAGAAAATGAAAAAAGTAAAATATCTTTATATATTGCCAAAATTTTAAATTAAAAGTAAGTTTCACTATGTGAAAAAAGGTAAACAAATGAAAGAGAGTTAATTAACAAATGAGTCTCATTTTCTAAAGTAAAAGAATTGTAATGTTGGTAGAAAGTGAGTAAAAAAAAAAGAAGGTAAAAGCATTGTTTAATTGTGTATAAGCATATAATGTTAAAATATCAATTTATTTATGAAACGAGGGGTAAATAAGATTCTTTTTTAGATGTAATCTAGTAAACCGAATACCAAAATAAATCGACGAAATATTGTAGCGAGAGATGATACAATAAATTAATGAAGAGATGAAAATAGATAGATAATAATACTACGTATGAATATATATAGAGATTCCTAGAGAGGTGCATAAATTTACTCTTTCATATTTTGAGGAAGAGAATGATCGCTAATTTGATTTCTTTTACTCATCTTACAAGAATATTTTATACATATATATGTGTAAATTTTGAATATTGATGAAATGAAATGATGAAAATGGATGAATAGTTGCATCCAATATGCAAATTGCACTAGCTAGTTTATCTTGCCTTTATGGGTATCTATCATGTTATTGGGGGAACTGATGAACGGATGATGAATTTGTGTATGGTGTATGCAGGAATGTAGGACCAATTTATTTTTGAGTTTGTTTGGTAATTAGTGAAAAAGGCAGAAAGAGTGTAATCCAAGCAGACTATCAAAAGTGCACCCCAACATTATCATTACATCAACCATTCTTGGATGGATCCAATGAACAGACTACAACACACGGACTTTAATTAATATTCTGCGTTTTTTTCTCTAAACTAAAAATATAACACAACAAGATTGATGGACAAAGACACTTTTTTTTGTGTTATTTCTTGATTAAATTGCTTTAATAAATTTAAACTTTGTGTTATTTTTTGTGTTACATAAAGGGTATCTTTTACTTTCGTTTTTTTTTTTTAATTCAAATGTTCAAACTTTGTCCCCCCGTGAGGAAGATCATGTTTTTGTTTCTAATTTCAGGTAAGTCCAATTTAATTATAAATTATGAAAAAAACATAGGTATGAAATGATCAAATATATGAAACGAGTTCTCATCACATATATAATATATGATCGGTAGATCGACTTATAACTCTATATACATGGACAATGTTATAAAGTCAAGTGATATATATATAATCAGGTATATAAAGTAGAATTTGTCTCATACATGAAAAGATGTTTAGTCTTGATTTTACACATGTATATTTATTTTTATTTTAATGTTCTAATTACGATATATCATTCACATTGATACTTAAGACTGGATTTCACACATGTATATGTATTAATTACGATCATTCATAAATTACTTTTTTCCATTTCGTTTCCAATTTTATTAGTCTAACGTAATGTGCATGATAATCTTGTACGAGTATATCGTTGTACACGACATTTATAAATTTTAGTACTGTAAAAATGATTGAAAAAAGAATTCATCTGATCAGTTAAAATGAAAATGTTGTGACGACATTTATAAATTTTAGTACTATAAATTTTTTTTTGAAAGACTAATTAAGTGGTAATAATTGTCAATGAGATTGTTTAGCCTTTTGTAGTCTTTAACATTATCGCTTTCTTTTCACAACTTCAATATCATAATTCATTCAAAATTTTAGCTCACCTAAATTTTTTAATAGGTGGAGAGGTTTGAAATTAATTATCTCGAACAATTTAATATGAGTAAATTTGTTTTTAATCTAATTTTTGAACTCAGTATGTGTGGACGAGTTTAAAATATAATACCAATAAAAAAAATTCAAACTTGCAAAGAGATGTAAAATCAATTCACTCGTTACCAAAAGGTATCATCATGAAACACATTGTTTTAAATAGCTCCAGCAGACAAAAAGGAGATACATTTATCGTCTAAGGCCCGACCAACACAAAGTCATCCAATTATACTTCCTTGGGATGCTAGAGTCACTAGGGGTAGAACCAAAATTCAATTTTTTTCACTAATTTATATTTCAGTAACTATTTTACATTTTATCATACATGTAAGGAGAAATTTAGTAGTTATACTGTATGTATCTTAAAAATATTCGAAATGAATTGATTATCGATTTTACACGGTTCCAAAACCACATGTTCGGCCAGTTTTAGTTCTTTTTTATAATTAATACAATGTGTATTAAAAAAATCAGTTAAATTAGTAGTTTCGGTTTCAAATCGTCGTTTTTTAGCAATTAGCAATTGGAACCACCGGTTCCGGTCTCCAACTGCTATATAAACATTGGGGGGTCAATTTTATATGTTCGTTAATAAAATTTAAATGTTCTATATTTATAAAAAAAATTCACCGTTAAATATATAAAAATACATAAATATCTCAAACCCTATAATGTGTTTTTGCTACTTGTATAGTGAACTTGTTAAAACGAGAAAAGAAAACTTAACTAGTAAAAAATAAATTATAATTTCTAATTCAAATCATAAAATATAAGGAATTAAAATGAGACAAGTTTATATTATATGGTGCAATTTTAACTAGGTTCTAACGTGGCAGATCGAAACTCAATTAAATAATTGAGAATATATTAAAAACATTTGAAACTCAATTGTATACAAGAATTTGTCAATAAAAATATATACTAATATTTGATAGTTACTTTTTAAAAAATTATTAACTTATATAATTAAAATATAAGAAATTAAAGTATATTTTAATATTAGGATTTGAGTAAGAACCATTACTTATAAAGTGGAAAACCATCTAATTAGTAGTCCAACTAATAACTAAGAAATAGATTTATTTATAGCAAAACTAGTTAATTTATTAATTAATTTAATAACTACGGAGTAGTATATGTGTATATATATTATAAAAAAAAAAAGTTGAGGGGGCCATGGCCACCCCACCCAACACGTGAGTCCGCCCCTGGCTATAATTGATTTGATCTTGTTCGTCCATCTCGATCTCCAACAACTATATCTATAATAAAAAAAATGGAATTGATCATGACGTGGGTTACAATTTTTGAAAGTGAGGAATCAAAATTGAACCGTTTAATACATGATTTTCGATTTCGCTGGTTTGAACCGACAATTTCAAACCGATTGACCAATTTTAGTTGTTTTATCTTCTTTCTTAATTTTATAGAATTTTTAATTTTTTTTTGTAACTTTTTTTTTCATGCAATTATTTATTTAATTTTAAAATTATCTCTCTTCCTTTGACAGTTTTTTCTTTTATTTTTTTTTATATATATATTTTTAACAATAATATGTGCACATGGTGAAAAATAATTAACCATTTATATATTATACTAACACGTGTTAATGATTAGATGGTAAAATACAAAATAAAATATTTAAGTGGCAGAGAAAAATCGTAGTACTATATTTGAATTTGAGGTCTGCTTTTGCTAATAATCTTTAATTATTACGTGGGTTTAAATATGCTACTCCATATACATCACATATATACTTTTCAGTCTCATAATTTAAATTTTAGAATTTGATATTATTCATCACAAAAATACAGTACTACTATGTTTTAATTTATTACTCGAGGGGAAGTAATGCTAAATACAGTACTACTATATATATATATATTTAGATCATGCACAACGGAATAAATTAGAATATATACATACATAGATATAATTGATTAATTCCAATATAGTATAGAATATTTCTCCTTCTCAAGAATAATGCACTAACTAGCTATGCAAACCCTAACCCTAAATATAAGCCAAGCCACCTAGATTCAACACCACATTAATTGGAATCTTTCCTGAAAAACCCCATCCTCCTTTTAAAAGCTACAATTGCATGTTATACTTTTGGGACCATATTTGTATTGAATTTTACTTCACCTCCCAAAAAAAAAAAAAAAAGTTAATTCATGTTTAAATAGAAAAAATAGGTTTTCCAGAACAAGTGAAACATTTATATAAATTATCAAAGAATAGCAACCCTCTAGTGAGACAAACCCTTTTTCATGCCCGTCGAAAGGTTATAAGCATGCGTGCTGGTCCTGTCCAACCCATTTTCACCTACAGAGCGCTTGGAATTAATTAAATATTAAAAGCATCTTTCTTTAAGTACCATATACGTACACACACTATAGGATGCATATGTCTACAGTACTCCAGAAATACAGTGATACTTTAATGGAGTATAATACTCCAGAAATATCACTAATTTTGAGAGTAATACATATATATTTTTTTAATAATATACTAAAAGGGTATTACTTTTAAGAAAACAGTTTCGTAAACCCGATTCACAGGACCCACTCAAATACAAATTAAAGTGTGTTTGTTCATTATGGGGTGTGTGATCACTGATTAGTGGAGTAGGTGAGGATTAAATTAAAAATCGTGAATTTAAATTTACTTTTACACTTTCTCGGTCAATTTCATTGCACAATATCTCAACTTTTTTTTTTTTTACTCTCGAAGTAAAGTATGTTGCTAAAAAGGATTTGATGTTCTTATTTATTATTTCGAATTCGTGTATCACATTTTGTGATTAGATTAATTCAAACTATCTAACGTCATTGACTAGTGATGCGGCCTAAAAATGTCACCTAATGAGGAGTCGACACGTGTATGAATGATAGGATTGGAAAGAATGGATAGAATCATTTAGGGTTCTCTGGATAAAGAATCCTCTCCGGAGGGCTCTCGGGAGGGAGCTTCGTCTGGAGATGAATATCAGAATCAAACAGTTTTAGCTAAGATCGTGGGTCGCAAATATAGGATGCTCCCGCTATTTCCGCTCTAGCTTTGATGAAAAGAAGACCCTGTCCTCCTTTATTTTAGGAGGATAAGTCCACGAAGATAGGATGCTGCCGAGTCTTCAGGAAGTGGAGAGTAAGGGAGACTGGGTCTCCTCAGTAGGGCCGGGTCTTACGAGCAACTCCGAGATAAGAGGAAGGCTTGACTTCCTCTCCAGAAGATATCTCTATAAATAGGTAATTTTGAAGATATTTCCAGGTTAGACACTTACACCTTAAAACCTAATATACTGAATACCAGCATCTTTTCTTGCGACTTTTTGAGTTGATTTAAGATATCCAGGATCTTGAGATCCTTGGGAGATTTGATAAGCCCTATACTGACTTAGGCATCGGAGTGTCCACACCGGACTCCCCTCCGGTGTGTTCCTTGCAGGTCATTCGAAGATTCCGAGAGGAGATAATCTATTTAGGACTATTATACACGTTCGGGAAGAAGGACATCCATTTCAGAGGATACCTAATCCTCTCGTGCAAATTTTGGCACATCAACTGGCGCCGTCTGTGGGAAGGAATTGAAAGATTTTCTCACGAGTTTCTACCTGTCCAAGCAAATGGGTGACGGAAATAAAACCTCTATTTCCGGGAAGAGGAGTCTTCCAGGAGAAAATTCCCCCTTGCCGACTGATCCTCCGCCAAGGGGAGGTCGGGGAAAAGATCCAATCCATGTACCTTCTGGATCAAATCAGCCATTAGCGCCTACTCCAGGCTTGGAGGACGAAAGTCATCCCATACCGGTCGAAGAGGGCACAGCGGGGAATCTGGAGGCCCCCGAGCCTCAAACCGCAGATCCTCAGCAAAAGGACACTCTAGACTCGGGGCCGCTCCTGATCTCTCCCGATCAATTGAACGCCCTCATCAAGCAAGCTGTAGAGAGAGTCTTTGCTGACCAAAGAGACCGGATTCCTAGAGCTGCACCAGGGAACTCGGAGGCACCTGTCCCAAGGCCCCAAGACGAAGCACCTGGAGCCTCCCAAGTGTTGTCCAAGGACATGGAGATGCGGGCAGAAGAAAATGATAAAGTGCCCTCACGAGCGGAGAGAAGCATCCCTCTTCGGAGCACAAGAAGAAATGCAGACCTGGCACCCCGAGGTACAGAACCCCCTGAGACAGAAGAAAGTACAGATGATACCTACGGAGGGCCCGTCAGCGACCAACTACTGGCCTTACAGAAAGAGATGAGAGATATGAAGAAGCAGATGAGCAATCGAACCAGTAGATCTGCTCACGCCTCTGGATGTCAGTTCTCCCCTAACAT
This sequence comes from Galeopsis tetrahit, assembly GCA_963675135.1. NCBI lineage: Eukaryota > Viridiplantae > Streptophyta > Magnoliopsida > Lamiales > Lamiaceae > Galeopsis > Galeopsis tetrahit. Next base: position 90,789,276 of record OY776122.1, read on the forward strand.
ATTACAGGATGAACTACCATTCAATTTCAAGCCCCTTAATTTTGAATACGATGGTACGGCAGACCCATACGAGCACCTAGTGAGGTTCGAGAATGCAGCATTGCTACACCGATATGGAGAGGGAATAAAGTGTAGAGTATTCCTAACTACTCTAGCAAAAGCCGCACAACAATGGTTCACCCAGTTGGAACCTAACACAATCCGATCCTGGGAAGAATTCAGTGAGCTCTTCCTTCATCAATTTGTCAGTGCCCAGAGACAGCCGAGGGCCACTTTGACCCTCTTTAATTTGAGACAAGGAGAAGGTGAGAGTTTAAGAGCTTTCCTTCGAAGGTTCAATCAAGCAGCTCTGGAGGTCCCTACCGCCTCTCCGGAGGTGAAAATCAACGCTCTAACGAACGGATTGCGTGATGGAGACTTTTTCTCCTCTCTAGCTAAGAAGCCTGTTAAGAACTTTGATGAACTGCTGCACAGGGCAGAAAAGTACCTCACTCTGGAGGAGGTCCGGAAAGCGAAGAGGCTGGAGGTTAGGCCACAAGATCGAGAGAGGAGAAGGGAAAGAGAAGGCCCCTCCAGGCGGTTCAGTCCAGAAGTCCCCCGGACCTCTGGAGCAGTTAGAGATAGCAACCCCTCCGGAGGTCCCCGATCCGGCCCTCGGGGGAGGTTCGAGAAATACACACCCTTAAGAATTGAACCCGCTGAAGTACTGGAGGTAGCAGGAGACCATCCGGATTTGAAGTTCCCGTATTCCAGGAGTCGAGGACCTCAGAAGCCTAAGTCTGATCGATTCTGCCAATTCCACAATGAATATGGGCATGATACGAATCAGTGTTACCATTTGAAAGATGAGATTGAGAGGATGATCCAGGCGGGTCATCTAAAAGAATTCATATTTAGAGACAGGCAAGGCCCTCGGGGGCAGAAACGAAAAGAACCTGAAAGAAAACCAGAGGAGAATGAAACTAGAGAAGCGGTAGAGGATATACCCCCTCCACCGCCAAAGAGAGGAGTAATTCAAATGATTGTGGGAGGGCCAGCAGATGGAGATTCCTTCCGAAAAAGAAAGCAGAACGTCCGAGCTCTAAAAGCGGAACAGGGAAGCCAATTAAGAGAAGTGGGACGTATGACAGAGACGCCCAATATCCGATTTGGGCCGGAAGATGTTAAAGGAGTCAAAGAAGATCACAATGATGCTCTGGTAATCACTACCGACATAGCTGGATTCGATGTTGCCCGAATCTTCGTAGATACGGGGAGTTCGGCTGACATTATGTTTTTCGAATGCTTCAAGAGGATGGAGTTGAGTGTAAAGCTGCGTCCTGTGGATACCTCTCTGTATGGCTTCTCCGGAGGTGCCATCCAACCTTTGGGATCAGTAATGCTACAGGTAGGGTTGGGAGATGCTCCAGCCCGGAAAGTCCATTTGATAGAGTTCCTTATCGTGGACATCCCTTCATCATACAATGTCGTGATGGGACGACCCAGCCTGAACCTCTTTCAGGCAATCATTTCCACATTTCATATGAAAATGAAATTCCCTACCACCGCTGGAGTAGGAGAAGTGAGAGGAGACCAATACCAAGCACGGAAGTGCTATGCAGAGTCTGTGAAGATGGCGGACAGAGCCCTGACTAAGGGCCTGGAGCGGACAAGAGGAGATGACCCTGAGGTCAAAAGGAAGAAAGTTGAAGAAGCAATACCCGAACAGGTGAATGTTAAAACAGACGAAGAGCTAATGAGAGTGGAGCTCTTCCCAGAGAAACTTGGCTTCACCACTAAGATAGGCACCCAACTGGGACCTGAACTCACAGAAAAGGTAATACTTACATTACGTCGAAATTCCGATATATTTGCATTTTCTCCAGCTGACATGACAGGGATCCCTCCGGAGATAGCAATACATTGCCTTAATGTTGATCCAAAGGCAAGACCTGTGAAGCAGAAACTACGAAATTTCGGGATTGAAAAGAATAATATTGTGAGAGAGGAAGTCGAGAAGCTATTGAAAGCAGGGCATGTGGTAAAAGTCCAATTTCCAGAATGGCTCTCTAATGCCGTGCTAGTACCTAAGGGGGGAGGAAAGTGGAGAATGTGCATCGACTTTAGAGACCTCAACAAAGCGTGCCCTAAAGACCACTATCCGCTACCAAGGATAGACCAGCTAGTAGATGCAACCTCAGGCTTCGAGTTGTTAAGCATGACGGATGCATACCAAGGGTACCACCAGATCCAACTGAACCCTGCAGATGTCCCTAAAGTGTGCTTCATAGCAGCCTGCGGAACGTTTGGATACGTTCGGATGCCATTTGGGCTAATCAATGCCGGAGCAACATACCAAAGCATGGTCGATGCTGTCTTCCGAAGGCAGCTGGGGAGGAATATGGAGATATATGTAGATGATATGTTGGCCAAAAGCGTAAAAGCAGATCAACATGTAGAGGATCTAGAAGAAATTTTTCAAGTGATCAGAGAGAATGGCATCAAGTTGAATCCAGCCAAGTGCTCTTTTGGAGTAAAATCAGGGAAGTTCCTCGGATACATGGTCACTCAGAGGGGTATAGAGGTGAATCCGGCTAAGGTGAAGGCGATACTAGATATGCAGCCACCAAGAAATATAAAGGAGCTCCAGACGCTCAATGGGAGGATTACCGCATTGAGCAGATTCATAGCTAGATCTGCTGAAAAGAGTCATCCCTTCTTCAGAATTCTCAAGAAAGGAACCAAATTTGAATGAAACGCAACATGCCAAAAGGCTTTTGAAGATTTGAAACAACATTTATCCCAGTTGCCGAAGCTAACAAAGCCTTCTCCGGGAGATACCCTCATCTTGTATCTCTCCGTAGGAGAGTTCTCACTGAGTACTGCCTTAGTCAAAGAAGAGGGATCTCTGAAGCACCCTATTTATTATGTCAGTAAGGTCATTCAAGGGGCCGAAAACCGATATTCAGAAATCGAGAAGGCTGCTCTGGCCGTGGTAGTTACAGCGCGAAGGTTGCGCCCATATTTCCTTTCTTATAAAATACTGGTCCGCACTAATTACTTGCTGAAACAGGTCATAGGGCGAGCAGACCTCTCTGGAAGGATGGTGAAGTGGGCAATCGAGCTCCAAGAATATGACGTGAATTTTGAGCCGCGGAAGGCTATAAAAGCCCAAGCTTTGTCCGATTTCATCCAAGAATCGACCAAGCCAGATGAAGTCGAAGGATGGAAAGTGTATGTAGATGGCTCAGTAACCCTGAGCGGATGTGGAGCAGGGATTGTGCTAACAGGCCCGCGAGGAGAGGACCTGCAATTTGCGGTGAGGTTTCAATTCATGACCTCAAATAATGGAGCAGAGTACGAAGCTTTGATCAGAGGAATGGAGATGGCATTAGAATTAGGAGCTCCAAAGGTAACTCTATACTCAGACTCCCAATTAGTTGTTCAGCAGGTGAATGGTGAATACGTAGCCAAAGATAGCAGGATGGCTGCTTATCTGGAACGAGCCAAAAAAGTGATGGGCAAGTTCCAAGAGTGCGAGGTAGTCCAGATACCTCGAGAGAAGAACATACAAGCGGACAGCCTCTCCAAGCTCGCTAGCTCCGCAGAGTTTGATGGAAAAGGAACAGTAACTCTAGTAGTGGCAGAAAGAGAGATTCTGGAAAACCCCATTGGTTCTATTGAAGAAGAAGATGATTGGAGAAGAGCTATATGGATAGAACTCACCAAGGGAACAGACGCTCCTACCACTAGAGAGACCCGAGCCCTTCGAATCAAATATTGTCTTATTGGAGGGCATTTGTACAAAAAATCATTCACACACCCATATCTGAGGTGCATATCAATTCGAGAGGCTATGTACGCACTCAAAGAAATCCACGAAGGGGATGCAGCTAGTCACGAAGGATACAAAGCAGTGGTGAAGAAAGTTTTAAGGGCTGGATTATATTGGCCCTCCATGACAAGAGACGCTAAGGAGTTCGTAAGAAAATGTGTCAAGTGTCAGAAAAATGGCCCATTGATAAGGACCCCTGCGGAGGAGATGGGAGCGATGCACTCTCCCTGTCCCTTCGCTAAATGGGGAATCGACCTGGTAGGACCCTTCCCTCCAGCCTCCGGAGGAAGAAAGTTCCTGATAGTAGCAGTGGACTATTTTAGCAAATGGGTGGAAGCTGCTCCCCTAGCTACGATAGATGAGGAGAATGTGATTAAATTCCTAAGAAAGCAGATTTGTTGCAGATTCGGAGTACCCAGAATATTGATCTCCGATAACGGAACCCAATTTAACGGAGAAAATGTGCGAGGATGGTGTGCAAGACTGAACATAATACAGAGATTCACCTCTGTAGCTCACCCTCAAGCTAATGGACAAGTGGAGGTCACTAATCGAACGATAGTAGACGGTATCCGAACAAGACTAACGAAGATAGGAGGAGGATGGGTAAACGAGCTAGATAATGTATTGTGGTCATACAGAACTAGTCCAAAGACAGCAACTGGAGAGTCCCCATTTCAGCTGGTCCACGGAGCTGCGGCGGTGATACCTCCAGAGGCAGTATTGCGATCACACCGTATCGCCCAATTTGAAGAACATCAGAATGAAAGATTGATGAGAGAGGCTCTAGATTTGATGGAAGAAGAAAGAGAGATGGTCAGAGTACGGGCTGAAAGATATAAGAGCAGAATTAAAGCCGCATACGACCGGAAGGTGATCCCGAGGTCCTTCAGAGAAGGCGATCTAGTGCTAAGGAGAGCTGACGCCCTAAAAAACACAGGAAAGTTAGAGCCCAACTGGGAGGGGCCTTATAGAATCACACAGGTACTGAAAGGAGGAGCATATAAACTGCAGAGTATGGAAGGGGTCGACATAGCTAGACCCTGGAACGTTTGCCATTTGAAGAGATTCTTTATTTGAAGAAAGTGTAAGGTCTTGAGACCATTTATGACTTTTGTTTCGTGATTTTTCGCATGGATTCATATTTTTCTTGATGTATTTTTGCGGCTTCACCGGAGCTCTTTTTCCCTCTCTACGGCTTTCCCCTTTGGGGTTTTTCCGTATGGAGGTTTTTAATGAGACCGGCGTAGGTTATCTATGGCCTATGTTGAAAATTGACAATAAATCAATGAAGTCTTATCCCTTTTCGAAGAAAGAATTATTCAGAATTATTATGTCTTACTTATCTTTCTTGTATTCGAATATGCGACGTATAAATATAACAATAAAGAGAGTGAGAAACACTCAGAGGCCTAGAGGCCGAGGTGCTCCAGAGAGCCCTCATCTTACTTGAGACCCAAGTGGGTTACTGAAATGAGAAGATTTTATGAATTAAAATCTTTTAAGAAAAAGAGTGAGAGACACTCAGAGGCCTAGAGGCCGAGGTGCTCCAGAGAGCCCTCATCTTACTTGAGACCCAAGTGGGTTACTGAAATGAGAAGATTTTATGAATTAAAATCTTTTAAGAAAAAGAGTGAGAGACACTCAGAGGCCTAGAGGCCGAGGTGCTCCAGAGAGCCCTCATCTTACTTGAGACCCAAGTGGGTTACTGAAATGAGAAGATTTTACGAATTAAAATCTTTTAAGAAAAAGAGTGAGAGACACTCAGAGGCCTAGAGGCCGAGGTGCTCCAGAGAGCCCTCATCTTACTTAAGACCCAAGTGGGTTACTGAAATGAGAAGATTTTATAAATTAAAATCTCTTAAGAAAAAGAGTGAGAGACACTCAGAGGCCTAGAGGCCGAGGTGCTCCAGAGAGCCCTCATCTTACTTGAGACCCAAGTGGGTTACTGAAATGAGAAGATTTTATAAATTAAAATCTTTTAAGAAAAAGAGTGAGAGACACTCAGAGGCCTAGAGGCCGAGGTGCTCCAGAGAGCCCTCGTCTTACTTGAGACCCAAGTGGGTTACTGAAATGAGAAGATTTTATGAAATAAAATCTTTTAAGAATAAGAGTGGGAGACACTCAGAGGCCTAAAGGCTAAGGTGCTCCAAAAAGCCCTCATCTTACTTGAGACCCAAGTGGGTTACTGAAATGAGAAGATTTTATGAATTAAAATCTTTTAAGAAAAAGAGTGAGAGACACTCAGAGGCCTAGAGGCCGAGGTGCTCCAGAGAGCCCTCATCTTACTTGAGACCCAAGTGGGTTACTGAAATGAGAAGATTTTATGAATTAAAATCTTTTAAGAAAAAGAGTGAGAGACACTCAGAGGCCTAGAGGCCGAGGTTCTCCAGAGAGCCCTCATCTTACTTGAGACCCAAGTGGGTTACTGAAATGAGAAGATTTTACGAATTAAAATCTTTTAAGAAAAAGAGTGAGAGACACTCAGAGGCCTAGAGGCCGAGGTGCTCCAGAGAGCCCTCATCTTACTTGAGACCCAAGTGGGTTACTGAAATGAGAAGATTTTATAAATTAAAATCTCTTAAGAAAAAGAGTGAGAGACACTCAGAGGCCTAGAGGCCGAGGTGCTCCAGAGAGCCCTCATCTTACTTGAGACCCAAGTGGGTTACTGAAATGAGAAGATTTTATAAATTAAAATCTTTTAAGAAAAAGAGTGAGAGACACTCAGAGGCCTAGAGGCCGAGGTGCTCCAGAGAGCCCTCGTCTTACTTGAGACCCAAGTGGGTTACTGAAATGAGAAGATTTTATGAAATAAAATCTTTTAAGAATAAGAGTGGGAGACACTCAGAGGCCTAAAGGCTAAGGTGCTCCAAAAAGCCCTCACCATACTTGAGAACTACAAAGACTAGATAATGAAGAGAGCAGGTTTTATGATTCAGGAGTCATGAGAAGGGGGAAGATGATACCCCACAACCAAGTCACCTGATATCAAAACACTATACAGCCGAGAAATAATTCCAGAATAGCCTACAAGACCAACAAAAAGGGGGGGAAGAGAATACACCTCCAACACATTCCTTGCTGATCTTGTAAGCTACTCATGCAAGAAAGAAAGAGACAACAAAACATGCAACATCAAGCTAACATAATTACAACAAAAAGCCCCCACATATCCAGGAGTGTGGGGTCCCCTACAAAGTATGAGGAGCAAATGTTATGAGCAGAAAATAAAGAGTGTAGCAAAACAACAGAAAAGTAGATTGTTTATGATGATCAGGAATATGATATTTAAACTGCTTTTTCAGCAGCAGCTTCCTTGGCAGCAACCCCCTCAACCTCAACTCCTTCAGCTACTCCAGCAGTGCCCTCTTCCCCAGCAACATGATTGCTAGATCCTCCACCTTCCTCCGGATCCTTCATACTCTCCATAGCATCAGCAGTGCCGGTCCCTCCATCCACCTCTGTTGCCACTTTTGGAGCAGAAGCATAAGGATAAATAAGTGGCTCCAGGGGCTTTAGCTCAGCCATACCTATCTTGGCAGCCTGCAACTTGGCAATAGCTTGGCCCATCCCGGGTAGCCACCAAGGACTGTCCGGACTCTCTTGAGGATCCCCCAGAAACTTTGGAGGAGTAGCGAGTCGATCCAGATGAAACTCACGAGAATAAGTCCCATCGAATCCCGGGGCTGAATGCTCGGCGACGGCGTTGCTGAAGCCATGATCGATAAAATGAGGAATGTGCGGCCCCATGGCACAGAGAAAGCTCGAGCTCTTCAGGAAACTGGACAACCACTGAGTATGAAGAGTTTCTAAGAACTCTTGGCCCAAGGGAGAAGTGAATAGGGACTCAATGCAAGCCCGCACCCCAACATCCGGCAGCTCCTGCTCCATCCGCCCTACCTCCTGCACCAGACGCTTGATCCTGACAGCATCCTGCTGGCTTTGGGTCTGTAAGAGAGACAACTCCTCGGATAGAGCCTGTGCTCGCTTATGAGCCTCCTCCTTTTCCCTAGTAATATCCTTGAAGGACAATTGAAAGGAGGACACCTCAGCTCGGAGAAGCTCAAGTTCAGCCACCATCTCGACACCTCGGTCGAGTATCTTGGCATAGGTAACGCCAAACTACAAAGAAAAGGAAAATGATGTTGGAGATGTAAAGAAAATAAAGATCGTGAAGATAAGAAAAAATAGAAGATACCTCTGCGAAAAGATGAGCGCCATGGAGCAGTTGGTCCTCAGGAGGGGAGGAATCAGATGAAGCAGTAGCATGGGAAGGAACGAGACATCGGTCAATGAGACGATGGAGAAGTTCATATGGAGAGGAGCTTTTCTCGACAAGAGTACGGGGCGTTTTTCCCTTCTTTTTCTTAGAGGTCCCACAGTCAGCAAAAACGGCGTTGACAGCCGAACGGGTTCTTTTAGCAACTGAACCTGGGACCTGAGTGGAAGAGCTAGGGAGAGGAGGAATTTTTGAAGAACCCTCTGGAGCCGGAGTCTTAGCAGAGCTCTCGAGAGCGGGAGACGGAGGAGCCTTGGGAGGATCTTCTGAAGCAGATAACACGGGGGCCTTTACTATGCTAAGAGCAGGAGCATCCCGGGAGATGTGAGTTAGCCAACTCATCTATGCAAATAACCAAGAAGACATTCAGAATGCATGAAAATAACCATATGCAAGAAATAAAAACACAGCAGTGGAAGATTTTTTACCATTTTGAGGACCTAAAGGGAAATCTTGAGAACAAAAACCGAAGTGGGAGAGGATGCGAGGATTTTTGCAAATATCAACAATGTCAAAATAGTCTTTCAGACGAATGTGAGTATTGAGGTTGCTCATGATAGTATGATTGGAAACAGAGTAAGCTTTCAGAGGAGGAGGGATTACGCCGGGATTGTGGAACAACCAATCCCCGTGAGGAAATGGCCAATCAGTGGGACTTGTGACGAAAAAATAATAATTTCGCCAGGACGAGTCTTCTTCATGGAATTTTTTCAGGAATTTGCAAACACGGGACCTTCGTCCACTAACATAGAAAAAACCATCATTAACCTTACAAGAATGCTGGCTCAGAAACAGTTCAGCAGTTGGGTCGCCCCCATTCCCTTTCACCAGGATGAAAAAGCCTATCATGGTACGGATAGCATTTTGAGTAAATTGGTTAAGAGGAATCTGCATGCGGGTTGATATGGCAGCCAAATAGGGGTGGATCAGAAATCGCAGTCCTGCCCTAAGATGTGCTTCGAAAAAAGCAAGGGTTTGGGGCTGGGATATATCTGGGCGTTCATTTAAGCGAGGAGCGCGAAAGGTGTACTCAGAAGGAAAACCATAGGCATGAGCAAGACTAGCTAAGTGGGTATGATCGATTTGGGAAGCGAGGGAAATTTTATTTTCTGGACTCCCCACCAGAGAGGGAGTCGCTTCGGAAGAGTTTTGGCTAGCAGGGGGACTCGACATCGATTTACAGTGATAATAAAAGAAAAAAAAAGATAGTTGGGTTACCTTGAATGGAAGAACTATGGAATCAAGCGAGACGGCCGGCGATGGCGAGAGCTTGGGAGGAAGAACACCGGAGAATAAAGATGAAGACGACGAGAATTTTCTGGGAGAATGAGGTTTGAAAAGAAAAGAGAGGAAAAGGGAGTAGTTGCGTGAAGTAAATGAGGAGAGATAAGGGGAAAAATCGAGAACTTTCCTCGGGAGGATAACGAGGCAGAGAAAGGGGGGCGCGTGAAGTCCACGCGCGGAAGCCGAAAAGACTTCCAGGATAGAAGGCGGGAAAAGTCTTTGGAGGAGATAATGTTTTGAAACTTCCTCTCCAAAGCGAAGAAATACACGTCTCTCCAGAAAGACCTCCGTACAAAGTTCTAGGAAATTTTTCTACTCTCACAAAAGATGTCTCCCTTTTACGAGAGTAGGGGGGAGTAGATGATGCGGCCTAAAAATGTCACCTAATGAGGAGTCGACACGTGTATGAATGATAGGATTGGGATGAATGGATAGAATCATTTAGGGTTCTCTGGATAAAGAATCCTCTCCGGAGGGCTCTCGGGAGGGAGCTTCGTCTGGAGATGAATATCAGAATCAAACAGTTTTAGCTAAGATCGTGGGTCGCAAATATAGGATGCTCCCGCTATTTCCGCTCTAGCTTTGATGAAAAGAAGACCCTGTCCTCCTTTATTTTAGGAGGATAAGTCCACGAAGATAGGATGCTGCCGAGTCTTCAGGAAGTAGAGAGTAAGGGAGACTGAGTCTCCTCAGTAGGGCCGGGTCTTACGAGCAACTCCGAGATAAGAGGAAGGCTTGACTTCCTCTCCAGAAGATATCTCTATAAATAGGTAATTTTGAATATATTTCCAGGTTAGACACTTACACCTTAAAACCTAATATACTGAATACCAGCATCTTTTCTTGCGACTTTTTGAGTTGATTTAAGATATCCAGGATCTTGAGATCCTTGGGAGATTTGATAAGCCCTATACTGACTTAGGCATCGGAGTGTCCACACCGGACTCCCCTCCGGTGTGTTCCTTGCAGGTCATTCGAAGATTCCGAGAGGAGATAATCTATTCAGGACTATTATACACGTTCGGGAAGAAGGACATCCATTTCAGAGGATACCTAATCCTCTCGTGCAAATTTTGGCACATCAACTAGGCATCCAGATAATATATTTTACGGCCCAATTAGTATATTTCAAGTAAATTAGGGCGGTTTGTTTTCATATGAAATATATACACGAGGTTGGTTCATGTGGCAAAAAAAAAAGTTGGTCCTTGTATTATAAAATAGAATTATTGCAGCTAAATATTAATATTGCTTTATAATATAAGTGTTTGTAGTACTATACACGGCTTTTCACTCTAACAAGGTATTATGTTAGTCTTATGCACGGTATTTCACTACAATTAATTTTCTCTTTCACTTAATTAATTCTACTTAAATCAACCACTATTTAGTGAGATATTGGGATAAAATCCAGTTTTATATTTTATTTTATTACCTATATTGTAATTGTGTCATATATACATTTTCTTGTACACAAAGATTATGCATTGTGTTTTTTCCATAGTAGTTAGTCTTTAGAGATTTATTGTAATGATTGATAAACATTTTCATTGACTACAATAATTTTATCGTAGTTGGACTTTTTGGGTCTCGGACTTTATTTATTTTTTATTTACGGGCCAGTTTGTTCTGGCCCATTTCCATATTTTTCATTTACGGGCCATGGTACATAATTCCTCCCTAGATGATTCGATCAGTTTTTCATTTAATTAAGGAGCCGTGCAATTTATAAACTATGCTTCCCTTTTATTTAAGACCACGACATACTTATACACGATTTTGTTCATTAATTGTGTAAAACAATTTAAAGCTCCCTAGTACAATTATATAAACCTACGAAGTGTACGTATTGAGCAATAATCCATGTATCAATAGTCGCAGCGTTTATTTAAATTTTAAGACCTCATGACCTGAAAACAAAATTAAAAGATAAATTATTTTATAAAATTGAGTGCATAGTGTGCAATTGAATTTTAAATTATTTAAATATATTTTCAATTGTCTAATTGAAATTTTTATCCAGCTTAATTTAGAACCAAAATTAAAATGGTTGTTATTACACGATGCAAAAAATTTGCATATCTGTATGGAAGACCAATCAAAACAATGTGACACAACTGTACACGGTTATTGCCAAAGATATCGCCTTCCAATGAACTTTTAAATTTTATTACTTAATTAATGACATGATAATTCGGCTCTTATGCTCCCCAATTGTTACTTCAAAAAAGAAAGTATTTTTAATATCGATTTAGAACATAAATTATCGATGCATTTTAAAGGTAATAAGGCAGCTGTACTACAAAAAAAATAATTAACTAAAATCCAATCATTAATTATATACCAATTAGGTGGAAACTCATTGTCCTAAATTGAGGTTTCTTCTTCAACACACATTCTACCTCTTTGATGTAACTCATTATCAGCTCCTGATGGATAAGAATTCAAGTGGATCAGCACCAAAACATATACTTATACTTATATATGGGATCCTCTATATATATGATTAATATTGCTGTCAGTAATTTAGATAGAATTTGAGTTCTCAACGAATTAATAAGAATCCAATTCATATGAACCAAAAAGGAAACATGTAATATTTAAGATTGTTTTTCTTGCTATAGCATTTTAGGGTTTACTTAAAGATATATATGGATCGACCAGTCACGTGCACGCGAGGCATATGATTGATGACAAAAAACTAAGCACTTGATAATTAAAGTCTCAACTTAATTAATTGTACTAATTTGCACGTGTAGTACAATTCGTTAATTAAAAAAAAAAAAAATCAGTTTTGGGACGTACAGTCTTTATGGTTTATTAACTAAATTAAGGTATAATATTTTAATATGTCATTGAGTTCACTTATATATGTACCTCAATGGAGTATATTAATAAATCACGTACTCTTATAGATCGAAAAATCACATTAATTTACTCTTTAAACTTTTTGGCATATGGATATATCTTACTTTACCAATTACTATTTTAAGAGTATTCATCAATTGTACCGTGCAACTGGTGCATAACCAATATTGTTCAATAAAAACAATTAATATTATTCAGTGAAAAAAACTAACAATCAACTAATTAATATATTTTAGTGAAACAATAAATATCATTTAAAAATACACTTGAATTGCACGGTGCAACAAGTTCTTAAAGATCTTTGTCATCTTTGAGAAACTTTCAAACCATTAGAAGCTTAGTTATGTCCGATCTAATTAATTAATTAATTTGTAGGCAACTAACTAATTAAATATCTCAAGGTAAAAGTTGACCTAATCAAACTTATTAGATCAGAGATCGACCTGATCATGTTCCGAATTAAACAGCTCATTAACAAAATATTTGTTGTATTAATATAAACGATTTTGAGATGGTTATATACGGCGTGTAAAAGGTCTTTTTTTAAAAAGAAAACTACACTTTAGCTAACTCAAAATTCAATCCAATCCTTTCCACTCTTTTCTTTAAAAAATCTTAATCTAGAAAGTAACATGTATATATATAATATGTAACTTATATCTCTTACCATACGCGTGTGGCCGCCCATTGTTTTCACTAATCTTCTAATTATCAAACTTATGTAACTTGAATAATGACAAGAAGTATTTAATTAGATGGATTATTTTTCAAAGAAAAAGAGTTAAGTTAAGTAGACTCTAAATTATTAATGATTAAATGCGATTAATATTCTATTGAGGTTTGGTGAGACGTGATGAAAGTGTAGTTAAGGTAGAACTTTCAAAGAATGGTTTCAAAGCTTAAGTGTCATTTTACTTCTATATAATATCTTAGCGTAAACAGCTTGGCTCCAACCCTACACGCCACGTCATCACCCCCCACCTGACCCTTTTTAATCCAAGTCCAACACACCACATTAATTCATTCAAAAAAAAATTGAGAGAGATGGAAGGCCTCATTCCATTAGTATACAAAGCAATCGTTCAATACAGAAATGGAGGAGGCACATGGGTGCACGACTCGCCCTCAGCATCTTACATGAGGCTCCCCGGCGACTCTGGCCGGTTTGCGACTTCCGATATCCAGCTTTTCCGGCCCGATTTTGGCTTCTCCTCCGCCTGTTCGTCGTCACAGACGTCGTCCACCGCAGAAAGAGTTGTTTCCACCGCGACGGGCAAAGTGCAACACCGGTTGATCAATTCCAGCTGCCGGGCTATCAAGTGAACATGAAGCAGGCCAGATTACTTTCTTACGTGCCTAAGGAAACCTGAGGGCACGTAATTTAATTTGAATAATTGTTACAATAATGATTACGGAATGTTTGGATATATTTTTTTTTTCTTTAATTGTATGTTTGTGTCTCCTAAATTAGTATCATGTATTTCGTGTATATCTTTTAATTTGGTTTGTGGAAAAACCTAAAAGGGTCCACATACTTGTGTGTATCGTGTAAAAATCAAATTGTGAATATATATGTTCGTGCGTGCTTCTGCTGCAAAACGCATTTCAATATCTTTGTTTGTTTCGGAATTCTAGCTTTCAAATTTAGGACTTATATTTTGTGTGGCGCGCATTTGGATGAAATAATTTATATAACAAATTTAAGTACCGCTACATATCATGATTTGAAGATAATTAAAATTAAAACTAAACCATGTATTGTTCACACATGAGAAATTCATTTTAGCATAATTAAAATTATTTACATAAACTTAATGCTACTATAATAGATTTTGGTTTTTCAGTTACAAATTCTGATCCTATCACTTTGCAATTAGTAACTACTACTTGGAATAAAATACTATATAATATTTGTCCGTCTTCAGTAACTATCCAATTATAATAGGTTACGGCAGGTATTAAATGAATTGACTTACAAGTATTCTAGTAATTACTAAACTTTCAAGTTCGAATGCCGAAGAAAGAATTAAAGTATTTTAGGATAAGGGAAAATTCATATGAGTTGACTATTGTTTAAAATTGCGTATCGGAAATCTCATCTATATACTATTCATTTAATTTAACATTTAATTACTTTAAAACATGATTCAAATATGTCATAAGTCAGTAATAATATATATGTGATTAAGAACCCATTTTATGAAGTCATGATATGCAAAAAAAAATCCTTACTTTTATATTGACGTACTTTTATTATTGTTCTTAATAAAAATAAATTTAACGGTAATGAAGTGTCATATATATATATAGTATTTTTTTTTATAGTTATCAAGTTATCCTTATTATCTTGAAAAAAGGCTCTAGTAATGTAGTCGTCTGCAACTACCAGTAAGGTTTCCGTTATCTTGGTCAAACAAAATTGCTAAATCCTACTTTTTATAAAAAAGTCAAATATCAAGTAGCAAATTAATATAGGTAATACCACGACTATTAACACTTGCGAAGTTGCTATATATATATATATATGGGTGCACCTTAAGGTGCAATCCTTGAGGTGTTTACTCGTATTTTGTACTATAATTTATCAATATAAGTAGTAATGCATATGCTGAAAGTATGATAGTGTGTAGGTTAAAAAGGCTAGAATTATACATGATGCAAGGTTAATTTGTGTTTGAAGTATTGTGTACATGATGCAAACACTGCACTCATAGGTGATCGACGGTAAGTTAATATTTACATATATTTACATTCGACCAAAATGAGATATATTTACTGTCTAACAGATCAAGATGCAATTTTTTTTTAAAAATAAGATTTTTTTTACATAATGACGATGAGAAGTACGTATCTTAAAAAATAACAAAATAAACACACATATTGAAATAAGTCAACTTTGTTTGGCATGTTTCAAACTCTTTTTATTAGTGGAGCCTTGTCGACGTTCCAAAATACTTGGTGGGAGGAAGTCATTTTGAATTGTGAAAGTGTGTTGATTTCAGTGCTCGATGTCCTGATATATATAGAAGAAAAATAGTATATCTCTGAATAAATTATTGATTTCATGACGTAGTTTCCTGTAATTCAGGACATAAATGAATGGTTCAAATGCATTAGTGTGCTATTGAATTTAAAGACTAATAGAAAATGATTTCCATGAACCTTTTACTATTTAAAATGCTTTTTTTTTTTTTTAAATGATGAACATATAAAAAAAACAATCAAGACCGCTTGTGAAAGTCTTAAATGAACATATGTAAGAACTAATACTTAATAATCTAAACAATGAAAGATGAAAAAAAAAATGATTGATTAATTACCTCACATAAACAGTGCAAATCTCATTTCATAAAAAATACTCCCTCCATATTTCAAAAGTTTTTATACTTTTCATTTTTATTTGCCCCAAAAAATTTGCATACCCTAAAATAGAAATAATTATTACAATTCTCACCTTCAAAATATATATATATTTATCTGTCATTACTTTTGAATTCCACCACACTCAATTCACGTATTATATTTATTTTATAAAAAACAGTAAATTTAATAGGCAAGAATAAAACCTAAAAGAAAATTAATAAAAGTACATAGTTGAAGCAAATTGAACTAAAATACAAGAATAAAAGAGAAGCGGATAATGATTGAAAAAAAAAGATAAACCTAATTAAAAGAAAAATGACGCGTGGCTGCTTTTCTTAATTAGAAGATTTACTTTTGTGTGTGCTTACTTTTAATCAAGGATAAAAAAATAGCAAATATCGTCGAAATTTCGGTATTTTTGGCCCACCGATATGGATATCTACGTGAACGATATTTTTTCTAAAATATCGATAAATATCGGAAAATATCGATATCGGTATCAATATCGTTTGAATCTAGTACAAAATTTCTGAAATATCGGGATATATCGGCGATATATCGGTGGAATATCGGAAATATCGAATTAATTGTCTTTCTTGACAAATTTGTTGAATTTTAGGTCAATGGGCAAAACATTTGAATTGAATTGTCTTTTCAAATCACTTATAAGTCATTCAAATAAGTTACTTTGTAGAGTTTGTCTTGTGTTAAATAATTATGAACAATTATTGTATCGCTTTACACTGATTTTGTATTTTGTTAATTGTTATTGATATGTTTGTCATTAAAAAATTATTTTGTTGTAATTTTAGTCTAAATTTATGTATTAAAGTTAGTTATAATATTCTCTAAATTTCATATTAAATTTCCATCATTTTAATAAAAATTTCCATTAATTTTTTATTTTTTACCGATATCGATATTTCCACCGATATATCTATATATTTCCACCGATACCGATATTTTTGTCATTAAAAAAGTGCAACCGGCAACGGGCAAGTGACTGGCCCATTTTTTGGGTGAAGCCTCTCTATACATAGTGATAAATATTTGTATTTAATACTTAATAGTACTGTACAAATACCTAAAATTAGGTAGTGTACATGTCATTAAAAAAAATGTAGTGTACATATAAATGTATATAATAATTCGATATAAATGAGAGTCCACCTTTTGGATAGCCTGGTCAAAATCTACAACCCAACCCATTTATTGACGGATCACGGGTTCAGCTTACTAACTCACCTATTTTGTTTAAAAATATTAGAAATATATTACTCCTATTTTATAAGTTCAAAATTAAATGAAGTTAAATAGTACTCCTAGTCTTTCACAATAAAATATTAAAATAAAGTTTTTCCGTATAAACATAACTTCTTAAATATCCAAGTTCATATCATTCATTAACCATAATGAATAATTTATAAGTATAATTTCACATGCATAAATTAAATTCATCATTTATAAACATAATGTTTACTAATTAAATGTTCCAAAAAAAGAACATTATATTTGTTAAAATTTATTTTAAAAATATTAGGAGGCGGTCCGGCCCGTCAAAGCCCGTAGCCCAAACAGACCAGCTCGTTTAGGCATGTCTCCATGTATGCTGGGTTTTTTCTTGATCCAACCCACCTTTTATATACAGTAAAACGGGCTAAGCTCATTTTGCAGCCCGCCTCCAAGCAGACTGATTTTTTCTTAATTCAACCCACCTTTTATATATAGTAAAACGGGTTAAACTCATTTTGACAACTCTTCCTAAATATAGTTATGTAAGTATGTAGCATTAGGAAACAAGATATTGGTCCCTAAAAGGTATAAATTAATATATACTCTGAAAATGTACTTTCAAGTATTTTTTTAAACAAATAATTAAAGTGTGTCTTTAATTTAATCTCATGTAATTATTAGCATCCCAAATAATTGGGGTAAACTAATTATTTGAGATTAAATATTGGATTGGGAGTCCATATCATTTCAAATTAATCCGGGAATTGTTGAATGAGGAGTCTTCATCGCCATCTCTCTGTCTCCAGGGTTTTTTCATCATTGGTGACACGTCCTCTGCTATCCTCTCCATCAAGTGTGATTCAAACTGCCCATCCTTTTCTACTCTACTCTCCAAAGATACACACTTAATTATTGTGTTCGAACCTAGATTATTAATGCATTACACATAAACACGTCGAAATAATGTGAAAACATATTGTTACATGGGTGCAAATTGTGCATAAAATATTTTCTCATTTTGATTTTATAATAAATCATGTTTATTATGGGATCTGAATTGTGGATCGCGAAGTTAATTAGGTGTATACATTTTAAACCATGCATGAGTGTGACCAACCACATGGGATCAACTGAGCATTTGATCTATTAATTAGTAGTAATAATTTAAGAACCGGAAAGTTGAGGGGCTTGGATCTTGTTTCTACTCTCTATAACTAATAACCACGTACTAATATACTACAGTATATTACTAATTCCTAGAAATCATGATCAAAACTTAAAACACACAAAAGGAAAAAAAGGAACGATTTAAGAACACAATAATTGCTCCAAATAATATTGTGGTTAGATCCCTATTCCAATTTGATTGTTTCATTTTATATCTTTAGTTTGGTTTGCTTGATTAGGTTGGATTAGGCTTGATTGACTTTTTATTCCCAACGAATCAAACGTTTGGTTTGATTGATTGTGGCCCGGGATTAATGCAAGACCCGCTAATTTTGTACTATTTATCATGCATTTGTAGGACTAATAGTCCTAGAGGAGGGGTGAGTTAATTTATCCCATGTTTTCCCATCCCTCAATCCAAACTAGCCCTTACTGTATTACATTTGATACATATCATGAAGTATTAATATTGTACCCTACTAATCACCACCATTGAACTATTGGAGTCTAATTTCGGTGGTATCCTAGTAGGATGATGTTTTAATGTGTTGTACAATACAATACATTTAATATACAATTGTGTATTGCCCTGCATAGACTTAGCTCCAAAATACTGCCGTACTTAACAAAAGAAAACATTGAATGAGGCATACAATTGTATATCATGCACATGTAGAGACCATCCATCATTACATTCTGATCACGCAATCCTTCTGGTGTTTGGTTTGTAAGAAGCCCCATAAACATATATCGATCGCAACAAGATAATTACATTCAAAGACTCATGTCCAATTATATAATCTTGTTTTTCTCAAAGTATGTTCCCCTCTCCAAGTTCAATGTATAGAAATTCTAGTACACAATCTTCTACGTCGCTCACTAATACGAGATTTCAAGTCGACAAGAAATCACTAGAATCCCAAGCAAAATATATACACCAACTAGTATCACATATCTTCTTCAGCACCTCTATCGAATATCTGCTCCAATGGAACTACTCCTACTCCTACTCCTAGTAATATTTTCTTCATTGTACAAATCAATGGGGGAAATGCATTGCGGGCTTTGCGGCAAGGCTCCGGTGCCCTACCCGCTGAGCACCGGGCCAAACTGTGGAGACCAAGCCTACAAGGTGAAGTGCGATTCAAATACAAGCACACTGTCTTTTGTTTCCAAGGCTGGGAGGCCTTACACGATCGCATCTATTGACGCGAAAGCCCAACGAATGGTTATCCGCCCGCCCGCCCTCACTCCGGGGACCTGTTTTTCCGATGATTACGCCACCGAAGGCTTCCAGATTGATGATTCGCTTCCCTTCAACATCAGCAGCAGCAATACAATTTTAGTCATGAACTGCACTGACAATATGTTGCATTTGCAGGTTATTTTATTTACATTTTTGTCATGAACTTCATCAAACTTTAAACTTTATTTAAAAATCGAATTTGTAACCACTGGTGGACTTACATTGACAATGGAAATTTGGCCCCATTTTCCATATTTGCAACTGCTTGCTTGTAGGTGCCTATCAACTGTTCGACTAATTGTCCATGTCATACTTATATTGACAACACCCCATCAGCCAGTGCGTGTAAAAAGCCGCAATTATGCTGTTCATTTCGAACAGGGGGTTCACAGAATGCGTACGTTATCCGCGTTCATGCAAATGGATGCATGGCATATCAGAGCTATGTCAATTTTGACCCCAATCTGCCCTATCCCAAGTGGCCGGCGCCAGGTTTGGAGCTGATGTGGGTGTCGCCGTTGGAACCTCTGTGCACGACGATGTTAGACTGCCGTCAGTTGCCGTTCTCCAAGTGCTTGGCTGATCCCGCGAATAACGGACAGAAGAGGTGCCTTTGCAAGAAGGGCAGATACTGGGATGCTGAAACTGGATTTTGCCAAAGTTTGTGACTTTTCTTTCTTTCTTTTTAGCACTATATTACTAAATTAACATGTTGAATATATACAATTTGGTTTCATTATGGTGTGCAGAGTGTCGACGTGGAACAGGATGCAAATACTACAAGAACAACACTCCTGTTATTGGAGGTAAGTAATGCACGGTTAGTAATACAATGGTAGAGCCAGGATCAAAACATAGGTGGGCTAGAAGCTTTGATTAAATACAATAAAAAAATAAAAACATGGTTTATAAGTTAAATATTTCTGTTTTATAAATAAACCAATAAAAACTATTATTGCAGCTACTGTTGGCATGGTTGGGCTGGTGATCTTAACCGGATTCCTAGTGTATAGACAACGTCAATACACGAAGAAAACAGCAAGAAAGAAGTTAATCAAAGAGCGTGAGGAAATCTTATATGCAAACAGCAATGGAAAATCAGCCAAGGTCTTTTCTGGTAGAGAACTCAAGAAAGCAACCAATGATTTCTGCAAGGAAAACCTACTCGGTTTCGGTGGCTTCGGGGAGGTCTTTAAAGGCACTCTGGATGATAAAATCACTCACATTGCGGTTAAAAGGGCCAAACCCGGAAATGCCACAGGCACGGACCAAGTCCTGAACGAAGTCCGAATCCTCTGCCAGGTGAATCACCGGAGTCTAGTGAAATTGATCGGTTGTTGTGTGGAGCTCGAGCAACCCCTCTTGGTATACGAGTTTGTTTCAAATGGAACCCTCTTCGAGCATCTTCATAAGTCAGATGCTCGCAAGAGGGTCCCACTCAACTGGCTAAGACGCTTGCTCATTGCCCATCAAACGGCGGATGGCCTTGCCTACCTACATTCATCCGCTGAACCTCCCATCTTTCATCGAGATGTGAAAACGAGCAACATTTTGCTCGATGAAAATCTTGATGCGAAGGTGTCTGACTTCGGGCTCTCTCGACTAGTCGAGTTGAGTGAACGAGACTGTACTCATATTCACACGTCGGCTCAGGGGACGCTTGGGTACCTCGATCCAGAATACTATGTGAATATGCAGTTGACTGATAGAAGCGACGTTTATAGCTACGGAGTCGTTTTGCTAGAGCTTTTGACTGCTAAAAGAGCTATCGATTTCAACAGGGAGGAGGAGAATGTGAACCTGGTAGTTTACATGAAAAGGATATTCGATGAAGACAAACTGATGACTGTGATTGATCCAGTGCTTAAGGACGGGGCTTCTGAGGTCGAATTGGAGACGATGAAAGCAATGGGGAATTTGGCTGTCGCGTGCTTGGATGATCGGAGGCAGAATCGCCCTTCGATGAAAGAAGTTGCTGATGAGATTGAGTGTGTTATCAGTATCATTACAGGCAATTCTTCGAAAATGTAGGCTAAGAGACTTGGATGAATTAAATAAAATGTTTGCATTTGGATTGAATGGTTACACATTTGGAAAACTTGACCATACTTGTAAAATTGGAAATGTTACACATGAAATACCTTACAGGCCAAACTTTAAGAGAACAAATACAGACAAATAATGCTGAAAAAAGACCTAAAAACAGAAAAGACTTCAAACTCTGTCGAGTTAACTAGATTCACCTTTGAAAAGATGCTCTGCGATACGTAGAATGGGTGACGATTGGCAAAGACATTGCATTTAAACCGATGCTAATATCCAGAACATCACATGAGAAGAAACGGCAATGAGAAACCATGTTACGAATGCCAGAGATATGGAAAGCTCGAATCTATCACACGGAAGGCGCGGTGGCCCTTTACAATATTTCAAGTCTTTTGCGTACAAAACTGCAATCCCGGCTGACGAGCATGCAGCAGCAAGCGATAATGTAGCTGTTACCTGTGTTCAATCTGCGATTGTTGAGTCAACTGAGGCGCAAAGTAATAGGAATGAAGTTTAATTTGCAGCATTAGCTTATAGTAGGAAAGCAGAATTTGACAAATTGCTGCAATCATGCCCACATTGATCAAAAGAAACCGGCCTTACAAACACAAAGGGATCATTTCTCAAATTGAGCTTCTACATTAGTGAACACTTGATTACATTATCATAAGAGCTATCTTCAACTTGAAAAGAAACAGTTATAAGCAGAGAGATTAAAATTGAAGGGATAGGAATTACCCAATCACCGACGACAAACAGGCTAACTAAGACTGGATTGCGGAGGTCTCTTTTTATCCACAAAGCATATATATCAAGAAACGCAAGTCCAAAGCTCCATAATACTTGAAGCCCCATTGATGCAATGAGATAGCTGAATCCAGAGTTATACGGTGTCAATTCTACCGAAAGAATTATAAATTAGTCTGTTCAGGAACAGAGCAAGTAAAACGAGCACACCAGATAAACTGCTTGTTTTCTAACTTTCAAATGTCTCCATAAACAAGAACTAAATTTCCTGATTCGAATCCATTCATTTGTTTACCCTTTTAAGACCAGCAGAATATCACACGGACAGCAGCCAGATCTCTGATTGTATAGTGCAAAAGTGCTTCAAGAAAATTCAAGTAGTGAAACCCCCAAAAATTCAATCCAATAAAATCAAGAAAAACGGTGACTTGCATAAATAAAGCAATCATAGATCCACCATAGCCGGATATCCATATTCAAACAGAACTCAATTTAGTAAAAATAAAAAACCATTCACCTCAACTCATATCATTTTCCCTTATGCATATTTCACTTATAATTCCAGAAACAAATTTATGGCAGCTATAAATATACAGAAAATGCACCAACCAAATTAAAAGAGCATTAAATTAGCAAAAACATGGAAAATTGGAAAATAAAAACCAAAATACATACCAATAAGCAGTGAAATCAGAAAAGCCACGAGCAGAAACCATAAATCCAATGGAACCAGCAGCAAACAAACACTGCCCAATTCTTAACAGCAATCCACTCACAGTTCCAGGGCTACCCAACAAATTCTTCATTTTTCTCTATCTAAAAAGGGGCCCTCTTCCCTCAAAATAAAAAAGGGCCCTCTTCAAATCCCTAGGTTTGCTTAATTTTCCCCATTTTATTTTTCTTTCTTGGAAGGCAATAAATCTGACTGTCGGAGGGAGGGCTTAGTTGCGCAGAGTTGATTTAGAGGGAGTGATAGAGATCGAATCCCTTCCCAAGCATGCAACAAATGAACCGCTATCCTAAGAAAAAAACCCATTAAAGAATTACTTGATGCGCTTCTTATAATTTTTATATTAATAAAATTAACTTTGATCCGTAAAAAGAAAAGTAAATTAACTTTGATTACCAGTTTTTTAATTATGTGATCAACAGCAACGGCGAGATTGTGACTCGGTTAATAATTGCTGGGAGTGGCTCCGACAATCCTACGTGGATATTTTTCATATTTATTTTCCTTTTTATTTTCTCTAATATTTCGTAGTTTTTTTGGCTTCACCGTCTTTACTCAAGTGTCGTTTTCTGCCTTCGGAATCTCTTTTATAATTTATTTATTTTAATTCAAGTATCCATATTCCCAAGTGTGAGCATTAATTTTTAGATATAACCCCACCCTCTTCATTCCATTTCGAATTCAGGTGAAAAATAGACGTATCGAATTAGATTAATTAATTTTTAATTTTAATAATAAAATAATTTTTTTACTTTAAAATAAATTCTTCAAATATTTTAAAATTGCATTACATAATTACAATATTTTATTATTTTACATTATTACTTAAAAAAATTTACATACTCTTTATTTATTTTATGTAATACTACTAATAAATAACTCAACTTCCGTTTAAACTCCGTACATCCAATAAATAATGAATCTAAATGAGATAGAGAGGGTGCAATTTAAATTCACTTTTTACTTTTCCCTTTTAACAATCAAATACTCATACTTTTAAGTTGTCTTTAAAAACATCAATTGTCTAAAAAAAATCATCAATTGTCTCATTTTTTTCGACAAGATGCAACTTATGTTAATGTCAGATTCTTTTTAGTTTTTTTTAGTGTGTTTTACAGTGTTCATAAACCACGCTTCTTGAAAAATGAGACGGATGGTGTTTTTAAGCACTAAATTAAAGTAATAGCATTATTAGTTAAAACAAAAAACGCATGGGCTATAATAGATTTTAGAAAGTAAAAAAAGAATGTGCAAAATATTATAATTTGCCTTTAAAAACTTGATTATTTGACATTTTCTAAATGGATTTTTGCTATTTTTAGAAGAAATAACGGAAAAAAAAAAAACTAGGGCAATTTTAAATTTCGGCGGCTGTGATGCATTTGAAATTAGAATATGGCAAAAGCGATTCGATTCTTCGAGCTCAATACCGGCGCTAAAATCCCATCGGTTGGACTCAGCACGTGGAAGGCGTCTTCCGGCACCGTTTGTGATGCCATTACCGCTGCAATTAAGGTACTGTAAACACCATTCTTTTCGTTTTTTCTTCATTCTTCGTGAGAATTCAAACTATGAGTTATGTAACTTTAGGACTTCGTATAATCGAGTTGTTTGGTTTAATAATGCGAATTCCTGTCATAATCATTAATTTTGTTTGGTTTGTCCCTTTTTAAAAAAAAAAAAATAGAATCAAATTTGACTTATTTTTTCTTTTTAGAAAGAAAATTACATTGTTGACTTCTTATCTAAACCAAAAATAAATAATTACTATTGTTTTAAGGGAAATATATGAACATAATTTTATTTATGTATTAGAGGTATGGAATGAAAATCATACCACTCTAATAATCAAGGAATAAGAGATTCCTTTGAGGTATTAAAGTCCAGCATTGAGAATGATATTCGTACATTAAATAATAATTTTTCATTCGTTTTCCACACCCTTGGAATGATGAATCTTTATTTTAGCAACATGCCCTGAATAATTTTACCCATGCTATTTATTCTAGTGTACAGATGAATGTAAGTGGAGAAACATCCATTATAGCATGACTTATTGTGGGATACCGTCTTATGGTGAAATGAAAAATGCTTAAATGTTAGTTTATGTTGAATTATCTCACTCTAAAACTGTCTCACACAAAGAGAATAACTATTTTTGTCAATGTACTTTTGTAAAGTAATACATTGTGATATATTAAGCATGATAATATGATACATGTCTATTTTTAACATATTATATGCAAGTAATTTATCAGTGACCCTTCACCAAATTAGTTAAAGTGTCAATTATTTTTTAATTACTTAAGATATTTTTAAAGTAAATATAAAATTGCAATCTATTTTAAATGAGTGAATGATATTGATGCCCCCCCCAAAAAAAAAAGTGAATGATATTGGTGTCTCATGTACTAGACATGTTACAATTTTACATACACAAAGTATCACGTGCACTTCATGCAAATCACTAATATTATTATTTTGTACTCTCTTTTTTACACCTTTATACCAATTTAACTCTCCTTTAAACTTTAGAAAATTTTAGAATAAACTTGTCGTACATATTTATT
Source organism: Galeopsis tetrahit (assembly GCA_963675135.1). Taxonomy (NCBI): domain Eukaryota; kingdom Viridiplantae; phylum Streptophyta; class Magnoliopsida; order Lamiales; family Lamiaceae; genus Galeopsis; species Galeopsis tetrahit. Next base: position 90,814,623 of record OY776122.1, read on the forward strand.
ATTAATTCTAAAATATTATTTAATTTAGAACGGATGCTAATAATCAATATTTGTCACATAATACCTTACCTTTTACATATATACTCATTTGATTGTCATTAATGTTACACAATATCTTTTCTAAATAATGATAATTTCAAGGGTTAATTGTAAAAAAATAATACGGAGTAATTATCTTTAGAGTGTTTATCAATTAAATTATACTTGTAGTTCGTTATACAAATTTTTAAAATTTTACAATTTAATATATCTGTCTATTTTTCATTAATACATAAAAGAGGTGAATGTTGAAACTACATTGCGGTGCTTTAAGTTAAAATAATGCGCAAAATTTCAGATTATTTTTTGTGGACGGTGAATTAGAGGATGCAATTCTTTTTTTTTTTTTTGGAGAAATGATAATAATAAATTTGGTTTATGATTTATTTTTAAAAACAATTTTTTAATTAAAAACATTTTAAAAAAATTTATCCATCAATCGTGACATTTATGTGACATCTCACGATAGTTCTACCAACCTTATCACTTAATTTTTGTCAGAAAATAGATGAATGCATTTAATTGTAAAATTTATAAAAATGTTGTATTAAATTGGAAAGAAAAAAAATAGATTGTAATTGATAATTTGATGATTTTTTTTTTCAATTAACCCTAATTTTAAACTTTCCTCCTATCATCCTAACTAATGAATAATGATGATTTATTTCCAATTTAAGGTTTTGACTATTCTGATTTGGGCGTTTTTTTTTTTATAACGGCCCCACAGAATCTCTGAATTTCCGTTTTAGTCCATAGCCAATGGGCAATGACCATGCTCGTCGAACGACACCGTATGATATTGGCTACTCGGCTACTCCCTCCCGCTTATACAAGGTGAGAGACGTCCCATTAATTTCTCTAGAGAAGGAAGATTTTGATCAAATCATAGATTGAGTATCTCGCATGCGATTTTCTCTCTCTCTCTCTCTCTAGAAAACTGAAAATGGCGAACGAGATCCTGAGCTTTGAGTTGAATACAGGGGCGAAAATTCCTTTTGTTGGACTTGGTACGTGGCAGTCGGAGCCTGGTGTCGTCGGCCAAGCTGTTGAAACAGCTATCAAGGTGTGTGTTAATCTCAAACACTCTTTCATTTTCTTTTAAATTGTTCTCGAGTGATCTGAAATTTTCGTTGTGTACCGTGGATGAAATTAGATGTCGTCTCATTATTTGAGGTTTTGCGTCGTATTGATTTAATGTAATCGGAGTGATGAAATGTGGCTGCATCGAATTTTCAGTTATTATAAACAAAATAACACAGATCAATTTCTTGTTCTCTCTTGATTGCAGAATGGATATCGCCATATCGACTGTGCTCGAAAATACGAAAATGAAAAAGAGGTATGGCTTATTTCTGAAGCACATATATGAACAATAGTTATTACTTTCGAGAATTATTCTGAAGCATATATGCACAATATTACTATTACTGTTAAAAAATTATTTGCTGATGGTGACGGAGTCAAAACACTCAATAAGAATGATGCATCTGCAGAAGCACACATTATAGAAACAGTTCTTCATTGCATGAGTGCACTCAATAATTGTGAACATATTTATGCGTTTTCATGATTTCTTTTCAGATTGGTGTAGCTCTGAAGAAATTATTCGATGGTGGAGTTGTGAAGAGGAAGGATTTGTTTATTACCTCCAAACTCTGGTAATTGAATTAAGAGTAATATATGCTGGTGGTAGTGGAGAATTACTTGTTTCTTATTGTAATAAATAAAAAAAATGTTGCTTAATTCTTAATCTCCAAATATTTTACTATTGTTTAATATGCATAGGCCATTGACCAAGTTCCATAATTCGTTCAATAAAATGACTACTAATAATTTATAAAGGAGTGTGTGTCTGAAACAAATGATTGTTGTGAATTGTACTCGGATTATTTTTCATTCCTATTTGTATAAATCTGGACAACACCTCTGCTTATTTTTTGTTTTTTTTCCTTCTTCGCTTTGGAGTTGTTGGTTCAGGAGCTAATTGCCTCCTAGTAATCTTCCCTTGTGTAATACTGCAGGTGTACTGATCATGCACCCGAAGATGTGCCCGTGGCATTAAACGCAACACTGGAAGACTTGCAACTTGAATATGTTGATTTGTACTTGGTAGGTCTTTTTCCATCATCTTATGAATCAAACTAATCATCCATTAAGGTCCACAGAATAAGAATGAAACGCCTCAAAACTATAGTCGAAATATAAACAAGTTTGATACTCCGCTTACAAGTGGGAAATGATGAGAGGCACGTCTTATGATTTTGCAGATTCATTGGCCAGTGCGGATGAAGAAGGGGTCTGTTGGCTTTGAGCCTGAAAACCTTGTTGCATCAGATATACCCAACACATGGAAGGCCATGGAAGCACTCTATGATTCTGGCAAGGCAAGAGCTATAGGGGTTAGCAATTTCTCTGTGAAAAAGCTCGGCAATCTGTTGGCTGTTGCGCGTGTTCCTCCAGCTGTCAACCAGATTGAGTGCCATCCTTCATGGCAGCAGGCTCAACTGCAGGAGTATGCTAAATCCAAGGGAATTCACCTATCTGTGAGTTGACGAAAACTTCATTCAAATCCCTAGAGTTTGATTTAATCCTTAGGTTTCTTGATTTTTCAATGCTGCTTGTATGGTGACACAATATCAATCCTTAAATCTTAACTTGAAGGGTTATTCGCCATTGGGCTCTCCTGGCTCAACATGGCTCAAAGGTGAAGTCCTTAAGCATCCGATTGTAGTTGCTACTGCAGAGAAATTGGGCAAGACTCCTGGACAAGTTGCTCTTCGTTGGGGAGTGCAAATGGGCCATAGCGTGCTTCCAAAGAGCACGAACGAGTCGAGGATCAAAGCAAACCTTGATATTTTTGGCTGGTCCATACCAGATGACCTGTTTGCCAACTTCTCTGAGATTGAACAGGCAAGTCGATTCTCGTTCTCTCTTTAGATTAGAGTAAAATGCTTCAATTTGATGCACATTTAGTCCATTTGCAATATTAGATACCGAATTATGTTTGTCAATTTCTTACAAGAAGTTTCTTTTTATAAATTGCAGGCAAGACTTCTTAGGGGTACTGGATTTGTGCACGAGACACTTGGTGAATACAAAACCGTTGAAGAGCTTTGGGACGGAGAGATCTGAGCATATTTTTTTATAATCTCATTTTCTGATGTATTTATCGCATCACCACCTACGCAATATTATCACTGTGGTTGATTTTATTTTTTACCAGGACTAGTTCATATGATTCGAAAAAATAAAATATCAACTGCTATTACGGATTTATTTTTTCGATGATAAGTTTTGTCCACGAATAAGTAATAAAATTGGGATAAAGATTCTCAGAGCATGAATCAAATATGAAACCAGAAAGAATGTTAGATCTTGATCTAGAGATATTAGTACAATTAAAACATTTAGATCGGTTGACTATGTTACATATATATTTAGATCAGTGGGGTCGATTTTTTTATTTTTTTACTCAGATTTTAATTTAGAAAACGTGTTATAGGAAAAATTCTAAAGAAAATGTGGATATTCAAGAAATGTATCTAGGAGTGTGCAAAAAGAAAATCGGACCGGAAAAAAGATCGGAATCGGATCGGACTGATCGGTTAGTTTCCAATCTGATTTTCGATTCATTGAATTTTAAGATTTCGGGTTTTTCGGTCCGGGTTAAGACCGGAATTTACTGGTCCGAACTGGAATTTTATTTATTTATTTATATTTTTCTAATAATACAACCTTAATTATTATAAACTAAATAAAATTAGGATTGCTAATTTAAAAATATTTATTTCATTATGCTTAGTATCAAATAATTGGTGAGGATATGAAGTAAAAGTGTTGAGATTTATTACATTTTTTCAAGTATATAATTGAACAAAAATAATCAATTTACTTTTAGTGTCAAAATATCATTAATAATAAATAATATTGTAAATAAAATTCACATGGGCAGAAATTGATTTCAAATGAAGAACTAAAACAATTTTTTATACATAAATTTATCATTCTTGTTCTTACTTCAAAAAATTTTAAAAAAATATTTGAAAAAAAAAATAAAAAATTCCGATCCTATGGACGGGTTCATTCTGGTCCGATCTTCGGTTCGACCATTAAAGTAGATTCCGGTCCCGATTCAAACCGTTTCTGATCCGATTTTAGACCCGTGCACACCCCTAAATGTATTCACATAAGACGATAGAAAATCGACTCAATTACTTTGGAATTTATGATTAAAAAGATCCTTGGACCTGCTTTGAAAACAGTCCATTGCCGACTGGGACAAACATGACGTGTACACGTTTAACATATTTGGGCCAAGTATATTACTCCTTTCCTCCATCTATTCTCATACCTTTTGGGTACACAAATTAATGAATATAATAAAATAAATGTATTACTCCCTCCTGCTTCACACAGAAATTTGCCCACTCCATAAAATGAAACCCTTAAAATATACTTTTATTTATTTATATGTCATTAATTTTTCACACTCAATCTATCTTTAAATTTATTTTATTTATAAAGTTTTACAAAACTATCCCTTCAAAATTTTAAATTGTGTGTCATCCCAATCCCAAAAGTGCAAATTCCTTTGGACTAAGGAAGGAAGTAAAATTGTAGTGGACCAGTGGTTGGGACTTGGGAGAACCCCTAAAAATCAACGGCTCCTTGAAAAAAAAAAGTTTCAACGGCTTGGAACGTGACACGTATTCCTGAAGTTAAAACGGCTGACTGCTCTCCTCCCGCTTATAAAAATGGTGGAAGGTACGCTTCAGTTTGTCACTTTCTTTTTGGTGTTAACATTTTAGTACTCCATTACGTATTCGATTTCTCTTTTTTATTTCTTTAGGAAGAGAGGGGAGTAATAATTCACTAGAATAATGGCAGAAGAGATCAGATACTTCGAATTGAACACCGGGGCGAAAATTCCGTCGGTGGGGCTTGGTACATGGCAATCCCAACCAGGTGTCGTTGGGCAAGCTGTAGAAGTTGCAATCAAGGTATCCGCACGCTGTTGTGTGTTTAGTAGATGTAGATATCTCTGAGTGTACTACTGTACTGTATCCGTTTTTGTTGACTTTCATCTCCTTCTGTTTTAATCTTTTGTTTATTGTTTCAAAATTGCACTTGATTTATTACTATGATTTATGTTTGATTCTGTGGTATTATCGGCTATCTTTCCAATTGGTTTCTGTATGTTTTGATTTCTTTTTTCTTCTGGTTTTTTGCACGTTTGCAGATTGTGATTTGACTGATTTCTAAATTAATCTCACCTGATAATCTACTCAATACTGTACATTGCACTTCACAGTTAAATTGAACATGTGAAAAATGAGTATATAATGGAGTAGAATATATTCCTCAGTATAAAATATGTTCTCACAGTTCTGATTAGGTTAAAGAGTTTCTTTCTCTCCCTTTTTTTCTTCTCTTGTAGTGGTATTTTTTTAAAGATTGGAAATATATAACGTTAACCGTGGTTTGTTCTCTAAGGTTTTGCTCTGATTGAAAATAGTTCGCCTATGATCCATTTTTATCACGACTATTTGAATATGACCAAAATTATTATTAAGAGGCTACTGGGAAATCATGTTCTGTTCTGTTGTCTGAGAAGTGAGCATGAGAGAGATCATATAGTATTTCAGAGTTTGAAATTGTTAAAATTATTATTCTTTTAGCATTTACTATATCGCAAGCACCATGTATCAATTACTTGTGATTTTTTATTGCAGAGTGGATATCGTCACATCGACTGTGCTCGAGCTTATGAAAATGAGAAGGAGGTAAGCACTTTCCTCCTTAGCCAAATTGCAAGCATGGGATCAGTTTTTATCATTTCGACTTGGAAGATAAATTATTAAGTTAACCCAAAATATACATAGAAAGCTCATCTGATAATGAATTGTAGCAACGTTTACTGGTCGATGAGCAATTGAACAAGGATTAGTTCTGATTTCTGATAAACTCCAACTCAAATAAAATCCAATTCTTGCTTTTCATTTTGCTCCTACATGCAAAACTCGTTGATGAGTACATATGACAAGAAGTACTCTGTGATGGAGCCTGGAGGTGCTCCTCATTTTTCTTGCCCGTCAAAATTTTATTTCGTCTTAGTGACCATTCTTATTTGTCATTTACAGATTTAGAAAAATTGCAATATCTAAGCACTTACTTAGCACAACTGAACATGATTCCATTTGGAAAATAATGCTTACTAAACATCAGTATGCACGAATATGCTTAAGTTCACATGAAGGAATCTGTGTAGGTATGTGTTGTTTCATATGAAATTTAATTAATGTTTATTTCCTTTCAGATTGGTTTAGTTCTGAAGAAGCTGTTTGATGATGGAGTTGTCAAGAGGGAGGATTTGTTTATTACTTCTAAACTATGGTAAACAGATTTAGATAAGTGATAGTTATGGAGAGTTGAGCTCTTATCTCATTTAAAAAAGTGGGAACTGTGAGTGTGATTATGTATGTTTGAATATTATTAAGTGTGTGAAGTGATATATTCTAGCAATTGGTTCATTGTTTCTTGATTAATCTCTCTTATAACTGCAGGAATAGAGACCAAGCACCTGAAGATGTTTCTGATGCACTTGGCAAAACATTGGAAGAATTGCAACTTGACTATCTTGATTTATACCTTGTATGCAATTTTCTGTATAATGATATTTTATCAAGTCTCCAGAGTGAAGCCAACATAGTTTCTGAATATCTGATATAAGCAACTTTGAAATGATTTAATGGGTTTATGTCCACACATTAAGTACATGAAATATCAATCTATCTCCACATATATGTATTCCTCGTATGTGTGTGTCAGTATGTGGATATCCTGCTTCGTACAATTAATGAATTAATTGAACTGTTTGATTCTGCAGATTCATTGGCCTGTACGAATGAAGAAAGGATCAGTTGGGTTTGGTCCTGAAGTCCTTGTTCCCACAGATATACCTGGCACATGGAAAGCCATGGAAGCACTCTATGATGCTGGTAAGGCCCAAGCTATTGGGGTTAGCAATTTCTCGGTGAAGAAGCTGAGTGATTTGTTGGATGTAGCGCGTGTTCCTCCAGCTGTCAACCAAGTGGAATGTCATCCTTCATGGCAGCAGGCCAAACTGAGGGAATTTTGTAAATCCAAAGGAGTTCACCTATCTGTGAGTTGATGCCCTCATTACTATTGGATAGAAAGTAAATCTGCTAATGATTATTTCAATCTTTAAAGGTTCTTCCTGTTATGTCTTTTAGGGATATTCACCTTTGGGTTCACCTGGTACAACATGGCTCAAAAGTGAGGTCCTCCATCACCCTGTCTTAGTTTCTTCTGCAGAAAAACTGGGAAAGACTCCTGCACAGGTTGCTCTGCGGTGGGGTCTGCAGATGGGTAATAGTGTACTTCCGAAAAGCACTAATGAATCAAGGATCAAAGAGAATTTTGACATTTTTAGTTGGTCCATTCCAGATGACTTATTTGCCAAGTTCTCTGAAATTGAGCAGGTTAGTTCTCATATTTCTATTGAAGTTCTCACAACTTCTACATCTGCATATCTTGTTCGGTAATATTGTTGACAGTCGACACTATTCGTTGTGCAAATTCAATAGAACTAGACCTAAATGTTGAATTAAGAGTTCCTAAGATTTACTCTGTTCCATGTATCCTTCATATTGGGAGCCATTAGTATATGTTGATAAGATTTGAACTCGTATATCATAATTGTTTCTGAATTTGTAGGCACGACTGCTTAGAGGTTCTTTTGCTGTCCACGAAACCCTGAGCCAGTACAAAACACTTGAAGAACTGTGGGATGGAGAAATCTGATGGCTCATGATTTATGCAAATAGTCTGAATGTGTTCTTCGTCTTACGTTATTCGTGCTTCTTTTTTTTTTTTTTTTGTGATGTTATGATGTCAATCTGTTTGAGAGATATCCATTCTGTTTATGTGATGTTATGATCTTTTTTGCAATGGTTTTTGGAATATTTCAGTATGGAAATTAGATATTTCTTCTTCAAGCCCACTTTATTATGTAGGCCTCTTTTTTTTTTTTTTTAAATATGATTCGGGTAAAGTATTAAACCCTTAGTCCACATATTATACTCCCTCCAATTCTTTTTAATTGATGTTTTGGAACCTTTTAGAATTAGCAAAGTAAGTTAATTAATAGAATAAGTTATCCATCTTTTCAATAAAGTCAAAAGGATTGGAGGGTGTATAATTTGTGTGTAACGAGAGTTCATTTTATACGAGTTTGTGGATTAATTAATAGCAAAATAAATGTCGAGCATCGAGTTGAATGTCTGTGATCCAAACTTGTTTGAAATGTTATTGAGCTTCAAAATTAAAGTTTCACCTTATTTGATAATTGAGTCGAGCTCAAATAAATTTTAATTGAGTTGAACACAAATTCAGCTTGGGTATGTTGGTATTTATGTTGAATTAAGCTCAACAAACTTTTACAAATCAATCTTGAATAGAATATTAAATAATTTAATTTAATTTTCAACTTCAGAAAATATAATAGTAAAAAATAAATAATTGTCAAATAATGTTGTTGCTCGGTTGCTCCCATGATTTCGATAAATAGTTGTCACATCCCAAATTTTTTTGATGCCTTGGAGAATGTAGATAAAAGCTTTACTCAAAAACTTGTACTCCCTCCGCAGTGACGGAGCCAGAAAATTTAGGTAGGGGGGCTCGATTAGTATTTATATGATTCACGTGTTATACAACACTAAAATAAACAACCGCAAGTGTACGGTGTCTATCGTAGCGTGGTAGGCACGAGGTCGATCCCACAAGGTGGTTAAGCGTAAAAGTGTAGTTTGTTAACTAAGTTCTATTTAGACGCGATCGATAATTTGAATGGTGTGAATTACTCTAAGATTACCTACCAAAGTGTCACAATTAAGTCATAAAGAGTAATGAAAATCGATCTACTAGCATGCGAATCAATAAAAGAAAGTAAAAACGAATGAAAATCAATTAAGAGAAAGTGGGTTCCAAGGCAATTGTAACACCTAAATATCCGTTTATGAATGTTAACTCGTTTAAATGGCCATTAAGGTTATCTCATATAGGGTGATCACACAAGAAGAATTAATTAATCTCTCGATCTAATTAACCCAAAGGAAAACACAATATAAGTTCGTATCTCTACCTCACAAATATTGTATTACCTAAACTAGCCCCAAAGATCATTCGATTCCCTCTCCGATAATTAATCCTCTCTCGAGCTCATAATAATACCGGGTTGCATGCTTGCATACGATTAATGGAATAAATCTCTCGATCTTACCCTAATTAACAATGAATTAAACAAATCATCATGGCTAATAACAACATGCTTTACAATGAATAATTAAACATACAAATAAGAGACAAACACCAATTAAAGCAAGAAAGTAATCATAAACTTCAATCCAAGTATCTACAATGCCTTAGAACCACAATTTGTTTAGCTACTAACCAGCATAATGAAATTACAAAATCCAAATGAAATAACTAAATAAAAAGGAAAAGAAAGGGAAAGCTTAGTCTAGAATGTGGTAGGGAATGAAATTTGGGAGCTATTGCATCCTTTCTTCCTTGATTTCATGAAGAATTGAGAGAGAAATTGCCAAAACACCTCCAAGTATGTGTAAGTATGTGTGGATTGGGGGAGAATGGCTTGTAATTCAAGAAATGGGGCTTATATAGTGTCGGGGAAAGGTTTGAGTGCAAGAATTGCAAGTTAGCCCCTCAAAAATGGAGAAAATACAAGTTTGGCACCGAATTTGGGGTGACTCGGCCGAGTTGGTGTCACTCGGCCGAGTGGATCACTTGAAAAAGTGTGTTTGCGATTTTGTCTAGCCGAGACTCGGCCGAGTGAGTGGGTCTTGAAGTTCCAGTGGCTACGGCTTTGGCTTGATTCAGCCGAGTTGGCTCACTCGGCCGAGTGCGCAGAAATGTTGAAAATCGCAGATTCGGCCGAGTTGGGTTACTCGGCCGAGTGATGTTCAATCCAGGAGCTACTGCATTCCACCTTACTCGGCCGAGTTGGCTCACTCGGCCGAGTGCGCAGTAAACATGAAATTCGCAGATTCGGCCGAGTAACCTCACTCGGCCGAGTGCGCTGATTCGGGTGGAATTTACACGTTTTAGGGGCACATGTGAAGTGTATTTTGATATGGATTTCATTAAATTATGCATGGAATATGATTGTTTAAGCCGAAATGAGAGAAAGGGTGTGTTCTGTCGGTTTTGTAGGTAAAACGATGGAATTTGGAGCAAAACACATACCACAAGTGATCGGACTGGAAATAGGAGTGCACGGTTGGATTCGTCTCGGAAAACGGAGTGGATTAGCCAAAGGAATCAAGTCAATCCGACACCCGAGGCGAAAGATATGCACGAAACGAGAAAAGAGCCGAAATCGAAGAACAAGGCACGATCGGGCACCATTCTCGAAGAAACACACGTCGAAACTGAGGCATTTTGGCCTAAAGAAAGTGCACGGCCGAGCACCTAGCACGGCCGAGCTGCAGCCAAGAAGAAAATCCAAAGGGCACGGCCGAGCTTGCTTCTCGGCCGAGCACCAGTTGAAGGCCACGGTCGAGCACCTCGCTCGAGCAAATGCATCTCGAAACCGAGACTTTTTGGCCATGACACGCATCGATTGAGCACGGCCGAGCACTATTCTCGGCCGAGCACCACAGTTCCCCTGTTCCGCACATCTCGGCCGAGCACTCATCTCGGCTGAGCAACCCCCGATCCTCTTTTCGCCGAGCACGGCCGATCCGCCTGCACGGCCGAGCACCCCCGTGCACATATCCGCCCAGCACGGCCGAGCCACCTGCTCGGCCGAGCTCCTTCCTTCTAAAATCTCATTTTCGGTGCCCACTTCACATTTTGGCCAATTTTGAGGGACCAACTTGCAATTTTGGCATTTAAACCCTACCCCAACACTATATAAGCCCCATTTCTTGAATTACAAGCCATTCTCCCCCAATCCACACATAGTTACACATACTTGGAGGTGTTTTGGCCATATCTTCATAAATTCTTCATCAAATCACTCAAGAAAGGATGCAATAGCTCCCAAATTCCATTCCCTACCACATTCTAGACTAAACTTTCTCTTTCTTTTCCTTTTTATTTAGTTATTTCATTTGGAATTTGTAATTTGATTATGTTAGTAATTAGCTAAACACTTTGTGGTTCTAAGGCATTGTAGAGATTTGGATTGATGTTTATGAGTAATTTCTTGCTTTAATTGGTGTTTATTTCTTATTTGCATATTCAATTATCCATTGCAAAGCATATTGTTAGTGGCCATGATGATTTGCTTGATCCATTGTTAATTGGGGTAGTATCGAGAGATTTATTCCATTTAATCGTATGCGAATATGCAACCCGGTATTATTATGATCTCGAGAGAGGATTAATTATCGGAGAGGGAATCAAATGATCTTAGGAGCTATTTTAGATGGTGTAATATTTGTGATGTAGACATACGAGCTTATATTACATTGCGTCTTTGGATTAATTTGTATTGAGAGATCGATTAGTTCTTCTTTTGCGATCACCTTATATGAGATAACCTTAATAGCCATTTAAACGAGATAACTCTCATAAACGGACGTCTAAATACTACAATTGCCTTGGAACCCACCTTTTCTTCTTTGCAGTTTTATCCATTTTACCTTCGTTTTATTGATTTGCATGGTATTTGATCGATTTCGTATTTACTCTTCATTACTTATTGGTGACACATTGTTAGGTAATCTTAGAGTAATTCACACCACTCAAATTATCGATCACGTCTACTTAGAACTCGACTAGCAAACTACCACTTTTACGCTTAACCTTCTCGTGGGATCGACCTCGTGTTTATCACGCTACAATAGACGCCGTATACTTGCAGTTGTTTATTTAGTGTTGCATAACACGTGAATCAAGTTTATGGCGCCATAAACTTGATTCACGTGTTATGCAACACTAAATAAACAACTGCAAGTATACGGCGTCTATTGTAGCGTGATAAGCACGAGGTCGATCCCACGAGAAGGTTAAGCGTAAAAGTGGTAGTTTGCTAGTCGAGTTCTAAGTAGACGTGATCGATAATTTGAGTGGTGTGAATTACTCTAAGATTACCTAACAATGTGTCACCAATAAGTAATGAAGAGTAAATCACCATATTCAAACTATCGATCACGTCTATTTAGAATTCGACTAGCAAACTACCACTTTTACGCTTAACCTTCTCGTGGGATCGACCTCGTGCTTATCACGCTACAATAGACGCCGTATACTTGCGGTTGTTTATTTAGTGTTGCATAACACGTGAATCATGCGCAGTGAAGTGCAAAGTTGCAGATTCGACCGAGTAACCTCACTCGGCCGAGTTGCCCTGTTCTTCGATTCCGGCCTTTTCTCGTTTCGTGCATATCTTCCGCCTCGGGTGTCGGATTGACTCGATTCCTTTGGCTAATCCACTCCATTTTTTGAGACGAATTCAACCGTGCACTCTTCTTCCTGATCCATTAAAGTATGGTTGGTGTTTTGCTCCAAATTTCATCGTATTTCCTACAAAATCAACAAAACACAACCTTTCTCTCATTTTGGCTCAAACAATCATATTCAATGCATAATTCAATGAAATCCACATCAAAACATGCTTCACATGTGCTCCTAAAACGTGTAAATTCCACCCGAATCATTATATAAAGACTAGATAATACTCTATCCGTTCGTTTATAATTGACCAATTTTCTTTTTACACAAATTTTAAAAAATATAGTATTAAAATGATATTAAGTTGGTAAAAAATGATAAAAATGATAAACGTAACCAGAGATAAAAAAGAGAAAAGGTAGAGAGATAGTGACATGTTGGACATTTTAGAAAATGAATCACTTTGATTGGGATGACCAAAATTGTAAAATTGATTATGAATATATTTCATTTCATCATTTTAAATTAAACATATCGACTTTTGTTATGTTATAGAGAAAAAATTAATTGTTTCAGCTTTAAGAGGCAAAACATGTATTAATATCATAAAAAATAATTTTCTCTCTTTAATTATGATATAACCTTCATCATTCGTCCACATTTTAATTTTAAAATATTTTATTAGTTGAATATAAATATCTTAAAATATATATTAGAATATTATTAGACACTCTTATAATTTATACATATCATTTCTACATATAAATGCAAAAACTTGAAAACACACAAGATTAATCGTTCAAAAAAATCTCAATAATACTTAAATGCTCAGGAGCAAAAATTTAGATAATATATTTAAATAATTTAAGTAATTAATGATTTAATAATTATCTTGTATCATTTAAATTTAAGAATTTTTATATATTCCGGCCGGTAGACATAAATTTTAAAAAGAATTTAAAAAAAAACAATTAAATATATATAATAAAAAAATAAAAAAATCTTGGGGGGCCCAGTGCCCCCTCTGGGCCCCACGTAGCTCCGCCATTGTCCCTCTGTCCCAAACAAACTTTCACACTTACTTTTTGGATCCTTTAAAAACTCCACCCATACAATATCTAAAATATTATATTTAATGTCATTATTTTTATGATACATACATACACACATGTCAACTCACTTATTTATTTTTTTATAAAATTCTATTTATTATAATATTTTTATAAAAAAAAGGTGAACAGTAAGTATGAAAATTAATTCGGGACGGAGGGAGTACCTTTTAAAACAGACCAAACGTTTTATGAAATAAAATTCAATACGTGCGACAAACACTGTAAACTCAAGATATTTTGAAATAGAAATTCATTGACTAGGAAATAAACTTCAAATAACTCGTCCGACATAGAAATTTGACCTAACTTAACTAAGAAATGGCCCAATCCCATCAAAGTCAACGTCAAAATCCCATAAAAATTCAAGTAAAACAGGAATATTCATGCAATGAAATAAACTTGTTTAAGTTGAATACAAAATAAGGTGTTGAGGCAATCCATCTCCACCGTTCATTCACTCCAACAATTTGAACATGTTTAAAAATGTTTGAGTGAACAAACCACTAGATTAGTGAAGTCTTTTGTCACATTTAAATATCAATGAAAACATAATCATCAACCCATAAATGTGTGTAAATAACCTTTTAATATATTGATCAATCTGTATACAGAAAAGTTGTCTCCAATAATCTTATCATCTCGCAGACTAGTCCCTGCAAGTTACACCAACATTTCTATCAAAGTAATTAGCGTACACATAGGATCATGGTGCCTTAGAATGTAATGAGTGTTCTTGATTTTATTCATAATATCATGATTGATATGTTTTTTTAATTGGAATGAATGGTCTAGAAAATAGAGAATTATGATTCATCTCTAGCCCGTTTTTTCGTATTTAATTATGTGTGAAATCAAATAATTAAAAAAAAATAGTATGTTTTTATTTGACTAATTTTAGATTTTTGTGAACATATAATTATAATTGTTCAAGTTTGGTCTTATGAATTGTTTTAGGGTGTGGAAATTATTATAAGATATCTCATTAAAGAAAGTGTGAATTTTTTTTTTGGAATGGGGGAATATTATATTATAATTTAATTTTAATTTAATTTTACGGGAAAATCATTAATGGGTAGCATTACCAAGTTCACATTAATCCGATCGATTCACACAAGAATTGGGGTGGAAGTGGAGCAAACCTCCACCTCCGAAAAAAAAAAAGTCAATTGCAAAAAAGATTCTTAAAAAAATCCAGTATTTTCGTCTGACTAGAGTGCTAACATGGAACCTAACATCGTTGGCAAGAACTAATTGCTTGAGATATATAATCACTTCTTATAAAGTTTTAAAACGTTATGTTTGAATTATATTTCGTTTCACCATCAAATTAAACGTCTCACACAAGACTTCCTCGCACACATATGGAAACTGTTGAAGAATCAACACATCTAATTATTTTGAAACTGAAAAAAAGAAATGTTATTGAAACTGAAATTTACAACTCATATCGTGAGTATTTATAGAGCACAGTCATGCTAACTTCCTCTAACTGCCTATCTTCTAGGGTCTTCTAGTTTCTTCTATTTAATTAATTCCAGGCTAACTTATTTGCACTTTAAGCATTTAACATGCTTCGGAGGACAATGGGCCTCCTGAAGAACCGAGCCCAAGAGTAGAACAAAGTAAACGAAAACGTATCGGTGCCAACGGCTTGGTAAGTATATCAGCTGGTTGACACTCTGTTGGCACATATCGAACATCCAAAATCTTATTTTGAACCTTCTCGCGCAGGAAATGGACGTCGACTTCGATATGCTTAGTTCTCGAATGAAAAGCCGGATTAAAAGCTAGGGTGATAGCTCCCTGATTGTCACACCATAAGATAGATGGTGCTGCCAGTGGAAGATGCAGTTCGGAGAATAGTGTGTTGATCCACAAAATGTCAGTTGTGGCTAGAGCAAGTGTGCGATACTCGGCTTCGGTACTACTACGAGCGACCACTCCTTGCTTTCGTGAGCTCCAACTGATCAAATTAGTTCCAATCTTAATGCAATAACCTGATGTGCTGCGTCTGTCGTCCATGTTGGCTGCATAATCAGCATCTGCAAAACCCTCAATTCTAAAATTAACAACAGGAGAAAACAATAAACCTATAGTTAGTGTGCCCTTCAAGTACCGCAAGATCCGCTTACAAGCCTTCCAGTGATTGATAATTGGTGCATGGAGGAATTGAGATAGTTTGTTCACGGGAAAAGATATGTCGGGGCGGGTGAGTGTTAGATACTGAAGAGAGCCAATAATGCTCCGAAAAAGAGATGGTTTATCAAACGGTGCACTGTCTGTGAGGGAAAGTTTAGATGCAGGGAAGATGGGGGTAGGACAGGTGGTACACGACTGAAGACCAGCTTTGGATATTACATCTTTGATATATTTAGATTGAGTGAGAATGATTTTTTAGGGAGAGACGAGAGCTTCGATACCAAGGAAATAATTAACCACTCCAAGATGCTTAAGAGAGAATTGCTCATGTAACTTTTGAATAAGGTGAAGCACAACACTAGAGTCATCTCCTGTAACCAATATATCATCAACGTATACCAATACAACAAGCATTTTGTCTCCAGTGGTGGTGTAAAATAGACAAGAGTCTGCCGTGGAGTGCATCAAGCCATATGATAAGAAGAAGGAGGTCAACTTATCATACCATGCCTTTGGCGCTTGCTTAAGTCCGTAAAGAGATTTAACAAGTTGACACACATGATCTGGCTTTTGGGGATTACGAAAACCTTCAGGTTGATGAATGAACACACGCTCTTGAAGATCTCCATTCAAGAACGCATTGTTGATGTCCACCTGTTGGATACTCCATCGTCGTGTAACAACAAGAGTGAAAATGACACGTAACGTGATGGGCTTTACCACTGGACTGTAAGTGTGAACGAAATCGACTCCTGCAGTCTGCTGAAAACCACGAGCAACCAACCTTGCCTTATAACGCTCAACTGAACCATCTTTGTTGTACTTAACTCGAAACAGCCACTTGGTAGTAATAACTTTCATATTCGGCTCAAACGAAACCAATTTCCATGTACCTTTGTCAATAAGAGCATTATACTCAACATCCATAGCCTTTTTCCATTCTAGAACACACAAAGCTTGGTCCACTGAATCTGGTTCAGTGAGGGGAGAAATCATAGTGGCGGAGAATATTCTTGGTCGAAATATGCCATTTTTTGATCGAGTGATCATTGAGTGAGTGTTTGGATCAGAATGAGATATGATAGGAGTATTTGTACTTGAAAATGGTGTGGATGATATACTGGAGGAGGGAAAAGTGATGTGAGTGTTTGAATGAGTAGTGTGTTCAGGAGAGGTTTGGGGAGAGTGGGAGGACGGATGAGAGAGGATAGGTGAATTTTGGAGAGATTGAGAAGAGTGATGAGATTGTTGTAAAGGACTGGGATTTGGAGTGGGAGAAGTGGGATGTTGGATTAAGATTGGAGGGTAAGCGTGAGTGGATTTTTGAAGTGGAGTACAAGGAGTGCCATGATTTTGAGGAAATAAGGAAGCATACGGAAACTCACCTTCATTAAAGTCAACAGTGTTGGAGGTGTATATGCGTCCAGAAGGATGTAGACAAAAGTATCCCTTATGAATGGTGATGTAGCCAATGAAGATACATTTCGAAGACCGAAACTGTAACTTGGAAGAATTGTATGGGCGTAGAAATGGGAAGCACGAGCATCCAAACACTCGTAGATGCAACAGAGATGGAGTGTTGTTAAACAAAACGAAATGAGGAGATTTGTTGTGCAACACTGGTGTAGGGAGAAAATTAATTAGATAAACAGCAGTGCTGAACGCATTCCACCAAAATCCCATCGGCAAAGAACTACGAGATAGCATTGCAAGACCAAGTTCAATCACATGTTGATGTTTTCTCTCAATGATTGGGTGTGAGATTGCTCGTTTTTGTGCTCATTATTGCTATGTTATCGTAGCATTTTGATGTGGTTTTGGTCATAATTGTTAGAAATGGTGCTACTAACCTTGTTGTCAAGAAATGTGTTCAAAGTGTAGGAAACGAGGTGAAATAGTCCATTTTAAGGGAAAACGAGCATTGGTGGATGGGAGTCGAAGTTCGATTGGAGGACGAGCAAGGAAAGCCAAGAAAAAATGTTCGAAAATTCCTAGTAGCAGAAGTCACTCGGCCGGCCGAGTGGTGTCACACTGGCGGCCGAGTGAGAAAAACTTACAGAAAGTTTCTGGAATGGCCATGTCACACTGGCGGCCGTTTGACATCTGGAACCATTTTTGGTTCTGGAAGTCCCTCTCACTCGGTTGACCGAGTGATCCACTCGGTTGACCGAGTCAACTCACGATTTTCGGAGTTTTTTGAGAATTTTGAAGAACTTCAAGGACCCAAATGCTAATTTCGTCTCACACACTTTTGGAAGCTTTAAATAGCTTCAAAAGTCAGTTTGTAAAAATCCTTTGCCTCATTTATTACAACTCTTAAAACCCTAGTTCATCTTAATCCCCATTTCCACATTTATTGCTCATTTAATTCATAGTTTAGCTTCAAGATAGAGTACTTAGCATAGGTTTTTGAAGAAGAAGGCTCCACACTTTTGTAATAGCTAGGTATTTTGAAGAAACAACAAGGTGACTTCAAACCATTCTCTCATTTTCTATATAATTTCATATTTAATGTTTATCTTGATTTCGTTTGATGTTTTAGCCATGGGTGTTTCTCAAAACACCATGGGCTAAGTTTATTTATGCTTTGGGTGTTCTAAAACCATGTGAATATTAAGTTTGGAATTGTTTGAGCTTTGTTATTGTTAAGATTAGATTTATTGCTTCTTTTAATGGGTATTATTGGGACTTTGTATGTTAACTTCTATTAATCCATATTTAGATGCATGTTTAGCGTAGACGAGAGTTACATGGACATGTCTATATTTATGGTGTGAGTTGTTGGTATGCAAATGTGTTAGTTATACTTTTAATTCGTCGAGAGAGAGTTAATCGTATTAGAACCCCATTAAAGGACATTAATTACTTGAATGGTTGTTTGAGTAGTTGGTGAGGATTAGGAAGAAAACCTTATTACCGGGTTTGGGAACACCTTAGAATTAAGGCTATATTACCCGAAGGGAAATGGTTGTCATCCTAGCATTTAGGTGCTCTTAGCAAATATTGATTAAAGCAATTAACAAAGTAAAAGCAATTCCTCTCTATTTCACTAGGTGGAGAACACCCGAAGCATTCTCTCACCCTTGCACTTCTTCGAATTATATTTGTAGTTGTTCTTTGTTTTAATTGTTAAATTCTTGCTTAGTAGTAATTTTCTTTGTTAAGTTGTGGTAATTTCTCTTATTGGTACTTTTCTCACTTTTAGTAGTATAAATCACTTGTTAGTTTCTAGGTTGGTAGTTGATTTAATTTCTAGCATCTTGGTAGTAATTTAAGCTTTAATTTTAGAAATCCAAAAACCGAAACCGTAGTTACATTAGCTATTACAACATAAAACTCTAGGGATCCATTGCACAAACCCACCTCCTAGGTCGATACTACTTGGTCGAATACTTCCATTACTACTACGAACCCTTATGCTTGAGGGGAAGTAGTTAGTCAACCTATAGTGACCAAAAATTCGTTCAAGTCAATGGCGCCGCTGCCGGGGAGGCGACGTAGTGCTATAAGTGGGACTTAGAGTTAGTTGAATACTAGTGCTAGCTACAATTACTTGCTTTATTTTGATTTTATTTTTGTTTCAAGACTTTGATATTTGCAATTTTCCATAGGTGCATGTTAACAAGAGCACGTGGTGGACAAATTGAACCTATCAATCTTGAGATTGAAGCCACCGCAAGAAGGAATCGAGCTATAAATCGAAGAATGGCGGAGAATAGACAAAATCAACCTCCGGGTGCCGTGGTAGATGATGAAAGTGATGAGATCAATACCCAAGAAAATCTCCAAGTTGAACATCAAGGAGATGTTCAAATACAAGGCGGAGGAGGAAATGGTATGCAACACCCACCTAATGTTCAAATGGGTGGTGTGCTCAATCAAGGCCACTATGGTGGACAACCTCAAGGGTATCCCCCTAATATCCAACAAGGAGGGTATCCCCACGACTATCCACCATATCCATACCCACATTATCCTCAAGGATATTATCAACCTCCACCTCAAGGGTATTATCCCCCACCTTATCCATACCATCCACCCCAAGGTGTATATCCTCAAGAGATACCCGTTCCACCTCCACCGGAAAGACAAGAACCTCGTCCTCCAATACAACATGGGAGGCCCATGAGAGAGTACTTTGAGCCTCAACAAAGGGAGCATTATGATGGGATAGCAAGGCCAAATGTGGAGGCCAATAATTTTGAGATTAACGCTTCTTTGTTGAGAATGCTTAGAGAGAAGCAATTTGAAGGGAGGACCGAGGATGGCTTTGAAGAAGATCCAAATGAGCACTTGGCTCAATTTTTAGAGATAGTCGATACACTCAAGCAAAACGGTGTGTCCGAAGATGCAAAGAAGTTGAGGCTATTTCCCTTCACACTTTCCGGAAAGGCAAAAGCATGGTTACAAACAAGCATTCCGGCGGGAGAGGTGAGAACTTGGGAAGAATTGAAGAAGAGGTTTTTATTGAAGTACTACCCTCCTTCCAAAACAATGGAAGCAAAGCAAAATATCTCTCAATTTAAACAAGGAGCTAATGAGAGCCTTAAAGAAGCATGGGAAAGGTTTACCAACCTACTCATAACTTGTCCTCAACATGGTTTTCCATTGGAGCAAACGACTTGTTGGTTCTTTTGTGGCTTGAGAGAAGAAGACCAACATCATTTGGATGCTTGTGCCGGAGGTTCGATATGGCTCAAGTCGGCGGAAGAGATCAAGCAAATAATGGAGGGGATATCGAACAATTCTTTTAAAATGAGGATTGATAGAGGAGGAAGGCATCGAGTTGCTCAAGTTAATGAGGTGGACGCCATGAAAACAATGATCACCACGTTAATTGAGAAGGTGAATGCTCTTTCGTCTAATCAACCAAGTGAAAGCCCATTACCAATGGTTCAAGGAGAGCTTTCAATGAATCAAATGGAAGATGTGAACTACATGGGTAGGGTACAATATCAAGGAAACCATCAACAAAACTTTCAAGGTGGTCGTCCATATCAAGGTCCTCAACAAAATCGTTTTCAAGGTGGTCAATCCTCAACACTCCAACCCAATCAAAGTCACCCGATGCAAGGGGGGCCATCCACCTCATTTCAAGGGAATCAAAATCAAAACTTTCGAAGGCACGACAACTTGGCGTATTCTAACCCAAAAGGAGCAATGCAATATCCACCCGGATTTGATCCCGGGGCAAGGCTTCCTAATGGGGAAGGAAAAGCTACTACGGAAGATACACTTTTACGGATGGAAGAGTTATTCAAGAAAGCTCAAGAGCAACAAGTTAAAACGAATTTGGAACAAGCAAAGATCAATGAACAACACTCAAGGGGGATTAAAAATCTCGAGCATACGGTGGGGCAACTTGCAACGTCTGTTGGAGAGTTGAGCACGGCGGTTAATCAAATGCTAAACAAGGGAAAATTTCCCTCAACAACCGAGATAAATTCCAAAGAGCATTGCAAGGCAATAGAGCTTAGAAGTGGCACCAAATATAAGGGTCCATCCATGCCCACTCAACCGGGAGATGATGATGTCAAGGAAAATTGTGAAATTGAAGAAGAGTGTGAAGAGGTAGAGATGGGAAAAGCCGAGGAGGAGGAAGAAAATGGGATGGAGTCAAAAGAGAAAAAGAAAGTTGATGGTGAAGAAAGAATACCAAAGTGGAAAAAGATGAAGGAGAAGAAGATTGAGGAAGAAAAGAGCATACCATGTGATGAGTGGGGGGTACCAAAGACAATGGTACCATTCCCTCAAAGATTCATGAAGAAGAAATTGGATGAGAAATTTGCTAAATTTCTTGAGGTTTTCAAGCAACTCCACATCAACATTCCATTCTCCGATGCTTTAGAGAAAATGCCCAACTATGCCAAATTCCTCAAAGACTTGATCTCCAAGAAGAGACGGATTGATGAACCCGAGCTTGTTAAGTTCAAAAAGGCATGTAGTGCTATGCTCCAAAAGAACATGCCACAAAAGATGAAGGATCCGGGTAGTTTTGTCATCATGTGTGATATTGGAAATGGGATCAAGAGGAATGCTCTTTGTGATTTGGGGGCTAGCATTAACTTGATGCCCCTATCTTTGTTTGAAAAGCTCGAAAGGGGGGAGTTGAAGCCCACTTCTATTGCACTTCAACTTGCCGATCGATCAATCACAATTGCCAAGGGCATAGTTGAGGATATTCTTGTTAGAGTGGACAAGTTTGTATTTCCCGCCGACTTTGTGGTGCTAGAAATGGAGGAAGATGAACAAGTGCCTATAATTCTTGGGAGACCATTTTTAGCAACGGCGGGAGTCGAGCTTGATGTTGGGAGAGGAGAGATAACGTTGAAAGTTGGTAAAGAAGAAGTGAAGATATCGATGTACGACGTGATGAAGCATCCCATGGATGTGGAACAATTGAACTTCGTCGATATTGTGGACTTATGTGTCCAAGAATCTTTGGAAGACCCTTCCTACTCTCTTTTCTTTGATGATTTAAATGATATTGATTCTCATTCATATTTTTCCTCTACTTATGAAAGTTTCAATTTTGACTTTGATAATAGGGAACAAATGGAGATTGAGGAAACTTTAGAGATCAAACATGGAAATTTCACTCTACCACCCTTGTTGAAGTTGGAGGAAGGAGAGCCTAAAGTGGAGGAGAAGAAAGAAGGCCTCAAACCACTTCCCGAGCACTTAAAGTATGCCTACCTAGGAGAAAACGAGAAGAATCCGATAATTGTATCATCTTCTCTTGCATCACATGAATTAGATAGGCTACTAGAAGTGCTACGTAAGCACAAATCGGCCATCGGTTGGTCGATTGAGGATTTGAAGGGCATTAATCCATCAATTTGCATGCATAGGATCCGTCTAGAAAAAATATAGGAATCCTATAGTCCAACCCCAAAGGAGAGTGAACCCTATTATCCAAGAGGTTATTAGGAAAGAAGTCATAAAATTTCTAGATTCGGGTATGATATTTCCTATTTCGGATAGTCCATGGGTGTCACCTTTACATGTTGTATCTAAAAAAGGGGGAATGACGGTTGTACAAGGTGAGGGAGATGAGTTAATAGCTATGAGAGTCGCCACGGGGTGGCGCGTGTGTGTTGATTATCGGGAATTGAATAAGGCTACTTGCAAAGATCATTTTCCCTTACCTTTCATGGACCAAATGCTTGATAGGTTAGGAGGTTTTTCACACTATTGCTTTCTTGATGGTTATTCGGGTTACAATCAAATCATGATTGCACCGGAAGACCAAGAAAAGACCACTTTCACATGCACGTATGGTACATTTGCATGGAGGCGTATGCCTTTTGGGTTGTGTAATGCACCCGCTACTTTTCAACGTTGCATGATGTCAATTTTTCATGGTCTTATTGAACGTATCATGGAGGTTTTTATGGATGATTTCTCCGTCTTTGGAGAGTCATTCAAATCTTGTTTAACTAACCTTGATATTGTTTTGCAAAGGTGTGAGGACACTAACTTAGTGTTGAATTGGGAAAAGTGTCACTTTATGGTGAATGAAGGAATTGTGTTGGGCCATCATGTGTCATCCAAGGGGCTCCAAGTTGATAGAGCGAAGGTGGTAGCAATTGAAAAGTTGCCTCCACCATCGAATGAGAAGGGCATTCGGTCATTTCTTGGCCATGCGGGTTTCTACCGCCGATTTATCAAAGATTTTTCTAAGCTCTCTAAACCCTTATCTCATTTGTTGGAAAAAGATGTTCCATTTTATTTTACTAATGAGTGTGTTGAAGCTTTTAGGAAACTCAAGGAGGCCTTGGTGAGTTCACCCATACTTGTGACACCAAATTGGGAGGAGCCGTTCGTGTTGATGTGTGATGCGAGTGACTATGCGATGGGGGTTGTTTTGGGGCAAATGAGGGAAAAGAGATTTCATGCCATATACTATGCCTCAAAAACATTCAACACCGTACAAGCCAATTACACTACAACCGAGAAAGAGCTCTTAGCGGTTGTGTATGCCTTTGACAAATTCCGGCCTTATCTTGTGGGAGCTAGAACCGTTGTCTACACCGATCATGCGGCGATCCGCTACTTGATGAACAAAAAGGATGCCAAACCGAGGCTCATTCGGTGGGTCCTTTTGCTTCAAGAATTTGACATAGAGGTGAGAGACAAGAAAGGAAGTGAGAACGTCATAGCCGATCACCTCTCAAGGTTGGAGCAAAATGAAGAGCAAAAACAAGATGTGGTTGAGGTTAAGGAAAGCTTTCCCGATGAAAGCTTATTGATGATCGACACTATACCGGTGATGGGAGTGAAAGGAGACATCCCATGGTATGCCGACTTTGCCAACTTTTTGGCAAGTGGAATGATCCCCGAAGATTTGGGTCCCTATGAAAGAAAGAAGTTCAACAAGGAAGTGAAAAGCTACATATGGGATGAGCCGTTTCTTTTCAAGAGAGGGGTAGATTCGGTGCTTCGGAGATGTGTGCCTCAAGAAGAATGGGAGGACATAATCAAGCATTGTCACTCTCTTCCTTGTGGGGGACATTTTGGTACATCAAAGACGGGTATGAAAATTCTCCAAGCCGGATTTTATTGGCCAACAATCTTCAAAGATTGTCAAACATCCATCCGAGGATGTGATCGTTGCCAAAGAATGGGGGGAATAACAAAGAGGGATGAGATGCCTTTAAACATGTTCATTGAAGTTGAGCTATTTGATGTTTGGGGCATTGATTTCATGGGGTCGTTTCCTCCATCATATGGGTACACCTACATTCTTGTTGGTGTTGACTATGTTTCTAAGTGGATCGAGGCTATTCCAACCAAGATGAGTGATGCAAGAGTGGTGATTCAATTCTTGAAGAAGAATATCTTCACTCGATTTGGAGTTCCAAGAGCTTTGATAAGTGATGGGGGGAGTCATTTTGTGAACAAGGTGATGGCTAATCTTCTAGCCAAATATAATGTGAAGCACAAGGTGTCAACCACCTATCACCCTCAAACAAATGGTTTAGCGGAGGTGTCTAATCGTCAAATCAAGCAAATTCTCGAGAAGACGGTCAACACCACTAGAAAGGATTGGGCATTGAAGTTGGATGATGCTTTGTGGGCATATCGAACGACATATAAAACTCCATTGGATATGTCCCCATACCAAATTGTCTTTGGGAAGGCTTGTCACTTACCCGTGGAACTAGAGCACCGTGCTTATTGGGCAATCAAGAAGTTGAACTTCGATTGTGACTTGGTTGGAGAGAAGAGGTTGCTCCAATTAAGTGAGCTCGAGGAGTTTCGAGAGCATGCATATGAGAATTCTAAGATTTTTAAGGAAAAGACCAAGAAATGGCATGATGCTCGTCTCAAGAAGAAGGAGTTCGAAGAAGGGGATGAGGTGCTCGTGTTCAACTCCTGTTTGAAGTTGTTTGCCGGAAAGTTGAAGTCAAAGTGGAGTGGTCCGTTTGTGGTGAAAAAGGTGTTTCCTAGTGGATTTCTCGAGTTACAAAGCAAAGATGGGAGTCGCTTCACCGTGAACGGTCATCGTGTGAAACTCTATTTCAACCCGAGTCAAAAAGATGGTGGAGGTACAAAGTCTCTTGAAGAGACTTGAACTCGAAAGAGTTCCGTCCGGCATAGGACGTTAAACCTAGCGCTAAATGGGAGGCAACCCATTCGTTTATTGCTTTCTTTTCGTTTTTGTTTGTTTTAGTTAGTTTTAGTGCTTTTTGATCTTTTTGGTTTAGTTTTGTTTAGTAGGAGAAGGTATGATGTTGATGCTTAATGGAGCTTGGACATGAACTCTTTATGGAGGAGAAATGATACAAAGAAGAAGATGGAATGGTGTATGGTGCAAACTCAAAGGTAAACACTCATTTCCAAACTTAGATTTGCTTAGCAAAGTCTAAGTTTGGGGGGGTGTGGTCGTTTTTTTTACAATTTCATTTGCTCCATTACACATTCGTTTATTATTGTTTGAATGAGCTTGGTCAATTGATTTGGAGAATTTGTTGATGGATGCATGAGTTTACTATAATTGATCTTGTGATGTTTCTTAATGAGTGGGAAATCGATGCATGTATGACTCTATCATTTGATTGCATTTTGTGTGATGGGCTAGGCTTAGAAAAACACTTGAGTTTACCACATTAAGCCGGAGAGACTAGAGCCTTCTTGAATCGAAATATCATTCCGGTTCAATTCTTCTTGAGTGAGTCGTCCACGAATTATGCATTGCTAGAACTTGCTCTTTGACTTGTTTGAAACTTGATTTAGGAGGAAATTGTCAAAAATGATAGGAGGCATTTCTTTGAATTTGAGTCACTTGGCCAAATAAATCCCACCAAATGATACATTTTCGTAGTTAGCCCCGTTGAGCCGTAAAACCAATTTTCTTTGGCAAGCTACAAAATGTCACCATGAAACCACATCTTTTGAGCCTAATTGTCCTTATCATTTGTAGAGCTTCAATGTTGGTTGACATGGTGAGGGAATTGAAGTGAGTGGATTTGTATTGATCAAAGTGAATTCAAAAGAAAGAAAATGGTTGAAAAGAAAAAGAAAAAGAGGAGCTAATGAGCTTGTGCTTAATGTGAAAAATAAAAGGGAAACAAAAAGTCTCAAAAGCTCAAATCACAAAAGTGAAGAGAAATGGCTCCAAAATGTTGGGAAAAGAAGGAAAAAGGGGGTGAAGTTCATTTTGAGTGAAAAGAAAAGAAAGAAAGCAAGTGTTGTGTGAGAGTGAATGAAAAATGAGAGAAATACAACATTTGTTGCTCTACAAGTTGAATGAGTCACTAATTCTAAATTCATCCCACCCCTTCCAAAAAGCCTACATTACAACCCTTGAAAGACCTCTTTGATTGACAATCGATGCCTAAATAATTGGTAGAGAATTGAGTTGGAAAGCAAACCTATGGTCTTTGTGTTTTTCGTGGATTGACATTTGAGAGCTTACATGCCCAATATACACTTGTGTGTTGAGAGAAACACTTCTTGAGAGAGTGGTGAATCAAGTGTGTTGAATTTGTCTTAGCATTGGATCACATTTTGTCTTGAAAGTGGTAGAGAAAGTGCATGTGTTGATGAACCATTCATTGGAGATATTGTTTGATCATGCCTACTATGCATTGTATCCATTCACAAATCCTTCACAATCACCCTCCGTTGGTTTCTTTTTCTTTGCTTGGGGACAAGCAAATCTCTAAGTTTGGGGGGGTTGATTGGGTGTGAGATTGCTCTTTTTTGTGCTCATTATTGCTATGTTATCGTAGCATTTTAATGTGGTTTTGGTCATAATTGTTAGAAATGGTGCTACTAACCTTGTTGTCAAGAAATGTGTTCAAAGTGTAGGAAACGAGGTGAAATAGTCCATTTTAAGGGAAAACGAGCATTGGTGGATGGGAGTCGAAGTTCGATTGGAGGACGAGCAAGGAAAGCCAAGAAAAAATGTTCGAAAAGTCCTAGTAGCAGAAGTCACTCGGCCGGCCGAGTGGTGTCACACTGGCGGCCGAGTGAGAAAAACTTACAGAAAGTTTCTGGAATGGCCATGTCACACTGGCGGCCGTTTGATATCACACTGGCGATCGAGTGATATCACACTGGCGGTCGTTTGATATCACACTGGCGGCCGTTTGACATCTGGAACCATTTTTGGTTCTGGAAGTCCCTCTCACTCGGTTGACCGAGTCAACTCACGATTTTCGGGGTTTTTTGAGAATTTTGAAGAACTTCAAGGACCCAAATGCTAATTTCGTATCACACACTTTTGGAAGCTTTAAATAGCTTCAAAACTCAATTTGTAAAAATCCTTTGCCTCATTTATTACAACTCTTAAAACCCTAGTTCATCTTAATCCCCATTTCCACATTTATTGCTCATTTAATTCTTAGTTTAGCTTCAAGATAGAGTACTTAGCATAGGTTTTTGAAGAAGAAGGCTCCACACTTTTGTAATAGCTAGGTATTTTGAAGAAACAACAAGGTGACTTCAAACCATTCTCTCATTTTCTATATAATTTCATATTTAATGTTTATCTTGATTTCTTTTGATGTTTTAGCCATGGGTGTTTCTCAAAACACCATGGGCTAAGTTTATTTATGCTTTGGGTGTTCTAAAACCATGTGAATATTAAGTTTGGAATTGCTTGAGCTTTGTTATTGTTAAGATTAGATTTATTGCTTCTTTTAATGGGTATTATTGGGACTTTGTATGTTAACTTCTATTAATCCATATTTAGATGCATGTTTAGCGTAGACGAGAGTTACATGGACATGTCTATATTTATGGTGTGAGTTGTTGGTATGCAAATGTGTTAGTTATACTTTTAATTCGTCGAGAGAGAGTTAATCGTATTAGAACCCCATTAAAGGACATTAATTACTTGAATGGTTGTTTGAGTAGTTGGTGAGGATTAGGAAGAAAACCTTATTACCGGGTTTGGGAACACCTTAGAATTAAGGCTATATTACCCGAAGGGAAATGGTTGTCATCCTAGCATTTAGGTGCTCTTAGCAAATATTGATTAAAGCAATTAACAAAGTAAAAGCAATTCCTCTCTATTTCACTAGGTGGAGAACACCCGAAGCATTCTCTCACCCTTGCACTTCTTCGAATTATATTCGTAGTTGTTCTTTGTTTTAATTGTTAAATTCTTGCTTAGTAGTAATTTTCTTTGTTAAGTTGTGGTAATTTCTCTTATTGGTGCTTTTCTCACTTTTAGTAGTATAAATCACTTGTTAGTTTCTAGGTTGGTAGTTGATTTAATTTCTAGCATCTTGGTAGTAATTTAAGCTTTAATTTTAGAAATCCAAAAATCGAAACCGTAGTTACATTAGCTATTACAACATAAAACTCTAGGGATCCATTGCACAAACCCACCTCCTAGGTCGATACTACTTGGTCGAATACTTCCATTACTACTACGAACCCTTATGCTTGAGGGGAAGTAGTTAGTCAACCTATAGTGACCAAAAATTCGTTCAAGTCACTCAACAAGGCCATTTTGTTGATGTGTATGTGGACATGAATGACGTAACAAAATGCCAAGTCCACGCAGCCTGCTAGTAATAGCCAAAAATTCACCGCCCATGTCACTCTGAAACACCTTCACCTTCTTACTAAACTGTCTCTCCACTATAGAAATAAACTGCATGATAGTTGCACATACATCCGATTTCAACCGTAATGGAAATATCCACGTATATCGTGTGAAATCATCAACAATCAACAAATAATATTTAAAACCTTCATTTGAAACCGTTGATGCTGGCCCCCAAACATCAATATGTAAAAGCTCAAGTGAAGAAGTAGTATGATGTGCAGTAGACAAAAATGACTTCTGATGCATTTTACCCAAATGATAATCATCACAAAAAGTACTTTTATTGCATACAACTGGAATATGTAAATTGCGTAGTACTTTGGCTAGGGTATCACCACCTGCATGGCCTAATCTGTAATGCCAGAGATACAAATCAACAGTACCACATTTAGAAACATTATTGCAATCAAAAACTGTAGAATTCTGAGATCTGCTATCAACATGCCCAAAGTCCAGCTGATAAAGTCCATTCTTAAGAGCACCCTTCAGAAGAATCCTGTTTGTGTTCACCTCCCTAATAAAACACGAGTCAAGATGAAACTCAATGATAGCATTATTGTCCCGTAAGAATTGAGATATACTAAGTAGATTTTTTGTAATTTCTGGCACATGAAGTACATTATTCAACACCACAGAATCAGTCTTATGAATGCACGGTAAACTCAAAGCACCAACATTCTGAATATTAATATTTGACCCATCACCAATTGTAAGACAAGACTGACCTTGATATGGCGGGCTTATTTGCAAATCACTCATCTGAGATGTAACGTGGTGAGTGGCCCCACTGTCAACATACCAAGTGGGGAGTGCACTCGAAGTAGATGCCACAACAGCATGTGGTTGATAGGAGAATGGTGGATGTGTGTAGGTAGATGAATTTGGGAATGAGTGTTGCACCAGATGTGCTTGAGCAAGAAACGAAGAAGGATTATGAGGTCGAGGAGAGTGTCTGTGAGCAGGAATATGAGGATGAGGTGATGTGATTTGAGCTGGTCGATTTCGTGAAGGATCTAAGCCGTGGAAGTTAGGGTCATATCGCTTAAAACAAGTTGCTGCATTATGAAAGTTTCGGCCACACAATTGACATACAATACGAGGCTTAGGAAATTTAGATTTACCTCTGCCCTTACCATCATCTTTCTGAACATAATTTGCCATCGGATTCACATGACCGCTGGACGACTTTGTTGAAGAGATTGAGGCGCTCGTGTTGAAATGCAACAAACGCATTTCGTGAGTGTGAAGAATTGCTTGAACCTCAGCAAGGCTTGGAAGAGTGCCTCTCGTGGTTAAGCTCACCAGAACTGCTTCAAATTCAGGCCCTAAACCTCCTAACACATAAAACACCAGATCATCATCATCAATGGTTTGACCGGCTGCGTGTAATCCATCAGCAATCATCCGCATTTTCAAAAGATATTCATCAATTGACAGGGCATCCTTCCTCAAAGTCTGAAGTTGTAGCCGTAAACTCATCACTTTTGCCGCATATTGCGACATATGCAATTCATCAAACACCTGCCAGACCTCAAACGCATGTGTGCACCTGCTAACATGTCCTAGCATACCATCAGAGATCGAACTTAACATCCAGCTTAGGAGAAATTGGTCACGCCTGTGCCAAAACCGCGCATCATCACCTGAATTCGGATCTGGTATCTTATCCGAAGAACAGATCAACACATCCTCAAAGGCATGTGCATTCACTGTCGCCAAAACTTGCGATCTCCAAAAAGTGTAATTATCATTATCCAATCGAATGCTGAGAACGATGAATCGAGGCAATGAAGTAGAGGAAGATGTAGACATGATTATCGAATCAGAGAAGAAAATTAACACAAAGGAGATGAACAGAGAAATTGATAGAACAGAGATAGAAGAAAGGGATTAGAAGAATAACACCAAAACCAATCACATGAAATCTGTAACCGACTCAGGATACCATGTTGAAGAATCAACACATCTAATTATTTTGAAACTGAAAAAAAGAAATGTTATTGAAACTGAAATTTACAACTCATATCGTGAGTATTTATAGAGCACAGTCATGCTAACTTCCTCTAACTGCCTATCTTCTAGGGTCTTCTAGTTTCTTCTATTTAATTAATTTCAGGCTAACTTATCCTCTAACTGCCTATCTTCTAGGGTCTTCTAGTTTCTTCTATTTAATTAATTCCAGGCTAACTTAACTTATTTGTACTTTAAGCATTTAAATTAACAGAAACAACAACCAATATGGTTAGAACCAATATTCCAATACATTGAAATTAACTTAATACAAGTGTATTGAAATACGAAACAAAAATATTAAATCAAGATAGGAGAAATGTGGTGAATGAAGAATAGTACATTTAAGTTGAATATTGAAAAACAGAATATAATTTCATGTAGTTTTCACAAGAAATTAATTAACCAACAAAGGAAGTTAGATCGACTCCAAAGATCATGTTGGAGAGCACTCCAAATCCAAGCTGCCCTACTAGAGCAAACATGGACTTCCCTAGTCGACTCGTTGTCCCATTATTACTTGCACCCACCTGCTGGTTATAATTCTGTGCAGGTTGCACATAATTATAATATTGTTGCTGCGGTGGGTACATGTAATGGTATCCCCCGGGGTAATAAGGCCCGTAATTCGGATAACCCGGCCCATTATAATGATAATAATTAGGCGGCGGGGGATGTTGTTCATGAGCCTGCCCGGGCCTTGGAATTCCCCGTTGACTAGTTTGTGGGCCGGGGCATGAAACCACGGGTGTTAATACACACTCCAAATGAATATCCAAGTTACAAGTCGAGCACCTATAACGCCAATTGTTACAAGCATTTCTACAAACACTGCAACAATTAGGCACCAATGGGGATTGGAGAATCAAGGGGTGGATCTTGTGAAGAGCATGGTTTAATTTGTGGGGTAGTTGTGTGCATAGCGGATGGACGTCGAACTCGCAGTCTTTGCAACGGTAGAAGAGGCCCTCGACGGGGTCCCGACAAACGTCGCAAATGCGATTGGTTTGTCGGGCGGGTTGAGGCCTGCGCATGACTAAGGTGAGGGAGTGCGGGTGCATTGACGAGGAGAGGAGACGAGGGCATGTCCCGCAGTAGTCATGCAAGTCGAAATCGCAGCCGATGTTGCTGCAACGGTATCTTTTGCCGGTTCCGAGTGTTTTGCAGCCGTCGCATAAGAATTCTTTGTCGCTTTCAATTGGTTTTAGTGGATGCCCTTCGTGTGTGAAGTGATCTATGGAGGTTTTGGGTAGAGGAGCCATGGAGATGATCAATTGGCTTTCCAATTGTCAACTAATGGTTTTAATTTGGATGTTATGGAGTATGTGATTAAATAAAGACTTTGGTTTTAATTTGGATGCGTTGTGTGATTAAATAAAGACTTTTGATGGCGTAGACTTTTGTGGAAATAATAGTGGAGTTGACTTTATGGACGAATCAGATCGGATCGATCAATCTAACTGGTTTTTTTGGAAATAATAGTGATGACTGAGTAAACTCTCTGAATGAGTACGTAGGCGCGTTTGACTCTTCCCTCTATTTTTTGCCACTCCAATTTTAGATCATTATACCTCAAGGATATGATTTGTTCGATTGCGAATGAAATAAGAATGGTTATTGCATATTATTTGTAATAATAATGTAATTGTTTATTGAGAATGTAGATAAAAAGCCTTTAATATATATTAATGTAATTGTTTATGGAGAATGTAATAATGTAGATAAAGCTTACTCTCAAAAGCTTGAATTTAAACTTCAACAACTTTCATTTTTATATTTTTATTAGACTGCTAATATTTAAAAATAAACCTATAATTACTAAATAATTTTTATTTATTTTTAAATAGAATATTTTTTTTAATTTCATTGAATAGTATACTGAATTTTATAATATGAGACTACTATCACCCATTATTAATACTTACATGTATTAATTAAAAATAATGGAACAAACATTGTCACATGCACTTAAAAATAATGGTGGGAAGAATGAAAATTGAATTGCATGATTTGAGAAAGTTGAAACTCGATCTTTTGCGTGTTGTGCGGCATATATACTTTACTTTGGAAAAAAGATTGTGTTGTCTTTTAACTACTGACTTGTTATACTATTTTTAAGTCTTGGTGGAAAAAGATGAATTATGTAATTCGTCCATATCTATGGAAATTGCAACGACGTGATCGATGGAGCACATGCCATCCAGCTAGTCCACATATTAGTCCATGAGTTATGTAATTCGTCCATATCTATGGAAATTGCAACGAGGTGATCGATGAATTATGTAATTCGTCCATATCTATGGAAATTGAATCTAACATACAAAATTCCTAAATGCAGGAAGCAACAAAGTTTAATCAAAAAGTGAGCTAAAACTCCAAAACACATTTTAGAATATATCACATTCAAACACAAAAGTGATCTAATATACTATTGCTAGGATCATACTAAAGCACATTCAAACTAAATCATATTAAAACTAAAATATACCACTGCACAGATCCTAGATACAATACAACCACTTCGAACAACACATATTCGAAACAAAAAAATTTGAATGTAACATACAAAATTCCCCAAAGCAGGAAGCAACAAAATTTAATCCCAAAAACGTGATCTAAAACACCAAAACACAAAAATACAAAAAAGTTGAAAAAACATACATACCTACGGAAATATGTAACATTCAATTTT
This sequence comes from Galeopsis tetrahit, assembly GCA_963675135.1. Classification (NCBI taxonomy): domain Eukaryota; kingdom Viridiplantae; phylum Streptophyta; class Magnoliopsida; order Lamiales; family Lamiaceae; genus Galeopsis; species Galeopsis tetrahit. The sequence continues at coordinate 90,848,119 of OY776122.1, forward strand.
TTGGACTAATGTCATACCTATTCAAAACGAGAACGGTTCGCGGAGGATAAACCACGAACCCGTACGAGCCAACGATTGACAGCCCTTCGATTTATATCCCTTCGAACTGAAAAACGGGAACAAATAGCAGTTGATAGCCCTTCGATTTCAGCGCATAGTTGTGGGATTCAAAAAAGGGAACCACGCGTCGCTGAGAACCCAAACGCCATTCAACGAGTAACCCCTACGAGTCGTCGATTCTAGCGAACAACAATGGAGTCCGAACACGGAGGGCTTCGAGTTGAGGAAGGGAGAGAAATCGTGAAAATGTAGGGTTTTCAAGAAGGAATTTGGTATTTGTGTTTGAAATACACATTAGTGTGAGTGTTGTGATTTGAGGGTAAAAATGGAAATAAATTTATTAACCGAGGACAATATGGTCATTTTGTCATAACATTCAATTAAAATCCTACCCTTATCTTGTGGAGTTTATTAAAAAATCAAACACAAAATTACTCATTATCTAATATCCTATATATCTTACTACTTTATCTTATCATACATTTATCCTAAATAAACAATCATAGAAACCAAACGTGCCCTGACACTATTTCACACGTTAAGACTTAAGCATTGCTCCTCTCTCTCTCCCTCTCCCGTTTTCCTTAAAAAATAAAAATTGAAAAGGTTTGACACATTTAAAACCTTAATTTACTGTATGCATTAATGGAGAATTGAAGAGATTGAAAAAGTTAATTGCAAGGGTTCTTGTGGAAGTGGACCTATCCATGCCGCTGAACGGTGATTTTCCCCGTTGTTGAATGCCATAGCCTCATCCAAATCACATCCTCCAGCAAACGACAAAGGGCACAGTTTCCGTTACCATTCCTTCATCTCCACGTATCCGCAATGGCCAACCATAGCCCACAAATCTCTTACCAGCAAGCGTTGCGTAATGGTGAATCCCACCCTTCGCCCATTGCTAAGCTAGATTAATGAAATGTGTTAAAAGGTTTTTATTCATTAATGAGGTAAAGTTGTCAAAATATACCGCTTTATAATTAATTAAAAAAAACCTAAAAATACACTTTTTTTTTTATGTTAGTAGAATTACAGATAGGGGGTTAAATTACATATCACTTGCTCTCACCTATCCAGTCAGCAAATTATACCAAAAGATCACAAATTCCAGACTCAATCGTGAGAGGGTGGAAGGATCAACGAACAACCGGTATACCTCGAAACTCCGCGATCTAAGAAGATAGCAACGGTCGTGCTACAAACCTCCCAAACCATATAAATACGGACCCAAGGCCTACCAGCTCCAATAGGCACAACAAAGTGCCACCATGGGAAAACCCGAAAACGGGAAGAAAACCCATCATAACCAGCGGGGAAAGGAAAATACCACAGTGGGTACAGGGAGAATACCGAAATCAGAAAATAACAGTACATGAAGAAGAAAAGAAAAAAACCGATCCTAAAAACACCAGATCTAAACAAAACGTAGACTAAATTAACATACAGAAAGGAAAAAACGAAAATAAAATGGGATCAGATGGATGACTCACCCGATCGGTCACCGTGGCTCCGACGGGGAGATCCACCCATTGATCCCAACTAAATTCCTAAAAAAGACCCCTTCGCCCAATAGAAAGGCGGGACAGCGGCACTACAGGCTGCGCGACAGACGGCGACTCTGGAGGCGGTGCGTTGAACGGTGGCTTTGCAAGCGGCGCGGCGGCGGGCGGCTGTGTTTCAAGCGGCGCGGCGGCTTCTACCTTTTGTGCGGAATTAAATGCTGGTTTTGGGAAGCAGAATTGGGGGATAGGCGGTGGGTTAGGGTAAGAGAGAGGGGAGAGCGAATTTTTAAAGAGAGTGTTCCTAAAAAGACACTTTTAAAAAAACGAAGGAAGTATGTTTTAGTTACATAAAGAGAACTTCAATAAATTAGCTCATTGTCTAGTGTTAATATGATCTTTCTTATGGCACCAAGTTTTTTTTAGAAGTTATATCGGCTCATGGATGCTTTAGGAGATACTAAGATACACCCTATCAAATTCACTTCACACCTAATCAAATTAACTAAAATACCCCTCATTTATTTTATATTATTAATTAATAAATCTTCTTTTCTTGAAAATTGTGCCTATTAAACTGTACAAAAAAATCAGAAACGAGGAAGTATAATATATTTAAATAATTTAAAAGTAGAAATCACATATAACTTTTGAGATGCATAAAGAGAAGAAACGTTTCGTAGTGAGAAAGAGAGATTTTTCTAGATAATATTTTTAATAAAATAGGAAGAGATTCTCTTGTCGTAAAAAAAAAAATAAAAAAAATTCTCCCATTTTCATGGTGAAAACGAAGCAATTAGCTGATTTTGCCCGTTTTAAAAATGGAAACTGCGTAGTTTCAATAAAAAAAAAAAAAAAAGAATTGATTGATAGGTGCACGTGGAATAGTGTAGACGGGTGGCTCATCTTTCTCATCGATTGATCCCGAGATTGTCTCCAAGAACTCGATTCCATTACAGCTTTCAACTTTCCATTTTGATTTTCTTTCTATTTTAGCATTATAATGGCTTTGGCCATTAATAATTCCCGATATCCTTGCGATTTTACTCTATCCACCCCACCTTTTCTTCCCCTACATATACCCGCACTCAATTCCGCCTCCCACAATATAATTAATCCCAAGGTAGAACAAAATTCTCGCGCCCAAATTCATTTTTCTGCATTTTTTTTATCCTTTTCAAACCCTAATTTACTTCGAATTTTAATAATCACTGCAGGTTTTGCGCTTGGATTGTCGTAAACGACGCGCCGTCACTATGAATTGCCAAACGACGGCCGAGAAAAAAATTGTGTCCGGAGAAAGAATGCTGGTTAGTTCCTATTGAATGCTGACGATATTTGAAAAAATATAGAAGAATGTTTTATGTATTTCAGCGGTTTTTGTGTTTGAATTGATATATTTATTTGTGGGTTGTGAACTTCTTAGTTATGATGTGACTTATATTAGTTATCGTGTAACTTAGGTGTTTGTACCACCGCATCCTTTGATTAAGCACTGGATTTCAGTCCTTCGGAATGCGGAAACTCCTTCCCCAATATTTAGTAAGTTGGTTTTTGTTTGTCAAGTATCTAAATGAATCTTCACTTAAATCTTATCCCTGAGTTAGAAATTAGGAATTTTTTTTTATTGGAATTATAATATTCGAGTATTTTTGTTAACTAGCGATGAGAATATGCTTGGAATTTTTAATGCATCACAATTGGTGCTTGTAATCTTCTAATTTTGTCACTTTACATCTTTTGTTATATTATATTAGAGAATGCCATGGCGGAGCTTGGGAGATTGTTGATATATGAGGCATCAAGAGACTGGCTGGTGAGCTGAATTTTCTTCTTTTCATCCAATGTATGTTTTATATGATATGTTAGTAGTTGCAGTTTCCTTGGATGCCAATTTGTTGAATATTCTGAGTTGAGATACATCCATCAAGCAATCTTGTACAGTGTGTAGGGCACAGAAGCACCATTTTCAAATAATATGAACTTCTTGTTTAGGGAACTTCTGCAAAATATTAGTGTATGTTATAACCTATTACAGGAATATGTATATATGGTTTTGCTTACAATTTACAGCTATATTCTCCCAGCCAACTATCAGTGGAGAGATCCAGTCACCAATGGGTGCGGTCTCAGTGGAATTTGTTGATCCGAGGGAACCCATTGCAGTTAGTCTCTCTCTCTCAATGCTTTCTTTTTGTTGATTGAAAAGTATTGGTTTTTAAACAGATGATTATCTTTGATTCTTTGCACAAAGTGGCAGAACCAACCAGAAGAAAAACTAACTTATAAAGTTGTATCTGGGAAATTGCTTTGTATTTCCCGTGGGAATTTTCTCAATCAATCCCATATGTAAAATATTACTCATCTTTTTCTTAATGGAAATACATATGGCATACTCTCACTTTCTGTAGCAACTTTGGAGAAAACTGAAGTTATAATACCTGACAGAAAGTGAATTCTTTAAAGCTATAATCTTTTGAGAGACCTTTTATTTATGCTTCATATGGTGCATTTGAGCTTTATTGAGTAGGTTTTTTGTGTTAAGACTTAAGACTTCAATTGATCATCATTTTGTTCTACAGATTGTTCCCATATTGAGAGCTGGCCTCGCGTTGGCGGAACATGCATCATCAGTTTTGCCAGCGACAAAGACATACCATCTGGGTAGGAAGTTTGTTTACTTTCTTAACTTCTGGAAGAGGGCACCTTGCATTCAAATTCTGAGATTTCTTCTGTATTTATGGCATATTAAACTATTGTGTTCAGTTCATATTAAATGTCATATAATACTTCTTTCATCTTGTAGCAACAAAGACATGGAGTATTATCTAGCGCATCAGAACTTTTCTGTTTCTTTAGTAAAAAAAGATCAATTATTACACTTATTTAGGATAGAGAAACGGTTGTTAAAATTGATTTTCGAATTCTATATTTCAGACATATATAGGGTTGGAGAGGGAAACTAAATTTGGTTGTCAAGATTGCAGTTTTTTATTCCAAGGTTGACGTAGTAGTCTATTTTCGTGCAACACCTTTTGTTTACACTAAAATATGTATTTCTTTATTTTAATTACATTTTGTTTGTGCTACATAAATGGCCTTTGATTCAAACTTCATAAAATATTATATTGCAGGGGTTAGCAGAAATGAAAAAACTCTTCAGCCAGCTGTATATCTGAACAAGTAAGGATTTCTGTTGAAATTCATCTAATGCTGTTTGTTGCTTTACAGCCTGTCTTATCTGTCTGATTTACCTCCTACTTTGCTTGGTCTTATATCAGCCATACAGATGACACCTTTTGATAAATCGGATAACTTTTTTTTTTACTTCTAATATAGATTGCCAGAGAAATTCCCTGAAGGTTCTCGAGTATTTGTTGTAGATCCCATGCTTGCAACAGGTATTTATATTGATACCGATCTGAGTCAACGCAGAGTCTTATTTCTCAACTATGTGTGTTGACCTATTTCCAAGTGTGCCGTTTCTCATAAAATGGAGTTGATTAGAACTTTAGGAGCTGTAAACGTACTTTACTGTGCTAATTTTACTATTTTCTTTCTCTAGATGATTTGGCATTTAAGTTGGATCAATATGAAAAAGATTTTTTACCATTAAGATAATACTCTACTGCTAAAACCCTTCTTTCACCAAAGCTAGTCATTTTAGTTAGGATCAGACATAACTGTAATCGTTGTATAGTTTGCAAATCCCTTTATGTTATGGTTTGCTCGAACTGAGAAGCATTGATTTGGGCAGTTGCTAGTGTAACAAGATGGAGAGATTTAAGCTCAATTTTATCTGGATAAGAAATATTCTGAAATATTATTTTGCTCTGGGGTTTGTGACACCTTATTCACATAATAATTAAAGACACTTGCATCTCCATCCTCTATCTAAACTAGAATGGCAATAATTTGTCAACACTTTATGATATCTTTTACAGGTTGTGCTTATATATATTCTTCTTTTGTGCTATGAAATGGTGGTTGATGTTTCTGCATTTAATGTCTCAGGAGGTACTATTGTTGCAGCTATTCAACTAATTAAGGACCGAGGGGTTGATAACAAGCAAATAAAAGTGGTCAGCGTATATTCGTTTTCCTACTTATTTAATTACATTTTCCTTTTTTATCTTCTTTTACCTGGATTTTTGTTGACAATGTTATTCCAGTGTAAAAAAAGTTTTGCTCATTGTTTGTCTTGCATTCGTTACAGGATGCCTCTTTATGCTTGAGTGTATTAGTCTTAGAATTCATTAATCTTCATTCCCTTAATGAAAAGCATAGGAAGGATTGGGTTATTCAAATCTTGATACTTTTCTGATGTATTTCCGAACTCTACTTACTATACCAATTGTTTGATTTAGATATCTGCTGTTGCTGCTCCTCCTGCGCTTCAAAAGTTAAGCGAGAATTTCCCTGGGTAATAATAATTTCTCTCCATACTAGACTGAGACCCTATATATTTGCACTTCTCTGAGATTTACATATTTTGGTCCAACTATTTTTCTCGTATATAATTATATTATTTGTCAGGCTTCATGTATATTCTGGAATTCTCGATCCTACCGTTAATGACAAAGGGTAAGCTTCTATACAAAGTGAGGTAGTTGTATGTTGCAGAGTTGCATAATATTTCCGTTTCCTTGATTACTTGATATTTCAGGTTCATAATTCCTGGACTCGGGGATGCTGGGGACCGTAGCTTTGGCACATAAATCTAGCTTAATCTTTCATTATTCCCCAATTTTTGATAAAGTAAGGTAAGAATATAAATTTTTGCAGTACTCGTCTGCTGGTAGGTTGAGTTTAATTTTCATTGGAAACTTGTAAGAATTCAATGATTGGTCGTGTTGATTAGAGAGCATATCATACTACAGTCAAGCTCATCAATGCAGGATTTTTTGACTGAAAATGTAATATGTTGCATCAAAGAGATTTTTTCTGCTTTTCTCTTTCATGTATCGTTTGTTAATGCCAAGATTTTCTTTTCATACAGTATTTTACTTCTGCATTGCGAACCAGGTCCTGTTTGGCTTGGGCATGTTTATAATTTTGCACTATTCTTAGGAGAATAAAATAACTGATGTAAAACTAAAAAGAGAATTGGTGTGGAATAAGCTTTTCGGATAACATATAATTATAAGTTATTTCAGGAACTTGTATGATGTAATTTTAAGTAGCTCATATGTTTGAAGCAATTTTTTTAATAATAAAATAATTATATATATTTTTTTAATGTTGTGGTGAGGGGTGGTGGTGGTGAATTATTTTTTTAAATTAATTTTATATTTAATTATTTAAAATGGTATTTGCAAATTCTACAAAGTGGGGCATAATTTTTTCTTATTAATAGATATCCTTTATTTGCTTTATTTTTTTTTCCTTTTCAAAAACTACCCTTTAGAGCTTTTTTTTAAAAAAAAATCTGGAAGTTGTTTAATATATTTGAGAGGTAAAGTCTAGTATACACTCGAGTGCATGTGCACTTTTCAGTTTTACTGACTTACACTTTTTGGTAAATGGTGTTACACTTTTCAATTATTACTAAAAATATTATTGTACAGTTTAATAATTGAAAAGTGCAACACCATTTACCAAAAAGTGTAACATGGACTAGGGTGCACAACATGCACTCGAGTGCATAGCAGACCAACCTATTTGAGAACATATTCTTAAGCCTTAAAATAAATTTCAATCAATAATATTGTCGGTAGATATTTTGTTCAAAAGTTAAAAGTTATATTTTCACCTTAAACTCTTAAAGTAGTTGGCTTTATTTCTATTTGCTTCACCTGATTTCAGTTTGTAATGACTTTAAAATATATGGAAGGGGTGCATAGAAATCGAAATGAAGCCTCGTTGGCAATACTTGATTTCAGTTTATAATGGCAATCTTGTTACGATCTTTGAAATGAAATGGTCCCATTCCGATATCAGGTTATGAGTCAAATGCCATGTTAAATACTAAATATTACTCAAAATAAAGGTTAAATATTGGATTGGTGTAAAAAAAAAAATCAGGGATGGTTATGAACATAAGGGTTATTTTACAACTCTTGTCATCAGATCCATGGTTATAACTTATAACTTATAGCTTGTTCCCAAGTGTTGCAGAAATAATTATCAATTAGGGATGGATATAGCTGTTTTCCAAAGAAAAAAAAACGGAATAAATTGATCTTTGTTTCATTATAGTCAAAATTTCGATTATATCAGTCTGTCCAAATAGTTAAAATATTAATTGCAGATTTGCAAATGTAGAAAAATCGTCCTCCTTTTCTCCTCTGAAATTCCAAAAAATAAAGTGATTTAAGCAATTACGAGTAACGAAATTCTTAATATTTTAAAATCCCTAAAAAACTTCTTTTCGAAACCCAAAAAATAAAATAAAAAATATTGTTTGAGTATTTCTAGATTTATTTACATTTCAATTCACATATTAATAAAAAAATATATAATAATTCATATCAGCCGTCCGACCAAGGATACCTAAATAATAATTCCGATATCTATTTTTCACCGGCGCTGTTATATTTCATCCCCAATTCTACCTGAGTTCAAAACTCAAGAATTGCATGAATAACTGATTCGAACGTTGTTGAATTTAGGGGCTACGCAATCATCCTGGTTCATCTACTGGTAAGCTGCTTTCATATCTTGTTGAATTTTTTCATTTTCTTTTGTTGCATTCTCTCTCAATCTCATTTACGTCGATTGAACTATTAGCCTTATCAATTTGTATTTTGAAGGGGCATCAATCAATTTGTACATTTCTATAAAATCTAATGAAGAATTACACCTCCATTGTAGGTTTTCAGGTAGATCACTAAATTAGGTATTACTCCACTAGTTTGAATTAACTATTGTCTTCATCAACCTGCTGCGTTTATCTATTTCCATGTCTTCTTCTTCTTCTCATTACACACCAAGCTTCCTATCATCCCAAGCTATGGAAATCTCCGCTTAATTTTTAATTTTTTGTCGGCTGATTAGTTAAAATACTCAATTTCAAGTTTATTGGAACCGTTTAAAGAATTAGTAAAGATCTGTAAATATATATTGGATCCTTAACATGAAAAATGATGTAATGTACCTTTAAGCTCTATATTAAATCAGTGCTATGAAATGCCCTGCTTTGCTGCTAGGCCACCCTCCATTTTCTCCGACAGAAGCCTCAATCTGCATAGCACCTTGTAGAACATTGCATTGAATGCGATAAATCCCCATGAAAACGTGATTTCTATCTAAATTATTGTGAATCCATTCCGATTATCTTTCAATTTTTAATTCTTGTAAATCCCTTTAGTTCTTTCAGATATGGTTTCTATATTGCTATTCTGTTTGTCTGTTTCTCGTAGTTTACCGTATATGTCTACTCTTTTACATTTAAGGTGAAGTTTGGAGTGCAATAACTTTTTCTTACGTAGCTGTCTTATTTAATTGATCATTTGAACATAACAAAAACATTACATAATTTCATCTATGGGATAGTAACCTCAACTTCAAATAGATAACATAATTGAGAAGTTACAATCTTTATTTCTTAACAGCATTCTAAGCCTGTTCTTATGCGTTGTTGCCGTTGTGAATGGTGTTTTCCGGGCCTGCAACTGTTACAATGTATCTTTCAACTTGGTTTGTGTTAGCGAATTCGCGGCCATCGGTATGATATACCCAATTCTGCTGCGGAGGAGCCCTATTTAGTGCGATAGCTGCAAGTTGGTATTCCACAATTTTGAGCCACATATAACTGAGAAGCCCCAGAAACAAAAAGACGATTGAAACACATACAATGTACCAACCTATTATATCCATCATTTTCTTGCTATCCTGACCTTTGGGTGTAGGATGGAATATGACTATGTGAGTGCTCGACTCTTATAGACATGTAAATTACTTCAAGATTTATTGAATAAGATCGTGTGAATCCCTTGTAGATTGCAGTAATCCCTTTACCGAGAAAAAAGGGTAGTCATCATAAATTCAAGGAAAAAAAGTTGGCGCTATCTCAATGTGCATGTCATTTCCTTAGATTTACTTAATCAAATTCGATATTTAAGTAATGATATTATGCGGATCGTATAGGTATTCCGTGAATACGTGTAAAAGAAGAATTATGTTCTCCTTTTAGTGCGCAAAAGTCTTCGATGTTGTTGCCCTTTTTCCTCACTTTGAGAGGAATAATAAGTGGTAAAGTCTTATGTAAACCAGATTCACCATGCAATTGGTTTTCATTTTTTGTGTATTTTTAAACACTTTTAGTTGTTTCATTCAAAAGTATTAGTTGTTATGTTATAAAGTGATAGTTGCAAATCAGTTGTACGATAAAACTGTTTTACATAAGACATACTCATGATAAGGTTATTCAAGTATATTGATGCTGATATTTTAATCTAATTCCTCTAGGAAAGCCTACTAAAATTGGAACATAACAATGACATAGTGGGAAATAGTGCTGCTAGACATTCAACTTAAATAATTTGGCATTTTAATTAAGGAGTTTTCAAGATCATATCCATTTCATATTTTTCCAAGAATTTGCTGTGACATGAAGTTTTTATCTTGTGAAAGCTATTATAGAGATAATGTCAATAAATAGAATAGGTGGCGAAGAAAGAATGCAAAATCATAAAAATGAATTTGTCCTTGTATGTTTAAAATCTTTGCTGGGTTAATGTAGTACTTGGTGCTGTTGGTGTTTCTAAATTCAAAGCCATGACTTTTATCTCCTTCCTTAAGATTGATACAGTTAGTTTATGTTTGAATCCATCAGGTGAAAAATACTCTCTTCTCTGATTCATGCTTTGAGTATGATTCTACATGCCATTATGCTCCATGCTTCAGCAGGGGAACGAACACGACTTCTGCTACTACAGCAAGGACCAATTCAAATACGGGTATGGACTTTTTCTCTATTGACATATTTATTTCATGTTTCAATTGAGTTTCAATTGAGTTTTGTTTAATCGTCCTTAAGTTTCTCATATATAATTATATATTGTTAGATAATCTTGGAGAAAAAAATCACAAAACAATCTATGCTTCATTTCATATACATGTCATGGCATCTAAACAATGAAACATAAAATTCTAGAATAACCAAATAATCATGTTCAATTTATATATTGAATTTCTAAACTAGTAACCTATATAATTAGGAAGAAACTGACTGGCATGATCCTGTAATAATTCGGGCTACACACCAAAATAACCACCGTCACAACCACAAGCGCCGGTGCTGGTGCTGTTATCGCCATGTGGGCGCGGTTTGCTGGCGAGGCAGCAGAAAACCAAGCCGATCAACATGATGAAGCCACAAGCCGTGGCTAAAGCCTGAGCCCATCGCCAGTAATACGAATATCCCATTTTTATCTAATAACCTTTTGGTTTGAGCTTCATCGGCTTATATAGCTGTTGAATATCCCCATTATGAGTTTGTATTGAATCCAAACTAGCTGGAGGAATGAATATGTGTGTGTATATTTCAGTATAAACTGTCAAAATCTGGAGAGAAATTAAAGGAATGGTGCACATGGGTATAAAGAGGGCAAAACGCATGGGCCAGCCTGTGAAACTTAACACCGATACTATTTGAAATCCCTGTCTTCTAAAACTTATCAAATTCCACTTATATTATTACGTGAAGCGAGTAATTCAATTATTATATTATTATTTGGCAAATATATGCTTTAATTATACAATTGTTCTATTTAAGCAATGTATTGCGTCTTTAGAAGAGCTTATCGTTGTTTTTATTGATTTGTATTTTACAAGCACGCCTAATACAATATTACAAGATAATGAATACAAGACATGTCCTTTTCATCCCAAACAAAAGCTAACGAGTTCACATCTTCTTGGATGAGTACGTAGTTTGTCTAATGTGGTTTAATTTTCTTCATGTTTGTTTGCAGATTCAAAGACGGAGTTTACACATAATGCAATTTTAAATATGACTGTGTCTTTTGTGATTTTAAAAAAACACATTTTTACACAGCAGCTCAGCCCCCAAATTAAAGGATTTGGGATCCTCTACCGTACATAAGGGTCATATACAAGAAGGAGTCTTTAAATTACACACACTTACATGGGTGTGTGTTCCCCTGCACAAAACCCTGAACTTCTTCCCAAATTAAAACCAAATATTCTTGCGCCTTTTCTTTTTTGGATTCTGAGTTATATTTCCAGTAGAATAAACAAATATAGAGGAAAAAATGCTTGGAATTTGTATATTACATTTGGTGGCAATCAATATTCATCTCGAAATATGCATATCCCTTTTTCCTTTTTTGTATAAACAAAAACTAATTATAAGTGGAAAAAGGCTCTCAATTTTAAAATTGAAGATGCATCTACATGAAGCAAAATCTTATGAATGCAAAAAAATCGAGATGAATAATAGATCTGAATTTTGTAATTGAGCCTATAATGTCAAAATTTATAAAAGAAAAGAATATATTTAGTACATTATTTCGACTAAAATTATTGGAGGAGGATCTATAACTATAAGAAAGGAATACAAATGAGTACTTTGCTTTTTACATCATCCGCTCACAACAGCACGTGTCCGCACAGCTGTACCTCCCAGCGAGGGAATTTCTACTTTCTACTTTTCCTTTTTTTTGATGGACCCATCCCTTTTTTTTCCCTTCCCATGACTCGAACCCAGGACCTAAGAACTTTCCCCATGATTCGAACCCAGGACCTAAGAACTTTCTACTTTTCCTTTTTTTTGATGGACCCATCCCTTTTTTTTCCCTCCCCATGACTCGAACCCAGGACCTAAGGCCTAGGTAGTGGTGCTCTAATCACTTGAGCTATTCCACTTTGTCTACTTTCTACTTTTCCTTTCTTTTCATTTTTTTTCTTGTCAATTTATTGTTATTATAATTATTTTTGTAGCTGTTAGCTTTTGAGTTGGAGGTGCAAGTGTCTATTTGCAATGCTTCGAACCTATGTTCAAGTTCATTACATGTTATTTACACTTTAACACATGAATTAGTCATCTCCATTCATATGACATCAAGTTATCAAGCAAACGATTCCATTTTTTTCTTCTTCAAAACACAACGTCTGCCAAGTACAACTTGCTTAATTTATAAATTAAATTATACAACAGCGTGCATCGTTGAATAGCGACTACATTCCCTTACTCAACTTGCATCTCCAATTCCAGCAGCATAACTCACATTTATCTAAAGAATAAATCTAAGCTTTCACCATAACAAATGAAAATCCAATTAAAGCAATTTGCAGAAGATCTGGGCAACATATACACGTTTCTGATAACATACGACTTCAAAGTGTTGTTCAAATTTAATACTATCACTTGAGCCTCGCTCAATAGGGTCATTTCAAGGACACTAAAAATGCTTTTCTTTACAACATTATGAGAAATCTTTTACATAAATCCATAAGATTGCTCAAATGTTGATCATCAGGAATTCAAGAATTTACAACTCCTAATTGTAAACCTGTGCAGCCCATTTTCTTGGAGAATTGACAGCTAGTACGAACAAATGTCCCTGAGAACAAAACAACTTCATGAGCACACAAGCTTGCATAAAAGAAACAGGGGCCGGGCTGAAGACAACATTGCAGCTAAGAATCAAATTTCTAACAGCCATAAGAGGACTGTCGAAAGTCAATTACGAAGAAAATAAAATGAGGCCCCCATGCAAACACACCCAAATAGAACTTAAATTGGCAAAATTTATAGTAAAAATGCAAAGGCAGACGGAGAAGAGATCATTTAACAAAATAACTAAAACTTAATAGAAAACCACAATTTTTTTATACTCGAATTAATCAAATTGTCTATTTCCTGTTCTTATTCTAACAAAATAGATAGAATGTATTTTACTGAACACTTAAGAAAGCTGGGGAACTATCAAACAAACCCAAAATCAAATTCTAAGGACTTTAACATATTAAAACTGAGAAAATGTATGCTAAGAAGGTGCCACCAACTGTTTCTTAGAATTTATTAAGGAAATGAGAAGTTACATTCTTGAATGTGAAACTCTAGCAAGTAGAAACTTTACATCGAGTGAAGATTACAACATTTCCACCCTACAAAAAGAAATGCGTAATTTTAATTATATCCTAGCATGAAGCATATTTCAGAAAAGATGCCACTGAAAATTACATTAATAGAAGAACTATGAGATATAACCGAGCTAATTAAAAGATCTTAAGGAAATAGGAAAAACATTAACAACATTCTACAAAGCTTACAGGCACTGTTCACAGAAGAAAGGTAGATATTCTGAGGATTTACTTGATCTCCCAGAATTGCAAGGTCATGGAAAGAGCATCAATCGAACCCAAAATATACAACACACCACACCAACTACGTCGTTAGCCCACTGTGTGGGGTTGGCTATAGGGATCATATATGCCATCTCATTCTATTGAGAAACATTCTGTTTATCTTTACACACATCACATCTTCACTAATAGTTATTCCAATTCTTAATAGGTCTTCCGACTCTTCCCCTCCCTTTTTCATTTCAGTTGATGGTCTCTATTTTCTACACATGGGGCATCAAAAGGTCTAACCACACACACGTCCTAAGCATCTTAGGATCGTTTCTCTCCATTTCTCAACTATCAGAGCTACACTCATTTTCTTTCTAATGCACTCATTATTTATTATAACTTCTCTAGTGTGTCCATAGATCCATTTTAACATTCACATTTCTGCTACATCATTCTTTGTTCATGTTCACAATTGCATAATATATCTTGCAACAGAATATTATTCCTTGACTTGAGACACGCTTCAAACAATCATATATTTCGCAAAAAGTAAGTCGAGAAGCATTTAGTGCAGAAATAGATATCTCAAAAATCCTTTTAAGGCACAGTCCAAATCCTTCACCACAAACTACCATAAAAAAATGCCTCAACAATGACTGGTAGAACAAGAAGTAAGTGTCTTGCCTTCAACTCATCTGGCTAGGCACAAAATGGCCAAGTTAATTATCCCTAGCGGCCCGACCATATTCTACATGTACTTTTGTAACTGGAATGATAGGAAAAAAGAATGCCAGAACGGAACACAAAATATACAAGCACCAAGCCTATCATACAAGTAATAGTCATGAATGAAAATATATCAAAGACAGAATAATAAACATGAAGGCAGTTTCATGGTAAAGGAACTGACATGCTCAACTATTCACAAGCTACAGCTCGCTATAATTGCGCCAAACCGCACGGAATTCCTCGCGGAATGTATTCAGACGAGCTTTCAGGTTAGGTGTCCTAAAGCTTGCGTGAATGATGGTGGCTGAGAGAAAGAAAGAGAGAGGTTAGGAATAGAAATATAAAAGTGAAGTCAACCCCAAAAAGAATCTGAATGTGATATCTCAAATTACCAAGAAGGCCAACAGCTAATGCCCACAAGACAGTAAGAAGGGCACCAGAGGCAAACCAAATGATGGAGCTCGCTGCAGGAAGGAAAATCAAATGTGATTACAACTATTAAGCCTAAAAATTTTAGTCACAAATAGACGCATAAAAATCTCTTACCCAGAGAAAATACCACGACAAATACCCAGCGAGGCCATCCACATATATGTATGGATCGTTTAGAAGATGGGCGCCCACGAATAACAGGTCTAAAAAAATTACAGATCCAATTAAGGAGCATACTAATAAGTAGTAAGTAAAAAAAGCAATTTTGCAATTGCAAATCTACTTACGTAAGAGGAGGTCTCATTTTGGCTGCTAGATGTGGAGAAAACTGCCTGATAGTTCTTGTGACTTTTTCATTGAATGTGCCTGCAAAGCTAAAGGAACGATTTTTTGCAACATAAGGCAGCATGGAAAAAATAACAGTAGTGAAACAAAAAATGCAAAAAGTATAGTACTAGCTCACTGAATAGCAAATTAAACATAACATCAAGACAAACAAAAAAATATCTACTCTGTTATCACTTCAGAAGAAAACTGGTAGTTATTCATCAAGACAAACAAAAAAAGACTTATGAGTTGTCCATGTGTGATCATATTATGCAAAGGAATAGCTACAATATTTATTGGGATAAACCCACACGATGAATAGCACAACTAAAACGGAAGACAGTAGCTATATAGAATATACATGCAGATCAACTTTCATAACGTCTAACTTGACAAGTTATTTTAAACATGCAAGTTCATTTTTTTGCTCCCAAATATACATGCTAAAGCAAAAAAAATTGGGATGTCTTTGGTTATGTTTGGGAGTATCAGCGGAGAATAATTTGGAGAATTAATTTGACGTGCTATATAGGAAAGAGTGTGAATATTAGTAAGAAACACAATGAAACCCATTAATCTGTTTGTTGTTTTTTGGGAGAAAACTTTGGGAAAGGAAATTTGGTGGCAACTTAAGCAGATGCAGATGCAGCCTTAGTTTTTTTTTTACTGCGTGTATAGCTATGGCATAGTCTCTCATATTCCTGGCATCTTAGGGTCAATAACATTCTTCATATTTGTATATAGAAATGACTGAAAGTTATATGTACACCACATTGCAGATCCCGGTGTATCTACATCTATTAACGCTTCTAATAATAAAAAAAATGTTGTTGGACACAAAAAGTTTGATAGGTGGTTCATCATGGTGGAGCCACTCAGCATTTGATTCAAGATACTGGATCATATGATTAAGCAGGCTTAAGAGTATAAGATGTTAAATAATCAAATCCTAGTGATGAAAGGAATTGGAACCTTCACAAAACTTCACAGACCTACTATTTCACACTCCTGACAACTTGTAATAGTTATATACCTATCATTTAGAAATGCAAGGCTCAGAGCTGCCATCAGAGCAGCAACAATCGAAAGTGGCCTCCTAAGAAATCCCATCCCTGCAACGCACATTCATAGGGATGAATCAATAATGATCTTGCTAAAATACAAATATTGACCCTCATCTTTAGCTCTCTTACCAACAACGAAAACAATCATGATGAAATAATTCGTCCTGTAACTGCAAAAAGAGATAATTACAAGAAATGAGCCATGAATGTGAAATAATAGCTCCGATCACTGTTTTTACACAGTTGGCGGACAAAGGAACAATTCAGAGCCATTTTTTAGCTGCTCGCGAGTACTAAATTAACATGCAGAATATTTTCTTAAAAAAAGGTAGGCATCCGAACAAAAATTCGCATCAATAATCTTTTTCTTGTACGTCTTTCCAAAAAAGCACACAACAATTCAATCATTAACCAGTACAGCTACCAATCTACAATAATATCTTATAAAGAAAGGATCGCACTAATAGAGGTTGCATTTAAGGCGACTGTTCCATTTGGCAGAAGAACGCGGTACAGTGAACCGGGAGAAGAACTCGGAGAAGGGACGCGGCGGCGATGACCAGTCCACTTCTCGCAGCGCCTCTACCAGATCCTCAGCAGTCACGTTACTCCAATCCATCTACCGTAATTTGATCGATCAACTAAGCGCGAAACCCTATGTGAAACAAAGAATCGGACCAAAAAAATAGAAAAGCGATGGAAAATATCTTCAGAGCTGTAGATTTGGAAGAGTGTGATAGATTAGTTTGAGGACGACGGATTGCAGAATTTGCAAGTATACGTGGGAGCCAGGAAAAGGTTTGGAAGGTGTAACGACATTAACAAAGAACCAAAAATTTAAAAAAAAAATCAAAATAAAAAATGTCTGAGCCCGGGTTCGAACCGGGGACCTCTAGTGTGTGAGACTAGCGTGATAACCGACTACGCCACTCAGACGAGTTGTTATTCTAATCCTATTTAATTTAATTATATTCGTCGAAAAGGATTAAATCGGCCCATTACAATGAATCAGCCCAATAGTTTGGGCTGAGATTTTGAATAAGTTTATATACCCCTCCATGATTGTTAAATGTACTCTCCCGATTAATGTACTTTCCCAATAAGGCCCCCAAATTATCTTACTACCTAAAAATTCTACTCCCTCGTCCATCGTCAAAAGTGTGCTCAGTTTTTTTTTTTTTTTTTCACAAAAAATATGTCTATTTTATTTAAAAAATTTACTTTTAAATATTTTTTTTATTAGTAACAAGATTGAGTATCTACCATATATTATTTACTCATTATCTTAAATATATTCTTTATAATTAAAATATATTTTTTTTAAACAAATGTATAAAAAAAAGTGAGCACAGTTTTAATGGACAGATAGAGTAATTTTCTATCTTCTTTCTCTCCCTTCTTCCTTGATATTCTTTCCTTCTTTGAGTCGCCCCAATCCCACTCCACCGCCGCCAGCCCCTTGATGGCGGTGGTCGTCGAATGTAGCAGCAGTGGCGGCAGCTTAGGGTTATGGTTTTAAAAGTGTATTTATTAAGCCTATCTTACTCAAATGAAAATTTAGGTATTTAATGAATTAATAAATTTTGGTATATAACCCATGCCTTTGGATATTAGGCTAGGACTCTAGGAGCCCGTTTGCTACTATGTAAATAGAGGGATTACAATGATTGGAATTCCCCCAAATTTTATGTTTGTCTCTGTTTGTATATATTATTTCATCTATTCAAATTCATTTTCCTCATTTATTCGATATAAATTTTAGTGAATAATGATTAATTTATATATAAATTTTTTTTTTTTATGAAAGTTAAATACCCATCCATTTTTTTCCCTCCCCATGACTCGAACCCAGGACCTAATGCCTAGTGGTGCTCTAACCACTTGAGTTATCCCACTTTGTCTTAATTTATATATAAAGGAGACAGATTGAAAGTATGATGAAGTATTGTAAAGTTGTTTATAAATAAATGAATAACAATTTAAATAAATAAGTACTAGTTGAAGGATGTAGATTAAATAATGTGAATAATATATATTTTTTTTAAATAATGAACATAATAAAATTGAATAATAAAAAAAATGAAAATGATAAATAATGAAGTTGATAGAAGGGAATAGGTTTGACTTAAAAATGTGTAGCCCTAAAGATTCCTAGTTTTAAAAGAAAAATGGAATTTGCATCAAATAGTTGTAAAAAAAATGCACAAATTGGAGGGCATGGCATCAATTTCAAACTCTCAAGAGTATAAATATGATGATATACGTTTTGATATTTTGACAGAACGTGCTCAAGTAATGCCTCTACTCACAAAACACAACAAACATGCAATAATTACAAAATAAAATATGCCATTTGTTGATACTCCAATATATTGGACCAAACAAGATCAAGTATTTTACCATTGAGAAACATAGATATAGGACTAATGTCAACTCTATACTCACAACATTTACTCTATCCTATGACTTTAATGTAAAATTTTCTAACAATATTTTACATGATCTTATTTTTATATTATGTACAAATTATAATTAAACTTACTCTCTCCCTCCAAAATTTTGTGGTGTTTGTGTAGTAAATAAAAAGCACATTAGAAGTTTATAAGCATATATAAAATCTTAAAAGTTTAAAGCATCGTGAAAATGAAATATCCAATTTCTATGTAGATATATACGGGTACAATTATATTATAACTAAAACCTCTATAATCTTAATGTATACAGTATTATTAACTTATACCTCACTCCATCAAATAATTATTTATACATTTTACTAATTTATATTAATGACCGTTTATTTTATTCTTCGTCATCCTACAATTAGTTTTATTATCATTTATCATTATTCAATCACACGTCTTATTCCTTAAACTCCACTTTTACCATTGAAATCTTGGGATGGGATAAGGGTAAAACACATAAATTATACATATACAAATGCATACATTTTCTCCTTCCACAATGTATTTTATACTTTTTTTTTAATATGCCATAGTATTTTTTACCCCCTTAAAATATAAAACATTTTATAAACTTTATCCTTATAATATTCTAAAAATTTACATAAAATATCATTACTTTTGAACCAACAAATACACATAAGTCAATTAATTTATTTACTTTATACATAAAAGTTTATAAAATTATTCCTGTATAACATAATGACGAAACGACTTTGTATATGTTGGGTATTGGGCACTGCCCAACACATTTGTTGTATCACAAACACGTGTGCCGATTACAAATTCTCTTTTCATTTGTATTTTTAAATTTCAATCCAACTAACTAATAATATAAAAATACACAAGTACTTAACATTGCCCAAACACTCTAGCATAAACAAAATTTGTTAAAACCTATTCACATATTTTTGAATAAACGTGCTTAATTAATACATTCTATTCACATAACTTATTTATAATATGTAAACCGTTCTAATAGTAATTTCTAAATCATTTAATAAAATTCAAAGTAATAAAGATCCGTGTTGTAAATAACTTTTTTTGTCTGCCCCTTTCTAGCTTTACTTAGGTTGGAGCATGAGATATTGTTTCAATACATTTAATAAAATATACTGTAATCGAGTAATTTTAAAGTGGAATCTTGATTTTGCAATAAAGGGAAGTAAAAAAGATTTGATAAAAGAAAATGTTACTACTAGTATTAAGTAGTCCTCCGTACTTAGTTACCAATTACGGCTGAGGCGCGTTGTTGGTGTCGTTTTCAGAAGCGGCTCCGGCCACCACATAAAAGCGGCCGATTGAAACTCCATCAGGTTATTCCCAATACTCAATCGTTTACGGGACTTTCACAAGCAACATTATTCTTACGGAATCTAACATTTAATAAGCCCTACATTCATTTTTCTGTTCCTTGCACCTTTGATCACAGCTAATCTTCAAGTCCAAACAAAAAGGGAAAATTAAAGGCAGCCTACCGTAAATTCTGCGAAAAGAGAGAGCAGAAACAGCCAAAGAAGAGGAAGAAAACAACCGCTTCAAACAGAGTTATTTATCTCTGAGCATATGTGTTGGTAGTTGAAGATTTTAATTTCCAATGGAGGAGTCAGTGAGGAGCTTTTATATGGTGGGCGATTACATGGTGCGGAAGAAGATTGGGGAGGGTTCGTTTTCGACGGTATGGCTGGCACGCCACCGCGTATACGGCACCGAAGTTGCGATCAAAGAAATTGCTACCTCGAGATTGAATCCCAAATTGCAGGAGAGCCTTAAGTCGGAGATTTTTATTTTGAAGAGAATCAATCACCCCAATATTATCCGCTTGCACGATATGATCGAGGTCAGCTCTCTCTTCCTCTCAGTAAAGTTTACTTGCTAGCAAATGATGTGATATGAAGTTCAAACAATTTATTTGGAACCAAAGGAATATGAAATGAAGTTCAAACTATTTATTTGCAAGCAAAGGATTGAAGGCCTATTTATTTGCAAGGGAAAGATATGGAATGAATCGAGTTGGTTTAGTCTGTTTAAAATTTTCTTCTGTTGGAATTATGTGCTTTGCTTTAATGCTACTGATTGTTTTAGTATAATGAGGCCTGGTTTGTGGGATATTGTGACTATCAAGGGAGAATGGTAATTTGATTTGAGGTGACTGTGGGCCTATTTGATTGCGAATATGTGTGTGTGAGAGAGATTTGTTATTTATTTTTAAATGGTATTTGGTTTGAGTCAGTTTTTTTATCTGTGAAGTCATTGTTGTCTTGCATGGCTGGACTGATAAGTGAATTAGAGGAATGAACAAAAAGGAACCAGATTCTGTTAGATGATTTAGTAGGAACAAAGGATTTTTATGGTCAACCACTAATGAAATGAACAGGTGTTGCTTTTCATAATGGTGTGTTGATATTATCGGTTATTGACATGTGAATTTCAGTTAGTCAGCGCGTGCTTTTCCGCAAGTCGTCAAATTTTGTCGTGATTTTGTTCTTCTATGTCGGTGCCTTTACTGTACATTAAACAGCGGCATAATTGGCGGCTTTAGCTTATGTCAGCCCTCTAAGATTTTTTAATTTATTTTCAATTTAGTATTTCTTTTAGCGGATTTTCGGTTCAATTGCGGCTTCACAGAAGTCCACGATGTCGTTTTGGTTGCATAAGATGTAAAGGCCATGCCTTCATCATATTGTGGTATCTGATGTTATTCCTACCTCAACTTTCACCTTATTGATTTTAAAGGATGGTAATAATAACATTGCAAACAGAAATATATCTTTCAATAGTTTAGATAATGTTGTTTGAGTGGTATTTGATTGAAAAAGAAGCTTTGTTGTGTATTGCAAGGAACCTGGAAAGATATACATTATTTTGGAGTATTGCAAAGGAGGAGACCTTTCAATGTATATTCAACAACAACAAGGAAGAATCCCTGAGGCCACTGCAAAACACTTTATGCAGCAACTAGGTATCTGCTGTAACATTGTTGTTTCCCCCTCTGTATATTTATGACTTCTTTTTCACTTCTTGAATAATCAATGGGTTTCTTTGTAATTTAAATAATGCAGCCGAGGGCCTCAAAGTTCTTCGTGGGAACAACATTATACACCGGGATCTAAAACCGCAGGTCTGCATATAATAAAACTTGCACTCATTTATCTGTGTGGTAAGGTTGTTTTCATCTGCAATTGAACATCAGAACTTAAATCTGTGATATGCCATTTCCATCTTTGTATTATTCTGATTATTACTATGAATGGGGTCTGTTTCCCTTCATTTTAATTAATAAGTAAAAGAATTATTCTGTTAATTTTAAGAAGGCATTATTGATTAAGATAAAACAATATAGGCTTATGTCTTCTATTAGTTTTAATCAGTTATTTCTGCTTTACTAATACGTAAACTTCCTCTGTAATAATTAATATCAATAACTAAATGTTTTCTACAACAATAAATACCATATAGATAGCCGTTTAGTCAGATATACTACTGTAGATAATATGCCAACAACATTTTTAAGTTCATATACTTATGGTTCTCTCATTAAATGCTATACAGTTTGAAATGGGCTTCTTCCTTTGGTGTTAATGTTATCACTGAGTAAGAATGCATGTAGTCTCTGGGTTATATCTGAAGTTATGTCGGCCATTTTCTTTCTGGATTGGTTATTGCATTTAGTTGTCAGATTTCAATTGAATATTTCTGTTTTATCAGACAGTCATCACTTATGATTGATATCTCTGCTCATCTCTTGTACTTAAACATTTATACTTCTAGAATAAATCTTTTGAGTTTTCTGCACTAGTTCCAAATGTTAGAAATAATCATTTTGAACTGATATATTGCATTTTTATGTCTAAATCCTGAAACAGAATCTCCTCCTTTCCTCTAAAGACGACAGCAGCAGCATTTTAAAAATTGCTGATTTCGGCTTTGCAAGGCATGTCTATTTTCTCTGAAAACTTTGCATTTTTTTATACAATGTTGAATCTGTGTTGTAGGCCATTGAACATCTTTTCCTATACAGATTTTTTCTTGGATCATCAAAGATAAATTATTTTTGATGCCATCTTCACTCTTTTATTTAGATTAAACTGATAGAAATCAACAATTAGATGGTCATAATATTGTGTTTCCTATCAACTAATGATTTCAAATCCCTGACAACATATTAATTGCACTAGCAACTGCACTATGGTATATCTTTTACCGTCAGTTGAATCTGAATATAGGAATTATTTGAGCTTGTTAGCTGCAGATCTTTCCTTAGGCGCTTGGGCTCAACTAAAATCTTATAATTTTTAATTCTTGCTTAATAGTTTGAAAATATTAGCTCGTGATAGGATACATCCTTGGTATAAGCCCTAGAATTTACAGTTCAGAATTCATTTTTATCCTACCAGATCTCTACAACCTAGAGGCCTTGCAGAAACCTTATGTGGTTCACCCTTGTACATGGCTCCAGAAATAATGCAGCAGCAAAAATATGATGCTAAGGTGAGATTTACACTTTACATATGATAGCAGCTACTCAAATATAACCCTCTAAGTCTTTAAAAAAAATATTTTTATATATGTATCTATATATAAAATCCTCTATTCATTTTTACCCAATTATAACACAGGCAGATCTCTGGAGTGTTGGTGCCATTTTGTTCCAACTTGTAACTGGGAGAACTCCATTTACGGGAAGTAATCAGATGCAGGTGTGTTTGTTTTACATCTTCTTGCATTTAAACATAGTTGTCTTTGTCTTTTTTTTTTTCTTCTCCTGGTGAAGAATATCATATATCAAATGCCTTTAACAGCTGCTCCAGAACATCATAAAGGCAACTGAATTGCAGTTTCCACCTGAGGCAAAGAATTTGAGTCCAGACTGCATAGATTTGTGTAAAAACCTACTGAGGCGTAATCCAGGTATTCCACATTTTTTTATTTTTCAATGTATAGAACACGCTGTAGTTTTGCAGTTTCAGCTAAAGTCCTTGTGTTTATTCATGGTACTCCAAAACATGTTTGTTTGAGGCCATGTCTTTTTATTATATTTTGGGGTGGGGGTGGAAAACTATTTTATTATTAAATGCACATGATATCCCACAGTTTCCTGCTTTTGTTGACAAAGTTCAGTATCCTGATTATCTAATGACTTTTACTTGAATTATGTTAGAATTTCTGATTTTGTTTTCTTATTATCTACAATTTTATGCGAATGTTTTGGGATCCTTGTCTTCACAGTGGAGCGTTTGACGTTTGAAGAGTTTTTTAACCATCCATTTCTATCTCAAAGGCAACCTGACGAATCAGTCAGGTATGTGAGTGGTTCCATATTTATGTTATTTTCGAAATATAACCTCATCGTATATTTATAAAACTTTTAATCTGGCAAAATAGGCAGTCAGAAAGAGTATTAGATGGTTTCCCTCTTCCTGAGGGGAATGCAGGGCAAAGTTCCCATGATAACTCTTTACCCATGAGAGATACAGAACAAAGTTCACATGAAGATTTGCCTTTCAGTCTAGATGATGATCCAAGTGTCCCTGTCAGCAGTCCATCTTTCCAGAAGAAGTCCATCATAAACTCTAAGTTTGGATATTCTCATGATCCAAAACCTGATCTCAGGAATTTTTCTATTTTCTCAAACAGAACTGATTTTTCCAAGTATATTGGCTCCCCTACTACAACAGAAAAGGCAGTATCCAACATGAAAGGATCTCGTAAAACTCCAGACCTTGGATCGCTACCAGATAATCATCCAAAAAGAGGTTATTATATCTTTTACAGCATAGATATTCTCAGAGCCCGTTTGGCTAAGCTTATTTTAAACATCATATAAGTTGTTTCAAGAGCCTATAAGATGTAATTTGTAAGTAACTTATAAGTTGTTAAAATGTTTGACTAATATAATTTATAAGTTCTTTGATAATTTGTGAGAAATATTTTTAAAATATTAATTTTATATAAAATAATTCATTTGGAGAGTTGGGTGGGTGGGTTGATTTTTTATTTTATTTTTTAATTGTAAAATATTTAAGTATATCTTAAACGATTTTACAAAAAAAGTTGGTACCTGTTTTTTTGAGCTGATAAGTTGTAAAGAACTTATTTTAAGATCTTATGAGCTGTTAAAAAAAATAAAAAATTGTACCACACTTTTTGAGAGTTTATAAGCTCCTAAACATCTTATAAGCTGTTTTAAGGAGCAGCTTATAAACTCAGCCAAATGGGGCTCTCAATGTACAACTTATCTTTCTGGGGGGTATTTGATTTTATCTCTCTTTGGTTGGAACTAACAGTCATGGAAGTGGAGTCAATTGTCAAGGATTATGTTATCGTCTCTAGTCCTCCAATAGATGTACCGTCTTCTACACATGCTTATAAGCCTAGTCATTTTCCATTGAAATCCGGAAGCCCACCTATTTATTCAAGAAATATCAAATCTGCACCAAGTGCACCAGTGCCTATAATTGGGGGAGCAACTGGTAAAATTAATTATGGTGGAGGAATCGAAGATGTACTATCTGCTCCTCGGATTTCACCAAAGCCAATCAATATAGAAGTTAAGTTAGAGCAGCAATCTACTGACTACATGACAAGGATCAGTTCATTGAAGTGCGTAGCAGCTGCAATTACTGAGTTGGTGAATGACAAGGTAATCTACTGAACTTTGTGTGTATTGCAATGTGGAGATCTTTCTTTTATTGCGGGAATCTTTTTGAATTATTTGCGGACTCTCCTATTATTGCTAATACTATATCTAAGAAAATTAATGTGCTTATCATTTCTAGATCGAGGGAGGAGATCAACTAGAAGCGTTTTCAATTCAGCTTGTAGTTCTTGCTATATGGAAACAAGCGTTGCATATTTGCCATACTCACGCAGCATCAGCTATGGAAGGTAGTCCAAGCCAACAGACTTCAAGATTCAGACAAATCTCTGACGCTCAGCACAGTCCAGCTGTCAGAGAGTCTCTTGATACTGCTAATAGACTGGGCCCACTTGATGTCCGTAAACAAGTTGAGACAGCATTTCTTCATGAAATTGAGCATGCTGAGGAACTTGCTAAAGCAGTAGAGCCTGGTATGAGTACGATGGCTTGATATTTTCCATAAACAAGAAAAACGGAATAAACTATGTTGGATGAAAAACTGTGGATCATGTCTACAGTATGAGCTAATTTTGAGAAAAATATCTGTTTACCTTGCTATTAGGAAGTATTCATGTTTTGTGTTCTGTGTATATGATCATACATGTTCACAATCAAGAACCTAAATCTGTAAATCGAAATTTTATCTACAATGTGCGTAAATTGGACGAGTCTTTCCCTGGATCAAGGCTACTCCATTTGTTGTCTCTGTATGTAATTCCATGCGCTATGGTTATATGTGGTTGTAAATTATACAGTGATGTATTCATGTATTTCTTTATTTAAATATTTCAGGAAATGAGGAGATGCCAGATGCAATGGAATTGATATATCAGTCTGCCCTCGCTTCGGGGAAACGTGCAGCAGTAAGTATTTGATTGAATGTTT
This sequence comes from Galeopsis tetrahit, assembly GCA_963675135.1. Taxonomy (NCBI): domain Eukaryota; kingdom Viridiplantae; phylum Streptophyta; class Magnoliopsida; order Lamiales; family Lamiaceae; genus Galeopsis; species Galeopsis tetrahit. The sequence continues at coordinate 90,874,478 of OY776122.1, forward strand.
CTACTTTCTCATCCTATTGTTGTAGATTTTATGTAGCTAATTTCCATATTAAGATGAGTGCCCTCTAAATAGTCATTATGAAAAAAATTATTCAATAGAATCACAGCAGAAGTGAGGTATTCTGTAGTACAAAGCATCCAGATTAAAAATGCTCTTGAAATCCAATTTAATGTGCATAACTAACTCATAGCTTTATTGATTAAATAATAGATTAGAGAATGAGAACTCGCGTGACAATAATACTGAAAATAATAATAATAGTAATAAGTTCTTGTGTTAATATTATTATTCTTTTACCATAAAATGTTGAAGAATCTGGAAGGCTAATAATCTCAGTTTACTGTTGACGGTTAATACAGGTAGATGAATATATGGGTGATATGGAAAGTGCTGCCGTTTTCTATTCAAAAGCAGTGCGTCTATTCCGTTTTCTTCTATTGGAAGCGTCGTCGCTCATTCTGAATCCTCCATTCTCCCTCACCAACTTGGACCGCTATCGCATTGAGAATTACATTAATGCCCTCAACACCAGGCAAAGCATTTCAAGGTCTCAAAGAATGGGTATTACGAAAGCAGAGGATCAGCCCTGCTCTTCTTGAAACTAGTGGTGATACATTATTTTCATTCTTTGATTTTCTTTTCTTTTCTTGTATATATGGGGACGGTAGGAGGGTCAAGTTGGTAGGACTTTGAAACACAAGTTTGTTTTTATATTTTTATGTACTTTAAATGATGCAAAAGGTCCAAAGTAGTGGAAAGATACGTTTTCTTGATGGTAGATAATATGGATATTTTTCTAAATCCCCATCCAGAATTGTTTTATGTAATTTATTCTAAGATATTTCTCTTGCAGCTTTTGAAATAAAATACGAGATTAAAACACAAACTATACGTCCCATGTGGCTGATAGCTATGAATTGTTGTTGTATGAAGATATATGGGTAAGAATTTAGTCAAACTCCATGGATCACCAAACTCTGCCAAATGGTTCACCTTTTCTTCACCCATGCAAGCTTCTTTTGCTTCATTCTTCTTGGTTGGTCCAACTCCTTTTCCCAACACACTTCTTCTTATTATCTTTAAAGTTTCATTTCCATCTGAATTCTCGGTAAATTCAAGCCTGCAACAATGGCAGCTTGCTTTCAACAACCTCGACCGAGCATGGAAAATGACTCAGTGGTGCTCTTCTCGACGTCCAACTCGCCAGAGGAGTCCATCAGCCAATCTTCCTCCTCTCACTCCCCACCCCACCAAATCCAAACACCTTATAAACTAACTGTTTCTGATCTTTCCTACACAATCCACAAAACTTCATGGATTTCGATTTTTGTGAAGAAGGAGAAGCCCATCAATATCCTGAAATCAGTTTCTTTCACAGCAAGAAGCTCCGAGATTCTTGCGGTTGTGGGCCCGAGCGGCACAGGCAAATCTACACTCTTGAGAGTTGTTTCTGGTAGAATAAGGAATAAAGATTTTGATCCCAAGAGTATTATGATCAATGATAATGTGGCAACTTCACAATCTCACCTGCGGAAGATATGCGGATTTGTTGCTCAAGAGGACACTCTGTTCCCTCTTCTTACAGTCAGAGAAACGCTGGCGTTTAGCGCCAATTTTAGGTTGAAGGACATGAGTGCTCAGGAGAGACAAGAGCGAGTCGAGGGGCTGATGCAAGAACTCGGACTCAGCCACGTGGCAGACAGTTTCGTCGGAGATGAGGAGAATCGGGGGGTTTCTGGAGGAGAGAGGAAGAGAGTGTCTATTGGGGTGGATGTTATTCATGACCCCCCTATTCTGCTTCTTGATGAGCCAACTTCCGGGCTCGATAGCAGCTCGGCTCTTCAAGTGATCGAGCTGCTTTCGTCCATGGCTCGAGCCAAGCAAAGGACAATGGTTTTATCTATTCATCAGCCAAGTTATCGAATCCTTGAATGCATCTCCAGCTTCTTGATATTGTCTCACGGCTCAGTTGTTCACAATGGCTCACTCGAGTCGTTAGAGCTAGCCATCACGAGCCAGGGGTTCAAAATTCCGGCCCAGATAAACCCCCTGGAATTCTCCATGGAGATCATTTCAACTCTTGAGGAGTCCTACTCTTTGTACTACTCCTCAAGAGCAGAAATCCAAGAGGAAAACCGTTTGGACTCAAAGTTAGAACAGGATAATTCAAAAACAGGCCCTGATTATACAGTTTCAAGATTGTTTGAAATAACAGTGCTTTGTATAAGGTTCTGTAAGATCATTTACAGAACAAAGCAGCTGTTATTGGCGCGTACAATGCAAGCTATTGTAGGAGGGTTTGGATTAGGCAGTGTTTATGTGAAATTAAGGAAAGACGAAGGTGGGGTGGCGGAGAGATTAGGCCTCTTCGCGTTTAGTCTGAGTTTTCTCCTGTCATCCACAGTCGAAGCTCTGCCTATTTACCTTCAAGAACGTCACGTCTTGATGAAAGAAGCTTCTAGAGGGTCTTACAGAGTTTCATCGTACCTAATTGCTAACACCATAATAACTTTTCCATTTTTGTTCATAGTAGCAATTCTTTTCTCTGTGCCATTGTACTGGATAGTCGGTTTAAACCCGTCTGCATCTGCTTTCTTGTTTTTCATGTTGATTGTTTGGCTTATCGTACTCATGGCCAGCTCTTTGGTGCTGTTTTTAAGCGTTGTATCTCCCGATTTCATTTCTGGGAATTCGCTGATATCGACTGCTTTAGGGGCGTTCTTTCTGTTTTCGGGCTATTTCATTCCGAAAGATTTGATTCCTAGATACTGGCGTTTCATGTACTATGTTTCACTCTATAGGTACCCTTTGGATTCTCTGATTATTAACGAATATTGGAGCCAAAGAAATGAGTGTTTTTCGACACGGGTTGGCGACAGTTTATCTGCCTGTTTGCTCACTGGGAGAGATGTTTTGAAGAGCAGAGGGTTGGAGAAAGACACGAGGTGGATCAATGTCGGGATCATGGTTGCATTTTTCGTGTTTTATCGCTTACTTTCTTGGATCGTTCTTGCACGAAAAGTAGCAAAAACAACTGTGTAAGAATCATGAATGTGGATAATGGAATAGCCTTCTTGTATGCTATATTATATGTCAGCTGTATATAAATTATTGGATTTATATTTTAATTCTTGCGTCTGATTTATGTAGTTCAATTATTGAGCAAGAATCTGCATTCTCTGATTGCATTCCTCCCTGTGAATTTATTTAATTCCAATGTCAACTTTCAACTACCTTCAGCTAATTTTATTACAGCAAGGGCCCATCCACGTCCATGTCTTTAAAGCCTTACAACAAAATAGAAGTCTTTAATAGAAAGTCACCCTTCTATAAATATAATTCCCTTTTGTTTGAAATTATTTGTTACTTTTGGTGTTAACCCTGTTTTAAGAAAATGGTAGTTTTAACTATTTTATAATTGAAAAGTTGTTACTCTTTTTTTTCTTCCTCATTTTCTTTTATTTTTCTCTTTTATCTAATGGAGGATAAATTTATATAAAAAACATGTTCTTTAATTATGTAAAAAAGTACAAAAACTACAAAACATTACGAAAGAGTGATTAATATCTATTGTTCTGTTTCTCTTGTCTATATATAGATTAACATATCTGCAGGCCATACTGATTACATATTGTAATGCAAGTAGACCATTATCTTCAGCCGCCATGTCAATATCAACACAGAAAGTTGAAAGTTGACTATATATATATAAGTATTCCAGCTAAGAAAGAAAGGAATTTATACTGAAAATGAGAAGAAGCCTAAGCATAAGCCTGCAGATTCTCCTTGTTCTACTTCTAACCTTAATCTCAGCTTCAAGATCGAATCTTGATCTTAAAAGGGGCGATTCAATATCAGTTGGAAAAGAATCAGAATTCATCACCTCTGCAGACGCCACATTCACTTGCGGTTTCTACAGCCTCGGAACAAATGCATACTGGTTCGCAATATGGTTCACAAACTCCCTCGACAAAACCGTTATCTGGATGGCTAACCGCAACAGGCCGGTTAACAGCAAAGGCTCCAAAGCCACCATCAGAGGAGACGGAACAATGGTCTTAACGGACGTGGACGAAACCGTCGTCTGGCAAACCAACACCACCAGCACAAATGTTGCTAAAGCTGAGCTGCTCAATTCTGGAAACCTCGTTTTGAAGAGCCCTGAAGGTGAGATTCTCTGGCAAAGTTTTGATTTTCCAACAGATACTCTGTTACCTTCTCAGAAGTTCACAAAAAGTACTAGATTAACATCTGTGTTAAGGAAGGGTAGCTTTGCACCAGGGATATTTAATCTCTATTTTGGTAGTGATAATGTGTTTAGATTAATTTCTGATAGCCCTGATACATCTACAGCATATTGGCCTAATCCTGATTTTGATGTGTATACTAGTGGAAGAACTAACTATAACAGTACTAGAATAGCACTTCTTGATGATAAGGGCCGGTTTCTTTCAAGTGATGGGCTGCATTTCAATACTTCAGACATGGGGTTCGGGATTAAACGTCGCCTTACCATGGATTATGATGGGAATCTCCGGGTCTACAGCTTGAACGAAACGACGGGGGTTTGGTCTATAACATGGCAAGCTCTCGGGCAGCCTTGTAATGCGAAAGGCGTATGTGGGAGGAACGCGGTTTGTGTATACGTGCCTGAGCCAACGTGCACGTGTGCACCTGGATTCGAGGTGATTGACCCGAGTAACTGGAATGAGGGGTGTAAGGCCATGTTCAATGCCAGTCTTTTACTTTCGAGAAATGTTCAATTCTTGGAGGTCCCACATACGGATTTCTACGGTTATGATCTTAATACAACGAGTCCAGTTACATTAGAAGTTTGTAAGAAAATGTGTGTGGAGGATTTTCGTTGTACGGCCTTCAGTTACAGGCTGTTGGGGCAAGGTTTCTGTTTTGTGAAAAGTGCACTTTTGAATGGATATGCTGCACCAGAGTTTCCTGCTAGCATATACATCAAATTGCCTGAGAATTTACAAGTAAGAAAGCCTGATATATTTCATGCTTCTGATCAGGTTTGTGTTTCAAATGGGGAAGAAATGCTTGTGGGGTCGGCTTCGATGTACGATTTCAGCAGCAAGAGAGTAAGATGGGTGTATGTGTACTCATTTGCAGGGGCATTAGGGGCAATTGAGATGGTGTTTATAGTTATAGGGTGGTGGTTTTTGTTCAGAATACATGGGATTCCTTCATCAGTTGAAGCTGGATACAACATGATTTCGAGCCAGTTCAGAAGGTATAGCTATTCAGAGTTGAAGAAGGCAACTGGAAACTTCCGGGAGGAGCTGGGACGAGGCGGGTCTGGGGCTGTTTACAAAGGTGTATTGTCTGATGAAAGGGTTGTGGCGGTGAAGAGACTGGGGGATGTTTTCCAGGCACAAGAAGAGTTTTTTGCTGAGATTAGCACACTTGGAAAGATAAATCATATGAATCTTGTGAGAATATGGGGGTTCTGCTCGGAAAGAAGGCATCGATTATTGGTTTATGAGTATCTTGATAAGTCGTCGCTTGATAAGCACATTTTCGGGTCCAATTTTCTTGGTTGGAGACAAAGATATGCAGTTGCATTAGGCACAGCTAAAGGGTTGGCCTATTTGCATCATGAGTGCTTAGAATGGGTGATCCATTGTGATGTGAAGCCCGAGAATATACTTCTTGATAGTGATTTCCAGCCCAAGATTGCTGATTTCGGGCTGGCAAAGCTGTTGCAGAGGGAAGGGACGGGCTCAGAGTTCACTAGGATACGCGGGACCAAAGGGTATATGGCTCCTGAATGGGCTTTGAACCTCCCCATTACTTCAAAAGTTGATGTTTTCGGTTATGGAGTGGTGATTTTGGAACTGGTGAGAGGTATGAGGCTGTCTAACTGGATCAAGGAGGATGATCATGATGATCGGGAGACGCCTTTGATGAATTTTGTTCGAAAATCCAAGAGTGGGAGCTCAATGTGGGTGGAGAGTGTTGTGGATTCAAGATTGGAGGGGAAGTTTAGCAGAAACCAAGCTGTGAGATTGATTCAGACAGGGATTGCTTGTGTGCATGAAGACAAAAATAAAAGGCCAACTATGGCTTCAGTAGTTCAAACTCTGTTGGAATTTGAATATCAAACTGAAGTTTAAGTTTGTCATAGATAGGTTGTATTGTTGAAGTACACCATGGGAAAATAAACATTGTACTTTCACTTTCTTGTTGGGGCTTGAAAGAACTCAATTTTATAGGATGAATATACTGTTAAGATTTCGTGTCTCAAATCTCAATTTAATGTTATTTTGTGTTTTATTGAGTAATTTAATCATGATTTATATTAAGATCATTGGACCTATGTAGTTATTACACTCCCCGTTCATCAAAAAGTGGACTCATTTTTTTTTTTTTTTTGAATCTACAAAAAAAAATGTGTTTATTCTATTTAAATAATTAACTTTTGAATATTTTTTCTAAATTTTTTTAAAAATATATATAAAAAAGTGAGCACATTTTTTTGTAGACAGAATGAATTATTAAAAAAATTAAAATTAAAATTAAAAGCAACAAAAATCGGGAACCCTACTTCTCCACACGGGTGTATAATTCCCACGTGCCAAACAAATTTGACTGAAAATAGGGGACGAGCCGCCACCTCTTCACAGTACGGTATACACTCTACTAACGTCTCTCTCTGTGTGTGTTTCTCACTAATCAACGTGGAAACGACGTCGCTCCTCTATCTCCATTTCCGCCATTATTGCATTCTACAGAGAGCAAGAAAGCAATCCACCCTTCCCAGGTATCATCGAAGTACTCTCGCTAAACTTCAATTGCAATTATCAACCCTTTTTCCCCTTTCCATCAATTTATAATCTTTTTTGCTGTAAATTTTTTATTTCTGTCATTACTTGCAGTATTTCTGTCACCAAGGGATTCGGAAATTCGGAATTGCTGCTAGGGATTTCTACAATTTGTCGAAAATCCCGTGGTTGTTTTCGTGAAGAAAAAATTCTCAGTTTAGTGTAAATGGCGGGTTGTTCATCAAGTATCAGAATTGCCCATTTCAAGAATTTTCGAAAAGATGCCGTTTTGTCTAGGTGTTTAAGCTCCAATTTGTCGATAGCTAGATTTCAATGTCCTACAGTTAATGGAACTCGAACGAATCCACGTTTAATTTGTAACAATAAAAGGCAGAAACTTGTCATTGTTAATGCAATGGATCCCGAGACTGGGCCTCAATCAAGTGTAGCAGAGTCCACCACAATTGAACAAGGGGGCATTGATCGTGGGGAAAATGATGCTAAGGTTATGGAAAAAAGTTATCTTTCTGTACCTGAAAGTGAGATTGGTGGTGGTGGTGGGGATATCATTGACGGGAGTGGCGGAAATGGGGGATTTTCCGGCGGCGGTGGTGGTGATGAGGGGGATAGCGCTGGTGATGATTATGAAGAAAAGGAGTTTGGGCCACTATTGAAGTTTGAGGAGGTGATTCGAGAGACTGAGGCGAGAGGGGCAAGTCTTCCAGCTGATATGCTAGAGGCTGCCAAGACTGTGGGTCTACGAAAAGTGTTGCTCCTCAGATATTTGGATTTGCAGGTAAATCTTTGTACTTAATAAATAGGGAGTACTTATTAGCTTATGGTTTGTTTAATAAAATGTTGGTTTTGAAAATTGATCATGCAGGGTTCGGCATGGCCACTCGGGTTTCTGATGAGGTCATGTGGTATGCTCAGGAACCGTATGTTGGCTGATCCTTCGTTTCTTTTCAAGATTGGAACGGAGGTATGTATAGCTTGTTAATTGTACTAACGCACATTTTGTTTGTAGATAATCTTTTACTAGTGCTTATTGCAAGTACCACACTAGTTTACATGGTTCTTAAAGATGTTTGGATATCTCAATAATGTGGACATTAAGGAAAGATAGTTTATATGACTTGATCTTAGTATTTTTTGGCATTTCCAGCTCATATTGTTCTGATTTTTTTCCTCGTTTATAGATAGTTATCGATTCTTGTTGTGCAACATTTGCGGAAGTGAAAAAGAGAGGGAAAGACTTCTGGGCTGAATTTGAGTTGTATACAGCAGATCTTCTAGTTGGGGTTGTTGTTAACGTTGCTCTAGTTGGTATGCTAGCTCCATATGCCCGGATTGGACAGATATCCTCTTCTCAAGGATTCTTGGGTCGAATGCAGAGAGGTTATGCAGCTCTTCCTAGCAGGTATCAACTGCTTAGTTGTTTATGTGATATTTCATCAACTTGTTTCTTAATTGCGGCTTATTTTTCTCTGAGCTTCTCAACTTCTAAATGCTATGACACAGTGTATTTGAAGCAGAACGGCCAGGAACTAGTTTTTCAGTAAATCAGAGAATTGCTACCTATTTTTATAAGGTACCGGTTATCTGGAATATTGTGAATTAATGTTATTCTTTCTGTATTATTCTCTCTTTCATTCTTAACTTTTATTTTCCCTTGCCTATTGGCTTCTGGTATACTGCTGAAATCTACGTGGTTTTCAGGGAATTCTATACGGATTTGTTGGTTTTGGATGCGGAATTGTTGGCCAAGGAATTGCAAACCTAATAATGACAGCTAAGCGGTATGTTCCTTTTGAGTTTGAGATTCATTTAGATCTAAATAGAATAGAAACCTAATCGATAGTTGAGTATGTATCATTATCCATGTTCTTGTCCTTAACTGTGCACATATCTATTTTGATAGAAATTGTTCTCTCCCCATAGTCTACAATTTGTTCTGAATTTTTTTCGATAAATTTACATGAAACAATGTTTCTCATGAAAGCATATTCGTGTTTCTCAGGAGCATTCAAAAATCAGAGGATGACATTCCAGTTCCACCTCTTATAAAGAGTGCAGCACTTTGGGGTATGCCTTGCTTCATTGCCCTTGTCTCTCTTTCATTGTGGAACTATCAATTGACTAATCTTTATCTTTCCCTAGTATATAAGGAGTTGGTCTTATGTAAAACGTTTTTACTATACAATTGATTGACAACTATCACTTTGTAGTATAAGTAATATTTTTGAATGAAACACAACTAATAAAGTACATTTTAATGGAACAACTAATACTCCACAACACAAACCAGTTGCACGGTGAAACTGGCTTACATAAGACTTTGCCATTACCATTAAACTCAAATTTCACTTATTGAACATAAATTTAATGAGAAAAACAATAAGATGATGATGATGATGATGATGAAACTATCATTTTATCTACTGCAAATTGTAGTCCTTTCTTGTCTATACTACGTTTGGTTCACTTAGGTATGATTTCATCCTATTTTGTAGGTGTCTTTCTGGCAGTGTCTTCCAACACCCGTTATCAGGTGATCAATGGGCTAGAGCGCATAGTGGAAGCATCTCCAATGGCGAAGAAGCTTCCACCTGTTGCAATGGCTTTTACTGTTGGTGTACGATTCGCCAACAATGTCTATGGTGGGATGCAGTTCGTCGATTGGGCTAGATTGTCTGGTGTGCAATAAACGACCCTTGCCGTTTTAGAAAGCAAAAACATGGGAGAAGAAGGGGGTGTTCTGAATCTTAATAACCATCCTTAAAAAAATCTCAGAATATTATGTATTAGTTTATTTTCTTTCTTGGAAAGCCTACTTTGTCCTGAATATTACTGCTGTTTTGTTGACTTTAACCGTTTTCATTTTTGGTAGATTTGGCAAAATGAGTTAGGATGGGTTCTTAAGAAGCACTAGTAATTTACCGTGCGTTGCACGGTCAGTATATATATATATATATATATAGTTATTATCATTTTTTTAAGAAGAATAATTAAAAATTAAAAAAATTATTATATAGTATTAGTTACACAATTAAGTTGGATCGATTCAAAATTAACACAACATATAATATAAAAATTTTAATACTATAAGTCATATTAATTTAAAAAAATGTATAATATATTAATATATTGTAAAAGAAATCATTTAATTCTGTATGCTGCAAAATCATAATTAACCAACCTAATGTAATTTAATTACTGCGAATAAAAAATCAACATCCAGTAAATGATTTTATAAATACATAAAGATAACTTAAAAATAATAATACATGTACCCATTCTAATTGTACTTGAGATTAAGATAAAAAAAAATCTAAATTGTACATTAGAAAATATATCAATTAACAAAGCAATATAGTCCAATTACCCAACATATTACAATTATTCCAATATTAATTTAAATAATACAAAATTGTTTGATTTATACATTAATCATATATCCACACGCGCGTTTGTGGATCCAAAGGCTCCCCTCTTGTACATGACATTTTTGTATAAGATTGAAGTCTCTCCCTTTCTCTAGAGCATGCATGATTAGAACCTTATTCTGCATACAAAAAAAATTATATTTTGCAGACTTGCAGTATTATATAACATGTACAGTCAATTACTATTTTGAAAGTAGAACAATATATTTATTTAAAGGGTAAAAAATAATTTTTAAGAACCATATTTAGAGAGTGACAGAATGAGAACTAACGTTTCGAACTAACAATTTAAGGACATCAACTTTTAAAGTCGCGAATTGAGGTTAAATCAACCCAAATCGAACTAAATTTATGCTAGCATGGGTGAAGTATTTGCATTACTATCTATAGTAACTAATCACTATAATTTTTCTTTCAAATTTTTACACCTCTATTTTTTCACAACTAAGCACTGCATCTACTAACACATTTCCTGTATGTTGCAAAACCAAATGATCTAAATTACCTCTATGAAGAATCACCTTTTTCTTTCTTGACATCATAGTCGTTGCATTTTTTTAATACAAAACCCACAAAAGCAGTGACATATGAACACTAATCATTAAAAACAGAATTGTTGGATAGTCGAATGATCTATTGTACACGACACAAAATTAATCTGCTGAAATAGGTTAAAATTTTTTGAATAAATACTTGGAATATAATACATGTATTTTTTATTTATCAATGAAATAGGAACTCTCAACGATTCCAAAATAGATATTTGTAAATATTTTACTTCATCCCGTAAAAGTTTATTGTGAAATGTGAATATTAGGCACATAATTTTTTAAAAAATAATGTAATAATTAAAGTATTTATAAATAATTAATAAGAAATGTTGATGCACCATCTATATTCATAAGTATGACAAATCTTGAATGAGTAGTAGGTCGTCACTTAGATCCTCCGATCCTCCAAAGAATCAATATAGTTAACAATATATAATTCATATATGTATAAAACTTAAAAATCTAAAACATAAAATCTAAAAATTGAATTATGTAGAAAATATTATTCAATGGTTATTATAGTTAAATATATATTATATAATTAAAATATGTGTGCATTAATTAATATTAGGGAAAATGATCAATTCAGCCATAATTTTATCATTGAGATAGGTCAGATGACATTTTTTTTTTACATTTGAAACCTTATCATGTTCGATTATGATCAAATAAGTGTTTATTCTTTGTAAACTCGTGACATAGAAATTATGATACTGCAGAAATAAAAAATAAAAAATTTAGCAAATTTTTTCAAAGTTGTGTAACAATATCAAGCACAACATCAATTGCTAAACCTATATTCACAATGCCCAGCTGAGCCATTCAATCAGTATTACCACAACATATTCTTTGTAAGCTCCATAGAAGTAAAAACACGTAATTAAAAGGTATTTACAATGTGTTCACATTTTCAATTACATTACAAATACTTCTAATAAATACACAAAGCTACATGTTTTCATGAGACATAATTTTTAATTTAAGTTTCATTAGTAGATGCCCCCATCTAAAAATAAATATATCATCTTAACTCAGTTCTTGGGTTGGAAAGTGTTACCTTGTCTGAAAAAAAATTGAAGCTAAATTCTACTTTTTATATCTAAGAAATAGCCAAGAAAATTAAACTAAGATGAACGGATATCACTCGAAATAGAAATTATGAGAGATTCCACTATAAAACAAAACTTTTGCTCATTAAGTTGCTTCTTTAAGGTTAAAAATATGTATTTCACATCAACCTAAGAATAGCAGAAAATTAAGTATTTTTTATCTATTATCATGAACTCAAACATCTAAACTATTCTAAAATCTATAATTATTCTTTTGTTCTTAATCAAAAATTCTGAATTATAAACAATTTAAATTGTGAAATCACAATTCATAAAAAAGAACAAAAAAGTGAATTTACTTGCTCTCATACACTTTGGCGTGGGCTTCTTCTTCAATCTTTAGCCAGCCCTATAAAGCAGCTTTGAAATAAGAGAAAAACGTTTCAGGTTAATTGAGTTGCTAACTTGAGTAAGAAAGAAAAATTATGTAAAATTGTAGTTTGAATCAGCAAGTTGGGATGGACTGCAATTCTGCAAATGAAAAATGAACTAATAGGACTTAAGTTGAAAACTATAAAGAAAGTATAAAAAGAAGATGTTTTGTTAAAAGACACAAAACTAATGTTTATTGGCTGGTATTGGGCAGAAGTTTTACTACGGACATAAATTATGTCGTGTATTTAGGAACTATGTTAATGCATACAACTCACATGGATCATATTTATAATCTTCCCAACTGAATAAAATGTACTAAAACAGGAGAGGGTTCGAAAAACAGATTGAAATTGATTGGATAAAATAAAACTAACCTAGCGAACCAAATTTAAAATAGGGGTTCATAAATCAGAGATGGCCGAAAGATTGAGAAGCGGTCGGGGAGAAAGGAAAGGCGCAAGGCCAGCAGCGAGGGAGGCACAACATGAGGCATACACACAAAGGAAAACCTATTTTTTGTATAGTATTTCATTAAAAAACAACCATCACTCTTCAATGAATTAAACACATTTTTCTAACTAATTATCAAAGTATCGAACTCAAGTGTAACTCAAACTCTTGAATTATCATGTGTCGTATCATCACCCTTCTCCACCAATTGGTTAACCTCTGTAAGCATGAGGATAACAGAGAATTACAATTTCTCCAAATTAGTGGGCGTGTAATAGAGCAAGAAATTTCTCAGTACACTTATCCTAAATATAAAGTACTCAAGTTCTTAATTTCTGTCACTATCCACAAAGTAATCACCATAGCATGATCTCTGAGGCATATAATCAAAAGCTTCTTGAAGTTTAAATTTTAATAATTCACCTAAACAAACCGAACGCAAAATCACAAATTTACCTAAAAATATAAATCATGCAGCAATGGACCTCTTTAAAATGAATAAATGAAGATAACATATTATAAAAATGATGTCCTTATACAAATGTAAATTCTGATATAAGCACCAACCACACCTGATAAAACATGAAGTCATACCAATCTCTTCCATTAGTAGGAAGCAATTTTACTATTTTAGTTACATAATAATAGGCAAATAATCATTCTATCAGCAATATCCATCAAGATAACATGAATATGAATAAACTAAATGCAAATTTCCAGTAGTTATCAACTCCTATCAGAATTTTGGTCATATGAATTTGTTGGACATCATTTCACAAAGAAATTTTGCAAGTAACTAATTACTACAGTACATTAGGAAATCATACCATTTCACATACATTACATGCTAAGAGTAGTTTAACATGAGTTTTGAGAAAATAAGATTGTTGTCAATTTCATAACTTTCATTTGAGTTCACAGTTTTGCAGTTGGAGATTTATGTATAGAATATGCTTCCAGAAGATACAGTAAGATAGGTAGAGCTTTATTTTCATACCTAAATCTGGTGTCACCCAAAAAATATTACACACTGGTAATCTGAAGCACAAAATTTTCGGAATCCAAATCCAAAATTTTCCCAAAAATTTAAGATACATGCGGAAGTGGTAGGTTCCGGTAGAAGCAATAGAGGTGCTGAATTGAAATAGTGGGTGTTGAATTTGAAAGCGAAATCAATAATTTTCCATTGAAATGATTAAAATTGCAGTATCCTAAAAATAGAAATTGAAAATGGACAGTAGAGCAATTTCACATACCTAGGCTACAGATCTGAGATTGAACAGAGACAAACAGCGAAAATGGAGAAGGGCGAAACTTTAATAAATACGATGACATCGGTTTTCTACAGAAGCGACCGCGGTATTCCATTGAAATTTGGCGATGGAGATCAACAGACTATGTAAAGGGCATTGGGGAAGAAGGAAGGAATGAGGCCAGAAGAAAGGAGGTGAGAATGAAAAAATAAAAAAGGTGGAATTTGAAGAGTTTGGCTTCCTCAATAAGCCAAAGGTCTTCTTGAAAAAATGGAAATACTCACAGAATAAAAGGATTAAAAAATTATTTTTCAGAAATAGAACGTGAAATGGGCGGGAAATTATTTTGAGGAAACTATCCTGTTATTATATATATATATAGATATCCTCTTTCCGTCAAATAAGAAAAAAGAAAAAAAAAAAGAAGCATATCCTCTCTCTCTTTTTAGGAAGTGGATTTTTATTTATTTATTTTTAGTTTTGGCCGACTGAAAAATATTAGTCTAAAATGTTAGGTTGTGCTAAGAAAATAGTAGTCTAAACAAAAGTTTAGCTTATTTGGCCCAACCCAAGTGGTCAATGAGCTTCGGCCACGGTTATATACACACAGAGTTATTGAGGACACCCACTTGCTTAGAACACACATCTTGGAGTGAGTACACACCCCGTGAAAAATTAAAAATACCCTCTCCTCCTAAACCCTATTTTTTTCTCTATCACCCACCCTCCACTCATTTCTACAGCACACCCAACCGCCGCTATTTAAGGAAGAAGGCTTGTTGTCGTGATTTGGTGTCCACCGCCCCCTCCCCACGCTTGCCCCCCCCCCCCCAAGAAGGGGCCGAACGGCGCAACCGTCGTATCCCCTCCAAGCGAGGCTGCGACTATTGCTGTTGAAGAAGGCGGTCGTTCGTGCCTCCTCCTTCGTTGTTCTTTTACCCTTCTCCGCCGTTCCCCCTCTTCCGATCGACGCAGCCTCTCAATAAGTTTAGGGATTTTACAGATCAAAAAAGAATTTTTTTTTTCGAGTTATTGTGTGTTTGTCTGAAATTTTTTGTTGAATTCAATTACTTTTTCGAATTTTTGTATTAGGCCGAATATATTTGTCCAAACCTATTGCTTTTTTCGAATTTTTTGGGTTTCTCCGAAAGTTTTTGTCTTACAATTTTGTTTATTTTGATTGTTGGTGGTTGATTTTTTATATTAAATGAAATAGGTGGATGTACTCAATAACTCATCTACTATTTTTTTCAAAATTTCATTGAAGGGTATATTGGACATTTTTTATAATCTTCAACTTTTTTTTCAAAGTGAGTGTACTCAATAAGTCCGTGTGTGCGTATAACCGTGGCCATGAGCTTCATAGTTCCATTTAGTCAGTTGGGCCCGGCCGGCTCATTAACTTGTCAAATTATTATTATTAGTATATGTTTTTTTTAAGTCATATATATATTTTTTTTAAAAAGATACATGATCATTTAGGAAAGAAAATAATGATATATTTAAAATTGTATATTCTAATACAACTTTTTTTTTTACAAATAAAAATATTAATTCTTTTGAATATAAATATACATAAATTTAAAAAATGGTTAATTTTTTTTCATACATTCCTATAATTTTATACTTCCCTTATTTATAATAAGTGTTGTTTTAAATATGTAAGTTTGAGATTTAAGAGTATAATCCTCTGTTTCTTAGGTGTGAAATTTCAAATGTGCAAATAATTTTGAATAACAAGTTCATATAGAAATTTGTTCTGCCTTCAATAGAATTGATCTTCTGAATTAATCGATTTTTAGATTGAATAGTGAAACTTCAAAAAAATAAAAAGTGTCAGTTTGAAAATTTTGTATCAAATTAAGAAATAATTTTTTTTTTATATATTTATACTTATTCAATATCTCTCTCCAATTTTTAATTTACGGATGCGAGTGAGTGGAAAAAAGAAGACATTTTTCATTAGATACATATAAGATATATTTGGGCAAAAAAACAAACTAAAACAACACTTAATTTGAAATAAAAATTAACTTTTAAAACGACACTTATTATGAAACCGAGTATATAATAATTAATTGTTAAAATACTTATTTTTTTAATTTCATTTTTCATCTAAGTTAATTAATAAAATAAAAGTTAAGGTTAGTGAAATTTGGCATGTCTGCACGTGAACCCAAGTAAGATTGAGGGTGTATTTTGAAACATAACTAAGGGTGTGTTTGCAAATTTAGTAGTTGATTCAAAGTGATTAAAGTTGATTTTTGTAGTAAAATTGAAAGTAGATAGTGTTTTAAAAATAAGCACTTCTAATCAATTTTTTAAATGTTGGGGTGTATGTCATACAAATCACTTTTTTATAATTTTACAAAAAACACCCTTATTACATTTGAATAAATAATGGATAAAAATAAAATATTATTTAAATTGTGAGGGCAAAATTGTAAAATTAGTGAGTGTAATGATTAGAAGCACTTAGAAGTTGTTAGAAGCATGGGGAGGGGTGTTTGACCAAAACTGTTTTTAAGTAATTAATTTAATCACTTACTTGTGTTTACAAACACTTCAAAAGTGATTCTATTTTAAAAAAATAAGTGTTTTTAAGCACATAATTTTGTTTGCAAACACCCACTAATTACTTCTAAAATCACTTATTTTCAAAGCTCTCTTTTACTACTTTAAAAAAAATGATTTTAAAAACAGTTACAGTAGTTAATTGCTTCGTAAAAAAAAAACAGTTATTTAATTTTACAAACACCATTCTTCAAGAGTAATGAAACAATCGGTGGGCACGGCTTGGATTTGCCACCTCAATTTTTTTGTGCTATCAACCCTTGCTTGTTTTGTGATTTTCTCTCAAAATTAATTTTTCGTCAACATGTAGAGTGTAGACAATTAAGTTTCTCTAAAGCAAATGTTTTAATTTCGTTCATGTAACCTTAGTCATTCACAAATTTTCATATGCAATATTAGATGGTCTAATATAAATTCTTGTGGTTGATGTAATTTTAGTTTTCTATCTT
Source organism: Galeopsis tetrahit (assembly GCA_963675135.1). Lineage (NCBI taxonomy): Eukaryota > Viridiplantae > Streptophyta > Magnoliopsida > Lamiales > Lamiaceae > Galeopsis > Galeopsis tetrahit. The sequence continues at coordinate 90,891,464 of OY776122.1, forward strand.
TCATTCTAAGTTATGTTACTTATTGTTTGTCATTGTTCATGAGATAACGATTCAATTTTTCATTTTGTATTCGCGATCTAGTGATTTTAAGAAAAAAATATATCGATTAATTTTCGACAATTCGAATCACACGTATCAATTTCTCAATATCTCTTCTTACCCGTCATTTTAGTACATTATTATTCAGTTTCCTATTATATGGAGTAATATATCTCACTTACTATTCTTTTATGCATATATAATTGTGTGGGAACCGTACACTAATAAATAATAGGCCAAATAATTAATTCTAGTTGACACTTTTCACTTTTTATTAAATATAGTACCCTTTTTTTTAACTAAATTATACCCATCTTTTTTATTTTTTATTAAATATAGCACATATTTTTTCTTTTATACCCATTTTTTTTTTAATCAAATGTATCATATACTTTTTATGTTTTATCAATTTTAACACATATTTTTATCAATTAATTTAAAATACAAAAAAAAAATTGTATCTAATAATTAAAAATAAAAAAATATCTAAATATGTTTAAATTAAAAAAATCAATCTAAAATCTAGACATTTTAAATTTTAAAAATAATTGAGAATTTAAAATTATCTAAAACTATTTAATTAAAAAGAGATTTACCAAATACTCCTATATATAAAGAATTAATAATTGAAATAAAATATTAGTATAATTTTATTTTTTTGAAATAATGCTTTTAGATTAAATAATTTTTAAATTTTCATATTCTTTAATTAAAAAAATTATATTATACTTATAATTTTAGTTCTTTTTTTTTTTAAATAAAATAAGGTATATTAATTAATTAATTTTATTATATTTATAAATTATAGGTGTATAAATTGGATAAGTGATAAAAAGTACAGTATTTGCTAAATTTGATAAAAAGTGAAAAGCATGAGTATAATTTGAGTAATAAACAAATGTGCTAAATTAAAAAAAAAAAGTATATGTATAATTTGATTAAAAATAAAAGAATGTGTTAAATTTGATGAAAAATGAAAAGTATTCCGTGTGAGATCTTAGAATATTAGATTTCAAAGGTAAAATTGACACATTAGTTAAACTCAAATGTGTAGCTATCTTTGTGGGATTGAGAGAGTATGAACTAAAATTTATGATTTGGCCTAAATAATAGTACTGCTGGAACAAAAGATTAAATAACGTGATTTGGGATTTGGAGGATTTTGAAATCCGGATTTCAAAATCTAGTGGATTTTAAAATCCTAATACTTTTTATGTTTTGTGTTTGTTTTGGGATTTATGTAGGGTAGGTTTTAACTTTATAGAATAGGATTATAGGTTTTATAGGTAATTATATAGGATTTGTAGGTATTTATAGGGTTGACTTTTATAGAATTTATAGGTATTTATAGGGTGGGATTTTGAAATCCTAAATCAAAATCCCAAACTGTAACGGGGGTGGAGTTTCGAAATCCCAAATCCGGATTTCCCATCCCAAAACAAACATGCCCTTAGTCATTTTGACAATATTAATGTCTTCCTTGTATTCAATAGTGTCGAAAACAACACTATCTTAAATGTTGTTTTTAATCACTTGGGCTAATTTAATTTGAATTGTATGCAGATTAAATATAGATCTATTTCACACTATTAGATTTTTACTCACTCTTGTTGAATTTAATTATTTATTTCATTTTTAATTTAAATATCGTTTTGAAAATTTTAATGTTAATTAATTATGTTTTTTAATTAATTTATCCTTACCACAAGTAAAATGAAATAGTTTTCAAAGTCTTATATATTGTATTTTAAAATAACTGCAGTAAAAAAATTAATTAAGAATATAATAAGAACTTAAATTTCACGGTGTACAAAAAAGACTTACACATTTTTTTAATATGTGTGCATGGATTCAAATTGAAGTTCCATTTATTCCTTACTTAATGTTACATTTTTTTAAAAAAAATTGTCCCTTATCCAATGTTACATTTCCTAAAAAGTAAATAAAACAATTATCACCACTTTTACAACATTTTTCAAGCATCTTCAAATTACACAATACAACACATCTTTTTCATTACTCTTTTCAATAAAGTAAAATAATTTTATCACTTTATTATTAATAGATAGCTTTTACATTAAAATTTATGTAAATAGTAAAGAAAGTAGGGCATATTTTTCTGAAAAGAAGAGGGTATGAGACGTTGGCTACCTAATTTTCTTAATCTAGTACTATCAAGACTGGAATATTTGGGTCAATGGTCAAATGCTGTAATCTTCTTCAGTCACTGAAAATCCTGAAACCAAAAAAACCCCTGAATCTGCATTCACTATTTTTTCGGAAATCCGAGCTCATTTTAACTAACGGCTACTTTTACCTTCCCGCCTTTTTCTTTTTTCCCCTTTCTATTAATACACTTCTCTTCTGCCACCCTTCTCAATCCATTCATTCCCATTTTTCTTCAATTTCATTTTCTATTAAAAGTTTAAAACCCACAAAAAATGACTAAAATCGACGCCCTCTGCCGCTTCCTCCTCCCCTGCATCCACAGCAGCCGCACCACCCCCACGCCGCCGCCCTCCGCCGCCAAGAAACGCCTCAGCACCTCCCTCCGCGACGACATCGACGACAAAAAAAACCCACAAACCGGTTACAACAACAATCAAGAATCCTCCTCCGCTTCCTCATCCCCCACCACCCCTCCCGCCACCAACTCCGGCTCCGCGCCGCCGCGCTCGTCTCGGACGATGGTGATCGGAACCATCTTCGGACACGGAAAAGCCGGGCACGTGTGGTTCTGCGTGCAGCAGGACCGACTCAGCACCAAGCCTTCACTTCTTCTAGAACTTTCGATCCCGATTTCTACTCTGAGTCAAGTAATGCAATGCGGAATGGTGCGGATAGCGCTCGAGTTCAACGCGGCCGAGTCGGACGAGTCGGAGCTGAGTCACTGCCCCTTGCACTCGGTGCCGTTATGGACTCTGTTCTGTAATGGGAAAAAACTGGGATTCGCAAATCGGAGAAGGACAACGCAGCAGAACAGAGCCATGCTGAAAACCATGCAGAGTATTACAGTCGGGGCGGGTGTAATTCCATGCGAATCCGGATCCGAAGAGATCATGTATATGCGGGCTAATTATGAGTGCGTTTTAGGGAGTGCGGATTCGGAGTCTTTCCATTTGATCAACCCGGATAATGGACCCGGTCAAGAACTCAGCGTTTTCTTGATCAGGACAAGATGAATTCTTGAAATTCAAAAAAGTGATTTTCAAGAATCAGAAGAAAATCGCGGTTTTCTTGTTTCTTGAAAAACCTGCTCTGGTTTAATTTATTTGTTACTTTTTGATTTGGAAATTAGAAAGGCAAGTATAGGCTTAGAAATTAGCTTGTTAATTTCCCAGTTTTTGTTTGAATGTGATTTTCTATGTTTACAGCTTGGTGGCCAATTTGGCAAATGGAATAATAATTCAGTAATTTTTTCTTAATATCTGTACTTGTGATTTTTAATGTGGGTATCATCTTGAAAAGCAATTTAAATGTGATGATAAGCTGGGACACAAACACAATAATTCAAGATTCTATATGAGTTGTCATTCTTAATACTAATGAAGTAGTATCATTTCTTTATCTTTGCTAAAAGCAGAATACTCCATTTGTTAATAGATTAGCATATGTTTAATAATTCAGACATGATATTCCTATACTTCTGATGTGATATAATATATTGTCACATCTTTAACTCATCTTTGTGGAATCTTCTAATAGTTACAGGAAATTAAAAAGGTTGATTTTTACACAAAAAAATGACAGCAGATTCAGTTTTTAACTTCAGTACTACTCATCTTTTGTCCACAATTACTTAAGACCTCTCATTGAAATTTTGGACCACTTAATTACAATTTCAATTGGTCTATATCTTCAAATTGTTTCTTGTTTTTCATAAACTATATCTCCATAATTTTTGTGGCAAAGAAGAAATTGTATCTGTCTTAATATTTTCTCACACCTGTTGCATTCAGACAGCTATCATATACCAAATGCACTTGGAAGAATCTAAACTTAATTTTTCTTCTCAGTTTTGTCATAAAATTCAGAAACTTCTCAGAATCAGATTTCAGTTGTCAATGTGAAATCTTCTTATATAGAGTAAGTATATCACAGTTCAAGATGTTGGAGGGAAAAGCGATCGTGATCGAAAAAGATATGCCTGATGATCTCCTAAACCATGCCATGGAGTTGGCCTACCAAGCTCTTGATCTACATGAGGTTTCTGATTGTCAATCTATTGCACATTACATTAAGAAGGTACGCGATACATCATTAAAACTCACTCGCGAAATTACAAGAATGGTTTCTTTAGCTCCTTTTTTCGTAGATAGAGATATTAGTTTTTCTTTCATGATCATCTGCTTTTTTTCAGAAAATAATCAAGAATCTTGGCAAATCAAGGATCAATTATTAGGAAAACATCTATGTACCACTTAAACTAAAATAATATGACTACACTAAAGATCAAGGACAGTGAGTTGTTTTTTTAATACTTGCTTTCAAGAAAAGTATATGTTCTTTCCAACAAGATTAAACATGGCAAAGTTTATTGATTCAAAGTGAAAAGTTTAGCCTCTAATTTATATTTTTCGAAAGTCATTAAGATATTGGCCTTCAAAAGCTAATGGACAAGTTTCAGAGAATCAGTCTTTTACAAACACCAAGTTACAATTTTTTATTGCTTGCATGAATCAGGTCCAAAATAAAATTTCTACACAACACACAAATACACACTCAATTATGTGCACATCAAATGATCGAAAGACACACTATCTATGATTCAATTTGGGTCAGTTGAGATATACGAACCTGACCATAGATATATCTCAACATATCAACCAAATGGGAACTAATGTGATATATTCTCAAAGATACCATGTAAAGCAATCTTTGTTTTACTCTTTAGGGAAAAAAAGCATGCAAAATTCACAGAGTATACCCTTTGCTTTCTGTATTAAGGTTAACTTTGGGGGATCATGACTGAAATCATTCAAAAGCATCTAATTGTATGGAGATAGCTATCAACTTTAATTTTATAGTTTTCATGTCAAACGAGTAAATATTCAGCCTGTAAAGTTTCCCTTAATAGTAAGCAAAAGAATATGCTAATTTGTGGTTGATTTGGTTACCATATATATGAAGCTTTTTTATCATAAATTTCTATTGGATTTATAAGTTTTGCATGCAAATATTCATAAAAAAAAGTAGCAAAACTAGGTAATTGTTCCTCCATGGAAATATATGATGATTGTGTTTGGTAGTGCAGAGTTTTGACGAGTCTTATGGTCCAACGTGGCACTGTGTCGTTGGCAAAGACTTCGGCTCTTGCATCACACACGTAAGTGGGAGCTTTGTTTTTTTCTGCGTGGAGATGATGGTTTTTCTTGTGTTCAAAGATGGCAAAGACTTATCTAAGAGTAAGGAAGAAGTTGTAGGAGTTCCACATGAAGCTGTCTCATTAGTCTAATATTCAATATTTCCATAAACATGAGTTTAATGTCTGTATTAAAACGGTACAATTTGTATTGTCGTTTGATTGCAGAGAATTTCCTCACTATTGGATGCTTTCATGGATACTTCAAATGTTATGAGCTTCCTGAGGTTATATAATAATCATCATGATGCAGATCAAAAAAATCATTTTTAAATCTTCTTGATAGAGTAAGAAGAAGAAAAAAATAGTATTACTCTCTTTGTCCACAAAATTTGGTGATAGAGTAGGAAGAAGAAAACAAAACTTGTATACATCACTGTACTCCGTAATAGTTATTTCACTAAAAAGTATTACTCTCTTTGTACACAAAATTTGTTCCCATGGAAATTAGCACAAGTTTTATAATAAGTAGATAAAGTAAGGTTATTGTGGGTCAATTCTGAATGAAGTTCATGTTTGTGAGTAAAGTCGAATGAAAAATTGAGTAATTAAGTGATGGTTGGAAGGTAAAGATAAAGTGAGGTTTTCATAATAGGCATGAGAACAATTTTAGTGGATGGAGGGAGTAATTGTTTCCTAAAAAGTGATATGCAACTGGTGCACAAGAAGAGAGAAGTATGTTACCTCCAAAGATAGAGATTTTTCCAATGTTTGATGAACGTGCGGATGGGGTAATCTGCAGCCCGAGGCCTAGACGTAAATTAACAACCATCCAAACCTCAGGATGCAGATTACCTGATCCTCGCCCAAATTGTTATTGAGGGGAGAAGAGAGAGTTAAGACAAGTGTGTAATGCAGAAGAGATGCATGGGAAGAGGGATATATATAGGAAATTGCTGCAAGAGGGGAAGGTGGTAAGATTATAATAAGCAATCCACCCCCCCACCTTAACGATGGTGGATTCTGTTCTTTTGTAACCAATGACAAGAAAGAACCTTTTCCTTTATTCAGACAATGATATTCATCCTTGACTGCTTTCTCACAAAACACAGCCATGCTAGAAAGAAGCATAGGTAATTAAGGTTATAACTGAAGTGGTTTGGTTTAGTGATCCACAAGCTTATTATGTTCCTGTTTCAAGCATCTTCAACCTGTGATTTTTTCATGATGATTCTACAACTTTTGTCTTCAATCAAGAATCAGAAATAGGCCGTATTTGTTCGACTGCACATGGGCCTGTTTTTCTATGCTTGTTACTGCTAACTTGTCCTTTGATCAACTTGTTACTCTTACCCTGCTGCCTTTCTTGCTATTTTCATATTAGTTTAAACTTCTTAGTAGGGAGAACTTGGTATCTGCTACAAGTGATCATATTGGACGGGTCTGGATCGATCCGTTTGATCTGCAAATCACTCTATTCTTTCTTACTAGGATGGGCCTATAGCTCAAACCCCTTCTCACCTTCTCATACTTGAGTCATATTGGTAACAAATTAAGACTGAAATAAAGGTTAAATTAAATGGTAAAAGTAGTAAAAAATTATTGAGCTGTAAATTTATGGCGTGGAGCACGTGCTACTCAAACACAAACACTATTCTTCCATAGTCTGGTCACCAACAAGTGATTGTCGTTTTGTTCGTGCATGAATGTGACTGCAATTTGGCATCTGTTCATTTTGAGCTTCACTACATACAAGTTATTGTAATAAATCGCCACCTTGCAATCAACAAATGTTGTCATTAACAGTAAAGTATAAGCAGAATCTAATGAATTCAAAGGATGAATAAAGACTTGAAATCAAATCATAATGATTCTTCTAATACATCAGAAAATAGAAAATTTGAGTTTATTCCCCTATTCATCATCCTACGATTACAACCCTGAGTTAATTAAAAGCATGGGAAAATTAATTAAATCCCGAGACCGAGTTTTCTTAATCAAATTTCTTTATCTCCAAGTTTTCCAGATTTTTCTTTATAATAGACACATGCATATTTCCCAACATTAATTCACAAATAAAACATTGACACAAAAGTGATAACTTGTAATCTCGATCAAAAATTCTGTTTAAACAGAAGTCAGCTCAAAAACAATATTAGTGTTACATGATCTTGACAAAGCGAATCAACAAAAAATTCTGATGATACAAATCCTCAATAAGATGGCCCCCATAAGCTTTGAAAGAACACTACTCTCACTAGGTACTACATTCATGTAAAATTCTAAATATCAATAGACTATACACTCAATGATTGAAACATTCAGCAAAAAATAAAATTCCAAAGTGTCGCAGGCGGAAAATATCTACCTACTGTATTAATTAGTTTTGCTTCCTAAATTTTAATTCAAAACTGGAACTTGCTGCTTCCTAAAGGACTTTGTTTGGTCGTCTAATTGAAAGCCCCTTCAGACAGTAGCTTTTTCAACGTCTCATATGTCATAAAAACAATCCCTACACTTGGGACAACCTTGTAGTATTCAGGCATGATCCCTCTATACAAGCCACGTAAGCCTTCACTACGAAATATGTGCTTGAATGTTCCCATCAATCCTGATTTATATACTCGGGCTCGACCACCAGCACCTTCTAATTGCATTCTTCTCCTCACAAGGTCCAAAGGAAATGTTGCTGCAAACAAGAGTATAACATTATTATTATTTAAAAAATTATGTACATCTCACTTGAGCCCAAGCCTTGCAAAGTAACAACACGACTCAACTCATTGACACCCCCAATGCTCACAATTACTTGATTTAACCCCTCGATGCAACTGGTGTATACACATTAAAGCATTGTTGCCAAAAGAGCTAAACTAAGAAGAGAAGCATTTAACTAAAGGAGAGTGGGATGGTATTCACAAAATGGAAGTCTAAAACTTGCATTTTTGGATCCATGTAATTCTTCTAATGTGTCCTAATTATAAGTTGTATACTTGAGGTATAAGCAGTTACTTCAAACTAATAAAACAGAGATATATATTTCTCGTTGCATCGTACAAAATATCCAACAATCAGTGATAACTTGCCTACCTGTTGATGATGCAATACCGGAAAGACTGCCACAAGCAAGGCTCACCAATACTGTAGAATCATTGGGCCTAGTGGAAGATCAAAGATTTTTCAACACATCAACATTGAAAGACGATAAACATACTACTAAATATAGTCAAGTCGATTCCTCACCTTTGAGAATGCCAAGAAGATCTTAGACTCTCATAAACTGAAAAGCTTATAGCTAAACTGGGTCCAACACCCTACAACCACAAAGCAAACAAAATGAAATTAAAATCAACCATAAGCAACGTTTAGGTTAAAGAATTCTAGGCATAAAGGGTGCAAGGAAAAGTACCAACAATGTTGCTCCTAGCCCTTTGTACAGTCCAAGAAAACCTTCATCTCTGCAGATGGTGCGAAATGCATGCCTTATGCCTTGATAGTAAACTGCATTCCTCTACAATTTTCAAGAATAAATGAGAAACTGATAATTATTTAATATTCAAACAGATGCACATAACATAGATAAATTTGCACTTAGGATCCTACTGATTCCAGCCTTCCACCATGTAGCTTAAAGAAATTAAAATACCTTAAAAGATATAGCATAATTCTACCAAAGGAGAAGACAGGTGCCCATGCCAACCTAGAGAATGAAATGTCACCAAACCAAGTTCCTAGACAAAAATGAATGACAATTTGATTTTTTAAGAGTATTTTATGCACTTAATCTTGTTTTACCTTACTTAATTGTTCTTATTTCATTCTACTAATTCTACCTATTTTAATTTGTATACTAAGATCGCGATCAGTAATAAGGGGATCATTCATAATTTAATGTGCATAATTTATAAAATGCCTGAGCAAAATCCTTCAGATTAGTATGTAATATTGTGTCACCTGTGCTGCAAGCCTTGTCCTGACAAGATCTAACGGATACGTAGCAGTAGCAGCAGTCATGCCGGCAAGGCCACCACCTATAAAATGCACAAGATAATCTGCATGTGGATTTCCCCTATGACCTTCAAGACCCGGAATTGATCTCAATACCTGCAAAAAAAAAAGTAGAAAGGTCATGTGTAAAGCTACATAACTGGTGAATTGATCAACATTTGTCTGGGATAAATTTGCAATGTGCTTCTCTAAAATACTCACGCTTTTGAACTGTTCATAGGCATAAAAACTGACTGAAGAATAAGGAAGCCGGTGAGCTACAGTAACCAAATTCCCTTTCCAAAAGGCCCTAAAACCTTCTTCATTGACTATTCGTGATGCCTCGCGCCACATACTAAGCTTACTCAATGTTGCAACATCTGAGTGCATACCTTGTACCTAACAAGACATTAAGGAATAAATAAGTATAACAATTATGACTTGGGGGGAAGGATTTGAAAAATAAAGAACAAAAGAGATCAATCATAATCCAGCTAATGCTAATAAGTTCAAACTACGTAGGTAAAACTTGGAAATAAGCTATTTACAAAAAAATTAAGAATCGATCTAAAGTATAATTATATTTTTTACTCACGGTCCTTTGTTATCAGCGACGTTTCAAGAAACAAAATCAGCCAAGAGAATAAGGGAGACTTAGGAAGTCTTTTTATGACTATAGCATAATTGAAAGGGAAGGGAGTGAATTGGAAGAAAAGTCAACAAACCTGAAAGAGAATGGTGAGTCTAGCCAGAGGAGCAGTGCAGGTCTTGCCAAAAGCTCCGGCAATGCCACCGACGAGGAGCTGCGGCACTGTACCAATCTGCGATATTTGCGGCGGCTGCGGCTGCGGCCTTGATTGGTGGTGATGTAGAAACTTCCTTGTGGCAGAACCGCCATCCACCCCAACCCTCGCTTCCATTAATTCAAATAAATTTCAATAATAAACAGGCGTATTAGTGTAATTCTCTCTCCAATCTTCAAATAACACGATACAACTCTCCAATCTTCTGCATGTTGCAGAAAGAATTCGTTTGAGAGTGATTGAACGGAAATCAATTGCTGTCGAAATTTTGAGTCGATTTCTTAAAATTTGTGGGGGAAAATAAATAAGCGAGAATAAACCTTGTCGAAAACCCTAATGTTGGGGAAGGTAGAGACTATTTTATACTCCACTTTTTAATTCCGAAGAATATTACTTGGAATATTTTTTGCGTGGTTTGAACGACAATGAAAATGCGACTTTAACCAAATTAAGCGCGCTCTTTCGATGAGGAAGAATCGTGAAAGGAGATATTCTCGGGCCTATTTGTTAGTTGATTTAAAAAGGGCTGACAATTTACACCTCCAATCCCATTTAGAACACACCCCCAATTGATGCACCTCTCCCCTCCCCCAAAAAAATATTAGGATAAGTACACCCCCTCAAATTGACATAAACACCATTTTATTTCAAAAAAAACTATTTACTAAATATACACCCCCCAAACCTTAATTTTTTCCCGTCTTCTTCCTTTTCTCCTTTCACTTCCCCATCTCATTTTTCTTCCATTTGTCGTCGCCCCCTCCCTCTTCCTTCTCTCTCTGCTCCCTCTCTTTCTCATTTTTTTATGCTTCCCTTCCCCTCTTTCTCCTAACCGCCGCCCTCCTCTCTTTCTCTCTCAACTCTCTCACCCCCACCCATCACCCTTGCCCACGCCCAAACTCTGCCCGCCCCACCCTGATTCGTCGGCCGCCGTCCCTAGGGTTGGATTTTAGGTTTAGGGTTTTTTTTTGCTTTTGTTCTTCATTTTTCTCCTCTTCTTTTGCTTTTTTTTTTTGCTTTTCTTAAATGGTCGATTTTTTAAAAAATTAAAAATTTTGACACACTAGGGTCGACCATATACACTCTCGTCGACAATCATTTGTTGACGAAAGTGTATATGTTTGTCGACGAGAGTGTATATGATCGACACTGGTTGGTTGAAATTTACAAAAAAAAAAATTGAGATTTTTTTTTTTTTTTTTGGTTTGAATGATGTTGGATGCCGAAAGTAGTGATGGTGGTTGACCATTTTTTACGGTCACTTCTGCAGAATGTAGGGGAGTGGCCGGGTGGGGTGCGTTCAGTAAGGGGTGCATGTAATATGATACCTTTCACTAAAAGGATATTTTTTATGTTTTACATAATTATTATATTATTAAATTGGGTGGGGTGTGTTCTAAGCCGATGGGAGGGGTAAATAGTCAGCTCCTTTAAAAATGCTACAAGCTCAATATTAAGAAAGGCCCAAGTCCATATAAAAGCCAGCCCAAGACAGCATAGCACTTCATTGCTTACAAAATAACGTTATATTTCCTCCCACATTTGTTTCACTTTTTTGGAGCTTCCTTTACCCTAGCTTTATTTCTTTCAATTTCTAATTATATTTGACATCAAATAAGTCGAATTAGTTATGACTGTTTAATCTAGTACTCATACTTTTACATGTTATTCCCAATTTAAATCTAAAATCTTATGATAAGTTAATAAACACATCAAGATAATATAAAGACATTCAATAGAGTGAGTGGATGTGAATCTTGCTTAAAAAGTCTTTTTTATGAAACTCAAAATGTGTATACTTGTATGCTTTTTCTATTATGTTCCCTTCACGTTTTTTTTTTTTTTTTTAAAATTATGAACCCATTTTTATTAACAACTATTTCTATCAATTAACATCAAAATTGTTACTTATTTTTACAATAATATTATAATTAATTTTATTTTCAATTTAATATTAAGTTTTTTAATAATAGTTACAATGTCTATTACGATAAAACAATCTGAAAAAAAATGTTGTTTGGGATAGTCTCGTGACTTTCATCAACCTTAGTAAATATTTCTTGCAAGAATAAACCAATTAAAGCCCAAACCAAAAAAAAAAAACTGCATAAAGGAAGTTTGAGTGGACCTTAAAAAGAGTTTTTTTTGTGTGTAGGCTTGAAACTTTTGGGGTGTTTTTCTTTCTATTTTATGTTCGAAACTTTTGAAATATTTTATAAAAAAAAATATTTTAACTTTAAACGGATCCTTGTAAATAGACGGTAAAATTGGTCTCCTGAATTAGTCGATCATTGGATCAAATGACAAGACTAAAAAAAAGTCTATTTGACTCATTAAAAATCAATATGATGTGACAGAATCTAGTGTTATTTTATTTACAAAATTATAGTCCCTCCATTTTTTAATAAGTGTCACTTTTACTTTTTAACTAATTTTAAAAGAAGTGTCATTCTGGATTTTTTTCTTTTATTTTGACAATTTTATCCTTATTCATTTACCATATATATTATTCATAAATAAATTCCATAAATATTGTTTATACCAAAATTAATTTGATTTATAAATAGTAGCTACATTCTTGACCACATTATTTATCAAACAAAATTTTTATATCAAAATTAATTATAATTAATGAAGGGCAATATAGACCATAATTTATAATCTTAATATGTTGAAAAAAGTCAAAATGACATTTATTAAAAAATGGAGGGAGTATTATACTAATACTGTATTATACGAAGTATTATATATATAGACCGTACATTCATGAATATTCATATATATATATATATATATATATATATATATATATATATATGCGATAATTACCTTAATCGGATGGTAAATTTGCATACTTATAGCTAAAACATTATAATAAGATTATAAGGAGCAAGTTGCCTTTGTGAACCATTCTCATGAATCTTAAATTCATAATATTACAAAAGTATATATAATCAAGTTATCAACTATAGGGAAGGGACCATATTAAAGACCTACTGTATTTGATATCCAATCATTGATGACTTTCTTATATTTATATACTTAGAACTCTTTAAACTTGTTTAATATATATAACTAACATGATTAACACATACTTAGAATTTTATATTTTGAAAAGTATATTGTACAAACCACTGTGATTAGCGACACATATAACCTAGATCACGAGGTAAAATGATAAATAACATGAGTACAATCTAAAAGTTGGATTTAAAAATGTCGTTTGTCGGGCCTACATATATATTTGATTAATATAATTTTCATCTCTCGTAACAGTGGATTCATTTGTTGACAAAATGTAAATAAAAAACAATCGTTGTACTGATGTAACTATATTATTTTACACGTGGTGTGTGTTAATTTACAAACAAATTTAATATGACAAAAAAAATGGAGATTTTGGGAAGCTTTAAAGGTACACCGGATCGGGAGTAAAAAAACAGTAATCCCTCTTATCTTTAATAAGTGATGTTTTGGTCACTTCATTTAAATTAATTACATTTTTGTCTAATTTATTCTTAAAATACTTGAACAATATATGCTATTTTAATAAATAAAAAATATTTAAATTTGAACTGAAATAAATTTATCTTGCAATTGTATATGCATGCACACCAAATTTCTTACTATTTCAGAATAAATTTTGACGATAAAGATTCATAATTGGAGGCAGTTGGAACAGGTCAAATAATTCCTTCTCATGAGTCAACTCGAGTGTCGGACAGAAAATTAATTCACAGCCTACCGAGTTTGTTGAATGTTTTCTGAAACCATATGCTGATTAGAAATTCGAATTTAAAACATTACCAAATCATTTTATTTCTTAAAAGAACCGGAACAACTTTACACCAAACACTTCCTTTAAAATAAAATAAAATAAAAATAAACATGTGTGACTATCAAAATTTAAGATATTATTATTAGACAATCAACTTAAACCCTAGAGATTTATTTCAAGAGCATTCCTAGTTTAGACTCAAGGGGCGGTTGGATTTTGTAAATTTGCTTCTCATGTGCAATTATTTTATTTTTATCCTTATTTAATAAAGGTGTCGTTTGTATTTTGGAAAAAATGTGTGAGGTGCTGATTACAAACTAGCAAGTTATTTGTATTTTGATCCTCTTTTAAAGTTTTTCAGTGTCGTGCTTAAATTATGTTCCGCCTCACCGTAACACTGTCTCAGTGTCGTCTAACACAAGACAGTCACTTTAATTTTGAATCCTCTATTTCTTAGATTATTTTATTTTTCTGGTGCTTTTCTTCGTTTGTTTCTCGACCGATCTTGACATAGATGGGGTGCCTCATTTTCTCGTCACGTGAATTTAAAGAAAAATGAACGAAAGGGGAAAATACCAAAATCAAAGAACATGTGAATTCCCCTTGTTCCTATCTTTATATTTTGATTATTTATGTCAATTAGTTTTTGTAGGATTCAAGCGATGATTTTAGTTCTTGCAATTTAGTGAAAGCATTCATTTTAAAATCACGATCAACAATGGAATTTTGTTCACACGTTAATATTTGTTTCTACATAAAGTAACATAATTGTGTTCACTTAATAACATACTCCCTCCGTTAGAGGAATTTTCACTTCTGGGATGACACACGTTTTAATAAATGTGTAAAAAAAAGTGTAATGAGTGATGTTTTGAGGGATAGTTTTGTAAACTTTTATAAATAAAGTAAAGTAAAAGGTAGGTTGAGTGTGAAAAAGTAATGACATATGAGTAAATATGTGTATATTTTGAGGGTGAGGCCGATTATGACAATATTTCCTTTTATGGAGTGTAAATTGGTATGGGACATCCATATATGGAAAGTGTGCAAATTCCTATGAAACAAATGGAGTATTTTTTATTACTTTATCATTATACATGTGTTATTATAAAAACAAATATGGGTAAATAAAGACAAAGTTACACGCTTGGCATTTCACTTATAATTGCATACGTTATAAAAACAAGTACTCCGTATGTGTTAGCAAAGACAAGTTGCACATACTTGTCGTTTCAACAACATGTATTTGTTCTCATATTAATATAGACTTGAGAGCGGGTAACACATAATTGTTCTTATATTAACATGGATTTGATCAGAACTAGTTTTCGATAAATGATGAGTTTTTTTATTACTAACACATACTTTCCTCGTCCTGCTCTAACTTCCTCTTTCCTTTTGGTTGTTTCGATTTAAATGGAGTATATGATAAAAGAATAAATATAGTATAAATTTAATTAAAAGAGAAAATAATATATTAGTATGAGATGAATACTAAAATAATATAGTGCACCTTATAACATGAGTGAATAAAAAACTTTTTATGCGACATTTAATTTTATAGTAACACAAAATCATGACATACTTTATGGTGCTGGTTTTGGGATTATGTAGGATGTGAGAAATTCGGATGGAAAAATTATGGAGGGTGAAATCTTGATGAATAGTGATTGTGTATGTTTCTTTTAGGATGTTAAGTAAGATATGATGTAACTTTATGTCAAATCAATTATGTAAGAGTATGTAATATTTTATTATAGGATGTAACTTTATGTCAAATAAATTAGTAAGTGTGAGTGATGTTGTATTATTATAATAATAAAATATATAAATATTTTTATGGTTGAATGTTAAAATTTGAATGAAAAATCTCAAACTAAAATAAAATGAAAAATGTCACGTCCCACGTTCGAACGTATGAGTTTCAAAATAAACATGTCTTTAGCGAGTTGTTCCTACTTGTCATGATTCTTTTACAAAGGTTCGTTTTTTTTTTTTAATGAGTAAATAACAAGTTTATTCAAATAAACCATCGGGTATGAGTAATGCCCGGCCCGTACAGCGAAGCAATATATGTTGAAAATAAAATTTGTACAGCGAAGCAATGATACATACAAGAATGAAAGAAAGGAAAGGAAAGGAAAATAAAGCAGCAAGGCTAGAACAATCAGTGGTCAGAAAGTACAGTAAAAAAACAACCAAGAACCAGTTTTGAATTAGCAGTGCAGTCGCCAAACACGAAATTGAGACACCTTAAATATTTGATCACGAACCAATTAACCTAAACTTCAAATTCAAAGCAACACCAATAACCTTACTCAGTAACACTTACTTAATTCCTCCTTTTTAAAAAGTTGGTAACTCGATCAGATTTGTACTATTCCTTCCGTCCCAAATTCCCAATAAAATAATAGTATATGTATTACAAATAATGTGATGGTGATAAAAAAAAAATAGATAAAATATATGTGATATGATCAAAAAAGAGAAAATAATATATAAAAAATAGAATGTTAAATTTTAAAATCCATTAAAAAATCATGTGCTAACTGTGCATAATATAAGATGAATAAAAAAATCATTTTTAAAATCCATTAAAAAAATAATAAAAAAAAAATAAACTAACTGTGCAAGTGTGGAGCATGAGAGGGTCAGGATTGTAAATGTTGCGGTGTGCGGTGGCGGGCCTTTTCAGATTCACTATTTTCGGATAATTGACAACAGTTTAGTAAAATTATTGGGTTGAATTCAAGACAATTATTTGAAGGAAAAAATATCTAATCCCTAGGTTTCATAATTGTTTAGACATCTACTTTATTCGTCTATTTTACAATTGTTTTACATTTTACAAACTAAATAAATTATGTATTTTTATAATATTTATATATTTACATAAAATGTCATTACTTTTATACACTTTTTAATTATTCTCATTAATTTATATTTATATAAATTTATAAAATTATCTCTCAACAATACTATACTCATTACACTTTTTTCTTAAGAAGTGTATAGTGTAAAACACATGGGATGGAAGAAGGTAATTTTTTACACACCTACAAAATGCAATAAACAAAAACTTATGTAAAATTAATAGACAAATCTAGCTAGTTTTATTAGTATAAATGTAAATAAAGAAGAGGAATGCAAATTAAAGCAAAGGCAGAAGCTAGGCAATGTAAATAGGGAGGGGTATAGGGTTAGAGCTCACTTTCTTTCTTTCTTTCTTTTTATTAAGTGACAGTTGATGGGCCCCAAGTTTGATGGGCTAAAATGAACGCTGATAGGGAAGGGTGAGAGTCTTAATCGGACGGCTCTCTCTGTTGAATACTCAAACTCTACAGCCATAACGCAAGTCCCGGTGGGTGCATGATGATGATGAAACAACGCAAAATTCGGGGGGTATTTAATATACTTACAAATCCCAACCAAAAGATTTGTTGTGCTGACGTTTCATTTACTCTCTTCTCTACTCTTCTTTTCTCCATTACTACTGTATGGAGAATTAATTAGGCCATCTTTTTAGAGCAGGAGCAGCTACAGTATAAAATACTGTACATGCAACAATATTTAATAATTAATCAGTGCGTGTGACTAGTGTGTGAGAGATAGGGGGAGATGGAATGTCAGCATGACGTATAAATCCCAATAATAATACTCCCCTAAACACCTACGTAATTCATTTACCACTACATTATTAGCCTATTAGGTCAGTCACTACAGTGTGTGATCCAGGATAGTCCTGGAAAATTAGAAATATATAGGTATGAGACAGAATGACACGGATTTGACTATAAACTTTTTTTTTTTAATTTATTTTTATTTTCTCTCTTAATAAAAAAAAAAAAAGTTAAAAAAAATAGACTGGGCGGTCCACCAAAGTAGGTGACCCATTTAGGCCCTTTGTTTTGGTTTACGAGTTAGAAGCTCGTCTTTAATCTAGTTCAAGTCTCTAAGAGCAACCACATTAGTGGTAAGGTTATAACAAAACATTCTCTTACACCTCTCAATTCCTCCATAATTAACCGTGTCCTACTAACCCCACATCTCTTTAATAGTTATAACTCATTTTATAGAGGATCCACCATCCTTTTATATACATCCATTATCTTACTATATTTTTTATTTACAATTATAAAAAAAAACTACCTAATTTTTTTAAATAAATATATTTATTAATATTATATCTGTTATTTTAATTATTTACTTAAAATTATTGTGCATAATAAAATGCATACTTAAAATTATTTTATTTTGTTACAATGGGGATTAATTAATACTTAATTAAAAATATCATCTAATTTTTTATTCGAACGATATATTTCGCATTACAAATTTATTATAATTTAAGATGAAGTACAACATATTCATAGAATATTGAAAATTTTGTGGATTCATAGAATTTTGAGAGAGGGAATTATCATCCGAACATATTTGGATGATTGAATAAATTTCTAGAGAATCTCCTATTATTTTTGTCCATTTGAGAATGAAAACAAAAAATTTAAGAACACAAAAATTTTGGGATAAAAATAATAAATAGAGGAAAAAATATGGATAGAATGATATTGGAGAGTGAAAATTGTGAGTTTTTTTTTTTTACCGTTGAAAAATTAGACAGATTGTATATTAAAAAAAATACATATATATATATATATATAGTCAAGTGAAACGGTTATATAGCACCAGGTTGATTTTTTAAGCCAGCAGAAGTTGAATTTGAATTGTCAAAATATATTATATACATAATACATAAATTGAGATACATATTTTTAGTTTGTTTAATAAAAAAAAAACATAAAAGCTTCTCTGCAGCACCTCTTCATCTTCCATAGGGTCGTGTAGTTCACTTCCATATAATTCAATTTTGTTTAGCTTTTTATTTTATGGTTACTCTGCAATAACCAAATAAGGAGAGAGAGTGTTATAACATTTTATTGCATTGGTAATAACTCCTATATTTTAGAGTTATAACCGCCTAAAATGCAACTAATGTGGTTGCTCTAAGCGGGTGTTTACTTTGGGCTTTTGGGTGATTTTAAAAACTAGATTTTTGAAATCTCTTTGAATAGTAATATGAGTGTTTCTTTTGAGTTTTGAAATAGTGGAGGATTTAACTTTATGTCAAATCAAGTTGTAAAATTGAATAAGTTTGTATTATTATATTATTGTTTGGTGAGATTTTAATGATTAGTTGATTGTGTAATGATTAAATTTATTATATTATTGTATTATTATATTATTATAGTATTATTATATTATTGTTGAAAAAAGAATATAATGATTGGAGTAATATTATATAGATATAATTTTATGTCAAATCAATATGTTTGATAGGAGTGATTTTGAGTGGATTTTAAAAACCGATTTTTAAATCACGAAGTAAAATTGGTTTGAAATTCAAAACCTGATTTTAAAAACCAAAAGTAAACATCCCCTAAGTGGACAATTTTTTTCTTGGCACATTAATCCACCTTGTAAGTATGGTGAGCAGGTTAATCCGTAGGCCTAAACTCATTTCGACAACTTTACTTCTTTTGGATCAGTTTAGCTCAGTTAACCGATCCCTTTTTTGTTAATATACTCCCTCTATTTTCAAAAGTTTTTATATTTACATTTTTAGTTTGTTATACAAAAATTATAGAAACAATCATCACACTCATAATTAGTGACGGACCTAAAAATTTAGGAATGGATGACCCGATTAACATTAATATAAAAACGTAATAAGCAAAAGTTTCAGGTTCACACAAGTCATAAGTGTTACTCAAAATAATAATATTATACTTCACTTATTAAATAATTTCATATAACATTGTCAATAATCTCATTCTATTAATTTAAATTGAACAAGTTGACTTTAGTTACGTTTTGATGGAATGGAACATTTGATTGTTTCAGTTCAAAAGAGACGAAACAGTACCAAAATTGCGAAAATATGATTATCATAAAAATAAAAAAATAAATTAATAATCATTTTTTTAAGACAAATTCTTGTATGCATTTGGATATACACATACAATTGAATTTTTAATCCTCACATTAAAATCAAATCAAAATTGTAACTCAATTACACTAACTACATTATCCAATTGAGTGTGTACAAGAATGACTTTTTTTTCTTGTAAAAATATCATTCAAGTTTTGATTGAACTCTAGTCTTTTGTAAATCTTTTTAAAGGCCAAGGCCAGTGTTATTTAGGAAACGTAACACAATATATATATACTAAATAATTTAGAAATTGGAGGGGGCTTCGTGACCCCCTTGGGCCCAACATCCGTTCGTCACTACTCATAATATACATATATTTACCTTTCATGTTATTACTTTTGAGTAGACATGTGCAACGGTTCAATTAAAAATCGGCGGTTATGGTTTGGGGAAATCGACAACCGTAACTGAACCGACGGTTATGGTTACAGTTTTTTAACCGGCAGTTCGGTTATAAACTGTCGGTTCGCCAGTTTATTTTTTTATTTTTTTAAATCTTCGTTTTTTGATTGTTTTTCCTCTGTTTTCGCTCGTTTTAACTTCTATTTTAGAAAATACATTACTAGAATTTAATAAAAAATATATAACTTAAATTTATACATAAAAAATAGAAAAACTGTGTATTAAAAATAAAAAAAATAAAAAAAAATAAGAAAAATTGTCCAAATCGGCGGTTTGCGGTTTGTCAAAATATAAAACCGAAACCGAATCGCCATTTTTCGATTACGGTTCGATTTTTTGAACCAACCCGCCGGTTCAACAGTTTCTCGGTTCGATTTTGCTCATGTCTACTTTTGAGATTCACGATACACTCAATTCAAATACTCTAATCATTACACTTTATATATAAAAGTTTATAAAATCACCCACCAATAGTACTATAATCATTACACTTCTTTTAAAACTACAGTAAAACCTCTATAAATTAATAACCTCTCTAAAATAATAAAATCTTCCGGTCCCGACTTGGGCCTATGTAAAAAATCATCAAATTCGATAAGATAATAAGATAATAATTTTTCGAAAAATCCCTTTATAAATATTAGGTCCCATTAAAACTTTAAATTAATAATTCATAAATATTACAATTAAAATATTATAAATTCATAAATATTATAATTCATATTGAGATTTATATAGTATATGTTTCATTCATCATATATGCATGAATATATTTAATTGGTTATAATAATTATTTAAGTGCAACGAATTAATATAAACATGTATATTTAAATAATTCCAATGAATTGTTACATGTGTCCATGAATATAATGGTTAATTGTATTGAATTGATATTATACATACGTATATATATTTAATTAGTTACAAATAATTGGTTGATGCATGAATATAATTAATGAAACATATATGAATTCATTTATTTTTAATACATATTCACTAAATTTGTTGAATTTAAAAAGTCTCTCTTTTAATTAATAAAATATTAATTTATCGATAATTTAATATCTCTTTAAATTAATAAAATCTCATGGTCCCAAGATTATTAATTTATAGAGGTTCTACTGTATGTGCTCAAAATGCATCATACACTTTTTAGAAACTACCGAGAAAGAGTGTGTTTTTTAAATATAATATGATATTGCATGAAAAATAATTGTATTGATATCAAAAAAATTTGTAAATGTACGAATAATCCATTAACAAGTAACAAGTTTCTATTTTCATCCATTAGTTTTTTTTTTTTAATTAAATAGTTTGGAATTGAATCAGCCAATTTAATTTATAAGAAGTTCTTTGAACAGGTTCAACTTACCTAATGAGTTTGGATTGTCAACCAACCAGTTTGATTGGAAATTAATGGGTGGTTGATCAACTTCAAAATTAAAGCAAATTACCTTTCTGTATCAAATTTAATTAAACTACGCAAACGTAACAACACTCAGTAAAAATCGGTAATTGATAAGAAGGAAATTTGCATGATTTTAGTATGATTAATTTATATCATATTTTTCTTTTCGTTTGCACTTTGACGATTAGAAGTTGGTCTTATATATATATATATATATTTTTTTTTTTTACTGAATGAACTTTGTTAGGTTCACTCAAATAATTACCAGTATCAATACTTATAAATAACTTAAAAAGGGTAGGTTCATAAAGAAATTTCAACGCCCGATGCAATAAATTATAGTAAAATAATTTAATAGACTTTTTTCAACTTAAGCCTTTCGTTCCATTTCATTATGGAGTACTCCCGTTCTCCGATAAAGGAGAAAAATGTAGAATACATAATTTATCTTTAATTAATAAATAACATTAGCTTATTATACCGGCAACTTAGTGATTCGGGTGGAATTTACACACTTTAGAGGCACATGTGAAGTGTATTTCATTGAATTATGATGATTTGAGCCAAAATGAGAGAAAAATTGTGTTTTATCGATTTTGTAGGAAATACGATGGAATTTGGAGCAAAACATCAACCACATTTCACTGGATTAAGAAGAGGAGTGCACCGTTGGATTCATCTCGAAAAACGTAGTGGAATAGCCAAAAGAATCAAGTCGATTGGAGGTCGGAAGCAAAAGTTATGCACGAAACAAGTTCAGAGTGCAACTCGGCCGAGTTACCCAACTCGGCCGAGTCCGACCGAGGACCAGAATCTGGAATAATTTTGACACTCGGCCGAGCTGCTGGGCGAACTTGGGCACTGGAACAATTGCAACTCGGCCGAGTTACCAACTCGGCCGAGTCCTGAAGAAGGCTTTTTCCCCAATTCTAACACCCCAACTCGGCCGAGTCTCCCCTGCTCTCGGTGCCTTTTGCATATTTTGTCCAATTTCCAAGGACCTAAGTGCAATTTTCATCCTTAAGCCCTACCCCAACACTATATAAGGCCTCATCCTTAAAACCCAAGACATTCTTCCCCAATTCCTCAAATTCCACACATAGTTACACATAATTGAAGGTGATTGGGCCATTTCTTCTTCATTTCGCCATCAAATCAAGCAAGGAAGGATGCAATAGCTTGGAAATTTAATTCTCTACCACATTTTAGACTAAGCTTCCTCTTTCTCTCTCTTTTTAGTTAGCTATTTCATTTGGATTTTGTAATTTGATTATGTTAGCTCTTGGCTAAACAATTGTGGTTCTAAGGCATTGTAATTGTTTGGATTGAAGTTTATGAACTAATTTCTTGCTTTAAATGGTGTTTGTCTCTTATTTTCATGTTTAATTCTCACTTGGAAGCATGTTGTTATTGGCCATGATGATTTGCTTAATTCATTGTTAATTGGGGTAGGATTGAGAGATTTATTCCATTAATCGTATGCAAGCATGCAACCTGGTATTATTATGATCTCGAGAGAGGATTAGTTATCGGAGAGGGAATTGAATGATCTTTGGGGCTATTTTAGGTTGTGTGATGTTTGTAAGGTAGAGATACGAACTTATGTCGCATGCTCCTTTGGATTAGTTAGATCGAAAGATTGATTAATTCTTCTTTTGTGATCAACCCTGTACGAAGACAACCTTAATGGCCATTTGAACGAGTAACAATTCATAAACGAATATCTAAGTGTTACAATTGCCTTGGAACCCACCTTCTCATACTTGAGTTTTAATCCGTTTTACTTTCGTTTTTCTTGATTTACATGATATTTGGTCGATTCTTCATTACTCTTTATTGCTTATTTGTGACAATTAAGTAGGCAATCTTAGGGTAATTCACTACATTCACTTAATCGATCGCGTCTAAATAGATTTCCGTAAACAAAATACACATTTACGCTATATATACCTCCTCGTGGGATCGACCTCGTATTTACTTCTCTACGATAGACACCGTATATTTGCGATCGTTTATTCTAGTGTTGTAGAATACGTGAATCACTTAGGTACTATGAGTATTTTTTAAAATTAAAAGAAGAGTAAAATTGATCAAGAAAAGAATGTAAAAACGACTTAAAACATAATTTATTCTATGTATTTTTTTAAAATTTATCCTTAAATAAAAAATGTCGACGAATAAGAGGAAGGATACATAAAATATAATTCTCAATTAAATAGAAAATTGTAGAGATAGGGTAAATTTAGAGAGAAACTTGAGAAAAATAGTTAAAATAACAAATATTTTAAAATAAAATTTAAGATGAAAAACTACAAATAATATGTAACAATGGAAGTATATATTGATTGCATTTAATCTAGGTGTTACATATTTTATCAGTTTTATCATTAATAGTATCTTATACTATTACTATCAAACAAATTGACAGCAAGATCCAAATTGTTGACCTAATCGGAGGCCCACGATCGAGTCTTCAGTCCGTTGGCGCGATTCATTTAATTTAAGCTTGTATTTAATTTCTTGTTGGACCCTTGCAGGTCGAGACTATTTATTTCGGTTTTGAAATTGTCTAAAAAAATTAAACTCATTGGGGATTTTTTTTTATTAATTTACTTTACAATTATTTTTAAGATAAGTCGAATAAATTTGATAATTTGCAATAATAATGCATTTACGCTAACTATGACATGTCATGAAAAAAAAAACTCATTGGGGATTTTTTTTTAAAAATTTAATTAACAATTAAGTCGTAAATGTATATGTATATATACATATATTATTGGTACAAAGGAAATACTGTGGTTTGATGATAATGTCAAGGATTTATTCAGAATTTCATCTCAACCGCGACATAGTTTTTTATGTTATAATATTATATAAAGTTATTAAAAAAATTGTAAAACAAATACAATGATATTTTTAATAAATTTAAAGTATAAATAATATATGTATATATTTTTTTTAAAATCACAAGGGGTAATCGTACATGGATAATATACTAGTATTTCTGGAGTATATACTATATAGTATTGTCTCCATCCATACTTAAAAATCTGTATGTACTACTAAGAGAGAAAATAATTTGACAAAAATGGAATGAGAAACTTATTGTGGGACATCCAAAAAAAAATAAAAAAATGGGAAACTTATAATAGAACGGAGGAAGTATTATATTTACAAAAGTATGAAAAAAATGCATAATAAGTGTGAACAAATACTACAGAGTATTCCTTTATGTTCATTGCATGATTTGTTTTTGTACAGTATTTTGTATAGTCAAATTCATGACTTCATATATGTACGCATACAATTTGTATTTGAGTTATTGTTCGAGCAAGGTTAGAACCCAACATTAATTTTAATCAACACTAAATATATACTTCACTTAGTAAGTTTTAAAAATATTTTTACTTTTAATTTTAATTTTTATATTATATTTTAAAAAGTTTCTCGTTTTAATTATTTTTACAACTAATCTCTCTAAATTACTCCTATGTATATTTTCTACATTTCTCTCTTTTTTTTTCTTTTTTTTAATAATTGAAACAAGTTATTATTCATTCATTTTTAAATATAAAAAAAATCGCCTTTTATAATAATGGAGATTAAATTTGTAAAAAAATCATATTTTTTAATACTATACAAACCAATAAATTATTTTGAAGGAGAGGAGTATTAAAAGTAGAGTATAGATGATATTTCCAGTTGTACAAATAGTAAAATTTCCTTGTTTGTAGCAGTCTCTAAACTAGCATCTCGTGGTTTCAATATGATTGTCTCAATCAGATTGTGAAAAAGCAGCTCCTACCAAAATAAAAATAATATCATTAAGTCCCATCATGCATTTTGATGTTGCTACTTGCTGCTAGGTGTAAACTAATAAGATAAAAACATAAAATTTTATTTTAATAATTTAGAAATCAACAAATATTATGGTATACCCTTTTACAGTTTACTGATGGCGGTGCCAAAGTAATACGGCTCAGAATGAGTAGTTGAATTAATGAACTTAATTATTTGAATTTTTTTAATTCTTTTTTTTTTTTGGGTGGAATGAACTTAATTATTTGAATTTTTTTTTCTTTTTTTGGGTGACAAAATTATTGGATTTTTGGTAAAATCTTTTGTACACTTGCGAATCATTTTAATTAACATATATTATTTTATTATATTTTTAACCAAAACACCCCAAAGAAAGGGAAAACGTATAACGGGATGGACGGAGTACTTTTTTTTTATCTTAGTGAAAATTGTTAACTTTTTTTTTAATTGTAAGTTATCCATTCATTTTTTTTATAAACTATCATTTATTATTTTATTATATTTTTCTCCCCTAATCATTTACCTCTAATATATTTAATTTATTTTATAATACCATACGAAAGCAGAAAGTGGTGAAAATAGAAAATAAAATCCAAATAGTAGTCAGGTGATTAGTGGAGTAATAAATAAGGGGAGGGGATGAATAAGATAAGGTTATATTTCAATCAATCATTTCATTCTTTAAAACATGGGAAGAAGTGAAGTGATTCACACTATAAAAAGCAACAGTTTGGCGGATAGAGTGTGGTGGTGCCCAAAATCAGCCTTTTTTTTTTTATCATATCGCCTCACGTGAGCTTTCCAACATATTACCTTAACAACATTATTTATTCTTAAGTTAATCATACTACTACTAATTACTAGCTAGTATAATTATTCTACTGCCACCAAATCAGTCAAAACAACAATCATTAATTCATTATATTATTTTGCATATGGTTCATTTTTAGTTTAATAACCTAGCCATTATATGTTGTTTATATCATAATTTATACTCCCTCCGCCCGTCTATAAGTTTCACGTTACTTTTTAGCACAAAGATTAAGAAAAGTGATTAAATAATAGATATAGTACAAGTGATTTGATTGAGAGAGAAGAGAGATAGAGAGAAAAAGTAAGATATAAAGTGATGTGTAAGAAAAAATACTTACCAAAAAAATATGAGAAAGTTTATAGGCAGACGGACAAAAATGATAAAATAGAAAATTTATAGGTTGACGGAGGGAGTAATATTTAAATTGAACTCTTTATAAAAAAATGAGATAATATAAAAATAATTGAGCTCCTAACTCTCCATATGAAAGTGCATTTGTCGAGGTTGATTTCTTTTGACAAGTAAACACTTCTACTTTGCATCTTTTCTGTTTAAGTGGAGTTGTCTAAATTTTTCTCCAACATCGAACAAGACTTAATATAATAACAATCGAGAACAAATGATCAATGGCTCCCTCCATGCGTTTACAAGATTGTCTGTTTTTTTATATTCAAAATTTACTATTAAACTATTCATTTTCTATGATTTATATTATTATTAAAATATTTTTGCATTAAATTTCGTGTCCGAGTCAAATACTTAACCAAGGAAAATAATAGAATCAGAAATGTCACGTAATTCTTTTATAAAATAATACTCTGTAGTACTATATATATTATTATACAAGGAAACATGACAATTAATGAAAATAATGACGACTTTTCCACATTTCTAATATGTAGGGATCCAGAATTTTAATTCAACTGCACAAAATCTATAGTATATCGTAATATTATGAATTTAAACTCATATACTCCCTCCATCCGTCTATAAGCTTTCCATTTTACCATTTTGATCCGTCCGCCTATAAGCTTTCCATACATTTTTTGGTAAGTACTTTTTATTAAATCTCTGTGTCAAAAAGTAACGTAACACTTATAGGCGGACGGAAGGAGTATAATGAAAATGTAAATAGAAAAAATTATGTATAGTACAGAAATGTCCGTTAATTTTCACTACCTACCTAAGTAAAACCGCGAGTGAAAATTAAAGGTGAAGTAAAGGGATTTACTTTATAACTTTTGAGTAAAAAGGATTTAACACTGAAAAGCTTAATTAATTTTGTTATATATAATGATATAGTAGTGAAAGATGTTTACGTCATTATTTTATATTTTAGCAGTGAAAGGTAGAGAAAAAGCATGGCATATGAATACATGATTAATATACGTGACTGTCTCAAAATAACACACACAGAGACACAGTGCCCCTCTCTCTCTCTCACACACACACATACATAAATACATACACAGACTACAGAGAGTGAACAGTAGTTCCACTGTAACAAACTGTATGGATTTTGTCTGTTAATAACACTGCGCCAGGAGAAAGAAGAAAAAGGGAGCTCTCTCTCTGCCAATTTTTCTGTTTCACAAAACAAATTAACAATAATAGATAGGTAGATAGATAGATAGAGAGAGAAAGAAATATTGATTATATATCATGGCAGCCTCTCATTTCATCATCACCCCATCTCTTTAACTGTTGTTACTCTCTCCCCCCATCTTTCTTTCTTTCAATCCCCCCAAACTACATATATATACAGAGAGAGAGAGATAGAGAGAGAGTAAAAGTAGTGATGGCTGAAGGATTTGAGGCATACCATGTCCCCCAACAAAGCCGAAGAGATAAGCTGAGAGTAGTTTCCGGGGGGTGCGCCCCTCTCTACGATCCATCTGCACTCATCTCTTGTAATTCCGATTTCATCACCTCTGCTAACCTGCGCCAGGCCGCCTACGGTGTGAAAGAAGAAGGCATGAATTTGATGCAGCAGCAGGGTTTTGTACCGAATATGTTTGTCGATCCAAACATCCTAAACCCTAGCCCATATCTCAACTACACCGCTGCTCAAACTCAAAGCCTTTCCTTGTCTTTGTCCTCGCACCACACCAATCTGCCCCCTCTCGAC
Source organism: Galeopsis tetrahit (assembly GCA_963675135.1). NCBI lineage: Eukaryota > Viridiplantae > Streptophyta > Magnoliopsida > Lamiales > Lamiaceae > Galeopsis > Galeopsis tetrahit. The sequence goes on from OY776122.1 coordinate 90,919,939, forward strand.
TTGAATCTCCACAGATTTCACGATTCCACCTCGGTTTTTCATAATACTAGTGATAACAATAATGACAATTCAGCCCCTATTGAACTGTCAAAAAGTTCAGTGCCGCTAGGGCCTTTTACCGGTTACGCTTCCGTGTTGAAGGGATCAAGGTTCTTGAAACCTGCGCAGCACTTGCTGGAAGAGCTTTCTCATGTAGTAGGTACAGGAATTTACCCCGTCGACAAAAACGGGTCGGATTCGGGTCTTCTGGATCCTCCCATCACTCTGTCGAATGAATATTGCACTCTCGACGATGGCAGCAGTACTGACCAAACTCGGAAGAAATCCAGGTTACTTTCGATGCTCGATGAGGTACTATCTTTAATTAATTACCAATTTATGTCTTCTAATTAATCATTAATTGCTTACTCATCTCTAATTAATTAAAGGCCTTGTAGCTACCATGCAGGCTTTTGTTCTTAGTGGCACAAAAAGCATATGTGAATTCTAGAAATTGGATCTTTCTGGCTAGCTGTATCCATCTTATAATTAGATTCTTGTATGATTGGTGTTCAACAATTTTGATCAATTTTTTTAAAAAGGACTATTGTGGGCATATATTCACAACCATATATCCGATAATTTTGTGATCAAGTCTTGTGTAAAGTGATTAACAGAATATATATCATTCCTGAAGGTGGTTTATTCTCTAAAACCAGTTAATTTACGAGATAGTTTATGGCTTAATGACAATGTACTTAATAAGTACTCACTCATCTTGGTATTTTTAGTGGAAGAAGAATATGATTCTGTTCCCTCTTTTACCCTCTTTAATTCCCCCCTCACCTCTACTATGCTACATCGTTTTAACGCCGCCCGGATATATAATATCGTATATAGTATAATTAGCTTAGAATAGAATAGCCTTTTAGCATTAAATTGATTGATTTTCTTAAATGAAGCGTACATATGGTTGAACTGGTGTCACGTGTAAATATTGCAGCCATTGTTGTTTTTTATGTTTCAAATTCAAATAATGGAAGATTCTTCTGGTATAAACACTATTAAGGCTGCTCTCCTTCAAGTTTCAACCGAAGATTAATTTAGCTCATAATTTAAATTAGTTGGTAATGTTAATGAACTGTCCTAAAAATTTATGGACTTGCCTGTTGTTGATGCATCATAAATTGCAGGTAAGAGTCAACTTCCACATGCTACTCATTTAAAAATAAATAAAAATACATCATATAAGTGGTGTCTGATGTACTTAATTATGTTTGGTAGCTTAGATGGAGCAATTTGATTTTAATGTAATGAGCTTTCTTAGTAAACTGTTAGAAAGTTGTAATGAATGCCAGATTTAATATATCCATTAGGTAGTTCTTTCGCATTAACAACATCTTTGAATAAGCTGGCTCTTTGTTTGGACAGGTGTACAAGAGGTACAAGCAGTATTACCAACAGATGCAAGCTGCTATAGCGGCATTCGAATCTGTTGCGGGACTGAGCGGTGCAGCCCCGTTTGCGAATTTGGCTCTAAAGGCAATGTCTAAACATTTCAGATGCTTAAAGAATGCCATTACTGATCAGTTGCAATTCACATCCAAATCTCATGGAAAAATAAGCAGCTCCGAGAGGGACGAAACTCTGAGACCCGAGAATTCTTCAGGTCGTGGTGGTGGTACCTATGCCCAACGACCATTTCATGCTGGATTTGTCGATCAACCTGTCTGGCGTCCCCAAAGAGGACTTCCCGAGCGCGCTGTTACAGTCCTACGGGCTTGGTTATTCGATCACTTTCTCCATCCGTAAGTTGACCTTCGACTATGTGTTTTTAGCCCCAACCTACTCAAACATGTTCAAAAATTTAGAAGTACTACTGATCCTCACATTACATTATATTCTCCAAAATTCTCCTTTGTTTTTCATTTTAATTCCGTTTTTCTTCTCATGTTTGACAATATAATAAATAAAGTAGTGCTCTAGTATCATTTTCTAGACCGAAAACTAGAAGAAAACGAGGATTAAATTGAAAATATAGCCCTTAGAAACCATAATGACATTTTTTTTTTGAGGATACAAAGTCATTTGGGATGTGAATAGCAACTTTGATGTATGGTTTATCATATTTAGTAGTACTAATTATAAGTTTCTGCTTTTCTATAATAGTTATCCAACTGATACCGACAAACTAATGTTGGCGAAACAGACTGGTCTCTCGAGGAATCAGGTGCACAATTGCTCTTAGTATTATAATGTGCTTTTCGTTGTCTTAAAAATGGACATTTAGGTGACATATATGTGCTTGATCTCAATATGGACTAGGTTTCAAACTGGTTTATAAACGCAAGAGTAAGGCTTTGGAAGCCGATGGTGGAGGAGATACACATGCTAGAGACTCGACAAGGCCAAAAGGCGGGGCAAAGAGAGGAACAACATCCCAACGCGATCAACAATCAGGGCTGCTCGATTGAGAGTGAAAATGCATCCAGCTCGATCCAAAGAAACGGGGAGTTCCCGTTGAAACGAAATAGAGAGGATCCACCTGAACCTTCAGGGGGAAGTGTGGGACATATGAAGTTATCGTACGATAATCATGTATTGCACAATGCTCACTTTGGTATGACCAGCAATGGTGGTGGTGTTTCTTTGACTCTGGGACTTCATCAGAATGGTGTTGGATTTTCTGATTCGTACCCGATAAATGCAGCTCGTCGTTTTGGGCTGGATTCGCATGGGGATCAGGGGTATGTGGTGAGTGGATTGGCAGCACAAAATCGACAGTTTGGAAGAGACATGATTGATGGTCAGATTATGCATGATTTTGTTGGATGAACATGATTCATTCAGTACATATCTAGAGATATGATCGAGTACAAGAGAAAGGAAAGGGGCTAAACAACATCTGAATTTCGTGTAAATGGTGACTCTCTCTCTTTGATATTATTCTTTTTAAGTATTCACTCTCCATGTTATATGAATGTATGTAAAATTCACCATACAATGCCTACGACTTGATTATAGGTGTATAATCTACGCAAGTAGCTGCTATTTCATGGATGCTACTCGAAATATGGTAATACTAGCTGTATGTTCTACATTGAGACAACTTGTTAATTAATTAACGTCTTCGTAATCGCTTGCATGGAATGATAAATTAGTACATGGTTTTGATGTATTTTCTATAGAATTGTGATTATGTATTTCAATGAGTAAACGTTTACAATGTTGGGTATATATATATACAGAGTTCTCTACAGAAATAGCGGAACTAATTAAAAATCAAACCTAACTAATCTCCTTAAATTAAGTGATAGAATTATTAAGATAAGCTTTGCTAATACGCCCCCGCAAAATCGACGAGCCATCCGCCACAGAGATTTTGGACCGAAGTGATTGAAACCGGGCCCGAGCAAGGGGCTTGGTGAGGAGATCAGCAAGTTGATCCATTGTGTTGACATAGTGGACAGAAAGAATCCCCTTCGATGCTAGGTCACGGACAAAATGAAGATCGATGGCTATATGCTTCATTCGGGAGTGATCGACTGGATTAAGTGCAAGTCGGGTAGCGCCCATATTGTCGCAAAGAACACGTGGTGGGGCAGCAAGAGTGATTCCCAGATCACGTAGCAGGTGCTGAATCCAGCAAATTTCAGAAGCAACAGTCGCTAGAGCTCGATACTCGGCTTCGGTCGAGGAGCGAGCTACACCTCGCTGTTTCCGGGAACGCCAAGATATAGGAGAGCTGCCGAGAAAAACAATGTACGCTGAGGTAGATTTGCAGTCGGACAGATCACCCCCAAAGTCGGAGTCGGAGTAAGCGGTTATGGTGAGTTGGTCAGCTCGACGAAGAAGGATTCCATGATGAAGTGAGCCTTTGAGATATCGGAAGAGACGCTTAACAGCATGCCATGCAGCGGGAGTTGGGGCCGACATATGTTGGGCGAGGCGGTTGACCGTGAAGGAGATGTCCGGACGAGTGATCGTTAGGTATTGTAACCCACCGATGGCACTTCGATAATCTGTAGCATCAACTTGGCCAGAGTCGAGAGGTGGCTTAGTGGCAGCAGGGGTGCTTACAGCCTTGACCCCATCCATCTTATGGCGACGAAGAAGATCGACTAAATATTTATGTTGAGAGAGAAACATGCCTTCCTTGCAGTTTGCAACCTCGACACCCAGAAAGTATGATAAGGGGCCGAGGTCCTTGACAGCAAATGCGGACTAAAGGTGTTGTGTAACCGAGGCGATCATTGAGGGAGAAGAGCCAGTAACTATCAGATCATCGACATAGGCTAGAACAAAGAGACGATCATGTCCCTTATGGAGAGTGAAAAGTGATGAGTCGGCTTTAGAACGACTGAGACCAAATGTAGTGAGGGTCGAACATAGAGCATCATACCACGCACGCGGGGCTTGTCGAAGACCGTAGAGAGAGCGACGAAGCAAGCAAACATGAGATGGCTGTGAGGGATCTTTGAACCCTGGAGGCTGGTGCATATAAACTGGCAAGTCAAGGTTACCATGTAAAAAGGCATTACTCACATCTAATTGACGAAGAGACCAATTAGATGAGATGGCAAGAGTAAGAACTGTTCTTATAGTGGCAGGTTTAACAACCGGGCTGAAGGTATCTTTGAAATCGATTCCGGGACGTTGGTGAAATCCCTTTGCCACGAGGTGAGCCTTATATTTATCAATGGAGCCATCCGGTTTGCGTTTAATACGAAACACCCATTTACAACCGATTAGATTGACGTTCTTGAGAGGAGGAACGAGCTCCCAAGTTCCATGACGTTGTAACGCTGTAAATTCATCATCCATCGCACGTCGCCATTGGGGAATAGAAAGCGCCTGGTGAACAGTGGAGGGTTCAACGTCGGCCGGAAGGGGGTGCCTGGTTGCGGAATGCACGTGTTTGGGTTTGTGAATATTGTTTTGGCTGCGAGTACGCATTTTATGTGTGCGTTCTAGGTTTGGTAACGTGCAAACAGGAGGAGTTGGTGCTCGGATAGGCGAACCGGTGGCAGGAGCAGGCGGTGGATCTGAAGTAGGTGTATGAGCTTGTGGAGGTTGTGTTGTTTCGGAATTTTGCAGAAGGGGCAGTGTAATACTGGTCTGCAAATCAGACGAGCATGAAATAGGTGGAGGCGAGTAACCTGGAAAGACATTTTCATTGAATCGAACATGGCGAGAGACAAACACACGACCTGTGGCAATATCAAGGCAGCGATATGCGCTTTGAGATGTGCAATAACCCACAAATAAACACGGCTTAGATGGTGAGTTCAGCTTTCCCGGAATATACGGACGCAGCCACGGAAAACAGAGACACCCAAATATACGAAGCTTGCGATAATTTGGTGTAGTGTGAAATAGCACCTCAAATGGGCACCGACGACCCAAATTTGGAGTAGGCATGCGATTGATGAGATACACAGCAGTTTGGAGAGCAAAGACCCAAAAGGAATTCGGCAAATTTGCATGGCTTAAAAGGGCACGACCTACTTCTAAGATATGGCGATTACGGCGTTCAGAAATCCCATTCTGTTGTGGCGTGTGAGGTGCAGTTGTTAGCCATGTGATTCCGAGTTTAAGAAGTGCCGGGCGAAGAGCTAAGAATTCCCCACCATTGTCGGAATAGAAATTTCGAAGCGTGCAAGCAAATTGTCGTTGAACAACAGGCAAAAATTGCATGAAGATTGATGGACCTGTGATTTTGCATTCATAGGGAATAGCCAACAATATCTAGAAAATAAATCCACAAGCAGGAGAAAATATTTCGAGCCATCACAAGCAGTGGAGGGAGCAGGGCCCCAAACGTCAGCATAGACATAATGAAGTGGATGCATAGCTTTAAACGAGGTAGATGTAAATGGTAAACGACTAGATTTGCTCAAAAGGCATGAAACACAATTATCGCCCAAAACTTGGGACTTGTCCATAACAGGTAATTGAAAATTGCGAATAATAAAGCGACTGGTATCCACAGATGGATGACCTAGTCGAGCATGCCAAGAATAGTTAGACGCACGGATACCCAGGTGGGCGACCACATTTGAGGAAGGGACAGCTGGTACTCCAGAATGCAGCGTATAGATCCCTTCACGACAAGCACCTTTAACTAGAGGGAGACCCGTGGTGCGATCCTTGATAAGAAAATGAGACGGAAAAAATTCTATTGTAACATTATTATCACGGGTAAATTTGCTTACAGATAGTAAGTTCTTCTTAGCACCCGGAACACATAATATATTGGATAATAGAAAATTACGGGCAGGAAATTGCAAGACAGATTTACCAGTGTGTGATATTGGAAGACCTGTGCCATCGGCTATGTGTACCTCATCCGTGCCATCGTATTCCGAATGAATGGATAGATTTGAGAGATCGGCAGTGAGGTTGTGCGAAGCTCCTGAGTCGACTAACCAAGGATTGTGTGAAGGACCAGAGGAGGACGAGGCAACATTGGCTTGAAGTGGTGGGCGACGACAAGTTAAGGCCGAGTGACCCTTGAAGCCGCAAAGTTGGCAAACAATGGGAGCAGCAGAGTAGTTTGAGGATAGTGCACGGTTGTTCTGAGGGCGATGCTGTGATCCACGATTAGGGGAGTAATTGAAATGGGATGATTGATGCGGCGAGCGGTTGCCTCTGAAATTCTGGGAATTACGAGGCCTCGAGGAGTGAGATCCATTGCGGTTGGTAGCAGTGTTCGCTGTGGCAATTAGGTGTTTGGAGGCAGCCTCTTGGCGTTTTAGGGTTAATTCATGTTCAAAGAGTAAGTCATGCAATTCTTCAAAGTGAAGAGGAGTTTCACGAGTACGTATGGGGCCAACAATGGTGCTGTACTCCGGACCAAGACCGTTGATCACGAAGAGAGTGAGATCATCCTGAGAGACGGGTTGATCGATTAGAGCCAATTCATCCGCCTTCGACTTGACATAGTGAAGGAAATCGGTGATGGAGCGATCATCAATGGTCACACGGTAGAGATCGCTTTTAAGTTGATTGACACGGGATCTGGATTTGCCAGCAAAAAGGCGTGTCAATATGCTCCAGGCCTCAGCCGATGTAGCGGCAGAGGAGACGATGGGGAGTAGCTCTGGGGCGAGAGAGCCAAAAATCGCGGCGAGCAGGAGTTGATCCTGTTGGGTCCAAAGGGCAATGGCAGTGGCGTTGTTTGGACTGCGAGCGGGGCATGGTTTTGAGCCATCAACAAAACCAAGAAGATTATGGCCTCTGAGAAGGGCAAGGAGATGCGCTCTCCAGGAGGGATAATTTTTGTGAGAGAGTTTGATTGGGAGATCGTGACGTGCGGAGATCGGCACGAGGGAAGGAGGGGACGAGGCCAGGGCAGTGGGTTCTCGTTCATCTGTGTCAGAGGAGGTAGTGTTGTTGTTAGACATGGTGAAAAAGGAAGAGTAGGTATAGGTCGTAACCTAGACTAATACCATATAGAATTGTGATTATGTATTTCAATGAGTAAACGTTTACAATGTTGGGCAGTGGCGGATCCAGGATTTCAAATTCGGGGGTGCGAAAAATATTAAGTCATACGTACGGTTCGAGAAAACGTAAAAAAAAATTACATAACCTTCCAATAAAAAAAAAATTACACTTATACTCCTTTTATTTTCTTGAATTTGACGTAAATTAAATGATGGGGTTGAAGAAGACTCCATATCCATTGAGACCCATCTATTTGGAAAAGTGTAAGGAGCTTCACGAGATTTCATTCCCTTGAACATAAATTCTCGAAGATCGAGTTATTTTTTCGTTGTCTTAAGCTTCTTTAATATAAGTTTATCTTTCGTCATTTTTTAGTTGAATTAGATAGTGAGTTCAAAATAATTAATTTAGCACAATGTAGCAAATTAGTAATTATAATACAAACTCTAATTGTTAATTCATAACTTATTCCTAATTGAATTAGATAGTCAAATAATTATTATTATATAAACTCTAATTCATAACTTATAAGTTATAGACCAAAATAAATTTATTCATATTAATCACAATAATCAAATAAAATAATAATTACTCCATAAATATAAAATATGCTTTATGAATTAACAATTAATGAAATGGTTACGAGTTTAGAGCAGAATGAAGAAAGTGTAATATTCGTACTTGTATAGATTAAGTGCTAAGTGCATTTTATAGTTACAAATTTTTTTTTGGGCCTTTTAATTGTGGGGATGCAGATTGGGTTGAACTTCTATAATTTTTTTTAGCCTTAAATATAATATGTAAAAAAAAAAAAAAAAAAAAAATCTCAATTTGGGGGTACAGCTGTACCCCAAATTCTATTCTCCCTCCGCCCCTGATGTTGGGTATATATATATACAGAGTTCTCTACAGATAGCGGAACTAATTAAAAATCAAACCTAACTAATCTCCTTAAATTAAGTGATAGAATTATTAAGATAAGCTTTGCTAATATTTTCCACTTGTGGACACAAAATAATGTGTCTGACTTGGTTGAAAGGTATTGAGAGTGGAGAATGAAAATTAAAGTCATAATGTGTATTTGAAAATGTACTTCAATGATTTTGATTTTAAAAAAATTAAAGAATCCACCATACCTCAGCTATACGAGAGGTATGTGTTAATGTGTCTGATTTCTAAACTGATCATATATGGCCGGCCATATTATTTTATATTCATTGGGCGCTGTATCAAAATTGTACTCCGTATATACTAATACATAATAATTTATTAAATAAAAAAGTAGGAGTAGATAATAATTTATTAAATGAAGTTGTATATACAGATATACTAGTAATAGATATAATTTATTAACTGAGGTTCCATTGGACACAATTTTTAGGGTGGGCTGCATTTGTAGATGAATTGGGCCAGGTTGAGATTTTCAGTCCACCATTGCCAACTTTCGGATCCAATATTTTAATAGTAATCAAACATTATCAATAGAACATAGGACGTTGATTATTTTTGAATATAACGCGTGTTAATTAATAGTGAAATAAAATGTGAAACATGAAAAGTGGAACAAGTGATTTCAATTCGATTAGGTTACGTTGAGACTATGTTGTATCTAGACATGCACAATAGTCGAAAATCGCCGGTTACAGTTTGCCAAAATTGAAACCGAAACTGAACTGGCAAACCGTCGGTTACGATTTTTGAACCATTTGTTCGACGATCTTTTTTCTTTTTCATTTTTTATTCATTTTAACTTTTTTTTTACAAAATACATTACTAGAATTTAATAAAAATTATATAACTTAAACTTATACATTGAAAATAAAAAATTGTGTTTTAAAAAAAAATAAAAATCAAACCGACGGTTTGCAGTTTGCCAAAATGTAAAACCGTAATCGAACCGTCATTTTTCAATTACGGTTCGATTTTTAAACTGTAACCGACGATATTCCGGTTAAAAACGGTGCATGTCTAGTTGTATCATGGCAAAATTATGTCAAAACACCGGTTCTTTTTTGGTTCCAAGGTTCATTGCAATTTGGGACAATTTCAGTATGATTCGTACCATTGTTTTTTGGAGAAAAATTCAATTCGAGGAAATAATTAAACTTCAAATTTTCGTGACCGCGTACAGATCATAAATATTTAAACGAGGTCAAATAAATATTGGGGACACTAATATAACACAAAGTGCATCGTATAGTAGTACTAATTAATTTTGAATAATTCTACTAACATTTAAGTTATTTAACTAATCCTAGAAACAAATGGATTTCTAGTACTTCACGAATCACGAGACAATTACATACAGCAACGTAACCACAGTGAGTACTTTAATAATCTTTTACCACTATATCGTCCGTAACAATTACATCAACAATGTTTTGTTTAATGCGAATCGATTTAAAGTGGAATTAATGATTCGAAATACAGTTTGGAATCGTAAACGTAAAGCAACTTTCAATTCTCTTTTTATACTCTTTTTTTTTTTTCACTTTTATTCCGGACGCACCAATAGAAACCCCACAAACTTTATTAAAGCCAATAATTTGAAATGGTATTATGATACTACAACAAAGCACAATTTCCACCAAATAACAGGTTTTCAGATGATCTTTTTTAATCAAGTATTCACCGAAAACATCATTTTATGAGAATATATATATAATGCTTAATTGGTTGGATCAATTTGATTAATTTTAATGATCCCATATGAGACCAGTCCAAGAAATATTGTCATCCTTTTATTAAACATGTGGCCGGTATGGGGGCACGGTAGGTAGGGTGATATATTGCATTACATGTACTGTACTCTTAAAATTCAATAGTATCCGTCCACAAAAATTATGTACCTTTAATAAAAACATATATTTTAAAAAAGAAATAGATAAAATTTGAGTGCTGTGAACTTATTGTGAGATAAAAATAAATATTGGTTCCATAAAATTAAATGTAGAGAGTAATATTTTATTCCCATCGAACCACATCAACTAGAATAAAATATAAAAACTGTATGAAACCCATAAACTAGCCGTTGCCTTTGCAATAAATATACTCAAGGCGCGCGCACAGACAATTCCAAACGGTTGAATTTTAGTTTCACAATTCTTGTACTTCTTTTTCCACATTTTCTTCATAATAATTAACGATTATATTTCGTAAAAAAAAATAAAAATCTAGAGATATCAGATGATCAGACTAACAATTTATATTTATATAAAAAAAAAATTAAAACAAGTAGGTAATTCGGAAAATTATTTTTTCCAGGTACTTACATTATCTGTTCAACAAATAATTGACCAAATTGTCAATATCAAAGAACGTAATTACACTTTAGAAGAATAATTATATTATTATGTTATTATTATAGAATAGAATAGAAAATCAAGCTACGACTTGGATCCACTTAGCAACACTTGGCACCCCAAGGTTCACCGCAAACACCATGTAATACCCCGGTGGCGCCACCTTCCCATTCGGCGGCGCGATGCACTTTATCCTATACCTCCCGTCACCATCCACCGCCGGAGTCTCCACCGACAGCTTCACAAGCCTCTGCCCCTGCGAAAATGAGTGCGTCGCAAATGGCGCACTCGCCAAATTAACATCCACTATCCCCACCACCGGCAACTCAACCGTCATCGCCACCTCAAACGCCTCCCCGTAACCTACCCTCTCCGGCAAGTCCACCAAATTCGGCCTAATATTCGCTTTATCCAGAGATAAATACTCCGGCGAAAAGGCCTCGATCCTCAGCTCCGTCGGAAATTCAGAGTTGAATTTATAAAAGTAATGCGGATTACTCCCCGCGAGTAAAATTCTCCCGTCCGGTAACAAATTCGCAGTGGAGTGATACATCCTCGGAATTGAACCCGGGTTCAAGGTCATGAACCGGAGCCCTAATGGTTGATCCGGTCTATACAGAACCGGGTTCAAACAGGGGTTAGACGCTAATTCAAACCCCTGAGTCCCCGCTTGAGCTCCGTTAATAATCATGACTTCACCAGTAGGCAAAATTACCATATCACCCATAATCCTAGCAAACGGCATATCCTCCATTTCCCAAACGGAATCGGGTCGGGTCGCCTCGATTCGTCCGCAGCTTCCATGGGCCGGAGTATCCGACATCCTCTGTAAATAGGCCCCATACTCTGCTCCGCCGCAAATAACCACCGTGGCAGATGAATAATCACCGGATAAAGCAAGCATCGCCGACGATCCTGCGGACGGGTAATTCCTGGGGCCGCCGTCGAGAATTGGGTAATTTCTAGTGACAGTATTTGAAATATAATCATAGGAAACGGCTTTATTGTTAGCGAAAATGAAAAGTTCGCCATTTGGGAGTAAATGAACGTAGGGATATAAATTATCCATCTGCCTATCTTCAACTTCAATTAAGAAAGGGAAATTAACGGCCCCGATTTCCTTCTTCGGTGGGAAGAATTCGACGCTGTGAGCCGTTTTCCCACCGATTATAATAACGGAACCGTCTGGTAAAATTTGGTTAGTGGCGTACCATCTCCCCTGGTAAAGTTCTGTATCCTGCAGTTCCTCCCAATCGCATAACAAACCCGGTTCGCATGGGGTGAACTTTCGGATTTTTTTGTAACCGTCTAAGTCGCCGCCGGTTTGGATGAGGGTGCCGTCGGGGAGAAACTGGCCGGAGGAGCACCAGGTGTCGGTTAGAATGGTTAAGGGGCGGATGTTGTTGGTTTGTAAATCGAGGAGAACAGAGTGAGCGGTGCAATCTTTTCGGAGCGGGTGGACCGGGTTGGGTATGCAGTGGTTGTTGGGTAGGAGTTTTCCGGAGGGGCCAATGTGGGTCCGGTCGAGGAGGATGACGGTGTTGAAACGGGTGACGGCAGTGTGCATGGAGGCTATGCCGGCGTCGGGAATGAGGAGCTCCCACACGCCGGGGAGGTCGGCGGCGGTGGAGGTGAGGAAAAGGAGGAGTATTAGAAGCTTCGATAAAGTCATGGTGTAGTGAGAGAAATTAAGTGAAGTTTCAGTGGATTGTTGTGTCAGTAAGTACTCATTATTATTAAGGTGATGTTACAAGTTGTTTTATTTTTATTTATTTGATCGTGTGATGTTAGAAGCTTTGAAAACGTATAAGCATGACGTGAGTGACGCCAACAGACGCGACTAAATTATTTTTATTTGTTGAATTAAATTTAAAATAAAATTTATATTTAATATATAAAAATATACTTTATTGATATACTTATTTATATTAATTCAATTTGTACCATTTGTGCCCATTGATATATTTAAACTTATCCATAACCTAATGTATCTAAAAACAATGCTTTATTTTCCAAACATTAATTTTCTACTCATCTTTTTTTTTTTTTTTTTTTTAAGAACATAGTTGTTCTCAATGTCGAAAAAATAAAGATGAATTCGTCTGGACATTAGGAAACATATTCATTTGGGAAGGGACCAAACATATTTGTATGATGTTAGTGGGAGCAGTCACTAATACTAGTATAATTATCGCTTATGGGTAAAACAAGTTGTTTGAGAAGAGTGAGAAAAAATTAATTTTACTTTAAAAAAAAGATTAAAAAAAAAGTTACCACTTAAGAAAAAAGCAAGTCCTTTAATGGAGCTGTAATTTGCTTTTGAAGAAGAGTTGAGAGATATTTGATGGAAATTCTTTTTTGAAAGTTTATACTATTATTGAAAAAATTAATTATGAAGATATTTGACAATTTAAAGTTAATGAATTTGACAATATTTATTGAAGGGAAGGTCTTGTGTGAGACCGTCTCACGGATCTCACACCGTGAGACGGAGCTCCGTTATTCATTTCATTAAAGCCGCAATAATAATGCCAGAAAAAAGGGCCGCCCTCTATAAAAATTAAAAGGCCGCGATAATGTTTGATAATGTTTGATCCAAAGGCAAACTGGCCCATCGCTGATTACTTTTAAGAAAAATAGTATAACTAATTTATAATATTTTGATCCTTCTAACATTTAAAAAAGATCGTTTAAAAAATATTTTATTTAGATCAATTTGGAAATATTGACAAATAATTAATAATTTAATTACCTTTTTTTCTTGAAGCATCTTAATCCAACAAAAAATAATTTATATTTAAATAAAAAAATGATTTCTATCAAATAAAAAAATGATAATTAACATAAAAAAACTGATGCAAAGATAATATAATTTATTAAATCAGAATTAAAAAGTGATAATCTTTAAGTAAAATGTAATAATCACTTATCACTTTTCACCTAAATTGTTATCACTTTTTGAATAATGATATTCTATCGAATAAAAAAGTGATAATTAACACAAAAAACTGATGTAATTAGTAATGATAATACTATAATTTATTAAATCAGAATTAAAAAGTGATAATATTTAAATAAAAAGTGATAGTCACTTTTTATAAAAACATTATCACTTTTCACCTAAATTGTTATCATTTTTTAAATAGTGATATTTTGTCAAATAAAGAGAAACATTTAACTCATAAAACTAATACAATTAGTAAAATAATCATGTTCACTAATATATAATCACAATCATTAATTAATTCATATTTTAAAAATGATAATGTTAGAGTAAAAAAAATTTTCGATAGCCACTCTTAATAAATTATCATCACTTTTCAACTAAACTTTTACTTTTTTTTTAATATTGAATTATATTAAGTAAAAATGATCATTAACTCAGGAAAAACAATGTATTTAATAAAAATAATCATGTCCACCAACAAATAATGTAATTCATTATATTTGAATTAAAAAATGATAAGGTTTAAGTAAAAGATAATAGTCACTTTTGACAAAAACATTATCACTTTCTAATTAAACTTTTATCACTTTTAGAATAGTGATATTTTTCAAATAAAATCTAACAATATTGACACATCAAACTAATGCAATTAGTAAAGATAATTATGTTCAGTAATATATAATCTCATTTATTAATTCAGAATTAAAAAGTGATAATGTTTAATTAAAAAGTAATAATGTTTAATTAAAAAGTGATAGTCACTTTTAATAAATCATTATCATTATTATTTTTTAACTAAACTTTTATAACTTTTTAAATAGTAAATTATATCAAGTAAAAATGATAATTAATTTAAAAAATAAGAGGAGATCTTGTGTGAGGTCGTCTCACAAATCTCATTTCGTGAGACGAAGCTCCACTTAATCATTTTAATGAGTGAGACCACAAAAATTTGGGCCACCCCAAAAAATTAATTAGCGGTAAATGGACAAGTTGCCCACCATTGTTATTGCGTATCTCAACACTTAGGGCATGTTTGTTTTGGGATGGGAAATCCAGATTTGGGATTTCGAAACTCCACCCGCGTTACACTTTGAGATTTTGATTTAGGATTTCAAAATCCCACCCTATAAATATCTATAAACCGTATAAAAGTCAATCCTATAAATACCTACAAACCACATATAAAACCTATAATCCTATACTATAAAGTTAAATCCTACCCTACATAAATACCAAAACAAACCCTAAACACAAAAAGCATTAAAATTTTGAAATCCACTAGATTTTAAAATCCGAATATCAAAATCCTCAAAATCCCAAAACAAACATGCCCTTAGAAAAATGGAAGAACTAATTATAATATTTTAGCCACATTTTCAAGAAACAAAAAAATTTTTATAAAATAATACTACTAATCTTTTAAATTAAAAATGATACAACATTTTTTAAATATTGATTTTCCCAAGTGAAGAGGGACAATTACCACACAGAATCGTTGGAATAAGTAAATATGATTATGTCCACTAATAGACCATGATATTGTTTAAGTAAATATAATCCTGCCTACTAACTGATAATCTAACTCAAAATTGAAAAGTGATAATGTTTAAATAAAAAATGATGGTATTTAAATAAAAAGTGATAGTCACTTTTCACAAAAACATTATCACTTTTTAACTAAACTTTTATCACTTTTTTTAATAATGATATCTTTCATGTAAAAATGGAAATTAACTTAAAAATTAATGTAATTAATAAAGATAATCAAGACTTATTCTTAAATTCTTGTTGTAAATTGGGTACCAGGTTTTTTATTTACTTCTTAATAACAAAAAATCACCTCGTAAATAAATTGTATGTGTCAAATTTTTATTAATATTTTTAATAAAATATATTACTTTTTTAAATTGGCTTATATAAAGCCCGCCTGGCTAATATGTTAGTGATGGCCTGATGGGCTTGAAACATAAAGCCGCATGGATAATATTGCATGGGCTGCTGGGCAAGAAGTTTTAAGAGGAATGGCTTGGAATGAAGGTAGTTTAGGTGGGCCGTGGGCCAATATTAATATTTAATGGGTCACATAAAGATCCGTCTCACAGAATGAGATCCGTGAGACGGTCTCACACAAGTTTTTGCCTTTATTGAATATATATAAGTTCGGAGTTCATTGCAACATGGTGTTCCCAAGTTTGCCTTTTCAGTTTTGTTACTTTTAAACGAGAAAATTTGTCTCAATTTTTTGTTCATTATATAGTTTTATTTTATACTACATTACCAATAGTATTTTAACATTTAATGAAACTTAGAAATTCACTGCCCAATTTGAATAAGTCAAACACTTTTGTACCCATCATTTTCAAAACGTTCTTTTTTCAACCGGCTTTTTTCTATTAGAACGTATTGGTTGTTAAAGTAAAAAAAAAAAGTTAAAAAGTAAGGATGAATTCGTCTGAGAAAAAAAAAAATTGTTAGAAGACAAACATATTCGTCTTGTGATAGTGGGGAGTCTTTAAGAATAGAATTGCCATATTTATTTAGTATAAACCAGTTTATTTTATAAAAGGGTTAGTAAAAAAAGGAATTTTAACTTTTTCAAAAGGAAAAAGTAAGTTATAACTCAATGAAAACCAGTTAATTTATGGAGCTGCAATTTCTTTTTGAAGAAGCCAATTGCTGTGGTATTTTTTTTTGAATTACATTAAATACCCATCTCTTTAACCCTCCCCATGACGTAGTGGTGCTCTAACCATTTGAGCTATTCAACTTCGTCTTGAGTTATCCAACTTCGTCAATTGCTGTGGTATTTTTTGAATTACATTATATACCCAACCCTTTACCCCTCCCCATGACTCGAACCCAGGATCTAAAGCCTAGGTAGTGGTGCTCTAACCATTTGAGCTATCCAACTTCGTCAATTGTTGTGGTATTTAAAGCTTAGAAATTTGGTAATATATGTTGAATATATCTAACTAGTAATGATATAGAACTCAGAATTGACATTTTTATAGAACTCATCACATATCACATTTATAAATCATTTGTACACTATAGTATATATAATTTTTTTTACAAATAATAGATTTTATAAGAAACTCAACCTCTTATATCTAACAATTTAAGTTCAAGCTCATTGTAAAGTGATTATTTCGGGAAAGTTTGAAAACAAGTCAAGTTTATATGTAGGGTCAATAATAATTAAAAGCCGAATTCACAATTCATTGGAGAACAATTATGCAAAAAAACAAAACAAAAAAAATCGCATTAAGAACGTTTTAAGCCAAACACATACTACACCTAATGCAAAAGCTTATTGATTGGACTGGGGGTAGGGGCTACTTGAGTTATGCACAAAGTAGAGAATATCACATGGCTGATGGCTCCCCGTTTAGATTAGATGGTTTATGAATAAGATGTATTGGGTCTACTATGATTGCTACTAAATGGCTCTATTATATGACATTGGGTCTACTATGATTGTTACTAAATGGCTCTATTATATGATTAAAATGAAACAATGAAACGCCTACTTACATATTCAGATATGCTCCATTCTACGAACGAGGCAAAACAGGACTATTCATTCTAAATAAAAAGATATTATTATAAATATATAATAGTATATTTATAAAAGATAAAATTAAAATTACAATTGAAAAATAAAAAATAATATTAAAAGTATTGTTTATAAATATATTTTTACATTCAAAAGAAGTTGATAA
Source organism: Galeopsis tetrahit (assembly GCA_963675135.1). Classification (NCBI taxonomy): domain Eukaryota; kingdom Viridiplantae; phylum Streptophyta; class Magnoliopsida; order Lamiales; family Lamiaceae; genus Galeopsis; species Galeopsis tetrahit. The sequence goes on from OY776122.1 coordinate 90,937,341, forward strand.
TGATAGAAATTTTTAGTTGAAATAAGTATCATATTGTATTTCATATCTATATATTGATCTAAATTTTTTTTAAAATATTTAACATTTTTTTTTATGTACATGCTATTTATATTAATAAATATGAAAAATATATTATATTTATATGTATCACATATATTATATATATATATAAAGCTTAATAAATGATCCATCTAACATCATTGCAAGACACTGAATGAAACGATCCAAACAACACTGATCAGAACGGGTCAAAATGGAGCGGGTTGAAATTGCACTAGCTAAGCAATAATTGGCTATCCAAGAAGCCTAATAAGAAAATGGGTGCGGCTAAAGGCACCCAAGGATACTATGAGTACACCCACGCGATGAGGACACACACAAAACGGATGAGGACACCCACGTGAAAATCTAAAAAATAATTTTCTCATCTCAAACCATTTATCTTCCTCCATTTCTCACATTTTCACACAAAAGGGTGCACCCACCTCCCCCTCCCTCCCCATCGGCGCCGCCACCACCACCCCTCCCTCCCAATCGGTGCCGCCGCCCACCACCCCTCCCTCCCTGGTGGCGCCGCTCCTCCCCTCCCCACGCGGCGACAGCGCCACTTCACTCCCCACGTCTCCGCTTCGAACTCCGCTGCCGCTGGGGAAGGGCGAATCGTCGGTCGCCGCTGGAGAAGGTTGAATCGTCCATCGCCGCCCCTGCCCTCGTTCGCCCACCACCCTTTCCTCCTTAGCGGCGCCGCTCCTCCCCTCCCCACGCGACGACAGCGCTGCTTCGAACGCCGCCGCCGCTGGAGAAGGGCGAATCCTACGCCACCGCCCATTTCAAGGTAGGTTTTTGAAAGTTTTTGAAAATTTAGGAATTGTTGGAAAATTAGGGTTTTTAGAAGCTCGGGAATTATTTTCGAACATCTTGAGTTTGTTTTGGAAACATTTTCAAACAATCTGTGTTTGTTTTGAAAAAAAATTCGAACATTCTGTTTTTGTTTTTGAAAAAATTTCGAACATCTTGTTCGATTTTTTTTTTCGGACAAATTTAAGTTGTTTTGAATATTTTTTCGAACATATTGAGTTTGTTCATTAAAAAATTTCGAACAAACTCAACAAAACAAGATGTCCAATTTTTTTTTAGACAAATGAAAGTTGTTCATGAATTTTTTTCGAACACATTGAGTTTGTTGGGTAAAAATTTTCGTACATCTTAACTTTTTCGGTTAATATTTTCGAACATCCTAAGAATTTTTTTTATTATTTTTGTTGATTTTTTGTGTTTTGTTGAAGAATGGTGTTTGTTTTGGTGGTGGTGGAGATGATTCTGTCGTGAAATAGAAGCGGTGGGTGTACTCATCCGTCCTTTTTTTAAAAAAGTGCAGGAGGGGTACAAACGTCATTTTGCATACCTCTTGTGTTAAAAAAAATTCCGATGGTGTACTCATAAAATCCTTGGGTACATTTAGTCGCGCCCTAAGAAAATTTATAAGTTAAGAATGGGTCATTCAAGAAGCCCAAGACAAATTCCTAATAACTTCAGAATGGGCCAACATAAGCCCATTTTCTAGTTGAGAAAACGTAAAGGTAAAGTCGCAGAAATAATCCGGAGGAAGAGTCTGGTATAAATTTCTTGAAAGTATTCATAATTCAAAAACTAACATTCCTTTATTCCAAATTTCAGTAACAAATTGAACGCTGCCTACAATCATGTGAATACCAAAGTGGTATAGTTGAGAAACATATTTTACTCACCTTAAACAATCGTTTCAACTCGATCACCTACATTACAATCAACAACGGCCAACGTTGTTTTTCTTACATTCTTGTAAGTGTATCTTCTTGCAACAAAGACGTAAATGCACAAATTTCCTGTGGTAATTCCTGCTAACAGCCAGTAAAAGTAGTCAAGTCGACTACTATTCAAATCTTTCCCGATCCAACTCTTTCCGCCCTTTTCAGTTACACGATCAACTAAACTTATCAAAAGACTACAAATAAAATTTGCAGCTCCAATCACACTAAGATACAACGCAATGCCTAAACTTCTCATTGAATCAGGGACTTGACCGTAAAAATATTCTTGCAACCCGACGAGGGTGAATCCGTCTGCTATCCCGATTATCAGAAACTGTGGTGCCAACCAAAAGACACTCATTGAAAGTGACCCTTGTGATGGATTTTTAGCCACAATGCCAAGCCTTTTTCTCTCAACCAAAGCTGCCACAACCATGGTTAGGACGGAAAAACACATTCCTATTCCGATTCTTGGAAGAATGTTGATGCCTCGTTCGTTTCCAGTCACAGTTCTAAAGAACGGGACGAGGACCTTATCATACACTGTGACACAAACTATCATCCCAACTGCGGCTAAGGCATATGTTGAGGCTGGTGGAATCTCAAAACTTCGAGTGATTTTACGATCAAGAGTCGTGCTTTGTTTGATGAAGAAAGTCGAGGCTTGCGCTAAGCAAATACCGAATGGCAAAGCAGTTAACCAAATTGGAATCATGTTCAAAATAAGCTTCATTTCTTCGACTCTGGTCACCGTTGCTAGCCTCCATGGGTCCCGTTTCTCCAACTCGTTTTCAAGAATCGCAGCCTTATCAAGAAACCTGCAATAAAGTGTAACAATCACTCAACCCCTTTTCATCCAAGAATCAGATTCCTCATAAAAATGCAAAAATAAGACTTCATTTCATACTTAAGTTTATCAGTGTGAACAAGAAGCCTCCCCTGATTAGTCTTGTCCGATTTAGGAACCTCGTACAGCTGATCAGATTGCGGATAAGGCAGTTTCCTCTTTTTAAAAGCAGCTACAAGAACATGCAACAATGGAGTAAAAGGGCTTCCCATTGGCTTTCTGAAACGATACCACGGTATTCCCATGCAAAAAATGAGTATAGTTGAGGCCATCACTATTGTAAGAATGACATCTGCAGCAGCCCAACTGTAATGATCTTGGACGTAAACGATAACCGTTACACCAAGAAGAAGGCCAGCACAAAGCATAGAATTCCACCAGTTGAAAAACGACATCTTGTCGATTCGTTCTTTTGGATGATCGTCGTCAAATTGATCAGCTCCGAAGCTCTCCAGAGACGGCTTATGCCCTCCTGTGCCTACTGAAATCAAGTATATTGCGAGAAAGAAAAAAATCTCGTGGATCCTACGCGGGTCGACGCAGGTTTTGGCAGCACAAGGCTTCAAACCTGGGACTACTCGAGACATTGTCAAGAGAATCAAGCCCTGTTTTTGCACAGAAGAATGTGACAAAATACTTTTGGATAATTAGATAACAATATAAAGATAGGAAATAGTGTTACCATGAGATAAACAACCGATGATACTACAACTGTGTAGAATCGTCCAAGGTAAGCATCAGCTAAAAATCCTCCAAACAAGGGCATTAAAGTTGTTACTCCTGTCCAATAATTCACACTTCTTACTGCTGTTTTGAGGTCATAATTCAGCACTTTTGTCAGGTATATGATCAAACTTGTAGCAATTCCAAAGTAACTCAATCTCTCACTAAATTCAATTGCTGCAACAAAAAAAAACTGTCATTTCAAGTAAAAGCAAATCACACACTAATTTATGCTAGGTGCTATCAAAATTTCAAGAAACAACATTTTGCTACATGGGGTTCAAGATTTTTACTTGAAATGGATTTTTTTTTTTTTTAATGAAAATCGAGCTATATGATTCTGAGTATTCAAAATTTCAAGAAACAACATTTTGCTACATGGGGTTCGAGATTTTTACTTGAAATGGATTTTTTTTTTTTTTTTTTTATGAAAATCGAGCTATATGATTCGAGTATTCAAAATTTCAAGAAACAACATTTTGCTACATGGGATTCAAGATTTTTACATGAAATGGATTTTTTTTTTTTTTTATGAAAATCGAGCTATATGATTCGAGTATTGTTACCTATAATGAAAAGAGAAGCCTTCCATGCTCCGGTTGAAGCACGTAGAGGAAGTCTTCCCTTACGATCAACAGAGGAATCATGCACCCATTTTTCATCCACACCCTTTGATTCTTGCTTGTTGCTTTGCTCTATCTCCATTTTTGTCTTGTATACTAAACAAAACAAGTTTTTATATATATATATATATATACTGCTGGTTAATGAAGAAAAATAATTGAGATTAGTGGCGTGTTGGCAACTTTGGTTGGCTGATATATATATAGGCAAGAATCGTACTGTCTTGAGCTAAACGCCTTCGAATTTCGCACCAATGAGAGACAAATTAATAAAATTATTAGTGTAGTGAAAAAAACATTCGTTGTCAATGATTGAGATTGAAGAAAAAAAGATTTGATTCCACCCCCTACCACTATTATTATTAATTGACAGTAGTCATTTTTTTGGTCCTAGCAAGGGAATAGGATACATTCCCTATTGAGATCAATCTTTTTCTTGTCGAAATAAAGAGAATAAAGTGGCTTTGTTAACGACTTTGCATCAATCTCTCCCCTCTAGTACCTTTGTTATGGCCGGTAATATAATTCATATATAACATATAATTGAATTTTAAGTAATTTAAATAATATTATAATTAACTCAATTGTATCAAATGTAATGGAGTACACAAGTATGATTCTACGTTAGCCCCTCCAATAAGGGGCATTGGGATAGTCCAAAAGTAAGAACCCTGATGCACAAATAATTCTAAAAAATAATTCCAATACCTTAAAAGATGAAAAATGTTACTTTTGTAGCCACATCCCTTTTAATAATGATGATTGTCTGTATTTGTATTTTGTAATCACATACTTTTGAAGGAATTTTTTTTTTTTCAATAATACAGTATGTATTTAATAAACGAAGTTTGTTTGCAACTTGCAAGCTTGGAAATTTTTAACATTACAGTATTCATTACTATATATTAATATAAAAATAAAAAAAAACTCTTGTGTTATAGATATCGTGAGGTGAGTTTAAATTAAGTGTATTTTATTCACTTGCTCACTAATTTTAACCAATTTTTCATTTTCATTAATTTGATGAATTTTAATCATACAATTTTTTGTTATACTGCAAGTTTTTGAAAGCGAAAACGTAAATTTGATCATATAATAATAGTATACTGTACATAGTAGACTATCTAAAATTGTGCCGCAAAATATGAAAAGAAAAATGTTTGACACGAAATTTGGCCTAACTCGTGAATATTATTCCACACCCCTGCAGAGAATACACGTGATACTTAATTGGTTTTTAGTTAGATCTGTTCACTTTATTACTGATGACTGGTGGCGAGATACGTTCTAATCCAAAATGGCCTATACTCGTTTTTTCCTGAAACGTATATCCATCCTACCTATTTTGGTGATTATGCCCCCCCACTCATTATAGAATAATATATAATTAATTAATTTCGTTTAGGAATATGATTATTATTGTAAATTCATTATTATTTTATCCACTACAAATTTTTAATTTATTATACCCGTTGGGTGTTGGTGGCATGTTTTACATTTTCTAGATAATTTTGTTGATCTCCGTATCCAATAAAATTATTTTAATTCTCACTAATACTATATTATACAGTATGAATTGGCATGTCAATTTTCAAATGCTCAGTATGTAAGTTTGTTTGACCGCTATATATATATTGCTAGTTGAGGACTTGATTCTATCATTATAAAAATAATAATTAACAACAATTTTAATAATAATAATAATAACAACTTGGATCAATTCACAATAATTTGATTTTTTTTTATGTCCGGTTAATTAATTAATTAGTTTGCTTTGTCCTGGATATATAAAATATTCATATACTAGAGTAGATATAATAAAAATGTTAATAGAAATAGGTCAATTCAAATCTTAATCAATGCATTATACAAATGAATTGGCAGTATCACACAATTTGGCACCATGTCATTGACTCATTGTCTCGTTTCTATATTTAATCAATATTATCGATACCCAAAAATATTGTAGATAGCTACAAAAACGTTTATTAATGGGTGCAAATTATAACTCAAATGGGTGGGTCGCATGGTCCTATTTAGGTCTTAGATTTAAAATCGTTGGAAATTTAATTTGAGAGGAAATTTTAAATGAAATGATTTAAAAATAAATTAATTTCAAATGATATGATTTTAGTGAGGATTTAAAATATTTTCAATTTTAACTTTAAAAAAAAAAGGGTTATGATTCGGATGAAATTTACACACTTTAGGTGCACTTGTGAAGCTCGTTTTGATGTTGATTTCATTGATTTATGGATTGAATATGATGATTTGATCTAAAATGAGGGAAATGTTGTGTTTTGTCGATTTTGTAAGAAAAACGATGGAATTTGGAGCAAAACACCTATCATACTTCATTGGATCAAAAAGAGGAGTGCACCATTGGATCCGGCTCGAAAAATGGAGTGGAATAGCAAAAAGAATTGAGTCGATCGGACACCCGAAGCTAAAGTTATACACAAAACAATGAAGAAGGAGAGCACGGTCGTGCCCCTTGCTCGGCCGAGCTCGGCAAAACAGCAAAATTAAGTACACGGCCAAGACGAGCGCACGAGGAGGCCGCCCTCGATACCGAGACTTGAGGCAATTGGAAGGGCACGACCGAGGCCTGTGCTCGGCCAAGCTCCTGGACAGGCCAAATTCGATTTTTGCACGGCCGAGCTCCGTGCACGGCCGTGCCACCCCATTTTCGGTGCCATTCATGCATTTTAAAAATTGTGAAAATTTAATAATATTTTTTTAATACATAAATTTAACAAAATAATTTAAACACATTTACATCCGTAGATTTATATAAAATATACGGAGTAACATACAGTGTTATTTAATGTGATATTTTTTTAAACTTATCGATATTTTCTCAATTTTTTTTGACATTGTCCTATATGGGTTGCACTCCTGTATACTCTGTATTAGTTACATACATGTAACTTGTTTCAATTTAATATTTGAACTAATACTATACAATATTTGAGCTAATATTATAATCTATTTGAACTAATATTATACTTGATTTGAACTAATATTATTTGTCATAACTCATTAATAATATATTCATCAACTTAGAAAATTAGATCAAGTGGTACCAGTTACATACACGTAACTAGTACAAATGACCAACCCACCCTATGCGCTAGGGGGTCAATTTTCAAAACAATCAGTATATACTCCCTCTGTCCACCAAAAGTGTGCTCACTTTTTTTTATATATAATTTTTAAAAAATCATATTTTATTTATAAAGAATATATTTGGGATAACGAGTAAAAAATATATTTGTTAGATACTCAATCTTGTTATTAAAGTAAAAAAAATATTCAAAAGTGAACTATTTAAATAAAATAAACGTATTTTTTGTGGACCTAAAAAAACAAGTGAGCACACTTTTGGTGGACGGAGGGAGTATATGTTATGTAATGTTACATTTAATATTAACTTCAAATGTCCTGGTGGTTCAAAGTCTTTATATAAAGTTCTTGATTTGTTTTAGGTAAAAGGTTCCATCCTACTCACTCTGTCACACAGTTGTTTACACTCTTTCCTTATTCGTCCGTTCCACAATTGTTTGCACTACTTAAAAAATGAATTTTTTTCATAAACCCCACCCTCACAATATTCACATATTTACACAAAATGTCATTACTTTTACCCTCAATCCAATCATTCACTTTACTTTATTCATAAAAGTTACAAAATTACCCCTCAACACTCCACTCATTACACCTTTTTCTTAGTTTGCGTGTCCATAAAATGGTGCAAACAATCCTGGGACGGAGGGAGTAGTTCCTAGCAATTACTCATTTCTATATTTTATTATTCTTCATAGTAAATGTTTTATTTTAAATATTTTATTTCTTGTTCCATATAATTTAATTATTATTTTCTTCACAACAAAATGGAAATACAATGAAAATTATTAAATTATTGTCTAATTTTTCTACCACTCCTAATTCGTATTAAAATTGAACATTCTAGTATTGAATTTTTTTGGAGTTCTAGTGTGGTGTTAAAATTTTACACATTTATATTTAAAAATGGTATGCTAAATAATAAATATATTGTAATTTATAATACCTAACATTTAATTTTTTTTTAAGACATTCATTATCTAAATAATAAAATAATTAAAAGTTGGAATTTAAGTTGGAGGTTAATTATTTTTAACTAAAGAAAGAAAATTATAATATTAATATTTTAACAATTTCAATACTATTTTAATTCTTCACACTCGGAAGTTAGAACAATCAAAACTTGCTCCAAATATAATGATAGTCACTTGTTCAATTTACATTAATGAAATGAGATATATTGACAATTTTATAATAACTTTTTTTTTTCACGTATAAATATCAAATATAATGATAGTCACTTGTTCAATTTAAATTAATGAAATGAGATATATTGACAATTTTATAATAACTTTTTTTTTGCACGTATAAATATTATTTCGTCTTTATATTAATGTTAATCGGGTCCCTCTACTCAAAATTTATGGGTCCGTCACTGCTAGTACACACAAGTATTTGTCTTCTGATATTCTTTTGATATTTTACCGATATTAGTTTCGATATTGTTATTGCATACCGATATTTATCGATTTTTTTATAAATATTGTTTCTATCAAATATCGATATCGATGACCACGAAAAATGAATATATTGGGTTGATATTTTCGCCAATGCAAAATGGGTGCAAATTTTTGTGGATGTCAGTCGGAAGGATGTCGAGGCCACTCGTACCATTTTTCAAAAGTGGAACCAATATCAATCTATTTCAACTCTAAAATCGAATCAACTTATGTCAAATGAGTCAACTCTAAAATCGAATCAACTTATGTCAAATGAGTCACCTCAGCCGCAGTGTTCAACTATATATGGTCAGTACGTGAATCCTTTTTAAATACATATTAAAATGATTAATGGATTACTTTTAAGTTGATTTTATATATGTGAACACACTCTTGGAAGCAACTGATGATGACAATTAGCGTTAACACCAAAATAGTGAGAAAAGACGAGGAGAAGGAACATTTGCATTCATCCATGGTTTCATTTCAGGCACATTGTAAGAATATGTTCTTTCATCAAAGTTGAAAATTACGTGTTCACACTTCATATAAAACGTGATAACCACATAATTATTTATTTGCCAAGAGTGGTAGGGTAGGGTAGGGTTCTATTTCTATACACAATTGAATTTCATAGGAAACGGATTTTAGCTCCAAAAATACAATCAATTATTGTCATTCAGCAAAATCTAGTGGGAACTTTTTGTAAGCTTTACCGTGAAAACAAGATTTATTTTTATTTTTTCAGAAAAAGAAAAGTTTTTGTAGCAATAATACACGGCAGTTTTAATGTGTTAGTATTTAAAATGTGATGAATAAATAAGATCTCCTCAACAATTACTTTTGATCTTCTTATCCATGTCCAATCGCATGAATGTTACTTTGCCAACCCTTTTTTTTTTTTTGTAGCACTTTGTCACATAACTTCAACTTTGTCTTACTCTTTACCACCCAATACAATAGTTGGCCTGCAGCAGAACTTTCTGCTGGAATTTGTCACAAAAGAACTTTCATGACATTTTGCCCACTACATACACCGTCTCTTATCGAATATTCCACATCATTTCACGAAAAAAAATGAGAAGAAAACGTGTCATTTCATACACGAATTATACAAATCTCAGCAATTAATCAGCAGAAAGAGGTAATATATCCAAAATTTGTTAGTGTAATACCACGAGCAAGATCCTGAACAGAGCCTCAGCTATCGAGACAGGCTCTTTTCATATATAAATCTGTTCAGTTTCCTTCCCACATCATATGATTACACTGATCTAAAGACCCGGGAATTCAAACTTAAGATTCTGTTCCAGTTTATAAACCACAACAACATATAATGCAATGTGCTCCTTCAAAGAAATAGCACTAGGGTATAAACAGTTTTCAGCATATAGATAGCAGAGAAAGATGTAAATAAACATGTAAAATTGTAATTTATTGCAAATGTTAGTCCACTAACCCTAGATATAATTACAATCCCCAATCACAGCAAACTAGTGGAATAATGGGAGACCATTAAGATGAAGGTTCTGGATATAGTTATGACATTACTATTTAAAGAAACTATAAGTGCACTGGTATCCCTACAAGGTAGCAGTAATGGCAGCAAAACATGTAGCATAACCGATTATAATATTGTCAATTATTGCACTAAGCTGAAGAATTAGATACTAAACGGAGGAGGAGTCTGATGCACCATCCATTTCAGTAATAACTTTCCATTTTTTTGGTGGAGTGAATCACTAATTAGAGACCAGACAGAAAAATGAAAGGCTAAGTAGTAGATTGAGTCATTGACCGAACTAGGAGTATATTCTAAGAGAAAATCATTGTTCCACCAATTTATGGCCATGGTATAAATCTGACCAACTCCATTTGGAAAAGATTAGCATATATATCTTGTTGCAATTATGACAATTAAGGGATTGGCTTAGTCAATAGTCTAGATGAACTATTTTGAAGAAATTGCGTTCACAATAGACAATATGAGATAAAGACCATCTACAGAGAACGAAAACCGTCAAGAGCCAGTTTGGATCTTCTAATGCTATAGATTTTCATCTCATATTTTATTTCATCGGTAGATGCTAATTGTATAATAATAGTGACATCACTATAAACACAACATCAACTGGTGAAACGACACCAAAATGAAGCACCACTTGATCCAAACTGCTCAAGTATTATAATGTTTTGCTGGTCAAACACTTAAAAAAGGTATTACCTCTACTTGAATTCTTTACCACAGGAAAGACACGTGTAAAATTGCAACTTATTGTGAGGGAAGATAGTGGCTCATCATTTCTGATTCTGCAGGTCAAACGATAAGAACACTCCCCCCACCCCCCGGGATTATTTTACCACAGGAAAGACAAGAGGATTGAATTGAAATTTATTTAGACAGAAAATAGTGGTATAATGATGCTTAGGAGAACAAATAAGGATGATGATCGTAGCAACCAGCACTCACCAGGGTGCCTCCAAATCATGTACTCCATTGCAAATGATTATGGGAAACTTAATTGGTACACATATAGAAAACAATATGTATATCAAAGCTAGGAAACCGAATTGAACAAGTAGAACAAATTTATAATTCTTAATTGGATAGGAAAATTAACATTTACAACAAGTTCAAAACTCTTAAGTAATTCATTATGAACATTAGTACAATGAAGAATTGGAAGTTGGAAGAATATGTCCACATTTTCAGGTAGTTAATCTTCAGTGAGTTAATACATAGGAGTAATTCTTAAGTAGTTTCTAACAAGTTTATCTTCTGTCAGTGGATCTATAAGTTTTAAGTAATTTCTAACTAAAAAAATCACATTAAAAAACATATACAGGCATATCAAGTTCATGTGCCCGACTCATATAATTTAGAGGTACAAGTAATTACGGTAGCTCAACACCACACAAATCATCACAGTTTTGATTTTCAAGAGAATCCAAATAGTGGTTCCACCTACCATTAAAAAAAATATTATTCTGCAGTGGCATCAATTAGTGGCTTTTATCATATTGGCAAAAAATGATTACTAAGAAAATTTAAAAAATTCAACACAATGCACCCCTTTCACCCCATTGCAGTGTCTCAGGAAAAAAGAATACCCAATAACCAGAGTTGCTTAAGTCGACTTATAGTCCAATAGTTTAGTGGAGCTCATAAACTCAAAGAGACACAACAGTTCAAAGTACAAATGGAAAGCCACATGATAACATAATATATTCATTCATTATCTTCTGCACATATTTTATTGCTCAGCATATCGGTAAGCTAAGACCTCCAACATCATATACATATCTACTAAAATGGTTAATGATACCTGAGTGCTCCTAATCTTCAGCTGCCACTGAAACCCAATAAGAATGACATCAAACTCAAATTTCCCACCATAAGGTTATATCTTTCTCTACAATGCTTCGATCCTCGTATCACAATGTAGGCAGAATCAATTGAATTCTCAATTCTCCAATTCAATTTCATAGCTCCCATCTTTTCGCAAACTCATATCAAACACTTCTAAATTCATATTTTGATCCTTCTTATTACTGTTACTCCTCCAAACTTCTCCATATGTACCAGCAGGACTTCGACTTCTCCTACCATCTCTGTTATGGAATCTTGCATCCCCAGACTTCTTTCCTTCTGAATCACTCGAATACATTTTAGTACTTCCCTTATTCCTCGGGCTTCCCTTAAAATTTCGATTATGGCCTTCTTTTGCAACTCCACCCAGTATTCTCCGCTCGAGATCACTCACATTTCTTCCATTATCCGAACCATTTTGATTGTTCCTCGAATTCCTATCATATCCCTTTCCTCGTAGACCCATTTTCCCTACATACCCACTGATTTCTCTAGGTTTTGAGTCTTCTCCCAAAACGGAGCTCCCAAAATCTTCAGATGTAGCATTCAATTCTTCCATTTTTCGATACGGTTTAAGGCTATGAACAACCCCTTTCGGGAAAAACCTCGCAGACGGCAAGCCATTATCGGCCCTAAACAGTTCCGGTCCGTCCCTTTCAGACCACAAATCAAGCCCACCGGGCTTCTGAAACCTATCAGCCAGTACCTTTACCTGCTCATCAGCACTCACGGAGAACAAATTTGGCGGCTTCTCGACTGTTTCCCAGGGGCGTTCAAGTTCGGAAACAGCGGCCTTGAGCTCGGCCCGTTTCCTCATTTCGTATATTTGGCGTTCACGGGCCAAGCGAGCTTTTAGCAACTGCTTTGATTTGTTCCCCTGCATTCTTTTCCACTGCCATTTCGAGACCCCTCCGGGGTAGGTACGGGGCCCTCCACCCATCCGAATTGGAGTCATTATGTAGGGTTTGGAGGTTGGAACATTGAGGGAGAGGTGCGAGAGTTTTGTGGTTAAGCAAAGTGATTGGAACGATATCGGGCCGCCCGACAGGGCTTTTGCTGATGAGAGAGATTGTGAGGTTACTGGAATTGAGAGGGACATCTGCAGAATCGACATACTCTATGCATCTGCAAATTCGTGTGCAGAAACCTGAAAAAGAATGTGAGATGAGATGAAGAGTTCAGAAATTTTCTTGGTGCGTATGAATTGGGCTTTGATTTTTCATCTGAGACGTTATTTGCAGATATGGGCTTCGGCAGTTGCAGCCCTTCTTGGGCTTATCCATTAATAGGTTGGATCATTGGATCTGAATTCTGAAATAAAAATTAAAATCTGTATGGGTCTAACTATTTACACCTCCATTTCGGTTTAGAACACTCCCCTATAAGTTTAATAATATAATAATAGTGTAAAAACCTCAAAATACCCTTTAAGTAATATTTTACTACTAAATGCACCTCTACTACTAATTACACCCCACTCAACTTTTGAACCTTAAACCTAAAATCTGCAGCAAAAGTCGCCGCCGTCACCAACTCCAATACCAACATTAACATTTTCTCGGTAAAAATCAAACAAAAAAAATTAAAAATTTCATAAATAACTTAGAAAAAAAGAGGAGGGGCGATGGCTAGGAGAAAGAGAGGGAGGGGAGCAGGAAAAAAAAAAAAAGAGGAAGAAGGGCAAAATTAGGGGTGTGTATTTAGTAAATAGATTTTTAAGACAAAAAGGTATTTATGACAATTTGAAGGGAGTGCATCCATCCTGATAAATTTTAAGGGGGGTGCGTCAATCGGGGTAGTGTTTTAAATCGAAATGGAGGTGTAAATAGTCCGAACCAATCTATATAGATGCACATTTTTTGTCAAAAATAAAAAAACCACATTTGAACTTCAATCGAGGTATAGATGCACTTATATACTCCGATACTCCTGTGTTTTATACATCCAAATCATCATAAACGATACTCTCGTGTATTCTCTTCAATGACACTCCGACCTCTGGCTCGACATATGAGCTTATGGTCCTAGATTTCTTTTATTCTTTTATATGATCTACCTTTTATCGTCTCTTCAATTAATTCAATGTCTAATATGGAGTAATGAATTTATTCATTTTTTGTTCTATCTCTTCTAATTATATCAAGAATTCAACGGAGTATATGTCTCTCTCACAATCACGGTAGTATATCAATACTAGTGTAGAACCCGTGTATTACACGGAATTTTAAATATATTATTAAATATATTTTTAGAAAATGTATTTAATTTAAAATTTTATTTTGTATGATAAGTTATTATAATTATATTTAAAAAAAATGATTGCATAATTATTTTGTTTAGTTTAGTTTATTTTAACAATTTTTTCAATTATATTAATTGTTACGTAAATTGTGTATTATAATATAAAAGTTAAACTAAGGTAAGTGTAATTATTTCGTATAATAATATATAATAAAACAAAAAACATAAAATTTGTTTTTTTTAATCAAAATACCATGACATTAGATCATCAATAGGAAGGGACTTATTAATTGCATTTGTAACTTAAACATGCGCATATATTGAAGATAAAGCATTGCTTGAGAAAAAATATTATAAGATTAATACCTCATTTGGTTATTTTCTAAACTTTGACTCGATTAAACGGTATGTTTTTGGTTCAGCAGTTTTTCTATTAACAAAAATAAATGTTAAGTGAGAATAATCATGGTTAAACATAATCAACTATGCGACTTGTTATCAACGCGTGTGTATTTCCAATGAAACTATTCTATAGGCAGAGCAAAGTATTCGTTAAATGTAGTTGATAATTTTTTAGGTTTTAGATAATTAGTTAATTAAAATACAGAAGTGGGAAAAACACATTTTTTTAAAGTTATACATATGCAGTTGATATTTTTTTAAGTTTTAGATAGAAACTCGAATTAAGTCTTTAGTATTGCCAATAACAACCTTCAACTCTTCTGAAGCATCTATGAGACATTATATACGGTTGGTTAGTCTACACATCTACACATTTTTTAGGTCTTAAGTATTGCCGTCTACACATTATATACGGTTAGTCTACACATCTATGAGACACACAACATTAACAAATATAAATTATAATGGATTATCGGATTCAAGTTAGAAAGACACACAAATATAGAAAGCTACTCATAGGCTCATAAGCCATAATATCTGTGATTTCAATAGTGCGGAAGGAAACAAAGAAAGCATCATCAAACAATGAACACCAAAAAGTAGACTCACAGTCTCATAGATATACCTGATGATATTCATTTCCCATCATAAATAGCACGAAATTCAAAAAGGCAGATGCTTATGAAATAACTCCAAATAAAAAGCAGTCGCAACAGCAAAATCAGGAGAATCAAATGAGCTAGTAGAACTTTTACATGCCAAAGAATCATAATAAAGACAATTAAGAAAATTCGTACATCGTTTCCACAATTAACTATATGACTTTATGAGCCGAAGCTAGAATTGCCCTGTCTTCAAAATACCTCGGGTGATAAAAATCAGTATTAATCGATGGGTAGAGAGCATTAACTATTGCCTCAATTGGATCCTGTGCATCCATTATCAAATTATGTTCAGGAATTTCAATTTCTGAATAACCATCGTTATATTCTCCAACGTCTCCATCACCAACCTTCAAAATCCAATCAAAGAATTTCGGAGCTGCTCATCCGATTCATCACAACTCGAGTCCCTTGACCAAAATCTCATATTCTTCGTCAATCTAAGTACCATGCATGATTTATTAAGCCTCTTTGTAACACTATCCTTGTGTCAATGCCCAAACTCATGATTTCTAATGCTTGTAGGATTGTTGGAAATGAAAATTTGGCAGGTGTCACACCATTTGTTGCCCTGCCTGACCCAGTACTGGAGAAAGCATAGAACAAAAGCAAAATCAAAACAACTTTAACGCATCAAGAAAGATCAATTATTGCAAAAATGTGAAAAACACACAACCAAACACCTAAACACCGCCGTCTTCTTTTAGATTGTAATACCAATTTGTAAACATATTTTGGTCAAGTTGGAGAAGTGAAAATGCTGGGATTAAAGAAAAAAAGGACTCATCTCTTCTGTCATATGTTTTCGAAGTTGACATTACACAAAAAGTTGGGAGCAGCATGTCGGGAAATTTGTTAATTTTCGTGCTCCTAAATCCATGAAAGGGGGAATCCCGTTGAAGTATCAATCTGATCATATCATTATAAATTTACACTATTGTTTTGAATTCTGGAGGAAATCTTAAGAAACTGGTTAAGATTTTCTCCGTTCAATTCGAGTTCTTCTAAATCCTACTAAAACGACATCATTCCATAATGTTAAAGCTACCCAACTGAAATTCAAAATATTCTCCTACAGTGATAAATGCATATGATTATGATAATGAATTCATTATTATACCCAGGAAGCCAATTAACTAATTAAACATTGAATATGCAAGAAAAAAATCAACATAAACGCATACCTCTGTCATGGCAGCCGCAAATGACTTTTTGTAACACAAATTCCAGTCAATATGGCATTCTTGTACAATTCCAAAGCAAAAGAATGTTGGGGGCCAAGTTTTAGATAGATCAGTTTCAACTAAGGAAAACAAATTTGTAAAATAATCCAAGAAAAAATTCGTAAAGGAGCGTCTTAACTTAAAAATTACAACACTTTCAAGAAGAGTTCTTAATAAACAAATAAATGCTAATGTTGTATAACAGTGCTGATCAATTTATTTCTAACCAGAAAAGAACAGCAGAATATTCTATCACAGTCCGTTTCTTTTCACATTATTTATTTCCATAAACGTATGTTAAAAATAAAATAGGGAAAAGACACCCGACAATGAGATTATCTCCTACTTCCCATCAATATTTTGATTCATACTCCGAAATTGTCACAAAATATCGTGAAAGATAAATAAGTAAGGGATTTTGAATGTAGATTGTATGATAATTTTGATATCCATATTTAGTTGAATCCTCATAAGATTTACCTCAAGGGCTTTGGCATAGGAGTTTATAAAGAGATGTGACTTCCCAGCAATGGTACGTGCATGCTGCCTCAAGTACCAACTTATCTCCATCTGCAAACAATTTTTTTTTTAAATCAAAGCTACAATTTCAAAACCTTCAATTGAATAGTATTCCAAAAGCAGAAGATAATACTTACATCAATAGCACCACCGCCAGCAACAATGGTTGAATTTTTTAGAGCTCTTCTAACAATCATAATAGCATCATGTAAGCTTCACTCTGCCTCCTCAATAACCTAAAATTATCAAAGCCAATCAGTGCCTAATTCAAATCATAAAATAGAGAGCAAGATTAAGAATAATCACAAACCTGATCTGTTGACAATCTGACCAGATGGGCATCCACTAAATATGTTAAAACTCTCATTTTCAACTTGTCTCTCTTCAAATAGGTCACAAGTATCAAGGACCTATCAAACAGGAAAGTGAATTCCAGGAGTCAACAGGGAGATATTATAGTTTGGTGTTTTTTTAAATTAAAAGGTCAGAAAAAACATGAGAATATTGTCTCCCGTGCAAAAAGTAGGCTCCATTCCTTGAGAAGCCATTGATTCAATAACCATTTGAACATGTTCATTTGAATATCCATATCCCTTGTTTTCAAACGCACAAAAGGAATGCTCATTGATATAAATACTGCTAAGCAATCAATTATAACCCCTATATAGTTAACTTTTTCCAATAAATTCAAAGATAAAAAAAGTCAATCCAGTATTATTGTAATTTAAAGAAACGAAAGAAATTCAGTAACTTACCGTTGACGCCTCAATATTTTTTCAATTGTCTAAGACCGTTGACGAAAGAAAATTAACAGGCTTCAAAGAATGAAGATTTTCTTTCACCCATTTCCCGTAGAGATATAACGATGCAACTCGCTTCTTGACCTCACTATTTTCAAAGACCTATGCAGAAGAACCAGAATGAACAAAGTTAGTAAAGGAGACTATTTGCTTTTGTACAGTGCATTAGTTTGAACAATGTCATTTTATGTAATCATAAAAACCTAAGAAAAGAATAATGAAAACAGATATTAAACAGAAAGAAAGAACTGAAGAAAATTAATCTTAGTTGAGTGATTAATATTTTCACAAAGGATCTAGTAATCATTATGCAAACAACCTGCTAACTGATTATCCTTCAAAATACCAGCTGTGGATAATTGGGCATATAATATTCCTAAAAGGTTACCTCCTATCTAATCATTTGAACTTTTAGATAGTATGATCATATCTACATTAAAGTGGAACCCAATTCATATCTCATTGCCACTTAAGAAAAGGATTCCACAAGCTAGAGCAAAACAATATGGTGAGAGGCAGAGAGCATGTATAAAATGATTCTTCTCTCTACATGTGGCTGTATTTATGCCAGTGAATTATATAAGTTCACAACTGGATATTTATATACCATGGAAAACATCAAATCATACCTATATGCCAAATGGGATTTCGGGGTCAAATGACAACTAAGTAATTTATCTTAACCACTTTCATGCAATGCACTAAAGGAGCAATATACAACTGAGCATTTAAGACATCGAACAGGTCAACAAATTCTTGCAACATCTATTTTCATAAGTTTGGATATAATAAGAAATCCTACAAATTACAATAATACTAACCTTCGATAAGATTATCCCTGCTCAGAAATTTTTCTCTGAGGAGATTGGGACATGGAAGCAAGCACCCTTGCCCGTGCACGTAGTGTGGGTCCAAAAAGGATGTCGCCACTCCACTGGCCTAATTGTAAAAAGTATTGATACTGAAATCACAAACCACCGCCTCTCTCTGGAGAATATGCAAATGTGTTCATATTAGGAATTATGAATTAATTAATTGTAAAAGCAATTAATTCTGATTATAAAAAAGAAAAAAAAAAAAAAAGATCGAGATACTGGCCTGATGATGACGATAAAATGGTGGAATTGCCAGAAATTGAGAGAGTAGTCCAGAAAGAAGGAAACCAAGATCTGATGAATCGGTGGCTCTGATGAATCGGTGGCTCTGATGAATGGGTTCAAGGGAGGAGGTGTTATCATCTTCGCCTTCAAGCCTATTCGCAGTCGAAAATCTCTCTTGGAGAAAATACCCAAAATCCTCTCCACACAATACACGCCGTACAAGGCTTCGTTTCAAATACGAATAACTCAGAGCGATTTAGGCAGTAGTTTTTGTCAGCAATAATTGTAGATCAAGATCATACCTGCAATATATAATTGAGTCCATAATCGGGTCAATGGAGGAAGTGTTCTCATCTTCGCCCCTATTCGCAGTTGAAGATCTCGATTGCAGAAAACACCCGAAGATCTCGATTGCAGAAAACACCCGAAGATCCTTTCCACACAATCGTAGTTGAAGATCTCTATTTCAGAAAATCGGTGGAGAGTAGGAGCAAAACTTGGCAAAACTCTAGACTGGAGAACAAATGTCACCATAGAAGCATGAGATCAGATGTGCTGCAAGGCGAAGAGACGAAAATCCTAAAATTCATAAAAGAATAGATTAAAAAATATGTAGCTTCAAGAATACATACGTGGATTTTCCAATGTACAGATCAGATTATGAGTTGGAACGGAATCGAGTAATAAAATGACACTTGTAACCAGATTATTCTTAAAATTACACGTAGGCGAAATGGCTCTAAAAGCGACACCTCATCAGAAATGAACTCCCTATTAGTAATATAGGGGATTTGTTTAACTTAATACAGAATTTTGATAATTATTTATTTCAATATTTGTTTAACAGACTTAATATAGAATTTTGATAATTATTTATTAGTTTCTTACTCTATCTATCTGATTATATCATAAATTCAACCAGCATACATTTCTCCTCCACATTCAATGTATTATCTTCAATTAGTACAACATCTAATATAGAATGTATTTATTTCTTACTCCCTCTCCTTATTATATCAGGAATTCAACGGAGCATACGTTTCTCCTCCTCCGTACCGTAGTATACCAATATTTAATTAACTTAGCATAGATTTTTTTATTTTTTTTATTAATTACATTTGTTTGAATGAATTAATCCTTCAATAGGAAACAATTCAAATATCATGAAAAATACTATATGATGAATAAAAGTTTTCATAGGTTAGAGATATTATTATTGTACAACGAAATTCCTACATTGCATTTGCATATAAATAAAAAAATTGAACATACATTTGCATACAGTAGGTGGCTGGATATATGATTAGGTAGGGGCACTTTAACACATGAGTTATAATAATATACAGTTTGACATGTTTTTAGTATTACAAAATTTTATTTTATTGGTAGTTAAATGTTGATTAGATACATTTCAATTTTGTCTATAAATTAATCACAAAAATTGTCGGAAATTAGATCGAGTGACATTACTACTAGTACTGTATAAGTAATTTAATTTTGTATAAGCTCATCTTTATCGAAATAAATCTATATCCCTAGGCAATATAATTAATAACCGTATGGGGATGTACAAAAGATCAAACTCAAATGGCATTTGACTGTTGGGACAGCTGTTGGCGGTGGAGACTCGATTTTCTAAGTGTAGTTTCCTCTATTCCTCCCCTCACCAACAATTCCTTATTTTCGCCCCCATCTCCCCTTAATTTTATAAACCCAAAACCATACAATTGACTTTAAATGTAATTTAAAAAAAAAAAAAAAAAATTGGCCCCCACTTAACATTTCATGCACAGTATATATATATATGAGTCCGATCAAAATGCAATACATCCAAGAAATGGGCAGTTGTAAAGTTGTTGTTTTGTGCTTGATGTTAGTGAATGCTCTTTGGGTGTCAATTATAGCTGCAGAAGCCCGGAAACTGGGAAAGCATGATGATTTTTACAGCCCGAGCCCGAGTCCATCTGAAGGTGCTGAGCAAGAACCGGGGATGATCGGAAGCAACCACCACCGGTCGGTTGATAGATCGGTTGCCGGCGGTGGAGCGGTTATTGCGGTTTTAGCAACCGGTTTTCTGGTGGCGGTTTATTGTTACATCCGTGTAACTCGAAGAAAACATGTAGCTTCTCATACATCCACTGGAACAAAGAATCAGGGGCGTACCCAGGATTAATTAGTGAGGGGGGCCAAAAAAATATTAAGAGTAAATCAAGTCCAATTAAAATTGATATATATATATAAATATATACGACCGACTAATTTGGGAGATCAATTTCACCGTTTAATATCTGGGGTCCAATTAAAAGTAAAATAAAATTATATATGGATTTTTTTTATTAAATATATTATATATATATATATATATATATATTAAGCATTAGATGATATATTTGCATGTTATATATATATATATATATATATATTTATATCAATACAGAACTCATAATATATATATATATATATCAATACAGAATTCATAATTCATGGAGTACATATTAGTAGTAAACTAGTAATTGGCCAAATGTTGAGGGGGGCCAAGGCCACCCCCATGCATTACGTGCGTCCGCCCCTGCAAAGAATGTACAATCTACCTGATTTCTATACTCAATATCCATCAATGTTAGGATTAATTTTTTTTTCTCTTCTTTTTTTTTCTGGTTAGTCTTGTGTCTAAGTGCATGTATAGTGTTAATGTTATCATCTTGTAGGAGTATTATAAATTATGTCAGAAATTTAAAGTATTTATAAAATTGATGTCATTAATTTTGTGTAATATTCAGTTATTAATTAGTACGGAGTATATAACAGATACTCCGTAATAAATACTCCACCATTATAATAATTAGTAAAAGGCAAGAATAAATTCTTTTTTTTTATTTATTTATCAAGGGGTGTTCAAATAATTTTATTGATATCACATTTATATATATTTTGTTAATTTTCACTATTTTGGATTGAGATCCACTATTTCTTAACACTTTCTTCCATGGTATGAAGAAGAATCTTGTTTTAGATTGAGAAATTTTGAAAATTTTCAAAGATCACACACATTACACACACAATTAAATATTTTATATATATATATTATTCAGTCGTCTCATACAATATTACAATTTAACTTGTAATGTAAAAATACAATCATATGTACTCTTAAGACATTACTCGACACATACGCTAAATTTCAATTTTTTTTAGGGTTAAGATATTTTCACTGATGAATTTGGTTTTTCTAGGACATTCTTGTCTGAATACGAGGGCCATGAAAAATAATGTTGTTTATCCATTAGTAGATATATAAGATGGGAAAATTGCACTTTTAGTCCCGTAAGAATATGTCCATATCACTTTTGGTCCTTTTTTCTACACTTTTGATCCTGTACAAATTAGCCTGTTAAATTCTAACGGAAAAGATCACAGACTCACCGTCATCTGCATTTTCTTTTAATTAAAATCAATTAAAAAAATTATAATTATAATATGAAAGTTTAAATATGAATTAAAAAAATTTAGGCGAGTCTTCTAGACAGAATTATCCGGCGACATCCCGATCACACACAGCTACTCCACATATGTTGTCCCAAGCCCATTAATCCACACTCACCGAAAATTCCAAGGAAAAGAAAAAAGAACTCACTCACGAGCCAATGGATTGTTCCTCCAACATCGCACAAATATCTCAAATCTCACGACCACCCTCAGCCACACCCCGTCGCCGGAATCACCATCCAATGTCACACCACGCACTAGCCCCAACCCCAACACGAATTGAAAAAAATTAGAAAAACAGTTAAGAAAATAGTAAAAATTTGCAAAGAAATTACATCGAAACTTCTCAAATTGGAGATGAATGAGGGATCAAAATTTAAAATTGACAAGGGGCTTTGATTCCTAACACTGACACGAGGCTAGAGTTGTTAGCCTCTATGAGTTTCGTGACCGGATTAGAATTTCGTAGCCGGAATTTTAAGGAGATTTTAGAAGAATATGGGGTTAACGGGGGTGGCGGTGGTGTTGCGGTGTGGTTACGGGTGGAGGCAAGGTGTTGGCGAGAAATAGAATGGGCCAGAGTGACGGCGACTGGGGTGGGATGGAAACGCTCGTCGGAGAGAAGAAGAGCAGGGACCGGGGAGATATATACATATACCTACTGTGTATATATATATATGCAGTTTTTTCTTTATTATCTTTAGTTTTTAATTTGATTTTTTTTCTAAATTTACATTTTAAATATTTATAATTAATATTTTTTTGAATTATATTTGATATTCAGATTTGATATGAATTATATTTTGTATCTTCAAATTATATTCAAATACGGATTTTACATAAATATTTTTAATTTTTAATAGATTTTTATTCAAAAATTATATAGAGTAATTTCAAATTTTACATAATTGGATTATTATTTGGTTTGAAATATTTCGTTTAGTATTTTTTAATTAAATTCCAACTCTATAAAAAAAAAAAAAATCAAATTCTGCATATATTATTATTTGGTTTTTTTTTTGTATTTTCAAATTATTCTAAATTCTATATATATTTTTTCACTTTATTTATAATTTAATAATATATTTTATTGTATATAATTAATTTTTTTTTAATATTATCTTTAAACTAACGGATTCCATCCGAAATCTGACTTACAGGACCAATATTGCATAAAATAGGACCACTTTTGAATTTTAGGACTAAAAGTGATTTAAAATTATTCTTACAGGACTAAAAATGCAATTTTCCCTATATAAGATAGGTAAAAATGGAAGATGATTGCAAGAAATTATGTGTATGCCCTTAAATTGGAACTCAGAACTCATTAGTTTTGGTACATTCCAAAGTTATGATGTTACCTCTAAAGATTTTAAACTACTAATTTCACTACTAGAAATGTGTTGTTTCGTGACTGGAAAAATAATTACGATAAATTTTTTGTTGTCATAAAGATAATTGAAAATTTAAAATCTGTCGCAAAACAAGCACGACCCATAACTCGATGGATCAAAATGTCGTCGCATTATCTGTCGTAGATTTGTGACAGAATATCGATAAATGTTGTCCCAAATATTTTTTATATCATTTTAATATCTAATATTTGGGATGAGAAATTTCATCGCTGGCCGTTGTGATTGGCAACGGTTATGACAATCGACTGATTTATATATTGTCGAAATTTGCGACGGTAATAAAATCCGTAGCAAATAAGTCAGTTCAATTTAATGGTGCTTATATACTAGAAAAGCGCTAGTACAAATTAAATATAAGATTATAAATCAATACTAAGTTTTATATTTAATTTGTTGTTAGTTTCCTATTTATCTTGCTAGAATATTGAACATTTATAGTAATAATGTTGTGTACAAAATGATAGATTTATATATGCAATAGAAAAATAAAAATGTATGTAAGCATATATTTACTTTTTATGAACTATTCACAGATTTTTTTTTTTTGACGGGAACTATTCACAGATTTTTAAATTGATAGAATTATAATATATACAGTTTCCCAATACAACACTTAAAAATAACTTGACACATGTCCAGTTCGTTTATACATTTTTTGGATTAAAAAAGTCGTTGATATAAACTAGTTCCAATCCAAGCCCAAAATTTGGAAAAACTTGTAGTACTATATTGGTTTGTTATTTTAAACCCCCACTAACAACAACAATAAATATTGACAAGACATCTACATGTTACACTGACAATAATTAAATATATTGATAAAATTAGCCTCTACAATAAAAATACAACTCCAAAGAATATATATATTTAAAAAAAAAAATCTAACAAGTAACAACACATCCACACTCATTCCTTTCATTTATCATATCTGATTGTATGTTTCAATTCAATTGAAGAGTGAAAATATGGTCAATTTAATTTACAAACAGGGATAAATGCAGGCTTCATGTATATGAGGTTCAATACAGGTGGGCCTAAATGAAGTATCCAGGGCCCATTAAAGCCCATATAAACTGGGGTTGGGGTATATACCCCTCCAGCTTTGTTTAATACACTCCCCCTTCATTTTTATTAATTTAATATTCATGTAAAATATCAATTTTACCCTTTACTAAATCATGTTAGATACATACACCCCCTACAATTAAAACATAACCCTAACCCTAGAATTTCACTGCCGCCGCCACCACCACCACCACCAAAATGAACATGTTCATCAAATAAACTAGCAATACTACTCCAATAGACAACCCCTCAAATAAAATTTAGAAATTTTTAAAAAATCTAAGTATTTTTAACAAACCAGAGTCGACCAAAAACACTCCGGTCGACACTGGTTGGTCGACCAAATTTCGAAAGAAAAAAAAATTGAAATTGAAATTTTCGACTATTATTGATTGCTCAAAAACACTCTCGTTGACAATAGGTCGTCGACTAGAGTATTTTGGAGCGACCAATAATGGTCGGAAAAAACAAACAAACCTGTTCTTCATCGGCGACGGCTGGGGGCGAGCGCGGGCGGGCCGCGACGGCGTCGAGGATCGAAGGAGGGCGGCGGCGTCGCTGGGCGAGAGGGGTGGCGCCGCCGCTTGTTACAAAAAAAAAAAAAGAACAGAGTCGTGGTGGAGGTGGAGGATGAGGCGAGGGGGAGGGAGGGTGGAGTGCAACGGCGAGGGGGGAGGGAGGGGGAGAGCGGCGGCGTCGCTGGGCGAGAGGGGTGGCGTCGCCGCCTGGTACAGAAATTAAAAAAAAAAGAACAGCGACGGATGAGGCGAGCGAGGCGAAGGGGAGGGAGTGCGACGACGAGGGGTGAGGGAGGGGGAGAGCGACGGCGAGTGGAGGGAGGGGGAGAGAAAAAAAAAAGGGGAGGAAGAGAGAGAGGCGGTAGAGGAAGGTTGGGGAAGAAGATGAAGTTAGGGATTTTAGGGGTGTGTATTTATCCTACATAATTTTAAGAGATAAGGTATAATAGATAATTCAATGGGAGTGCATCTATCTAAGATGTGTTTTGAGGGGGGTGCGTGTATCGGGGGAGTGTAGTAAACAAAGCTGGAGGGGTATATACCCCAACCCTATAAATTGTGGAGTTGTATTTCACACTCATTAGTTATGGCGTTGGCTATATACCTAAACTACCCTTATATTAAAATAAATTAAAATAATCATGATAAATACACCCTCCATATTTAAAACCCTAACCCTAATAGTTGTCATCGTCGTCGTCTCCTCCGGCGACCAACACCAACTCATTTTCAACACAGAAATTTTAAAACATAAAATAAAAATCAAAAACATATTTTCGACAAACCAGGGTCGACGGAATGCATTATCGTCGACAAATTTTCGTCGACGATAATACATTCGGTCGACACTAGTTTGTCGAAAAATAAACTTAAAATTTTCGACGAACCAGTGTTGAAGAAAAGCATTATCGTCGATGGTTCGTTGAAAGTTAAAAAAAAAAAAAAAAAGGACTTACCTACGCGGATTGTCATGTGGAGAGGGGCAGCGAGGCACAACGAAAGAGGGGGAAGAGGCAGTGCTACATGGCTGATTCAGGTTTCGGGAGAAGTTTGTCGTGGGAGGCGACGACCGGCGAGCAGAAAAAAAAAAAAAAAAAGAAAGTCGTGTGAGGGGCGGGGCGGCGACTGTGGCCGCGCGAGGGCCGGAGGCGGCATCTGGGGTCGCGCGATGGGCGGGGGAGTTTTTGCAAAGAAATGGGAGGAAAAAAAAAAGAGTGGGCGCCGCCGTGAAGGGGTTGGCGGCGCGAGTTCAAGGGAGGAGGAGGCTGGGCGCAGTGGGCGGCGATGCTGATGGGGGCGGCCCGGCGCCGGTACCTGGGAGGGATTGCCGTTTGGTGGAGGGGAGGGGGAGAGGAATAATTAGTTCTAGGGTTTTTTTAAATTGAAGAAAAAAGAAAAGAATAAGAATAAGAAAAATTAAGAAGGGTATTTTAGGTATTTGAGGGGAGTACATCTAACATTTAACATATGGAGGGTACTACATAAATCGGGGGAGTATACTTAACAAGGCTGGAGGGGTATATAGCCAGGGCCTTAGTTATTCCTTCGATTCATTTTCTTGATACTTGAAGGAGAAGAAAGTGAAGCACTCAACCGACTGAAAAAAAAACCAAAATTATGGCGACGGAGCAGTCAGTAATGGGGGCGATACGGGCGGCGCGGCCTCAATTCTTGAAGGACCACGACAAAGTGGCATTCGCTCTACACGCCGCTTTTTCCGCCGCCGGCTTCGACCTAATCGCTTCCGGTACTCGCGCCTCCGGTGACGATGTTTTTTCTATCTCCACATCGGGTAATTTACCAAGCTATGCTCCAACAGATTAACAATTAGTCAATCGACACTCTACTTCCCATGATTTTGTGTAATCAAATACGAACTGATGTGTTCCAGTTATGTGTAATCAAATACAAACTGATGTGTTTCAGTTGTGTTTTTTCTATGTCCACGTCGGGTAATTTCCCATGATTCTGTGTTATCAAAATACGAACTGATGTGTTTCAATTACGTATAATTGAAGTCTCTACTTCGTTTATTAGAGTGTTATTTTGCGTGATCCTTATATATGAAATATTTTAATGGTATCTGGATTTTATTTTGGGTAGATGAAGTTGGGATGAACGACTGGAACCTCCTTCCTGAGAATTATGCGTTTTTATACTCCAATCCTGAGGGTTCCAAAAAAGTTCTCATGAAGGCTCTTGTAATGAATGATACATTAGTTGTTGATGTTCTAAAGGAAGGCGCTTCAGAGCCACAGCATCTTGAACTAAAGTAAGTTAAACAGACAAGGAGATGCAAGCTTAATGGTTTCATTTGTATAAGCTATTATCTACGTGCTTGACTAATTATTGTTTGGCTCAATAGTACTCCGGAGTTTACTGAGATGGGTGGGACGGCTCCTGCTTCACATTACAAGAATTTGGGGAGGCTGGTGGAAAAAGTTAATAAGGAAATTTTAGATAAATTGGATATTGCTCCAGCTTCTAATTTGTCAAATCAACCTTCAAGGTATGCTCATTGTTATTAGTTTGGTAATCGATCATGCTTTGTTAGTCCTATATTGTGTGTCTCCTAAAGAAATGTCCGAATTAGATCCCCCTGGATGGTAATGGTATTCCTGTGCTTTATACGTCTCTTAGTCTCCCAACTCTCTGTTATGGACTCTATTACTCTTATTCTAGATTAGTTGTATATTCCTTGATCCTATCACGGAGGTCTTAAGATTCATGTGCTAGTTGTTATAATTAGAATTATCTTATTTTAGCTAAATATATTTAAAATGCCCTGATTGAATGTTGCTAAAAATTTGAACTCTTAAGAAGTTGGCCTTGTTATTAGTTACATATCAATCTTTGGCTAGTTATGGAATAAATCTCAGTGTTCTTTTTATTGAAGTTGCTTTCTATCGATCTAAGTTTCTTGCATGGTTTTTTTTGCGATCATTATATTTTTCCTTAATTTGCTTTGCCATATGATTCATAGTCCTGAGGCACGTGTAAGAAAAGACGGAGATAGGACAATGATGGAATTTGTTGGCCCAGACGATCGTGAATTTCTTTCTACTCCGCCTACAGGGTAATTCTCTTTGACAAACTTGTCAAGAAGATCAAGACATCATTTATTGTTTTTTTGTTCAATCCCATTATATTCTTTTTTCTCCTTTTTTTTAAAGAGAGAACTGGTACACTTTTTTTTATTTTAGCATATTATACACTTAATAAGGGTTTTTGCGTCTAGTGCCTGGCTATGCCCCATGTGCGCTTTTGTTTGACCCGGCGCTTTTGACAATTGTGCCATGTTTCAAATTTGATATCATGACTACTTACGAGATTTCTGCACATCCATTCGTGTTTGGCTAAATGTTTCTAGCCTATTTCTGAATATAAGTGGCCATTTGAGTTTTTAATTAATTTCCTGGTTCTGGTGGCAGTGACTTCGTTCCTGGACCTGGATCTGGATTCAGGTTTCACATTTTACTGCAGCTTTGTTAAATGGGGGGCTTATCCTCAACAAAGCTTTTTCTTATAAATCTATCTATAGAAAGGACCCTATTCGGGGATCCACATTTATTGATTGCTGAAATCATTTATACTTTTTTGTAGGGGTATTTTTGGCATGAGAGGTCCTGGAGGCATGCTAGTCGGTATGCATTTAATGTCCACAGCATGACTGATTGAATAACGACAAATCAACTATTTATCTAAATTCTCTCTCTCATTTGCTTGCAGGCCCCAATGATCCAATGTTCTTTGGACCTGGAATTCGTCAACCTGGCATGCCTGGAGTTCCATCGTGAGTTATCCTCTCTCCTCTGTTATTTGTACGCACTTATTTATCTGTATTTATATCCAACGACACCCCTCCCCCAACCCACAAATTCGATTTTTGAGTTCTATCATGTGTACATGTATATAATTTCTGGATCTGGGGGGCAAGTAGGGGCTACCCCCAACTCCCCAAGTATAAATCCTAGAGCCACTGTTTATATTAATGGATTGCTGATCTGTTTATCCCTTGATGATGCAGGGGTGTGCCCCCTGGTGCCCGTTTTGATCCATTTGGACCTCCTGATGTACCTGGTTTCGAGCCAAATATTGTTGGCAGGTATTTTATCCTACATTGTATAGTAATATTCGTTCATGACTAGGTCTTACATTAGAGTACTCGTGTATATTGCTTATATATGCTATGTGTGTACCGTTATGCATAATACGTTATATATGATGTTCAGATACCCACATACACGTGGCAGAGGGATGCATCCGGACTTGGAGCGCTTTCACGACGGCTCAGATTTTATATAGACCGCATTCTGAGTTGCAAACATTAGAGAAAACCATATGTCAAGTCACAGTTTTTTTTTTTTTCCCTCTGTTGTAGCATGATCAAAACTTGCTGAATCGCGGATTATAGCAATGCAGCGAGAATAAATCAGCGTGTTTTTGCTGGATGCATGTAAATATTTTTTCCTGAATTTTGCTATAATGCGATCGTTTGAGTGGGATGGCAATGGATGCATGTTGTTATTTTTTTTTGGTTAGTCTGGTGTTTAATTTTTAAGGGAGTGGGATGGCAATGGATGCATGTTGTTATTTTTTTTTGGTTAGTCTGGTGTTTAATTTTTAAGGGCGTACTGGTTATCAAAATAGAATATGCCGTTATTAAATTTGTTTAATTAATGTTAGAGATGTTTATTCGGGCCAAACTAACTGGGTTTGTCCGTTCCGTTTAAATTTGGATTTTTTTTGCCCCGAATTGGTTAGTCTGTGGACTTAACCGGGCCAACCTTGCAGATCTATCAGGTTGGCCCACTAGTTCGAGTTATTTTTTTTTTTTAAATGAGTTATTTTTTTTTTTTAAATTAATAAATAACCTTCACACAAATTTTGATTTGACTAGTCATAACTATAAGCATTAGTCATTATTACTACAACCAGTAATTCTCCTACCTATTTAATTATAAATAATGAACTATCTTTATTAATTTCTTTTATTAATATGTTTTTGTTAGTATATGAATTTTGTGAGAAGTATAAAATGATATATTTGATTTTTTTAATTAGATTAATTTAATACATAGTGCATTAAAAATAGTTATAAATGTAAAAAAATAAAAAAAATAAAAATTGTAGAAGAGTAAAAAATAAAAGAAGACCCATAATTTTTTTGTTGGAATACCTTGAATTTTGCCTCTGAGTTTGTCGAGGGTCTTCTTCTAGTGGATCTGAGTTTGTCGGGGGTCTTCTTCTAGTCGATGTAGCTAACACAATGTTAGTGAATCACGTAACTTCTTATGTTTTTGTTTGTCGATTTATTTATTTCCTTGCATCACATTAAAATTTTTTTTATATATAATTTCCTTATTTATGAGACTATTCTATTTTTATATACATAGATAATTACAATATTTATATAATTTCTTTATTTTTTAGGTTTATATATGATTGTGTACAATATTATTATAAAAATAATATATATATATATATATATATATATTTATTGTGTGTAGGTGCAATTGTAAATTTGTCATCACTACTAGTCTACTACAATGAGGCCAGACCGAACACAGAAAACTCAAATGACAACTTTAAGAAATTAAGTTACACATGGCAAGTCATTGCGTAATTGAAAAAAGCAATTCCGATTAATAAAAATACCAAAAAAAATGGGAGTTACATTTTTAAATAAAATTAAGAGTTAAAGAGGAAGAGTGAATGACTTTTAAAATTAAAATATTATTCAAACAAAACATTAAATATTGCAATGAGTTATATAAATCAAGCAATCACTAAAATCCAGAACTATTGATCTGTGCTCCCTCATTATATGTACTCAATTGATAAACAGATCCATGTAGCAATTCTTCGAAACCCCGGAAGAAAACCAAACATAACAAAATGTTTTCAAACAAAGGACCAAGATTGATGAAGAAATCAACACATCTAAACTTTTATTATTAGATTTATTTATAAATATAAAATATTAGTATCAATCTAAAATACAAGCCAAATTCTTGTATGTTTCTGAGTACACGGTGTACTCTAGGCCCATTTGTAGCACTACCCTACCCAATGCTTTTCTCAGGCCCAATTTTTGCGACCCGACCCGACCCGCAGCCCAGTTGACTTTGACCAGTCAAATGTTGACCAGTCAACGGTCAAACTTTGACTTTTTTTTCGATTTTTTTTTTTCAATTTTTTTTTTTGAAAAAGTGTATGTTATTATAACTAAAAAGTGTATCTTTGTTTTTTTTAATTAAAAGTGTATGTTACTATATTAAAAAGTGCAACATTGTTTTTAATGAAAAGTGTATGTTATTATAATTGAAAAGTGTATGATATTATAACTGAAAAATGTAAGTTATATATTAAAGAAAAGTGTATGTTATTATAACTGCAAAGTGTATGATCTATTAATGAAAATTGTATGATCTTTTGGTTATTAATAATTGCACTTTTATAATATACATAAACTGTTCCTAATATTTTGAAAAACATTGTTATTAATTTGACACATTTTATTATTTAAACTTGCACTTTTATGACTATCAATGATACACCTTTTTGTTATTAGTCTTGCACTTTTATAATCTAGATAAACTGTTCCTAATTTTTTTTTTAAATTGTTATTAATTTCACAAATTTTATTATTTAATCTTGCATTTTTATGAAAAGTGTATGATCTTTTGGTTATTAATAATTGCACTTTTATAATATACATAAACTGTTCCTAATATTTTGAAAAACATTATTATTAATTTGACACATTTTAACTTTTATAATATACATAAACTGTTCCTAATATTTTGAAAAACATTGTTATTAATTTGACACATTTTATTATTTAAACTCTAGATAAACTGTTCCTAATTTTTTTTAAAATTGTTATTAATTTCACAAATTTTATTATTTAATCTTGCATTTTTATGAAAAGTGTATGATCTTTTGGTTATTAATAATTGCACTTTTATAATATACATAAACTGTTCCTAATATTTTGAAAAACATTGTTATTAATTTGACACATTTTAACTTTTATAATATACATAAACTGTTCCTAATATTTTGAAAAGCATTGTTATTAATTTGACACATTTTATTATTTAAACTTGCACTTTTATGACTATCAATGATACACCTTTTTGTTATTAGTCTTGCACTTTTATAATCTAGATAAACTGTTCCTAATTTTTTTTTTTAAATTGTTCTTAATTTCACACATTTTATTATTTAATCTTGCACTTTTATGACTATCAACGATACACCTTTTGGTTATTAGTCTTGCACTTTTATAAGCTAGATAAACTGTTTCTAATTTTTTTTAAAAAAATTGTTATTAATTTCACACATTTTATTATTTAAACTTGCACTTTTATGACTATCAATGATACACCTTTTGGTTATTAGCATTGCACTTTTATAATCTAGATAAACTGTTTAGGTTATTAGTCTTGCACTTTTATAATCTAGATAAACTGTTTCTATTTTTATTAAAAAAATTGTTATTAATTTCACACATTTTATTATTTAAACTTGCACTTTTATGACTATGGATGATACACACTTTTATGACTATGGATGATACACCTTTTGGTTATTAGGCTTGCACTTTTATAATCTAGATAAACGAGTGCTAAAATATTTATTAGGTGCGAAAATAAATAAAAAAGGTGCAAAAATAAAATTAAATTCAAAACTTGATGTAGTTGGGACTCGAACACATGACCTAGTGGTGAAAAACGCAATGGGTGACCTCTAGGCTGTAACGGCTAGTTGGTGGTATATGAGCATGCACTATGTTATTTATCCACATAATTAGAGCTGCAAGTGGACTCAAGTACAGTACTTAGTACACAGCAGCCCTACCCAAAATACAAAATTTATATATATTAAATGTCGTATGAATTGTGAGTCCAAAACCTATTGTTCCAGAATATATAGATGCAGAATTCTAAACGATAACTAATATGTGCAATTTGTGTCTCTTTTTTTTATAATGGCACGAATAAAGATATTAAGCAAACTGAGTGACTGTACCATATGAATTTAAAAGGCAAGTGATCGACTATCAATACTCAATATAGTATAGTTCATGTAAAAAAATTAGAGAAAAAACTTTTAAATGAATCTTTTGTATAAACATAAATTCTTCCCGAATACTCTAGCCTGAAATAATATTGTTATTTTCGTTTTTTTAAGTCATCCAAAATTTAAAGACCAGCCCTACTAAACCACAAATATTTTTAAAAAAAGTATAAAAAAATTATTGCAAGCGATCGGTTGAGTTTATCCTATGGCATATTAAAAGATATATGCAGACTTTAATATTTAGGGTTAATTGTAAAAAAAATCACTACTTTTAGTGGATTTATCAATTACAACATGTTATTTTTTTCTTTGCAATTCGATACGTAATCTTTTTAAATTTTACAATTTAATGCACCGATAAATTTTCCGGTCAATTTTAATATGATGTGGCGCCGAAACATGCATCAAAATCGCCACACGGACGCCAAATAGATTGCCAACTAATTAATTATTCTTTAAAAAAAAAAATTAAAACTAAAAAACATACAAAATTAATTCTTCTGTTGCCTTATTCTTCTGATCATAATCGCACAACAATTACATGCCATTTTCCTCTATTGCCTTATTCTTCTGATCATAATCGCACAACAATTACACACACCACATTCATTACTAATTTAGCAGAGCACATGAATTAAAATATAAATATAAACATGATTTATTCACTCATGCTTTCATCATCTTCCTCATTCCTTAATTTAAGTCAATTAAGAAGCTCGTTCAATGGAACAAAAGGATCGATAATAAATTACACCAAGAACAGAATAAATCCATAATAGGAAAAGAAGAACATAAAAAACAATAATAAGAAAAAAAAAATGTAATTGCATTTAGAACCATGAACTTATGCAATTGACTAAGTAAGAATTATAAGAACAACCATGAAGGGATGCGTGAGAATTTTGAGTTGAAAGAATGGCCTCTTCTTGTGTGTGCGTGTGTGCGTGCGTTTAGGAATTAGGATTTTGGATAGATAATTAGGGCTGAATTAATTAATTTTGTATGTTTTTTAGTTTTAAACTGTTTTATTTAAGAATAATTAATTAGTTGGCAATCTATTTGGCGCTCGTGTGGCGATTTTGATGTTTCCGGCGCCACATCATATTAAAATTGACCGGAAAATCTACTGGTGCATTATATTGTAAAACTTAAAAAAATTGCGTATCGAATTGCAAAGAAAAAAAAGACATGTTGTAATTAATAAATCTATTAAAGTTCGTGATTTTTTTTGCAATTAACCCTAATATCTAATATTTATGTGTTATACCTGTTACTTACAATTAGCAGAGTAAATGCAATTGCAAATGAAAGGCCCATTTCATTTTCAATGTTCAACTTCTTGTCTATTTATCCTGATGGGACTTGGGAGCCAGATCATTAGTGCATCAATGTGAACAAATATAAAAGGCCATGTAAATGGAAAACTATAGATGAAATGATTAAATAGAAAATGTGATTAAAAAATGCAGAAAATTAAATACATTAATTTTAAGTGAAAAGAAATTAAATTAGTTTTTTTTTTTTTTTTCCGAATTACGATATTTGCAGGGTTCGTGTATTCAATGAATGGGTGTTACCGTGGTAATAATTATATTTGGCACACTTGTTTCAATATATTTAAAAAAAAAAAAAAAGTTAAAGATTTCAAAATTATGAGGCAGCTGACATGATTTGGATTAATGTGCGCAGCAGATTCAAGGCGCGTGAACATAAAACGTACTCATCCAGTTAAGTAAGATAATAATGGCTGATATTCTGAAACACATTTAACTCTACATGTACAGTAAAATAATAAAAAACAATT
This sequence comes from Galeopsis tetrahit, assembly GCA_963675135.1. Taxonomy (NCBI): domain Eukaryota; kingdom Viridiplantae; phylum Streptophyta; class Magnoliopsida; order Lamiales; family Lamiaceae; genus Galeopsis; species Galeopsis tetrahit. The sequence continues at coordinate 90,972,582 of OY776122.1, forward strand.
GGTAAGTAAAATGAGCGGGAAAATGAGATTGGCGGCTATCTTGTTTTTATATATACTAGTAATTCACCCGTGCGTGCACGTATAGTATTTACTTTCTATATTGTAAACTTTTGAAGAAAATTTAAAAATTAAAAAGGTAATGATAAACTTAATTATACAATTATATAAAGTGTCAATTTCATTATCTTTTTTAGTTTAACTTTTCATGAATGTATTTATTGAAATATATATCGCATTTCATTCATATTAATACAATATATAATTCTTATATTAATATTAATTTGAAAAATAGCATTGCGTAAAAAAAACGATTTATTTCAATATGCTTCCAAAGCATAATCAATTAACCAAATGAATGTGATTTAATTACTATAAAATTGAAAATCAAATAATAAATAGATAAATTAATATAGCTTGATCATTTTCTTTTAACTAATTAAGATAAAAATTCAAACTAATCCAATAAATAGTACTCCAATTAAATAAAATATAACTTAAAAATAATACAAATGAATAGAGAAATTAGACAATTTTAATTATACCCTAGATTAAACTCAAAGAGTAACATTGATTTAAAACAGTATTTTTTAAAAAATGACATTTTGATAATATCAATACTTTTTTCATTTTAATGAAATTGTTATATAATGAAGTGGACTCGATTGATGAAGTTACACCAGCATTCATTCGTAACAAAAGGTCCAAACATTACATACGACTGAGATAGAACTATGATGTGCTAGGTCCTTCCCACACCAAAACATATTTGTTCCCTTTGGAATCCAATAAAGGACCTCCACTGTACACCACCAAAGAGTGATTCATGCCTAAGGGAAACACCAGTAACATGCCAAGGCTCAACATCAAGATAGATGTATGTTTAAAACTCAAACATGTTTCCAGGGGAATCACCCAAACAACGGTAAAGCATGTGATCAAAACCAAACAGATTCCTGATTGTTAGGCACTGTTGACCCAGTTTCAAAGAAGATGATGACCCAACCTTCATAGGCTTCAACCTGTTAAAAAAATATCATTATGTAAATTTCATATCAATTCGTTCATAATTTCCCGGATCATTTCCTTCATGAACCTACACATTTATAACAATTTTTTTTTTTTAGGAAGTGGAAAAGAAATGTGGAGCTTATTTATTTGTAAGAAACAAACAACATAAAAGCAATGAAGTGTTTTCAGACATCTCAATTCATCAAATTCCAAACCAAACACATTTCTCATTTCAATCAATGAACAAAAGAAGTACTTTAAGGAATGAATATTGTTGAGATTTTGGAACGTAAAGAACCATTTTTCTATAAAAAAAAAAAATCCAAAGATTTCCCATATATAGTCAAGTATACAATAATTGAGAGAAAATGAGAATGCAATAATCAAAGCCAAAATGAGATATTCTCTTAAAACTTTGTATTGCACAATCCAAATATCTTTGAAGGACATGCGTAAATCAAGTCCGAAAAAGCATATACACATCAGAGAGCCAAACGAAGAGATCATTTCAAATGAAAGGTTTCTAGCAAACACCTGTAATATCCACTAATAATCAGAGAAAATCCCCTCAGCCTGTAAATTTGTTTCCATTGTGAAAAGGTTTGATAAAAAAACTTAAAGAAAGCAAGAATTTGGAGTTCTTTTGCATGTGGGTAAATACCTGAAGGCCACCCAGAGAATACAAATGCCTTTGCATAAGCAGGAGGATAGTTGGAATGATATTGCCTCTGAGATCATATGAAAGCTGCATTGATTTTGCAGAAACTCCAAACTGTGGCACTGTTCATGGATACCCAAATCAATGAGTAAGGAGTATATTGTATACCAATATAATTTTTCGTAATGTTGAATTATTAAAAAATATGTGAAGAAAATTCAAGAAGATTCTGCATAGCTACAGAAATGCTGGCTCGTACGAAGCATTGTCACTAAATTGAATTTTTCATATTCTCCAAAGTGATGTTTCATCTTTTATGTGGAGTATAATATTAATTTGATTTTTAAATTTGAATTATCACTTCAATATAGGGTTTTGCACCTGGTTGTAGAGCTCATTTACTGTACTATCTTTTTCAAAATGGTGTTCTCAGTATTTTCGTGCAAAACACGATCAATTGTGTCTTTTCTATCAGAAACATGTATTGTGAATTTAAAAAGGTGAAGCATAGTTAACCTGATTTTTAGTTAAAGCACAGGTTGAATAGATAGACCAAGTGAGGAGTGATCTCGACACCATTGAGTAGCAAATTTCCATGAACAGTGTGAGATAGCTTCAAGTATGCAAGCTCATTTGCTCCGATATCTGTGATATAAGACATTGTTAAAATATCTATATAAAATCAAGCCTATATTAAAAACAGAAAGACAATCATATATTACAACTCTACCTTGTTTAGAGGCATGGCCGGAGAAAGAAAATTTACATGCATATCCAGGGAGAGAGGATACATCATTAAACGAAAGGAGATTATTAATGATTTATAAAACTTGGTATGCCACAACCTATAGCTAACAATTGTACGATTTATTTAATCAGCAAATAGAAGCATCATTTGCATGAACCATTTTTCCACTTCTTCACCATAATAATATCTATGATGCTTCTTTGACCTAGATATAAGCAAGTAAATGGATGATATTAAATGGTCAATAAACTCATCACTACCCACATAGCTGACAATTCTTCCAAAAAAATTAGCTATTATAGCCCACAAAACTGATGAAACAAAAAAATGTGTTTCATAATAGTAATTACAAATCAAATGCCAAAAAAAAAAGTTGGAATCGTAAGAAACTTAACAATGAATTATAAATAAAACAGGATTTCATTTTCAAATTAATTAACATTGCTCAGAAGCCAAGTGTAACAAAAAGATTTCACTGAAGAATCGACACTGGGTTGACTCTTCTTACCTGTCAGCAACAAAATTCTACTCCTGGTTGAACTTAAGAAAGTTTGAAATTCTACTCCTAGATTAAACTCAAAGAGTAACATTGATTTAAAACAGTATTTTTGAAAAAATGACATTTTGATAATATCAATACTTTTTTCATTTTAATGAAATTGTTATATAATGAAGTGGACTCGATTGATGAAGTTACACCTGCATTCATTCGTAACAAAAGGTCCAAACATTACATACGACTGAGATAGACCTATGATGTGCTAGGTCCTTCCCACACCAAAACATATTTGTTCCCTTTGGAATCCAATAAAGGACCTCCACTGTACACCACCAAAGAGTGATTCATGCCTAAGGGAAACACCAGTAACATGCCAAGGCTCAACATCAAGATAGATGTATGTTTAAAACTCAAACCTGTTTCCAGGGGAATCACCCAAACAACGGTAAAGCATGTGATCAAAACCAAACAGATTCCTGATTGTTAGGCACTGTTGACCCAGTTTCAAAGAAGATGATGACCCAACCTTCATAGGCTTCAACTTGTTAAAAAAATATCATTATGTAAATTTCATATCAATTCGTTCATAATTTCTCGGATCATTTCCTTCATGAACCTACACATTTATAACAATTTTTTTCTTTTAGGAAGTGGAAAAGAAATGTGGAGCTTATTTATTTGTAAGAAACAAACAACATAAAAGCAATGAAGTGTTTCCAGACATCTCAATTCATCAAATTCCAAACCAAACACATTTCTCATTTCAATCAATGAACAAAAGAAGTACTTTAAGGAATGAATATTGTTGAGATTTTGGAACGTAAAGAACCATTTTTCTATAAAAAAAAAAATCCAAAGATTTTCCATATATAGTCAAGTATACAATAATTGAGAGAAAATGAGAATGCAATAATCAAAGCCAAAATGAGATATTCTCTTAAAACTTTGTATTGCACAATCCAAATATCTTTGAAGGACATGCGTAAATCAAGTCCGAAAAAGCATATACACATCAGAGAGCCAAACGAAGAGATCATTTCAAATGAAAGGTTTCTAGCAAACACCTGTAATATCCACTAATAATCAGAGAAAATCCCCTCAGCCTGTAAATTTGTTTCCATTGTGAAAAGGTTTGATAAAAAAACTTAAAGAAAGCAAGAATTTGGAGTTCTTTTGCATGTGGGTAAATACCTGAAGGCCACCCAGAGAATACAAATGCCTTTGCATAAGCAGGAGGATAGTTGGAATGATATTGCCTCTGAGATCATATGAAAGCTGCATTGATTCTGCAGAAACTCCAAACTGTGGCACTGTTCATGGATACCCAAATCAATGAGTAAGGAGTATATTGTATACCAATATAATTTTTCGTAATGTTGAATTATTAAAAAATATGTGAAGAAAATTCAAGAAGATTCTGCATAGCTACAGAAATGCTGGCTCGTACGAAGCATTGTCACTAAATTGAATTTTTCATATTCTCCAAAGTGATGTTTCATCTTTTATGTGGAGTATAATATTAATTTGATTTTTAAATTTGAATTATCACTTCAATATAGGGTTTTGCACCTGGTTGTAGAGCTCATTTACTGTACTATCTTTTTCAAAATGGTGTTCTCAGTATTTTCGTGCAAAACACGATCAATTGTGTCTTTTCTATCAGAAACATGTATTGTGAATTTAAAAAGGTGAAGCATAGTTAACCTGATTTTTAGTTAAAGCACAGGTTGAATAGATAGACCAAGTGAGGAGTGATCTCGACACCATTGAGTAGCAAATTTCCATGAACAGTGTGAGATAGCTTCAAGTATGCAAGCTCATTTGCTCCGATATCTGTGAAATAAGACATTGTTAAAATATCTATATAAAATCAAGCCTATATTAAAAACAGAAAGACAATCATATATTACAACTCTACCTTGTTTAGAGGCATGGCCGGAGAAAGAAAATTTACATGCATATCCAGGGAGAGAGGATACATCATTAAACGAAAGGAGATTATTAATGATTTATAAAACTTGGTATGCCACAACCTATAGCTAACAATTGTACGATTTATTTAATCAGCAAATAGAAGCATCATTTGCATGAACCATTTTTCCACTTCTTCACCATAACAATATCTATGATGCTTCTTTGACCTAGATATAAGCAAGTAAATGGATGATATTAAATGGTCAATAAACTCATCACTACCCACATAGCTGACAATTCTTCCAAAAAAAATTTTAGCTATTATAGCCCACAAAACTGATGAAACAAAAAAATGTGTTTCATAATAGTAATTACAAATCAAATGCCAAAAAAAAAAGTTGGAATCGTAAGAAACTTAACAATGAATTATAAATAAAACAGGATTTCATTTTCAAATTAATTAACATTGCTCAGAAGCCAAGTGTAACAAAAAGATTTCACTGAAGAATCGACACTGGGTTGACTCTTCTTACCTGTCAGCAACAAAATTCTACTCCTGGTTGAACTTAAGAAAGTTTGAAATTCTACTCCTAGATTAAACTCAAAGAGTAACATTGATTTAAAACAGTATTTTTGAAAAAATGACATTTTGATAATATCAATACTTTTTTCATTTTAATGAAATTGTTATATAATGAAGTGGACTCGATTGATGAAGTTACACCTGCATTCATTCGTAACAAAAGGTCCAAACATTACATACGACTGAGATAGACCTATGATGTGCTAGGTCCTTCCCACACCAAAACATATTTGTTCCCTTTGGAATCCAATAAAGGACCTCCACTGTACACCACCAAAGAGTGATTCATGCCTAAGGGAAACACCAGTAACATGCCAAGGCTCAACATCAAGATAGATGTATGTTTAAAACTCAAACCTGTTTCCAGGGGAATCACCCAAACAACGGTAAAGCATGTGATCAAAACCAAACAGATTCCTGATTGTTAGGCACTGTTGACCCAGTTTCAAAGAAGATGATGACCCAACCTTCATAGGCTTCAACTTGTTAAAAAAATATCATTATGTAAATTTCATATCAATTCGTTTATAATTTCTCGGATCATTTCCTTCATGAACCTACACATTTATAACAATTTTTTTCTTTTAGGAAGTGGAAAAGAAATGTGGAGCTTATTTATTTGTAAGAAACAAACAACATAAAAGCAATGAAGTGTTTCCAGACATCTCAATTCATCAAATTCCAAACCAAACACATTTCTCATTTCAATCAATGAACAAAAGAAGTACTTTAAGGAATGAATATTGTTGAGATTTTGGAACGTAAAGAACCATTTTTCTATAAAAAAAAAAATCCAAAGATTTTCCATATATAGTCAAGTATACAATAATTGAGAGAAAATGAGAATGCAATAATCAAAGCCAAAATGAGATATTCTCTTAAAACTTTGTATTGCACAATCCAAATATCTTTGAAGGACATGCGTAAATCAAGTCCGAAAAAGCATATACACATCAGAGAGCCAAACGAAGAGATCATTTCAAATGAAAGGTTTCTAGCAAACACCTGTAATATCCACTAATAATCAGAGAAAATCCCCTCAGCCTGTAAATTTGTTTCCATTGTGAAAAGGTTTGATAAAAAAACTTAAAGAAAGCAAGAATTTGGAGTTCTTTTGCATGTGGGTAAATACCTGAAGGCCACCCAGAGAATACAAATGCCTTTGCATAAGCAGGAGGATAGTTGGAATGATATTGCCTCTGAGATCATATGAAAGCTGCATTGATTCTGCAGAAACTCCAAACTGTGGCACTGTTCATGGATACCCAAATCAATGAGTAAGGAGTATATTGTATACCAATATAATTTTTCGTAATGTTGAATTATTAAAAAATATGTGAAGAAAATTCAAGAAGATTCTGCATAGCTACAGAAATGCTGGCTCGTACGAAGCATTGTCACTAAATTGAATTTTTCATATTCTCCAAAGTGATGTTTCATCTTTTATGTGGAGTATAATATTAATTTGATTTTTAAATTTGAATTATCACTTCAATATAGGGTTTTGCACCTGGTTGTAGAGCTCATTTACTGTACTATCTTTTTCAAAATGGTGTTCTCAGTATTTTCGTGCAAAACACGATCAATTGTGTCTTTTCTATCAGAAACATGTATTGTGAATTTAAAAAGGTGAAGCATAGTTAACCTGATTTTTAGTTAAAGCACAGGTTGAATAGATAGACCAAGTGAGGAGTGATCTCGACACCATTGAGTAGCAAATTTCCATGAACAGTGTGAGATAGCTTCAAGTATGCAAGCTCATTTGCTCCGATATCTGTGAAATAAGACATTGTTAAAATATCTATATAAAATCAAGCCTATATTAAAAACAGAAAGACAATCATATATTACAACTCTACCTTGTTTAGAGGCATGGCCGGAGAAAGAAAATTTACATGCATATCCAGGGAGAGAGGATACATCATTAAACGAAAGGAGATTATTAATGATTTATAAAACTTGGTATGCCACAACCTATAGCTAACAATTGTACGATTTATTTAATCAGCAAATAGAAGCATCATTTGCATGAACCATTTTTCCACTTCTTCACCATAACAATATCTATGATGCTTCTTTGACCTAGATATAAGCAAGTAAATGGATGATATTAAATGGTCAATAAACTCATCACTACCCACATAGCTGACAATTCTTCCAAAAAAAAAATTTAGCTATTATAGCCCACAAAACTGATGAAACAAAAAAATGTGTTTCATAATAGTAATTACAAATCAAATGCCAAAAAAAAAAGTTGGAATCGTAAGAAACTTAACAATGAATTATAAATAAAACAGGATTTCATTTTCAAATTAATTAACATTGCTCAGAAGCCAAGTGTAACAAAAAGATTTCACTGAAGAATCGACACTGGGTTGACTCTTCTTACCTGTCAGCAACAAAATTCTACTCCTGGTTGAACTTAAGAAAGTTTGAAATTCTACTCCTAGATTAAACTCAAAGAGTAACATTGATTTAAAACAGTATTTTTGAAAAAATGACATTTTGATAATATCAATACTTTTTTCATTTTAATGAAATTGTTATATAATGAAGTGGACTCGATTGATGAAGTTACACCTGCATTCATTCGTAACAAAAGGTCCAAACATTACATACGACTGAGATAGACCTATGATGTGCTAGGTCCTTCCCACACCAAAACATATTTGTTCCCTTTGGAATCCAATAAAGGACCTCCACTGTACACCACCAAAGAGTGATTCATGCCTAAGGGAAACACCAGTAACATGCCAAGGCTCAACATCAAGATAGATGTATGTTTAAAACTCAAACCTGTTTCCAGGGGAATCACCCAAACAACGGTAAAGCATGTGATCAAAACCAAACAGATTCCTGATTGTTAGGCACTGTTGACCCAGTTTCAAAGAAGATGATGACCCAACCTTCATAGGCTTCAACTTGTTAAAAAAATATCATTATGTAAATTTCATATCAATTCGTTCATAATTTCTCGGATCATTTCCTTCATGAACCTACACATTTATAACAATTTTTTTCTTTTAGGAAGTGGAAAAGAAATGTGGAGCTTATTTATTTGTAAGAAACAAACAACATAAAAGCAATGAAGTGTTTCCAGACATCTCAATTCATCAAATTCCAAACCAAACACATTTCTCATTTCAATCAATGAACAAAAGAAGTACTTTAAGGAATGAATATTGTTGAGATTTTGGAACGTAAAGAACCATTTTTCTATAAAAAAAAAAATCCAAAGATTTTCCATATATAGTCAAGTATACAATAATTGAGAGAAAATGAGAATGCAATAATCAAAGCCAAAATGAGATATTCTCTTAAAACTTTGTATTGCACAATCCAAATATCTTTGAAGGACATGCGTAAATCAAGTCCGAAAAAGCATATACACATCAGAGAGCCAAACGAAGAGATCATTTCAAATGAAAGGTTTCTAGCAAACACCTGTAATATCCACTAATAATCAGAGAAAATCCCCTCAGCCTGTAAATTTGTTTCCATTGTGAAAAGGTTTGATAAAAAAACTTAAAGAAAGCAAGAATTTGGAGTTCTTTTGCATGTGGGTAAATACCTGAAGGCCACCCAGAGAATACAAATGCCTTTGCATAAGCAGGAGGATAGTTGGAATGATATTGCCTCTGAGATCATATGAAAGCTGCATTGATTCTGCAGAAACTCCAAACTGTGGCACTGTTCATGGATACCCAAATCAATGAGTAAGGAGTATATTGTATACCAATATAATTTTTCGTAATGTTGAATTATTAAAAAATATGTGAAGAAAATTCAAGAAGATTCTGCATAGCTACAGAAATGCTGGCTCGTACGAAGCATTGTCACTAAATTGAATTTTTCATATTCTCCAAAGTGATGTTTCATCTTTTATGTGGAGTATAATATTAATTTGATTTTTAAATTTGAATTATCACTTCAATATAGGGTTTTGCACCTGGTTGTAGAGCTCATTTACTGTACTATCTTTTTCAAAATGGTGTTCTCAGTATTTTCGTGCAAAACACGATCAATTGTGTCTTTTCTATCAGAAACATGTATTGTGAATTTAAAAAGGTGAAGCATAGTTAACCTGATTTTTAGTTAAAGCACAGGTTGAATAGATAGACCAAGTGAGGAGTGATCTCGACACCATTGAGTAGCAAATTTCCATGAACAGTGTGAGATAGCTTCAAGTATGCAAGCTCATTTGCTCCGATATCTGTGAAATAAGACATTGTTAAAATATCTATATAAAATCAAGCCTATATTAAAAACAGAAAGACAATCATATATTACAACTCTACCTTGTTTAGAGGCATGGCCGGAGAAAGAAAATTTACATGCATATCCAGGGAGAGAGGATACATCATTAAACGAAAGGAGATTATTAATGATTTATAAAACTTGGTATGCCACAACCTATAGCTAACAATTGTACGATTTATTTAATCAGCAAATAGAAGCATCATTTGCATGAACCATTTTTCCACTTCTTCACCATAACAATATCTATGATGCTTCTTTGACCTAGATATAAGCAAGTAAATGGATGATATTAAATGGTCAATAAACTCATCACTACCCACATAGCTGACAATTCTTCCAAAAAAAAATTAGCTATTATAGCCCACAAAACTGATGAAACAAAAAAATGTGTTTCATAATAGTAATTACAAATCAAATGCCAAAAAAAAAAGTTGGAATCGTAAGAAACTTAACAATGAATTATAAATAAAACAGGATTTCATTTTCAAATTAATTAACATTGCTCAGAAGCCAAGTGTAACAAAAAGATTTCACTGAAGAATCGACACTGGGTTGACTCTTCTTACCTGTCAGCAACAAAATTCTACTCCTGGTTGAACTTAAGAAAGTTTGAAATGTATTACAATATATGTAAACCTCATATTCAAATTCATATTATTTCCGACAATACGTATACAAACGCCCACATTATTCAATTAAGATCCAATACTTTGAGCAATATGCTCCATTTTTAACCCAATTGTCCACGACTCTTCTCTAAAAAAAATACTAAATCCTAAACAAAGAAAGAAAATGGTGTTCCTGCTCTGTTTCAAAATCCACAAAACACACAAGAAAAAACAAAATTGTACTCCTAAACCTAAAATTGAATTTAAAACACCCATCAACTATCTAGGATATGAAATTCAGAAATAATGGAAACCATACTCACCGCTGTTGTCTACGTCTCCATATTCCATAGAAAGGCGATGTCAATCAAACTTTAACGATTTACTACAACGAAACTTCATAGATTTTGACTGCCTCCTTTTCTCCAATCAAAATAGAATACAAAAAAATTTGTCGTCGTCTTCTCTTCTGCAGCCAATCAGATTTCATGGTCTGGGCATGGCCGGCCGGCCGCCGGCGTTGCAAGGAGAGAAGAGGGTGGCTACGCGATTTCACTGTGTGAAAATCGCACGCAGTGACGGATTGACGGTGTATCAAAGAGAAGAAGAACTATTATGAGAAAATCATAAACTGAACAGGAGGTGAATCCAAAAGGACAAAAAGAAGAGTGAGATTGAAAATTCTTATTTTTCAGAACAAACATTTATAAAGGCCCAAAAATTGTGAGATTGAAAATCTTTTTGCAAAATTAAAGATCAAGAACCAAACAAAAATTCACTATTTTTGCAAAATAAAATCGAGAAAAGTAACCTGAACCCATTTGCTTTCTCCTCGAGTCATTAACGATGAAACCTTTGCAGAAACCTTCCTACCTGCAAAAAAAAATCGCCCATTAGGGCACACTTAGAATTGAGAAAAAAAAAAAATCTTTGAAATGGGAAATAGGAAAATTAAAAATCAATTAATATTAGAAATTATTGAAAATGAAAGAGGAGATGAAGCTGCTTGGGATTTGAAGGGAGGAGTAGGAACTGTAGGATGATTGAGGCGTAATGCATAAGCAAAAAAGGGCACTACAACTGGACCCCATAATAAAAATATTTTATTATTTCAGCAATTTGGGCGGGAACTTCTTGAAGAAGCTACTATTGTGTTATTATATATATATAGATATAGATATAGATTAAGGGCTGTCTATTTACACCTCCATTTCGATTGATGCACTCCTAAATTAAAAATTTAGGATAGATGCACCCCTTTTAATTGTTCTAAATATCATTTTGTCTATAAAATATCTTTAGTATCCTCACCTTCCTAACCCTAACTTCTAATCTCTCACAATTCACCCCTCATCTCCTACCCACCTGCTGCCGCCACCCTCTTCCTTCTCTTCTCTCTTTTTTCAGCATTTTTTTTTTATTTCTTTCCCGTTCTTCTTTTGCGTTGCCTCTACTCCGTGTCCGCGTTCGCCGCCACCTTCCTCTCCCTTTCCTCTCTCTGTTCTCCTTTTTTTTTCTGCGTTTTTCCCCCTTCTCTCTTTCTGTTGCCATCGCCCACTCGTCGTTGGCCGCTCCACCCATTCGTCGCCGCCGACCGTTCCACCCCGATCCCGTTCCAAGACGGCGGCCCCAAGTTTGGATGATTAGGGTTTTTTTCTTTTTTTCATTTTTAATTCCCTCCCTATTCTTCATTTTTCTGATTTTTTTTAATTTTCGACCACTTTAGGTCGATCATATACACGTTCGTTTACAAATTGTCGTTGACGAGAGTGTATATGGTCAACATTACATTAAAAAATCGACCTTTAGGTCGACCATATACACTCTCGTCAACAATTTGTTATCGACGAGAGTGAATATGGTTGACATTGGTTTGTCAAAAATTTAAAAAAAAAAATTGAGATTTTTTAAGAAATTTCTAAAATTTTGGTGTTTGGTGGATGATGGTGGCGTCGACGGCGGTTGCAGAAATTAGGTTTAGGGTTTAAAGGTTGAAGGATGGATGTAGTTAGTAGTGGAGGTGTATTTAGTAGTGTAATATTACTTAAAGGGTATTTTTTATTTTTTACATGATTATTATATTATTAAATTGTATAGGGGTGTGTTGTAAGCCGGATTGGAGGTGTAAATAGTAAGCCCCAACAATTAATCAATAGAACTCAAAATTTTAAAGGCCTCCATTTTCTCTCCACTCCCCCTTTCAGTTTATTAATAAAATAATAGAGTAAAAAACTAAAAATACCCTTCATTAAAATAACATACTAGATGCACTCTCCCTACTATTATTTTTTCACCTTATCCCTAAACCAAACTTCCGACCGCCGTCACCATTTTTTTCGGTAACAAGAAATCAAAAAAATAAAAAAATTTCAAAAAATCAACCATATTCATCCATAAAACACCATTATCAAACACTATTATCAAAACTTAGAAAAACTACAATTTTTTTTTTAATTTCATCAAACCAGTGCCGACCGTATATCCTCCCGTCGATAAAATGTTGTCGACGGGAGGATATATGGTCAACCAACAAAGGTCGATCGACACTGTAATGTCGACCATATACACTCTCGTCGACACCCTGTTGTCGACGGGAGTGTATATAGTCGACAACACAGGGTCGAATTTAAAAAAAAAAAAAAACTTACTGTTACTGGTGCGGGGCGGAGGAGGGGAGGGGTCGAGAAGAAAAAAAACCCAGAAAAAAGAAAAAAAAAGGGTCGGCGACGGGTCGCGGCGGGTGAGGGGGCGGATGGACGGGGGAGGGGGCGGCCGCGCGCGACCGCAGACAAATTTTTTTTTTTTTTTTTACAGACGGGGGCGAAGGCCGTCAGAGAAAATCGAAGAGAGGGGGCTGATGGCGTCGGATGGCCGAGGGAGAGGGAGGCAAGGTGGCGGCGGGGCGGTGGCTAGATCGGGGGTGTGGTGGGGTGATGAAGGGGGAGAAATGAAGGTGTGAAGGGGGAGCTGAAATGTGAGAAACTAGGGTTTGGTGGGGTGTGTTTAGTAGTAGAAATATTATAGAGAAAGGGGTATTTAAGACAATTTGGGGAGGGTGTGTTCTATTTTAGGTGAAGTGTATTAATCGGGGGAGTGCATCTCTCCGAAATGGAGGTGCATATAGTAAAACCCAATTTTTTTTAAAAATGAAAAGGCCCAACTCAACTCGCTCTTGAGCCCCTACTCTCTGGGCCTCTGGCCCATTAAAGAGGCAAGAAAAACGTTTATACCCGCTTTGATATTTGACTTATTTAGACTTGAGAAAACGACAGCCAAAAATCACCTGAAACACCAAAATTATGGTGACGGAGCAGTCAGTAATGGCGGTGATACGGGCGGCGCGGCCTCTATTCTTTAAGGACCACGATAAAGTGGCATTCGCCGTACACGCCGCCATTAGCGCCGCCGGCTATGTGTTACATGCTACCGGCATTCGCACCTTAGATGGCAATTTATTTTCTATCTCCACCTCAGGTAATTTACCAACCTATGATCCAACGGATAAACAATCTGTTGACTTCATGAAAGCGTTTATTCTCATTTTCCATGATTTTGTGTAATCAAATACGAACTGATGTATGTCAATTGTGTATAATTGAGTCTCTACATATTTTATTAGAGTGTTATTTTCGTGATCCTTATATATGAAATATTTTTCTGGTATATGGTTTTGAATTTGTGTAGATGAAGTTGGGATTCACGGTTGGAACTTCCTGTTTGACACTTATACGTTTGTATACTCGAATCCTGAAAAGGGTTCCAAAATAGTTCTAGTGAAGGCTCGTGTTATGATGAGCGTTCTATTGATTGTTGATGTTCAAACGGAAGATGCTTTTCTGCAACTTGTACTCAAGTAAGTTAAACAAATAAATAAATGGTATTCAAGCTTAATGGCTGCTTCTGTATAAGCTATTATTGATGTGCTTGACTAAATTCTGTTTGGCTTAATAGTACTGCGGAGTATGTAGAGACTGGAGGGAGGACTTATGCTTCGCATTACAAGAATTTTGGGAGACTGGTGGAGAAAGTTAATGAGGAAATTTTAGATAAATTGGATGGTATTGGTGCTCCATCTGCTGAATTATCAAATCGACCTTCAAGGTAAGCTCATTGTTATTAGTTTGGTAATCACTCTTCGCTTTACGTGATTATGCATGCTTTGTTAGTCCTATATTGTATATGTATCTCCTAAAGAAATGTCCGAATTAGATCTGCCTGGATTGTATGGTGTCGGTATTTCTGTGCTTTTTACATTGGCTAGACTCATAGTCTCTCAAATTTTTGGCACAAATATTCTGGACTCTATTAGTCTTATCAAGTTTAGTTATATATTCTTGATGATCAGGGAGGTGTTTGAGTCATGTGGTAGTCGTTTTTTTTTTTTTTTTTAAATTGAAATTATCTTAATTTAGCTAAAGTTTATTTAAAATGTGCTGATTGAATGTTTGCGTAAAATTTGAACTCTTAAGAAGTTGGTCCTTGTTATAAGTTATATTTCCATCATTAGCTAGATATGGCTGAATCTCACTGTTATTTTATTGATATTGCTTTATATAATTCTATTGATCTAAGTTTCCTGAATGGTTTTTTTTTTTCCCAATCATTTTGTTTGTTTCTTAATTTGCTTTGCCATATGATTCATAGTTCGGAGACACGGGTAAGCGATGAGACACGGGTAAGCGATGAGACACGTGTAAGCGATGAGATACATGTAAGTGATGAGACACATGTAAGCGATGAGACAAATGTAAGCGATGAGACACATGTAAGCGATGAGTCAGAAGACGGAGATAGTCCAAGAACGCGATTTGGTCAACCAGAAGTTCCTTATATTTCTCCTTATCCAGGGTAATGAATCTAATGGCAGCTTTCTTGACATTCCATCCATTTTTTATCTTTTTTGTGGTACAATAGTTGGTTCTCTGTTTGGTTATAGGTCAAGGATGGGATTTGATGACCCAGACAACTGCTGCGTTTCTCCGCATTCAGGGCAAGTTTCTCTTTGACAATCTTCCCAAGAAGATAAAGACATCTTTTACTGTCTTTTTTTTTTTTTTGGTTCAGTTCAATTGCTTTCTTTTTTCTTATTTTTTAAGAGCTAACTGGTTCGCTGTTTTTATTTCGTGTATAATAGATATAATAAGAGTTTTTGAATCTATGTACCTGGCTATACTCTGGAATGCGCTTTTGTTGGACCTACTTTCAACAATTATGTCAAGTTATAAATTTTTAATTGTGACCACTTACGAGACTCCAGCACATCTAGAGCCCGTTAAGCTAATTATAAACATCTTATAAGCTCTAATATCTTTTAAGTTGTTTCAAAAGCTTATAAGATGTAATTTTTAAGCAGCTTTTAAGTTGTTAAAGTGTTTGACTCATAAAACTTATAAGTTCTTTGATAATTTGAGAAATACATTTTTTTTTTAATTTTATAAAATAATTATATTTTTATTTTTTATGTTGGGTGGGTGTGTGATTTTTGTTTTTAAAAAGTTATTTGAAAAAAAAAAATCTACTGGAGTATTATTTTCGTGTAACTAAAAGATTTTAGAAAAATAAGTTTTGGGATATTTTGGAGTATATTTTATGATCTTATTTATAGGCTGTTAAACTTTTTTTTTTTTTTAATTATTGCCACACTTTTAGAGAGCATGCAATCTCAAAACAACTTATAAGCTGGTTTTAGGAGCTTATAAGCTCAGAAAAACGGGGTTTCATAAGTGTGTTTGGCTAAGTTTTCTAGCTTAGTTGTGAATATAAGGGGTCATTTCAGTTTTTAATTAACCATATTATCTCTTCGTGACATGTAGATATGTTGTTCCTCCAATACATGGTTCTGGTGGAAGTGACCTCTTTCCTGGGCCTGGAGCTGGAATGTATCCTTCCAGGTTTCACATTTTACTGCAGCTTTGCTAAATGGGGGACCTCATCCTCATAAAGTATTTTTTTATCCGTGTTTATTGATTGCTGAAATCATTTATACTTTTTTTCGTAGGGGTAATTTTGGTGGTGGAGGGCGTGGAGGCATGCTAGTTGGTATGTATTTAATGTCGCCATCATGAACATGACCGATTAAGAAACAAGAAATCAATGAATTATCTAAATTCCGTCTCATTTGCTTGCAGGCCCCAATGATCCAATGTTCTTAGGAGGTAGAAGTAGAACTTGTGAAACTGGAAAGCCTGGAGTTCCATCGTGAGTTTATCCCCCTCTCCTCTGTTCCTCTGTTATTTGCATGCACTTATTTATTTGTCTTTATATCCAACTCCAACAACGGATGTAGGGGGGCTGCTCCATCCCACCCCCCCAAAAAAAAAAAAAATCCTGGATCCGCCACTGTGTATATAAATGACCTATCTGGTTTTTCCCTTGATTATGCAGGGGTGTGCCCTCTGGTGCCCGCTTTGATCCATTTGGACCTCCTGACGTACCTGGTTTCGAGCCAGATCGTTTTGGCAGGTATTTTATCCTGCATTGTCCAGTAATGCTCGTGCATGACTAGGTCTTATATTAGGGCACTTGTGTATATAGCAATTGCTTATATGCATGCTATATTCATATCTTTATGCATAATACGTAATATATGATGTTCAGAAACCCACCTACGTGGCGGAGGGATGCTTCCAGAGTTGGAGCGCTTTCACAACGGCTCAAATTTTATATAGGCCGCATTTCTGACTCGCAAACATTAGAGAAAACCTTATGTTGACCAACTGCTCAAGTATTTATTTGTTTTCAGTTGTAGTATATTCAAAACTTGCAGGATTCCGTAGAAATTATAAATATTTACAAAATAGATATCATTAATTTTGTGTAATATTCAGTTATTAGGTCTGTTTAATTAAATATTCAGTTAATATATTTTATATATATAATACAATATGTGATTTGTGGGTTTATGACCCTATCTGAATCATATTTTAAACCAAAATAAGGTCTAAATACTAAAGTGGAGCTCCGTCTAATATATGAGACTGTCTCACACAATATTTCTTCTATATTATATATACATATAACATCATAGACATGCATAAAATGACATGAATCTGTAAAAAGGCAAGAACGAAATAAGTTTCCTGCACGGTCATTTTGCGGTCATTTTATTTGTTTCTCAATTTGCTTTGCCATATGATTCGTAGTTCTGAGACACGTTTAACAGAAGACAGAGATAGGCCAAGGATTGGACTTGGTGAATCAGACGTTCCTAATGTTTCTCCATCTTCAAGGTGATTAATCTGATGGCAACTTGTTTAGACATTCTATCCATTTTTATCTTGTTGTGGTACAATAGTTGGTTCTCTGTTTGATTATAGGCCAAGGATATGTTTCTCCATAATCAGGGTAACTTTTCTCTTTGACAATCTTGCCAAGAAGATATAGACATCTTTTACTGTGTTTTATATTTTATTTTTCTTATTTTGTGTATTATAGATATATATAATGAGAGTTTTTGAATCTATATGTGCCTGGCTATGCTCTTTTGTTGGACCTAGCACTTTGGACAATTATGTCAAGTTTTAAATTTGAAATGTGACTACATACGAAGCTCTAGTCGTGTTTGGTTAAAGTTTCTAGCTTATATGTGTGTTTTTAATTAACCTTATTATCTCTTGGTGACATGTAGATCTGTTGTTTCTCCAATAAATGGTTCTGGTGACAGCGACCTCTTTCCTGGGCCTGGAGCTGGAATGTATCCTTCCGGCTGGAATTATGGTAGTGGGGAGCCTGGAGGCAATCTAATTGGTATGTATTTATCATGTAAAACCTGCATCATGACTGATTGAGAAACAACAAATTAACTAATTATCTCATTTTCTTGCAGGCCCAAATGATCCAATGTTCTTTGGAGATACAACTGATGAACCTGAAAGTCCATCGTGAGTTGTCCCCTCTTCTATGTTATCCGTCCACACTTGTTTATGTGTGTTTATATCGATGGCCAATATTTAGAAAGACTCATCATGTTTATCATTTGATGATTCAGGTTTGTGCCCCCTGGTGCAAACTTTGATCCATATGGACCTCCTGATGTAGCTGGTTTCGACCCAGATTATTTTGGCAGGTATTTTATTCTACGTTGTCTAGTAATTTATGTGCTCGTGTTTATTTATATGTATACTGTTGAGTATAATACGTAATATCTGATGTTCAGAGGTCCACCTTCACCTGGCGGAGGGATGCATCCGGACTTGGAGCACTTTTACAACGGCAGAGATTTTATATAGGCCGTATTATGGACTTGCGAGAAAACATTTTGTCTGACCAACTGCTAGATTGTTTGGTTGTTTATTGTCTGTTCTGTTGTAGCATGGTCAGAACTTGCAGGATCGCGTATTTGTAGCAATGAAACAGGAGTAAATGAGCGTGTTTTCCTGGATGTGATTTACCGATTTTGCTATACCTCAAACGGGGAGGCAATGGACGAATCTGTTGTTGTACAACAAATTTCACCTGTCTTGGAATCACCCAATGTGTTTAAGATTTATGCACACGATCATCTACTTTAGTGATGTTTGGTAATATTATACTCCATGTAATAGAGGATCCAATTTTTTTTTTTGTTCGGTAAAAAGAGATTATATTAAAACTGGGTATAAGAGATACCCAAGAAAATCAGTGTACAGGATATAACATATGAGAATAGTACTGACTCTTTCACTTCACAATTTTCAGTTCATGCACTTGATTGGATCTATCACCCATGACCTGAAGGATGAATTGTTTCGAGTGGGGTATTTAATCGTGAACCAACTCCACATTCTTGCTCTCAACTCCTCCTTGACTTTTGTGATCGAGAAGGTTTCATTTTTGAAGAGTACCGCGTTTCTTCATTTCCATATCAGCCATACCATACATAGCTATATACATGTAGCAATCTTCTTTCCATTTCTGCACTTTAACATGCTCCCAACGCCTAGAAAGTTATCCAAGATATTAGCCGGGAATGCTGACGAGATCTTGAGCCATGACAAACATTCCATCCATACTTGGTATGCTTGATATTTTTAATGCCGTGAAAATAGATTTTTTGTGGTATACTAGTACTTGATATTAACATATTTTTATTTTGTTATTAATAATTATTATTAGGCGTCTACTTTTTTGGTTTATAATTTACAAAATCCGTTTGCAGCCGGATCAAAAGAAAGTTCCAATATTAAATTATAAACCAAAAAGTAGACAAAATCAAGGATTGTACAACACTTCCATTAAATCAACAGTTGACTTGTATGCATATATTTTTTTTATTATTGTTTTTGAATTTTATTTAAAGTAATACAGTACATAACGAAGAAGCTTCCAATCAGAATCCGTGTAAGAATTGAAGTTGCTTCTTCCAGGCAAAAATGGAGTTGCTTCTGTCTGTACCTTTCTTCTAGAAAAAAGGTGGCTTTCTAGATTTTAACACACGAGTCAACCACCCCAACAGAATCACGTTACATCCAAATTAGTAAATTAGTATTTTTTCGCAGGTAATATATAAATCATTTCACATGACCTCCAACACAAACGCATCATCAAATTTCTCAGAAAATTTATTACATTTAAAAAAAAAAAGGATTTGTGTAGGATGCATAAGTTGTTGATGCTGCTTTTATTTGTAATATTTTTATTATCAATTCAAGAAACAAGCAGAACTGATGCTCGGCCACTTCCCTTCCAATATCATCAAAGTAAGCCAAGTTTGAGAATCTATTCTTGAGTAATAATTAAAATCATATTGTTTCTAATAAAAATGTTGATTAATTATGATGAATAGGTTCTTTTGCAACACTTGGGGTAATTTGTAAATGCTGTGATGGAGATTATTCTGGAAAACAGGAACCATGTAAAGCTTCATGGGAGGGATCTTGTTCCAAACTTCAGTGCCTGCCATGGAAAGGAGGATTAAACTGACATTTCGAATTTATTTGCGTGATGTGACGTCACTTACTGGATTTTTTGTACATTTTTTTATTCAACTGACGTCAATTCTCTATAATTCATATGTGTGAGTTTATCCTGTAACACTGTTTTTAGTTTACTCTGGAATTATAGAGGAGGGTGTATATTTTGAAGGAATTTTTTTGCACTACCTCAAGATTTTAAGTTCGGTTAAAGATTGTTTTTATTATTATTATTATACTGAATTATTTGACCAAAAAAATAAAAATTAACTGTAATTAAAAAATACGTATCTCTTTTCTAGTTCAGTACACCAATTCACACCATAACAAGAAAGTATAAATCTTTATTGTGAATACTAG
The DNA here is from genome assembly GCA_963675135.1 of Galeopsis tetrahit. Lineage (NCBI taxonomy): Eukaryota > Viridiplantae > Streptophyta > Magnoliopsida > Lamiales > Lamiaceae > Galeopsis > Galeopsis tetrahit. The sequence goes on from OY776122.1 coordinate 90,993,110, forward strand.
CTCCTTAACTATACGTATTAAGCCGGTTAATTTTTTTTAATAATTTTACATTAATTACTTCAAACATTTATTTAAGTTGATTAATTCAATTCAATTGTAGTCCTATTCTTTTAATATTTGATGCGTCGAAAAAGAACGCTTACAGATATAGGCCGTTCTCTTACGAGCACTATTAATCACGATCTTAATCACTCGTTCGCCTTTAACAATCCTCGCGTAAATCTTCTCTTAAGTCCAAAATTGACCTGCAAAAATACACCGGAGGGGGCCTCCGGCGTAGAAGCTCCGACGCTCAAGTCAGATTCGATCGTAGGCGAAATCAAAGAGGAATTCCCCTGTATATCTAGGGAAATTCCGGTGAATCTCGTGGAGTTTCTTCTCCAATCAGTATATATTTCGTATGACAGTGTGTATAATAGGTAAAAATGTATGTATTGTAATCGAATGTAATCAAGAACATGAAAATAACCTTCTTTATATACCTGGCCCCTCTCTGCGGAGAGGGAAAGACTTGTTCTCCCTGAATTCTCGGCATATCCCTAGGAATCCGGCCTCAAATCCCTAAGGACTCGGCTTATCTCCCTGAAGACTTGGTTCTTCAGCTTATCGGCTCCTCTTTTTATGGGTTTGACTCAATCTTTCATCTTGACTAAGAAAGATTGATCCAGTGCTACATATTTGGGCTAGATCCTTTTGGGCCCAAGAGCTATAAATCTCTCCAAATATGGGCCAAAGGCCCAATTACCCTGATTTCTCTAATTCCTCTGCTCGAGCCTAGGAGGTGTATTAATCATGTTTCTTTGGTATATTGACCTAATCACAATTATCATAACTTATCACGTTTCCACGTGTCGACTCCTCCGAGAACGACATATTTATCTACATCAACCACTCCCCCCTACTCTCATAAAAGGAATGATTTTAGGAGAGTAGGAAAATAATAACTCTGAAACAGATATTACAGAAATATTCCATTCCCTAAATATCTTTCGAAATACTCTTGATTTGATTCCCTCCGTAATAATTGCTTCTCAAAAAGCTTTATGACTTTTGCGCTTCCACACGCCATCTTTCCCTCGACTGCCACGCGTCCAGTCCAAAGCGAACATCCAGCCGTCCTTCTCCATTCACGCGCTTCTCGATTGGAGGGTATTTAATTCTTCTCGATTTTTACCCTTCTCTCTCCAGAGCAATTATTTCAAAACTTAAATCCACTTCACTAAAAAGAAACCTTTTCCCTTTTCTTCTCAAACTTATCCCCACTTCTTTACTCTCAGTTTTACTTCTACGACTAACCTCTCCGCGCACGACGGTCGGTCAGTTCGTCACCCTCGAAAACCGACCTCGCTTCAGGTATCTCTTTTTCTTCCTCGTTTTTTCTTTTACTGCAACCTCATGTCATCTTCCCTTCAAACTTCGTCGGATTCGGTATCCATGGAAAGTTCAACTTCCGATCCTCTTTCTATTTTTCCCATAACCGACCCCGCTTTGAAAAATACCATCTCTGGATCTTCCATACTTCCTCCTGAGCGCGTTGCTGCTTTTCTCCGGTCGGGAATCTTTCCCACCGATTACATCGTTAGGGCCGCCCATAGGAGGGAGCGCCCAAATTTTCCAGGTCCTAACACCTTGGCCTTCTGGGAGGCTCAATTAAAAGCAGGCCTCCGCTTTCCGATCCATCCTTATTTTTCCGAGATTTCTACTTACCTTCACATACCCCTCAACCAATTCACCCCCAATGTTATTCGAGCAATGCTAGGTTTTTACATTTTGATGAAGGGGAATGGTGGCGAGCCCTCAGCCCAGCTTTTTCTGACTCAATACATGTGTAAGTACGCAGATGGGTTCTTTTATACTTCTGGCCGTCCTTCCAGGGCTGGGAAATTCATGGAAAAGCTCCATGAAGGAGTCCAAGACTGGAAGGACTATTATTTCTTTGTTACAAACCCCACTCCTTGGGATTTTCCTCATGACGGGTGGATTTATGAGAATCCTGGGGTACCCCGTCCTCCTCTCTCTGTTTGTTCTTCTCTGAATTTGGATGTGATGAACCATCTAAATGACAATGTTTCCGCTCATGGCTTTTTTGATGTAATGAGCATTTGTAAAAATCCTAGAGCTCTCTCTCACTTTGGTTTTGGTCGCTCCGATTATCCTTTAGGTCCCGATGATGGTAATACCATTTCTTTTACCTTGATATTGTCTCCAAAGTCTGAATTGCTGTGATTATTGACACATTTCCGTACTTTCTTTTGCAGCTATGAGTTGGTTAACTCAAATTTCCCGTGATGCTGCTCCTCTCTCGATGGTTGCTAAGTCTCCAGCCCCTGAAGGCTCTTCAAAGGCCCCTGTTCTTCCTTCCCCAGTGAAACCTTCTACTGGGTCAGTTGCTAAGCGCACCCGTTCCTCTACCGAGAAAGCCATGGTCACTACATTGCCTCTTGTCTCCGAGGCTTCTAAAAAGAAGAAATCCAAAACCAAATCCTCTCTGCCTAATGTTGCTTCCGATGCTCCAGACGAAATCAATGTCAACCATCTTTTGACTTTTATAGAACGCTACACTCCGACTTCTGCCACTGAGGCCCTTAACGCTCTGTCCTTCGGAGAACGGGTTGTGCATGCCGCTCATAGTTTTACCCAGGTATTCTCTTCGTGCAAATACATTTCTAAGCAATTTTAATAAGAAAGAGTACACTTGTCTTACTTCTTTAAATAATTCGTTATGTAGTTCGGCCTCCTGTTCTCCAATGTGTCTGAACGAGCCCTTCAGTCCCTTCAACTGGTGGATGACCTCCACAGCCAGGTAGAGTTGGAGAAGGTGAAGAGGGATATCCTCGAAGCAGAGTTACATGATGCTAACCAAAGGTGTAAGGTACTCCAGACGACGCTTTCGGGGGAGATTTCTTCATTGAAGAAAGAGTTTGGTAAACGGGTGGAACAACTGGAAGTCACTCTTCCTCAAGCTGGTATGAATTTGTGCATAGACTCCCTGTTTACCTCTGCCGCAGGTCAAAAATTCCTAGGTACCTTGCATCAGGCGTGGCTGGAAGCCTTTCTTCAGAGTAGCAGTTTTTTGGGAGCAATGGGCGCATATATCCCACATTTCATTGATCATGGATTTTCCAACGCTGTGGCTGAACATTCCGCTCCGGGGTTTAACGGTCAGTATACCCGTGCTCTCTGGTTAGATGAACTGGACACTCCCCCTAAGTTCCCTGGAGATGCTAAAGAAGACATCAGTACTCCCTGGTGGTTACCCGGGATGAGGGAGGCGATCTTGGAGTTGAAGGATGCTTCCCTGAAATTAGATGATCTTACGCCAGCGAGGGATATACCTTTCCCTATCCACGTGGAAAACCCAACTCCAGTGGCTACTGTGGCAGCGGATGCTTTGATGGAGAAGGCGGAGGGAGGCGGTTCCAGTGGACGAGCGGAGGAGACCGGAGCAGGCTCTGAGGGGAACAATGATATTCCCCTCTCTTGATAACTTTCATTTCCCTGATAATATTTTGGTACTTTTAAAACACTCTTTATTTTGTTAAGGCCTTTAAGGCCCCTGATTAGTGTGAAAATTGCTTGAAATTCATGTGTTTATTTTGCATAATTTTGAGGATTTTGTTGCATTATTCATACTAAATTGACTAATTGCACTTGAAATGAGAAAGGTATGTGTTTTGCTATTTTTTAGGTAAATTGAACTTATTTGGAAGCAAAATACGTGTCTGAGAATTCATGAAGTCAAGAAGATAATTGCACCATTGGATGCGTCTCGAAAAAATGAGTGGAATGAAAAAAAGAATCAAGTCAATCGGAGGTCGGAAGCTCAAGATATGATCGAAACAAGAAAGTGTGAAACTGTAACAGATTCCACTCGGGCAGCCGAGTCAACCCACTCGGTTGACCGAGTGAAATCTGCTTCCAGGTCAGTTTCTGGACTTCCAACTCACTCGGTTGGCCGAGTCAAACCACTCGGTTGACCGAGTCAACTTGCTGATGCGCGAAAATTCGAGAATTTTAAAGGATTTCAAGGGCCTAAGTGCAAATTTCGTCTCCAACACTCTTCCAAGCTATAAATAGCTCCCCAATCACATTGTTTTAGGGGTTTTTGGCCTCACTTCTACACACTCAAGCCCTAATTCATTTTCCTCCAACATGTGAGAAATAGAGGAGCAATTAGCTTAGGTTTGAGGAGATTATCTCCTCAAACACACTCTTCATTTTTATGCTTTCTTAGTTTAGAATCATTTGGGTATTTTATTTTCATATAAGAATGGAGAAATTACAAGACTCTCAAGGTGATATTTTTCTTTTATTTAAGTTTTGTATGGTAAATTTCTTGTTTATTTATATTTCTTTTGTTGTTTTAGCCATGGGTGTTTTCCCAAACACCATGGGCTAAGCTTTTTATGTTTTGGGTGTTTGAAACCATGTGAATATTGAATGTGTGAATTGTTTAAGCTTTGATTATTGTTGATATTTGGATTATTGCTTCTCTTATTGGGTTTTATTGGTGCTTTGTGTATTAGCTTCTATTAATCCGTATTTTGAGGCATGTTTAGCGTAGACGAGAGTTACATGAACATGTTTAAATTTATGGTGTGAGTTGTTGGTATACAAATGCGTTTATTATACTTTTAATTCGTCGAGAGAGAGTTAATTGTATTAGAACCCCATTAAGAGACATTAATTACTTGAATGGTTATTTGGGTAGTTGGTGAGGATTAGGAAGAGGTCTTATTACCGGGTTTGGGAACACCTTAGACGTAAGGCTATAGTACCCGAAGGGAAATGATTTTCATCCTAGCATCTTGATGCTCTTAGTAAATTCAAATTGAAACATAAACATGGTATAAACAATCCCACTCGATTTCACTAGGTAGAGAACACCCGAAGCATTCCCACCCTTGCACTTCTTCGGATTTCATTCGTAGTTGTTATTTGCTTTTAATTGTCATTTCCTTGTTTTCTTAGTTAGTAGTTAATTTACTTATTAGGATTGTGTTTAGTTTAATTAAATTCCTTTGATTTCTCTTAGCTTTAGTTCAAATTGCTCCCGAGCCCGTAGCTACATTAGTTATGCCAACATACAACTCTAGGGATCCATTGCACTAGCCCACCTCCCGTGGTTCGATACTACTTGGTCGAAATACTTACGTGCATACTACTACGATCCCTTATGCTTGAGGGGAAGTAGTTAGTCAAAATATATAGACTAAAATTCGTTCAAGTCAATGGCGCCGCTGCCGGGGAGGTGACGTAGTGCTATAAGTGGGACTTAGAGTTAGTTGAGTACTTGTGTTAGCTACATTACTTGTTTTATTTTGTTTTCTTTTTATTTTGAGAATTTTGATACTTTGATATTTTGTAGGTGTGAACTTCATCGATTAGATGGATGGATATAATCAACACCCGTGGAATCATTGTTATGATCCACATGGTATGATTTATCCTCCACAACATGTAGATATGGGATACGATAATTGGAGGAACTTTGATTATAACTATCATATACAACAAGTTCCCTCCTATTACCAAGATTGGAGTAACAATGATGCATCCACTTTTCAAGAGATAGCCCCGGTCTACATGGATATGCATTATGATCAAGAAAGTGATCCACAAGATGGATTTGAATTCCATGGAGCTCCGGAAGAAAATTATTACGATAATGAGAGAAGCTTTGAGTACGATTACCAAATACAACAAGCTTCCTCTCATTATCAAGAGTGGGGAAGCAATGAATATTGGCCACCAAATGATGAAGAGAAGCACAAAATAGAAGATGTCATGGCAAGGATGGAAGATATGTTGAAAAGGACGATAGAGCAACAAGAAAAGCAAATAGAGGAACAAGCTAAGACAAATGACCAACATGCAAGGGGACTCAAATCACTTGAGTGTGTAATTGGGCAACTTGCCACGGTCATTGGGGAGTTGACCATCGTCATTAAAGAACTACAAGAAGTGGAGGACCCAATTGAGGATGAAATTGAAGATGCCAAACTTTTTGACAAAAGAGATAAAGAGGAATGTCCCTTGATGGACACGAGCAAAAATGAACAAGAAGATCTAGAAGCATCGGAATACGATTTGAAGAGTGAAATGAGCATTTCTAAACTTTTAAACTCTTCAATTTACTCTTTAATTGATATTGATGCTTCTATTGATTTTATTTTGCCTCTTGATCGCTTTGACCCAAGAAAAGAAGTTGAGAAAAGCTTGAGCATCCATAAGGAAAAAAGAAATGAATGGGCAATAATGATGGTGAAAAAGCAAGAGGATCATCCATTGAGAAAAATATGCAAGAATGAGTCTACAATTCATGAGAGCCTCCTTGATTTTGAGGCCAAAAGATCGAAATACAATGGGAAGGAGGCTCGATATCCATGGCCTTTCCGATGAGTTCTTTTATTTCCGTCCGGCTTGAAGACGTTAAACTTAGCGCTAAATGGGAGGCAACCCATTCTTTATTGCTTTCTTTTATTTTTAGATTTGTAGCTTGTTTGATCTTTTGTTTAGTTTTTGTTTTGTAGGTTGAGTGTTGTATTGGTGGTCAAGGATGAGAGATATGCATGGTGGCGCTCAAGGGTAATGGTGCTTTGGTGCTAAAGGTCCAAGGGACAATTGGTGACGATAGCTTGCTTCTTTGGTGAGCTTTGTTGATGGTAAAATTCTAAGGTAACACATTCATTCCCAAACTTTGCATTCAACTATATAGTTTCATTTAAGTTTGGGGGGATTTCGTGTGTTAACCTTCATTTTTATTGCACCATTTGTCCTACTATATTGTGTAACTTTGTTGGATGAGATTTATTGTGGATTGTTGGTGTTTGATGCTTAATTGGTGGTGATTATTGATTTTTTTTTTTTTAGTTTGGTTGAGCTAGTTGGTATTGATTGATGCTTGCTTGTTCACTTGATTATGTGAAGATTGTGCTTGATTTGGTGCTCTCAATTCATGATTAGACAAGCTTGTGAGCTTTAGAGCCTTTAGACTTTTATATCTTATGGTCTATTTTTCTTCATGTGAGTATCATTCATACTTGTGTACTCTAGAACTTGCCAATTGTCTTGTTTGAGGTTACTTTTTGTGTGAGATCTTTGAAAGTGATATAAGGCCATCTTTGTTTTGAATAGTCACTTGACCAAATTTTCCATACCAAATGAAATTTCTCCGTAGTTAGCCACTTTGAGCCTATTGATCCATTTTCTTTGGCAACCTACAAATTTAGCCTATTTGTCCATCTTGTATGAGCCTAAATTTTCCTATGAACTAGTGGAGCTTGAAAGTTGACAAATGTGGTTGAATTGAGGTGTAATGTGAATTTGGTGGATTTGTTTGGTTGAAAAGTGAAAAGATTGAAAAAAAAAAAAAAGATGAATTGTGAGTTGTGAGTTGTACATGAAAAAGATTGAGTTGATGAAAAAAAGAAAAACATTGAAAAAGAAAACTCTCTTGTGTACAAACATTTGGTAAAACTTCAAATTCAAAAGTGTTGATTGGTTGGTGGTGAAGATTTTGCTTTAAAAGAAAGGAGCTAGTGAATTGAGTGGATGGAGAAATTTGAGTTGCAACTTGATCAATTGTAACTTTACTCTTGAGTTTTAGAGATGTTCGACGAGACGTCTTTACTTCTCGCTCCACTAGTTTATGAGTCACTTTATCTAAATCCTTCCTACCTTAACCAAAGAGCCTACATTACAACCAAATGTGAAGTCCTTATTGATTCTTTGATTGAACACTTTCATGTGGTGGAGAACTTAGACATTTGGCAAGCATATGGAGTGCACTTGTGTGATTTGATGTTGAGAGCATACATTTCCTTGATATACACTTTGAGTGATGAGAGATACACTTACTTGTGAGGAAATTGTGAATTGAGCACTTAATCTTGCATTGATTTGAGCATAACTTGTGAACTTGTTTGTGGATTTTTGTACCTCTTGGCTTGACTAGATTGAGGAAAGTTGACAATCACTCATTCAATTTTGATTGAATTTCTTCGCAATCCTCCCACTTGTTCTATATTTCTTTCGTTGCTCGGGGACGAGCAACACTTTAAGTTTGGGGGGGTTGATTAGTGTGAAAATTGCTTGAAATTCATGTGTTTATTTTGCATAATTTTGAGGATTTTGTTGCATTATTCATACTAAATTGACTAATTGCACTTGAAATGAGAAAGGTATGTGTTTTGCTATTTTTTAGGTAAATTGAACTTATTTGGAAGCAAAATACGTGTCTGAGAATTCATGAAGTCAAGAAGATAATTGCACCATTGGATGCGTCTCGAAAAAATGAGTGGAATGAAAAAAAGAATCAAGTCAATCGGAGGTCGGAAGCTCAAGATATGATCGAAACAAGAAAGTGTGAAACTGTAACAGATTCCACTCGGGCAGCCGAGTCAACCCACTCGGTTGACCGAGTGAAATCTGCTTCCAGGTCAGTTTCTGGACTTCCAACTCACTCGGTTGGCCGAGTCAAACCACTCGGTTGACCGAGTCAACTTGCTGATGCGCGAAAATTCGAGAATTTTAAAGGATTTCAAGGGCCTAAGTGCAAATTTCGTCTCCAACACTCTTCCAAGCTATAAATAGCTCCCCAATCACATTGTTTTAGGGGTTTTTGGCCTCACTTCTACACACTCAAGCCCTAATTCATTTTCCTCCAACATGTGAGAAATAGAGGAGCAATTAGCTTATCTCCTCAAACACACTCTTCATTTTTATGCTTTCTTAGTTTAGAATCATTTGGGTATTTTATTTTCATATAAGAATGGAGAAATTACAAGACTCTCAAGGTGATATTTTTCTTTTATTTAAGTTTTGTATGGTAAATTTCTTGTTTATTTATATTTCTTTTGTTGTTTTAGCCATGGGTGTTTTCCCAAACACCATGGGCTAAGCTTTTTATGTTTTGGGTGTTTGAAACCATGTGAATATTGAATGTGTGAATTGTTTAAGCTTTGATTATTGTTGATATTTGGATTATTGCTTCTCTTATTGGGTTTTATTGGTGCTTTGTGTATTAGCTTCTATTAATCCGTATTTTGAGGCATGTTTAGCGTAGACGAGAGTTACATGAACATGTTTAAATTTATGGTGTGAGTTGTTGGTATACAAATGCGTTTATTATACTTTTAATTCGTCGAGAGAGAGTTAATTGTATTAGAACCCCATTAAGAGACATTAATTACTTGAATGGTTATTTGGGTAGTTGGTGAGGATTAGGAAGAGGTCTTATTACCGGGTTTGGGAACACCTTAGACGTAAGGCTATAGTACCCGAAGGGAAATGATTTTCATCCTAGCATCTTGATGCTCTTAGTAAATTCAAATTGAAACATAAACATGGTATAAACAATCCCACTCGATTTCACTAGGTAGAGAACACCCGAAGCATTCCCACCCTTGCACTTCTTCGGATTTCATTCGTAGTTGTTATTTGCTTTTAATTGTCATTTCCTTGTTTTCTTAGTTAGTAGTTAATTTACTTATTAGGATTGTGTTTAGTTTAATTAAATTCCTTTGATTTCTCTTAGCTTTAGTTCAAATTGCTCCCGAGCCCGTAGCTACATTAGTTATGCCAACATACAACTCTAGGGATCCATTGCACTAGCCCACCTCCCGTGGTTCGATACTACTTGGTCGAAATACTTACGTGCATACTACTACGATCCCTTATGCTTGAGGGGAAGTAGTTAGTCAAAATATATAGACTAAAATTCGTTCAAGTCAATGGCGCCGCTGCCGGGGAGGTGACGTAGTGCTATAAGTGGGACTTAGAGTTAGTTGAGTACTTGTGTTAGCTACATTACTTGTTTTATTTTGTTTTCTTTTTATTTTGAGAATTTTGATACTTTGATATTTTGTAGGTGTGAACTTCATCGATTAGATGGATGGATATAATCAACACCCGTGGAATCATTGTTATGATCCACATGGTATGATTTATCCTCCACAACATGTAGATATGGGATACGATAATTGGAGGAACTTTGATTATAACTATCATATACAACAAGTTCCCTCCTATTACCAAGATTGGAGTAACAATGATGCATCCACTTTTCAAGAGATAGCCCCGGTCTACATGGATATGCATTATGATCAAGAAAGTGATCCACAAGATGGATTTGAATTCCATGGAGCTCCGGAAGAAAATTATTACGATAATGAGAGAAGCTTTGAGTACGATTACCAAATACAACAAGCTTCCTCTCATTATCAAGAGTGGGGAAGCAATGAATATTGGCCACCAAATGATGAAGAGAAGCACAAAATAGAAGATGTCATGGCAAGGATGGAAGATATGTTGAAAAGGACGATAGAGCAACAAGAAAAGCAAATAGAGGAACAAGCTAAGACAAATGACCAACATGCAAGGGGACTCAAATCACTTGAGTGTGTAATTGGGCAACTTGCCACGGTCATTGGGGAGTTGACCATCGTCATTAAAGAACTACAAGAAGTGGAGGACCCAATTGAGGATGAAATTGAAGATGCCAAACTTTTTGACAAAAGAGATAAAGAGGAATGTCCCTTGATGGACACGAGCAAAAATGAACAAGAAGATCTAGAAGCATCGGAATACGATTTGAAGAGTGAAATGAGCATTTCTAAACTTTTAAACTCTTCAATTTACTCTTTAATTGATATTGATGCTTCTATTGATTTTATTTTGCCTCTTGATCGCTTTGACCCAAGAAAAGAAGTTGAGAAAAGCTTGAGCATCCATAAGGAAAAAAGAAATGAATGGGCAATAATGATGGTGAAAAAGCAAGAGGATCATCCATTGAGAAAAATATGCAAGAATGAGTCTACAATTCATGAGAGCCTCCTTGATTTTGAGGCCAAAAGATCGAAATACAATGGGAAGGAGGCTCGATATCCATGGCCTTTCCGATGAGTTCTTTTATTTCCGTCCGGCTTGAAGACGTTAAACTTAGCGCTAAATGGGAGGCAACCCATTCTTTATTGCTTTCTTTTATTTTTAGATTTGTAGCTTGTTTGATCTTTTGTTTAGTTTTTGTTTTGTAGGTTGAGTGTTGTATTGGTGGTCAAGGATGAGAGATATGCATGGTGGCGCTCAAGGGTAATGGTGCTTTGGTGCTAAAGGTCCAAGGGACAATTGGTGACGATAGCTTGCTTCTTTGGTGAGCTTTGTTGATGGTAAAATTCTAAGGTAACACATTCATTCCCAAACTTTGCATTCAACTATATAGTTTCATTTAAGTTTGGGGGGATTTCGTGTGTTAACCTTCATTTTTATTGCACCATTTGTCCTACTATATTGTGTAACTTTGTTGGATGAGATTTATTGTGGATTGTTGGTGTTTGATGCTTAATTGGTGGTGATTATTGATTTTTTTTTTTTTAGTTTGGTTGAGCTAGTTGGTATTGATTGATGCTTGCTTGTTCACTTGATTATGTGAAGATTGTGCTTGATTTGGTGCTCTCAATTCATGATTAGACAAGCTTGTGAGCTTTAGAGCCTTTAGACTTTTATATCTTATGGTCTATTTTTCTTCATGTGAGTATCATTCATACTTGTGTACTCTAGAACTTGCCAATTGTCTTGTTTGAGGTTACTTTTTGTGTGAGATCTTTGAAAGTGATATAAGGCCATCTTTGTTTTGAATAGTCACTTGACCAAATTTTCCATACCAAATGAAATTTCTCCGTAGTTAGCCACTTTGAGCCTATTGATCCATTTTCTTTGGCAACCTACAAATTTAGCCTATTTGTCCATCTTGTATGAGCCTAAATTTTCCTATGAACTAGTGGAGCTTGAAAGTTGACAAATGTGGTTGAATTGAGGTGTAATGTGAATTTGGTGGATTTGTTTGGTTGAAAAGTGAAAAGATTGAAAAAAAAAAAAAAGATGAATTGTGAGTTGTGAGTTGTACATGAAAAAGATTGAGTTGATGAAAAAAAGAAAAACATTGAAAAAGAAAACTCTCTTGTGTACAAACATTTGGTAAAACTTCAAATTCAAAAGTGTTGATTGGTTGGTGGTGAAGATTTTGCTTTAAAAGAAAGGAGCTAGTGAATTGAGTGGATGGAGAAATTTGAGTTGCAACTTGATCAATTGTAACTTTACTCTTGAGTTTTAGAGATGTTCGACGAGACGTCTTTACTTCTCGCTCCACTAGTTTATGAGTCACTTTATCTAAATCCTTCCTACCTTAACCAAAGAGCCTACATTACAACCAAATGTGAAGTCCTTATTGATTCTTTGATTGAACACTTTCATGTGGTGGAGAACTTAGACATTTGGCAAGCATATGGAGTGCACTTGTGTGATTTGATGTTGAGAGCATACATTTCCTTGATATACACTTTGAGTGATGAGAGATACACTTACTTGTGAGGAAATTGTGAATTGAGCACTTAATCTTGCATTGATTTGAGCATAACTTGTGAACTTGTTTGTGGATTTTTGTACCTCTTGGCTTGACTAGATTGAGGAAAGTTGACAATCACTCATTCAATTTTGATTGAATTTCTTCGCAATCCTCCCACTTGTTCTATATTTCTTTCGTTGCTCGGGGACGAGCAACACTTTAAGTTTGGGGGGGTTGATTAGTGTGAAAATTGCTTGAAATTCATGTGTTTATTTTGCATAATTTTGAGGATTTTGTTGCATTATTCATACTAAATTGACTAATTGCACTTGAAATGAGAAAGGTATGTGTTTTGCTATTTTTTAGGTAAATTGAACTTATTTGGAAGCAAAATACGTGTCTGAGAATTCATGAAGTCAAGAAGATAATTGCACCATTGGATGCGTCTCGAAAAAATGAGTGGAATGAAAAAAAGAATCAAGTCAATCGGAGGTCGGAAGCTCAAGATATGATCGAAACAAGAAAGTGTGAAACTGTAACAGATTCCACTCGGGCAGCCGAGTCAACCCACTCGGTTGACCGAGTGAAATCTGCTTCCAGGTCAGTTTCTGGACTTCCAACTCACTCGGTTGGCCGAGTCAAACCACTCGGTTGACCGAGTCAACTTGCTGATGCGCGAAAATTCAAGAATTTTAAAGGATTTCAAGGGCCTAAGTGCAAATTTCGTCTCCAACACTCTTTCAAGCTATAAATAGCTCCCCAATCACATTGTTTTAGGGGTTTTTGGCCTCACTTCTACACACTCAAGCCCTAATTCATTTTCCTCCAACATGTGAGAAATAGAGGAGCAATTAGCTTAGGTTTGAGGAGATTATCTCCTCAAACACACTCTTCATTTTTATGCTTTCTTAGTTTAGAATCATTTGGGTATTTTATTTTCATATAAGAATGGAGAAATTACAAGACTCTCAAGGTGATATTTTTCTTTTATTTAAGTTTTGTATGGTAAATTTCTTGTTTATTTATATTTCTTTTGTTGTTTTAGCCATGGGTGTTTTCCCAAACACCATGGGCTAAGCTTTTTATGTTTTGGGTGTTTGAAACCATGTGAATATTGAATGTGTGAATTGTTTAAGCTTTGATTATTGTTGATATTTGGATTATTGCTTCTCTTATTGGGTTTTATTGGTGCTTTGTGTATTAGCTTCTATTAATCCGTATTTTGAGGCATGTTTAGCGTAGACGAGAGTTACATGAACATGTTTAAATTTATGGTGTGAGTTGTTGGTATACAAATGCGTTTATTATACTTTTAATTCGTCGAGAGAGAGTTAATTGTATTAGAACCCCATTAAGAGACATTAATTACTTGAATGGTTATTTGGGTAGTTGGTGAGGATTAGGAAGAGGTCTTATTACCGGGTTTGGGAACACCTTAGACGTAAGGCTATAGTACCCGAAGGGAAATGATTTTCATCCTAGCATCTTGATGCTCTTAGTAAATTCAAATTGAAACATAAACATGGTATAAACAATCCCACTCGATTTCACTAGGTAGAGAACACCCGAAGCATTCCCACCCTTGCACTTCTTCGGATTTCATTCGTAGTTGTTATTTGCTTTTAATTGTCATTTCCTTGTTTTCTTAGTTAGTAGTTAATTTACTTATTAGGATTGTGTTTAGTTTAATTAAATTCCTTTGATTTCTCTTAGCTTTAGTTCAAATTGCTCCCGAGCCCGTAGCTACATTAGTTATGCCAACATACAACTCTAGGGATCCATTGCACTAGCCCACCTCCCGTGGTTCGATACTACTTGGTCGAAATACTTACGTGCATACTACTACGATCCCTTATGCTTGAGGGGAAGTAGTTAGTCAAAATATATAGACTAAAATTCGTTCAAGTCAATGGCGCCGCTGCCGGGGAGGTGACGTAGTGCTATAAGTGGGACTTAGAGTTAGTTGAGTACTTGTGTTAGCTACATTACTTGTTTTATTTTGTTTTCTTTTTATTTTGAGAATTTTGATACTTTGATATTTTGTAGGTGTGAACTTCATCGATTAGATGGATGGATATAATCAACACCCGTGGAATCATTGTTATGATCCACATGGTATGATTTATCCTCCACAACATGTAGATATGGGATACGATAATTGGAGGAACTTTGATTATAACTATCATATACAACAAGTTCCCTCCTATTACCAAGATTGGAGTAACAATGATGCATCCACTTTTCAAGAGATAGCCCCGGTCTACATGGATATGCATTATGATCAAGAAAGTGATCCACAAGATGGATTTGAATTCCATGGAGCTCCGGAAGAAAATTATTACGATAATGAGAGAAGCTTTGAGTACGATTACCAAATACAACAAGCTTCCTCTCATTATCAAGAGTGGGGAAGCAATGAATATTGGCCACCAAATGATGAAGAGAAGCACAAAATAGAAGATGTCATGGCAAGGATGGAAGATATGTTGAAAAGGACGATAGAGCAACAAGAAAAGCAAATAGAGGAACAAGCTAAGACAAATGACCAACATGCAAGGGGACTCAAATCACTTGAGTGTGTAATTGGGCAACTTGCCACGGTCATTGGGGAGTTGACCATCGTCATTAAAGAACTACAAGAAGTGGAGGACCCAATTGAGGATGAAATTGAAGATGCCAAACTTTTTGACAAAAGAGATAAAGAGGAATGTCCCTTGATGGACACGAGCAAAAATGAACAAGAAGATCTAGAAGCATCGGAATACGATTTGAAGAGTGAAATGAGCATTTCTAAACTTTTAAACTCTTCAATTTACTCTTTAATTGATATTGATGCTTCTATTGATTTTATTTTGCCTCTTGATCGCTTTGACCCAAGAAAAGAAGTTGAGAAAAGCTTGAGCATCCATAAGGAAAAAAGAAATGAATGGGCAATAATGATGGTGAAAAAGCAAGAGGATCATCCATTGAGAAAAATATGCAAGAATGAGTCTACAATTCATGAGAGCCTCCTTGATTTTGAGGCCAAAAGATCGAAATACAATGGGAAGGAGGCTCGATATCCATGGCCTTTCCGATGAGTTCTTTTATTTCCGTCCGGCTTGAAGACGTTAAACTTAGCGCTAAATGGGAGGCAACCCATTCTTTATTGCTTTCTTTTATTTTTAGATTTGTAGCTTGTTTGATCTTTTGTTTAGTTTTTGTTTTGTAGGTTGAGTGTTGTATTGGTGGTCAAGGATGAGAGATATGCATGGTGGCGCTCAAGGGTAATGGTGCTTTGGTGCTAAAGGTCCAAGGGACAATTGGTGACGATAGCTTGCTTCTTTGGTGAGCTTTGTTGATGGTAAAATTCTAAGGTAACACATTCATTCCCAAACTTTGCATTCAACTATATAGTTTCATTTAAGTTTGGGGGGATTTCGTGTGTTAACCTTCATTTTTATTGCACCATTTGTCCTACTATATTGTGTAACTTTGTTGGATGAGATTTATTGTGGATTGTTGGTGTTTGATGCTTAATTGGTGGTGATTATTGATTTTTTTTTTTTAGTTTGGTTGAGCTAGTTGGTATTGATTGATGCTTGCTTGTTCACTTGATTATGTGAAGATTGTGCTTGATTTGGTGCTCTCAATTCATGATTAGACAAGCTTGTGAGCTTTAGAGCCTTTAGACTTTTATATCTTATGGTCTATTTTTCTTCATGTGAGTATCATTCATACTTGTGTACTCTAGAACTTGCCAATTGTCTTGTTTGAGGTTACTTTTTGTGTGAGATCTTTGAAAGTGATATAAGGCCATCTTTGTTTTGAATAGTCACTTGACCAAATTTTCCATACCAAATGAAATTTCTCCGTAGTTAGCCACTTTGAGCCTATTGATCCATTTTCTTTGGCAACCTACAAATTTAGCCTATTTGTCCATCTTGTATGAGCCTAAATTTTCCTATGAACTAGTGGAGCTTGAAAGTTGACAAATGTGGTTGAATTGAGATGTAATGTGAATTTGGTGGATTTGTTTGGTTGAAAAGTGAAAAGATTGAAAAAAAAAAAAAAGATGAATTGTGAGTTGTGAGTTGTACATGAAAAAGATTGAGTTGATGAAAAAAAGAAAAACATTGAAAAAGAAAACTCTCTTGTGTACAAACATTTGGTAAAACTTCAAATTCAAAAGTGTTGATTGGTTGGTGGTGAAGATTTTGCTTTAAAAGAAAGGAGCTAGTGAATTGAGTGGATGGAGAAATTTGAGTTGCAACTTGATCAATTGTAACTTTACTCTTGAGTTTTAGAGATGTTCGACGAGACGTCTTTACTTCTCGCTCCACTAGTTTATGAGTCACTTTATCTAAATCCTTCCTACCTTAACCAAAGAGCCTACATTACAACCAAATGTGAAGTCCTTATTGATTCTTTGATTGAACACTTTCATGTGGTGGAGAACTTAGACATTTGGCAAGCATATGGAGTGCACTTGTGTGATTTGATGTTGAGAGCATACATTTCCTTGATATACACTTTGAGTGATGAGAGATACACTTACTTGTGAGGAAATTGTGAATTGAGCACTTAATCTTGCATTGATTTGAGCATAACTTGTGAACTTGTTTGTGGATTTTTGTACCTCTTGGCTTGACTAGATTGAGGAAAGTTGACAATCACTCATTCAATTTTGATTGAATTTCTTCGCAATCCTCCCACTTGTTCTATATTTCTTTCGTTGCTCGGGGACGAGCAACACTTTAAGTTTGGGGGGGTTGATTAGTGTGAAAATTTCTTGAAATTCATGTGTTTATTTTGCATAATTTTGAGGATTTTGTTGCATTATTCATACTAAATTGACTAATTGCACTTGAAATGAGAAAGGTATGTGTTTTGCTATTTTTTAGGTAAATTGAACTTATTTGGAAGCAAAATACGTGTCTGAGAATTCATGAAGTCAAGAAGATAATTGCACCATTGGATGCGTCTCGAAAAAATGAGTGGAATGAAAAAAAGAATCAAGTCAATCGGAGGTCGGAAGCTCAAGATATGATCGAAACAAGAAAGTGTGAAACTGTAACAGATTCCACTCGGGCAGCCGAGTCAACCCACTCGGTTGACCGAGTGAAATCTGCTTCCAGGTCAGTTTCTGGACTTCCAACTCACTCGGTTGGCCGAGTCAAACCACTCGGTTGACCGAGTCAACTTGCTGATGCGCGAAAATTCGAGAATTTTAAAGGATTTCAAGGGCCTAAGTGCAAATTTCGTCTCCAACACTCTTCCAAGCTATAAATAGCTCCCCAATCACATTGTTTTAGGGGTTTTTGGCCTCACTTCTACACACTCAAGCCCTAATTCATTTTCCTCCAACATGTGAGAAATAGAGGAGCAATTAGCTTAGGTTTGAGGAGATTATCTCCTCAAACACACTCTTCATTTTTATGCTTTCTTAGTTTAGAATCATTTGGGTATTTTATTTTCATATAAGAATGGAGAAATTACAAGACTCTCAAGGTGATATTTTTCTTTTATTTAAGTTTTGTATGGTAAATTTCTTGTTTATTTATATTTCTTTTGTTGTTTTAGCCATGGGTGTTTTCCCAAACACCATGGGCTAAGCTTTTTATGTTTTGGGTGTTTGAAACCATGTGAATATTGAATGTGTGAATTGTTTAAGCTTTGATTATTGTTGATATTTGGATTATTGCTTCTCTTATTGGGTTTTATTGGTGCTTTGTGTATTAGCTTCTATTAATCCGTATTTTGAGGCATGTTTAGCGTAGACGAGAGTTACATGAACATGTTTAAATTTATGGTGTGAGTTGTTGGTATACAAATGCGTTTATTATACTTTTAATTCGTCGAGAGAGAGTTAATTGTATTAGAACCCCATTAAGAGACATTAATTACTTGAATGGTTATTTGGGTAGTTGGTGAGGATTAGGAAGAGGTCTTATTACCGGGTTTGGGAACACCTTAGACGTAAGGCTATAGTACCCGAAGGGAAATGATTTTCATCCTAGCATCTTGATGCTCTTAGTAAATTCAAATTGAAACATAAACATGGTATAAACAATCCCACTCGATTTCACTAGGTAGAGAACACCCGAAGCATTCCCACCCTTGCACTTCTTCGGATTTCATTCGTAGTTGTTATTTGCTTTTAATTGTCATTTCCTTGTTTTCTTAGTTAGTAGTTAATTTACTTATTAGGATTGTGTTTAGTTTAATTAAATTCCTTTGATTTCTCTTAGCTTTAGTTCAAATTGCTCCCGAGCCCGTAGCTACATTAGTTATGCCAACATACAACTCTAGGGATCCATTGCACTAGCCCACCTCCCGTGGTTCGATACTACTTGGTCGAAATACTTACGTGCATACTACTACGATCCCTTATGCTTGAGGGGAAGTAGTTAGTCAAAATATATAGACTAAAATTCGTTCAAGTCAGCCCCCTTTTGGTATTTTCCGGAGACTCCACACTCCGGGGTTTTTCTGTGGAGGGCTTTAGGCATGGTGCCCTAAGTCTTGAATATTCCTGCTCTTCTTCCGTTTAACATCGTACCTGCACATTTATCATTTGGCATGCATATACACATATATCTCTGACTCTGTTTATTAGATGTGTAATATGATATTCGTCCTGCTTATGCATCTAGCATGTTTTCAGCATTTTATTAACACGTAAAGGCTCTAAAGCTCCTAGAGGGACCTTAATGAGGAGATAGGGTTGATATCCCTGTACTTACTTGATAATTTGATAAGGCTTCTAGTCTCTCCCTTAGTACTAGGGTTTTTAGGGATCTTAGGGATCATCTTTTCCCTTAGGCTGTTTATACTCGTAAGAGTTAGTTTATACTCGTAAGAGTTCGTTTATACTCGTGAGAGTTAGTTTATACTCGTGAGAGTTAGTTTATACTCGTAAGAGTTAGTTTATACTCGTAAGAGTTGTTTATACTCGTAAGAGTTGTTTATACTCGTAAGAGTTAGTTTATACTCGTAAGAGTTCTTAGGGATTATACTCTCCCTGAAGTTAAAGTGTTTATACTTGTAAGAGTTGTTTATACTCGTAAGAGTTCGTTTATACTCGTAAGAGTTGTTTATACTCGTAAGAGTTAGTTTATACTCGTAAGAGTTGTTTATACTCGTAAGAGTTAGTTTATACTCGTAAGAGTTGTTTATACTCGTAAGAGTTCTTAGGGATTATACTCTCCCTGAAGTTAAAGTGTTTATACTCGTAAGAGTTCGTTTATACTCGTAAGAGTTGTTTATACTCGTAAGAGTTAGTTTATACTCGTAAGAGTTAGTTTATACTCGTAAGAGTTAGTTTATACTCGTAAGAGTTCGTTTATACTCGTAAGAGTTGTTTATACTCGTAAGAGTTAGTTTATACTCGTAAGAGTTGTTTATACTCGTAAGAGTTCTTAGGGATTATACTCTCCCTGAAGTTAAAGTGTTTATACTCGTAAGAGTTGTTTATACTCGTAAGAGTTCGTTTATACTCGTAAGAGTTGTTTATACTCGTAAGAGTTAGTTTATACTCGTAAGAGTTAGTTTATACTCGTAAGAGTTGTTTATACTCGTAAGAGTTCGTTTATACTCGTAAGAGTTGTTTATACTCGTAAGAGTTAGTTTATACTCGTAAGAGTTAGTTTATACTCGTAAGAGTTAGTTTATACTCGTAAGAGTTTGTTTATACTCGTGAGAGTTTTGAGAGTCGCCAGGGATAGGGTTTCTGGACAAGTTCATTATGTCTTCCGCTACTGTACCCCCTACTCCCCCTAGCTTTAGAGGCTGTCGTGAATAGAAACTTTAGGAAATTTTCCTAGGTATTCTCCATTCGAGCATTTATGAGTCGGTGTAAATTTCTCTATCTTGCAGTATCTCTAACATGCTATATTTCAGTTTCCAAAACATATTCGTTATTTCAGCACTCATCATGCAGGCCTTCAACAGTTATCTTAACACGATGTTAACATATGAGAAACATTTCATCATAAAATTAGCGCATAAGAGTCATCTCATCACAATATTAACATGCATTTAGGGAAATTGCTGAAATTTTATCAAAACCGATGCTCCATTGATCGAAAACGTTTATCAACATAGGCAAATAAGGGGAACCTATGCCGGACTCATTAAAAACCTCTCCGTGGTAAAACCCCAAGGGGAAACCCACGTAGAGGGAAAAAGAGTGTCGGTGAAGCAATTATTCGAACGAGAAGTAAATATTCAAAATTGTTCATAAAGAAAAAGGAAGCAGGGGAATTACACCTTCCTCAAACATAAAATCTCTTCAAGTGGCACACGTTCCATGGCCTTAGTATCTCTTTCCCTGTCATGTCTTGGAGCTTGTATGCTCCATCTTTGAGTACCTGTATTACCCTGTACGGACCTTCCCAATTGGGTTCCATCTTCCCAGTGTTCTTCAAAGCATCTGCCCTCCGAAGGACTAAATCCCCAACTTTAAAGGAGCGAGGGATTACCCTGCGGTCATATGCTGCTTTGATCCGACTCTTGTACCTTTCTGCTTTTAATCTCGCCATCTCCCTCTCTTCATCTACTAGGTCCAGCGCTTCCCTCATCAATTCTTCATTTCTCTTTTCTTCGAAATAAGTGATCCGGTGTGATTTGAGTCTGGCTTCAGGAGGTATCACTGCTGCTGCTCCATATACCAAGTAGAAGGGAGATTCGCCTGTAGCTGTCTTAGGGCTGGTTCGGTAGGACCAGAGGACGTTGTCCAACTCCTGCACCCATTTTCCTCCTACCTCTGCCAATCGTGTTCGAATACCATCGACCAGGATCCTGTTTGTAACCTCTACCTGCCCATTAGCTTGGGGATGGGCTACTGAAGTAAACCTCTGCGTGATGTTCCATCTCTCGCACCATCTTCTTACTTTCTCTCCATTGAATTGCGTTCCGTTATCGGAAACCAAGATTCTAGGTACTCCAAACCTGCAACAAATATGTCTAGCAAGAAAAATAATTACATTGTCCTCTTCGATTTTAGCCAAGGGCACAGCCTCTACCCATTTACTGAAATAATCCACGGCTACGATTAGAAATTTTCTCCCTCCTGGTGCCAAGGGGAAGGGTCCCACCAGATCGATTCCCCATTTAGCGAAGGGACAGGGCGAGTACATAGCCCCCATTTCTTCTGCAGGTACCCGTATCAAGGGTCCATTCTTCTGACACTTCTCACATCTCTTCACATATTCTCTAGCGTCTCTGATTATATTAGGCCAGTAGAAACCTGCCCTAAATACTTTCTTCACCATGGTCTGGTACCCTTCATGGCTGGATGCGCAACCTTCATGGATGTCCTTGATCACTAGCTCTGCTTCTCTTTTTGAAAGACATTTCAAATAAGGTTGAGTGAAGGACCTCTTGTACAATTGGCCTCCCAGGATGCAATACTTCCTTCTCCAAGCCTTTGCCTCTCTGGACATTGGGGTTACTGGGCCCCTATTCAGTTCTTCCCATATTTCTTTCCTCCAATCATCCCCTGCTGTTATCTCTCCAATCAGGGTTTCTGTAGCTACTTGATCTGCCACCAACAGGGTTACCTTTCCGTCTCCCTCGAATTCAGTGGAACTAGCCAGTTTTGACAGTCCATCCGCTTTCGTATTTTCTTCTCTTGGTACCTGTACCACTTCAAAAGTATGGAATTTATTTTTTAGTTTCTTTACCTCTTCTAGATAAGTGATCATTCTCTCATCCTTGGCGAGGTACTCCCCCATGACCTGCTGTACTATCAGCTGTGAATCGGAGTACAGGGTGACCTTCTGTGCCCCTAACTCTGCAGCCATGCTAGCTCCTCTGATCAGGGCCTCATATTCTGCTCCATTGTTTGAGGTGGAAAATCGGAATTTGACAGCCACCTGCACTTCCTGACCTTCAGGGTCAATCAGTAATATCCCTGCTCCACATCCCAAGGCGGATGCTGAGCCATCCACATATACCTTCCATCCTTGTTCTTCTTCCACTCTGGTAGACTCTTGAATAAAATCTGCTAGAGCTTGAGCCTTGATGGCTCTCCTGGGTTCATAATCTATATCATACTCCTGTAATTCCACTGCCCATCTGACCATTCTCCCTGACAAATCTGCTCTCCCTAATGTCTGCTTCAAAGGGAAATTAGTTCGCACCATAACTTTATAGAAGAGGAAGTAGGGGCGTAATCGCCTAGCCGTTACCACCACCGCCAGGGCTGCCTTCTCTTCCTCTGAGTACCTCATTTCCGCTCCTTGGATGACCTTGCTCACATAATATATGGGTTGTTGTGCAGAACCTTCCTCTTTCATCAGGGCGGTGCTCAGGGAGTGTTCCCCTACCGAAAGATATAAGAGCAATACATCTCCCTGAGAGGGCTTTGTCAGCTTCGGAAGCTGTTCGAGGTGAAGCTTGAGTTCCTCAAAAGCTTTCTGACACTGGTCGTCCCATTCGAACTTCGACCCCTTCCTTAAGGTTCTGAAGAAGTGATGACTCTTTTCTGCTGACCTTGATATGAACCTACTGAGAGCTGCGATCCTGCCGTTCAGGGTTTGCAATTCCTTCAAATTCCGAGGGGGTTGCATGTCGAGCACCGCCTTTACCTTAACAGGGTTCACTTCTATCCCTCTCTGAAATATCTCCTTCAAGTCGTCAATATGTCCCTCTGCCTTGACACTTTTAGCTAGCATATCGTCCACGTAAACCTCCATGTTCCTGCCTATTTGCCCTCGGAACACCGAGTCTACCATTCTTTGATAGGTTGCTCCTGCATTTATCAGTCCAAAAGGCATACGTACATAACCGAAAGTACCACATGTCGCTATAAAGCATACCTTCGGTATATCGAGGGGGTTCAGCTGGATCTGATGGTACCCCTGATATGCGTCCATCATGCTGAGTAATTCAAACCCAGATGTGGCATCCACCAGTTGGTCGATCCTGGGCAAAGGGTAGTGGTCTTTAGGGCAGGCTTTGTTCAAGTCCCTAAAGTCAATGCACATCCTCCACTTGCCAGCTCCCTTGGACACCAACACTGCATTCGAGAGCCATTCAGGGAACTGGACTCTCTTCACGTGCCCTGCATTCAAAAATTTATCGATTTCCTCTTTTACTATGAGGTTCTTCTCTTTACCGAAGTTCCTCAACTTCTGTTTCACGGGCCTGGCTTTGGGATCCACATTCAGGTGGTGCACTGCTATTTCTGGAGGGATACCCGTCATATCCGTCGCCGTGAATGCAAAGATGTCTGCATTCTCCTGGAGGGTGAGTACCATCTTTCTCTGGAGTTCAGGATTCATGTTCGTACCTATCCTGGTTGTAAATCCCTCCTTTCCTGGGTAGAGCTCGATGCTCATTAACTCCTCATCCGCTTTAGCTTTGGGTTGCTCTTGCATTAGCTCCCCCACTTTCTGTCTCTTCAGCTCAGGGTCTCCACCCTTAAACCTCTCTATTCCTCGGAACACAGCCTTGTCAGCTATCCTGACCGATTCTACGTAACACTTCCTCGCCTAGTATTGATCGCCACATATCTCTCCCACACCCCCCGAGGTAGGGAACTTCATCTTCATTACCCACCATAGCCCGGGTCTCCGATCGCTTAGCTTTCCTTACCTCCTCCAGGGTGAGGTATTTCTCTGATCTCCTCAACAATTCATCAAAAGTCCGAACCGGCTTCTTAGCTAAAGAGGTGAAAAAATCTCCGTCACGCAACCCGTTGGTGAGGGCATTGATTTTAACCTCCGAGGAGGCTGTAGGTACCTCTAAGGCCGCTTGGTTGAATCTTTTCAAGAAAGCCCGTAAGCTCTCATTCTCTCCCTGGCGCATGTTGAACAAAGTAAGGGTAGCTCTAGGCTGTCTCCTAGCGCTGGCGAATTGGTGCAGGAACAATTCGCTGAATTCGGACCATGAGTGGATAGTATCTGGTCCTAACTGTGTGAACCATTGCTGTGCAGCCTTGGACAGGGTAGTCAGAAATACCCGACATTTGACACCTTCCCCATACCGGTGCAGTAAGGCCGCGTTCTCAAATCTCATCAAGTGCTCATAGGGATCCGAAGTGCCATCGTATTCAAAATTTAAAGATTTGAAGTTAGAGGGCAGTTCGTCTTGTAAAATAGTAGATGAAAATTGATATCCAGTAGTGTAAGAGGGTTTACTTACGTTGTCAGTAATATGTCTCTGCATATCCCTCATCTCTTTACGCAGAGCTTGTATCTGATCACTGACGGCCCCTTGATACGTGTCGTCCGTGCTTTCTCCCATCCCCGTATCCAGGGTGATATCCCCAAGGACTCTCTCTGCATCCCTCCGAAGGGGTCTTTCCAGGACGCTTCTCTCAGCCTGGGAAAGTACTTTCTCTTCTGGGTTTCGAGGGAGATCTTCGTTCCTGGAAGGGACTGGGACCGAATCAATGACATGTTCGGGTGGATTTGGTCGTGTGCCCTTATGAACAGGTTCAGGAGGGCGAAGTCCTCGAGCAGCAATTATCCTCTCCACTGATTGCGCTATCATCTCATCCAACTGATCTCGAGAGACGGTCAAGAGTTCTGGTTGAGTGTTAGGGTTATCCTTATTGATCCCACTCCCTGATGCTCCTGAGATACCTGGTGTGTCTCCTTCCTGAGTGGGAGGGATATCCTCCGGTGCGTGGTCTACCGGTTGTTTCCCTAGATTTCGATTTGAGGGAAAACCTGGAGGAGGAATATCTTCTGATGTGTGATCCATGGGACGTTTCCCTAAATTCCGATTTAAGGGAAATCCTGGAGGGGGCGGAGGAAGAGGAAGTGGAGGAGTGGAATCTCCTTTCTCCTTTGTCTGCTTTGTTGGATCTTGTCCTCCACTCATATCAGTACGGAACTTTTCTCACGCCTTAGCTTGAAATGTTCCCACAGACGGCGCCAGTTGATGCGTCGAAAAAGAACGCTTACAGATATAGGCCGTTCTCTTACGAGCACTATTAATCACGATCTTAATCACTCGTTCGCCTTTAACAATCCTCGCGTAAATCTTCTCTTAAGTCCAAAATTGACCTGCAAAAATACACCGGAGGGGGCCTCCGGCGTAGAAGCTCCGACGCTCAAGTCAGATTCGATCGTAGGCGAAATCAAAGAGGAATTCCCCTGTATATCTAGGGAAATTCCGGTGAATCTCGTGGAGTTTCTTCTCCAATCAGTATATATTTCGTATGACAGTGTGTATAATAGGTAAAAATGTATGTATTGTAATCGAATGTAATCAAGAACATGAAAATAACCTTCTTTATATACCTGGCCCCTCTCTGCGGAGAGGGAAAGACTTGTTCTCCCTGAATTCTCGGCATATCCCTAGGAATCCGGCCTCAAATCCCTAAGGACTCGGCTTATATCCCTGAAGACTTGGTTCTTCAGCTTATCGGCTCCTCTTTTTATGGGTTTGACTCAATCTTTCATCTTGACTAAGAAAGATTGATCCAGTGCTACATATTTGGGCTAGATCCTTTTGGGCCCAAGAGCTATAAATCTCTCCAAATATGGGCCAAAGGCCCAATTACCCTGATTTCTCTAATTCCTCTGCTCGAGCCTAGGAGGTGTATTAATCCTGTTTCTTTGGTATATTGACCTAATCACAATTATCATAACTTATCCCGTTTCCACGTGTCGACTCCTCCGAGAACGACATATTTATCTACATCAATATTATAAAATATAAATGTTCAAAATATGTCTCCTATCAATCTTATTTATAAGTTACAGAAATAATATGTATTTTCAAATATATTGTATTTCCAATTGTTGTTCTCTTAATCAATTTTGTGACATTGATGATATTTAGAAAATACTAGTAATTTTTATAATTGAATGTAAAAAAATTCTTATAAAATTTGGAAATAATTAAACGTGTAGCTCAAATTTTTTATTTTTTTAAAAAAGGAAAGGAAACCGACATAAAATTTAAATTAAAAAATGAAAAAAAATGGTGACGATGTGAGAAAAGATATTATGTGTGGGTGGATATTGTTGAGACGGGTTTCTCCTACATGGGCTTATATAAAATTTGGGCCCTAAGCCCATAAAAATGGGATCCACTAAAAAATAGTGGAGTAAAAAATACGGTAAAAAGGTAGGGTTGTGGGGGACACGTGGCAAAGCAGTGTATACACACGTCACCGTGCGGCGACTCTCGTGGTTTCATTGCTCGTCTTATTCGCCACCCTTTACTACCTATAATTCATTTTCTATTCTATTCTATTACAGATAATGTATTGTTTTAGAGATATATATAAAAGAATTGCATGCATTTGTTTTTATTTGTGTCATGAATGTCAATGATGTGTGTAATTAAATACCATATCCAAACATACAACTTTTGGACCACAATCGAACTCCAATCGTATACCATTAATGGACCAAGAGAGAGTAAAATAATTAAAACATCAAGAAGGGATTTTCTTAGGATAGTTTTTGTATCGCCTGGACTATTAATAGTTCGGATGTCAAATTGCATCGCTCTGTGTCGTCCTAACTTGATACCTGTTGCCTTTTTTTAATATTTTAAAATAATTATTTAAATTTTATTTTATTATTTACTATTTTATCCTTTATTAAAATTAATAATAATATTATTTAAATTAAACAATATGAACGTAAAATTAGATTTTTTTAATAGAATTAAATTATTATTTTATTTATATTTTATCTGCTCATTTAATTAGTTCACCATCAAATTATTTTTTTACTACGGGGTTATCTGCACCCGCTCATTTTATGAGTTCACCCTAAATCATTTTTTAACCATGGTTATCTGCAATCGCTCATTTTATAAGTTCACCCAAAATTATTTTTTACCACGGTTATCAACCGTACCTGCTCATTTTATAAGGTGATTATCTACTCAAAGGTACAAAATTTGAAAAACTTTCCAACTCTAATTACATTTAAAGGACTATATTATCCTTTTATTAATTTACACAAAATATAATAAAATCAACCCTAATTTGTAGGGTGATACTCGAGTACATGCAAGATATCGGTACACACCAATTTTAATTTTTTATTTATATTTTATCTACACCCACTCATTTAATGAGTTCACCCAAAAATCATTTTTTTTACTGCGGTTATATGCACCCGTTCATTTTATGAGTTCACCCCCAAATCATTTTTTTTATCACGGTTAAGTGCACCCGCTCATTTTATGAGTTCACCCCTAAATTATCTACACCCCTCATTTTATGAGTTCACCCCAAATCTTTTTTTACTACGGTTACCTGCACCCGTTCATTTTAGGAGTTCACCCCCAAATCATTTTTTATCACGATTATGTGCACCCGCTCATTTTATGAGTTCACCCCTAAATTATTATTTTTTACCACGTTTATCTACACCCCTCATTTTATGAGTTCACCCAAAAATATTTTTAAAAAAGTAATTACATTTAAAATACTATATTATCCTTTTATTAATTTACACAAAATATAATAAAATCAACCTTAATTTGTATATTTACAATCTGTAGTCAAGTCATTACCGAGTTACCGTCGATTCACCATCAAGTCATCCATATTTTTAGAAAAAAATCGTAAAACATAATTTTAAAAAAAAACTATCGAAATTAGTCAAAAATCCTGATTTTTTTTCTTTCTAAGTTTTCTTCCCTTTCCTCTTTTTCTCCCATATTCAGTTTTTATTCCAAACTTTTAATTTCTTTGTTTTTTTTCCTTTTACTTTTTTTTTCCATTTTTTCATGTGTATTTTTTTTTAATTTTAATACAAAATAATATTATATGTATGATTTTATTATAGTCGTTAATACAATAAGTAATAACGAGTAATACCATAAATTGTAATCAGTAATACCATTAACAGTAATTAGTACGAATAAACACTTATCTTATTCAAAGTGAGATGGTCTCATGGCGACACTGTTCATAAATTAGTAGAAATAAACACTTTATTTTTTCCAAAGTGTTAAAACGTCATTCTCAAACTATGTTTTAGAAAGCAGAATTTTGGTGAAATCAGAATAAAAAAACTTTAGAAAATGTGAATGGAACTATAGGAAAACGTCATGATCAGACCATCGATTAGTTCTAAAAATTATGTGTCCATATAATGTTGCTTACGAACATTGACCTAATGTCCGATTTGTATAATGTAACTAGATTGATTGTTACCAGACTTGAAAATTACATTATTGAGGACACATTTTTATTTTGGAAGGAATGTTGGTAGTAAAGTTTTTATTTTGAGAATAATATTGAGTGTTTCGATGACACGGCTCCCATAAAGTTTCGAATAAGATAATTTCTTATTCTATTGTCTTTTGCAATGACGATAAATAAAAGTTAAAGGTCAATCTCTTTTCATGGTAGGTGTGTAGTGTGTACCTTCTGAAACATGTTCATGCATAGACAATTATATGTTGCAGCCCTCTAGAGTTAAGAGTGTATTGAAAAATATTTACCTAGATTCAAATGAATAACAAATTTACAAATTTATACTATGGAGTACATGTTTCAAATATTTTTTTAATTGACAAATTAAACTTAAAATATATTATAAATTTATTTGAATTCTTTACGGGCACTAACAGTCCTACGTTGCCCATTGTGACATTGTCCCTCCTTTACGTCAAAAAAAAAAAAAAGAAATTGTGATCGAGAGCAAACCGAGTAAGTGGAGACTTTTTGGGCCAACAATGTCAGCCCATTTAATTAGAAGTGGAGAATGTTTTGGGCTAGCATTTAATTAAAAGTGGGCAGCCCAATTGTTTTATCAAAGAAAATAACCAAATTGAACAGCCAATTTCTTGAATTGTGCGTGAGTAATAACAAATGTTCAAAAAAAAAAAATAACAGAATGTTCTTTCAACAATTACAACTAAAAAATACATCAGTTTTTCAAAATAATCTCATCTTCATGTTGAGCCCCCTAAAATATTATAAAACATGCTGAAATTTTATAATATTATAAAACATGTTGAAATTTTATAATGAATGAACAAAAAATTCCTCAAAATTAATCCACACAATTGATGTCTTTTGTCTTTTCTTTTTAATGACAAAATCATTATCTTAGGTATTATTAGATGGAGTTGTGTCATCATATTCTCATGTTGAGAAGACATATCTGCAAAATATACATTAAAAATAAAATTAATAAATGTCAGAATCTTATTATATTCATAAATAAAATTCATAAATTTAAAATAAATCTCATAAATCAATAACAATAGAAATCGTACAAATTTTATATTTTATATGAATAACAAATCAATAACCATATAGAAATCATACAAATTTTATATGAATAACAATTGAGATTTGAGAATACTGCGTTAATGTGATTGTGCAGAAAAAACAGAGTATTAATACAGAAAAAACAGAGTATTAACACAGAAAAAAAATCAAAAGTTCAATCAGAAGAATGCTCAATATCACATAAAAAAACTAGGAGTAATTATCAACAATTTGAGAATACTTCTTTTTAGGCATACTAATAATACTAATGATTCAACTAAAAATGAACAAAAAAATAAAAAATATAAATATAAATTACATAATGTTAATTGGATTGAACAGCGGATGTGCAGAGAGTTTTTTTTTTAACGTGTTTGGGATCGGAATGGAAATTTGTAGGTTTTCTCCTGATTTTAAAAAACTCAAACGAATCTCTTTCTGTTACATTATATAAAGTATCTTCGCTAATTTTCTGATCATAAACATATCAATTACTCCATGATCATAAATTGTAACAACTGTTTTCTGAATTCTGAATAGACGACCGACCAAGTTTTCTGAATTCTGAATAGACGACCGACCAATAGCACATACAATAGCCGCGCCCAATTTTGTGATCTCGAAACAGAAATTTGTATAAAAAATTCAACTAAATTAATAATTTAACATAAAATTCAATTCATTCAAATAAAAAAAGATAATTTATTGTTTATTATGATTATTAATGATATGAGAATTAAAATAAAGATTATATATTATCAATTAATTTTTTTATTAATCATGTGAGGATAAATTTGTAATTTTATAATTATATATTTAAAATTATTAAATTTAATTTAAAAGTGTAATAGGGCGACAAGAAACGATAATAAGTGCAATGCAAGGCGATGGATTCTGCGACGCCAAATGCAACAGGTAGCAGGTCATCAAATATAAGCCATTAGATTTCAGATCTGATGGCTCAGATTACTGGACTGTTGATAGTCCAGGCGACATTGGACTGTCCTTAGAAGGCCCCTTAATTTTATTCAAGAATAGAATGTTAAAAGTATTATTTAATATAAAATGGATGAAGTAAAATTAAAATATGACATTTAATTTTTCTAAATTAGTTAAATTACAATTACTCCTATTTTGAAATTAAATTTAGTCAAAACACCGCTCGATCTAAATCTGGCATCAGATTATGATATTTGCGTGTAATAAATGTATTCACATTGAAAAGCAATTACGGTAAAAGCAAGGAAATTAAGGTTGGGTGGGGTTTCTATGGGCCTGGGTGGTTATTAGATTTCAAACACAAATTATGTGATTTTTTGTTGCAATGACGTTCGCGGTGGAATTAGAAGTTAAAGACAGTGGGTGTAATTAAAATAATACTTTATTCGTTTATATAAAGTGTAATTATTATTATTATTTTTTTAAATACCTTACCACACTTATTTTATTTTTAACTTTATCTACTTTATTTTATAAATAAATAATATTTCTTTAAACATATGAAAAAATAAATAACAAAAATCACTAGAGTACTACTTACACACTAATTAATTTTTGATGCAAAATAAAATTTGTCTGTACAACGACTTGAAACACTCATGTACAATTATATAAATTATGAAGTGAGTGTATCGAGCGAAACTCATATTTAAATATCCGCAGCCAAATAAATAAAGAGCTGTAGCTCTACCCGGACCACAAATTATTTACCCAGGTTTACATGCATTAACTAATTTGTATAATTATAATATATAGTGAATATTAAAAATAATTAATAGAACACAAAATAAAATAGAAACACCGAATGTATACATACAATTACAAATACAAATAAAATGAAATTAAAGCAAAAGTGAATGGTCTCATATAATGAATTGAGTGGGTGGATCGAATATGATGAACATATATAAAGCAGCAGGGCAGGGTGAAATAAATAAATTATAATAATATCGTGATAACTACAATGTGTGTCCCATCATCCACCTGATCATGTATATAGTCAAACAAATTGATAAGTTGGATGCACCATTTCATTTCAGAATAGAGATAGAGATAGGGATAGGGATAGAGATAGAGATGGAACAGACACCAAATTCTGTTTGTTTTGTCCGTCCGACAGACAGACACCAATCCATGGATAAAATTTAGGATATAGTTTTACTCATTTTGACCCTACCTTCTCCACCGACTCTTCTCACTTAATTCCTTGGTTGGATCAACCATCCTTTCATTCTATCATTGTAGTAACTAACTCTTCTTTGCTATTTTGGGATTTCAGTAGGCCTATGCTCTTCTTATAATACAATTCTCCCCCAAAATTTTATAGGTAGTAAGTATTCATTTTTGTCCCTTCAAATTAATATATACTCACCCCTTCGTCTTATAATAATTTTTATAGGTCGATGGACACATATATTAAAAAAGTGTAATAATGAGTGGATTCTTGTGTATGTGTGTAGAAAAAGTAATGACATTTATGTAAAATTGAAGATATTGTGAGGGTGAAGTTTATAAAAGAGTTTTCCATTTAGAGGGTGTGAAAGTTATCGTGAAACGTTCTAAAAAGTAAAGTGTGAAAGCTATTGTGAAATTGAGAGAGTACATGCTTTCATAAATAAAACTAGTAATTTTCCCGTGCGTTGCGGAGATTGGTTATTAATAAATTTTAATTGATCATTTATAGAATATTACCATATCATTGATTTCATGTGAATGAAGCTTCAATTACATTTTTTTAATCTATTTTCACTTATAATTATCGATGTAAAATTACTCTATCGTCTAACGTCTAATTATCACATAATTTGAAGAACATTAATATAAAATGAGGTATAGTAAAATTGATATGATTGAAGAGAGGAAATGAAAATGAGTGTAGAAGAAATTAAGAGTAAAAGATGTGGGAGTAAAAGATGTGGGGCCACAATGTATCAAAAAAATGAAATGAGAAACTTTTTGTAAGACATCTAACTGAAAATTTATAACGAAATAAAGTAATTAATTAAAATTCAAATTTACAAAATAAGATTCATGAAACTATCTCAAACAAAATTTAACTTACAAATAAAATCTATATATGATCTTGAAAAACAAAAGTATATATTTACAAATAGTCAAATATAAATAAAGTAATTACAAATAATTTTTTAATAATAAAAATCTATAGGAATATGCTTAATTACAAATATTTTTTTTAATAATTAAAATTATAATACTTATAATAATATGTATTTGTTTTAAAATTTAAGTAGATCATAATTTAACTTTTATGTTATAGAATTTATATGTGTATATATTATAAGATTTATAGGTATTTATAGTAGATTAAATTTTAAAAAATGTAATTAAATAAAATATTCTTAAATAAAATAGATTTAAGTCAGATAATTAATTAAACAATGTTAAATGATATATTGTTTAAACAATAATACTCATAATAGAATGCCACTAAAACATTTATTTCTTTTAAATTATAAAATACCTACAAAAATAAATTGTGTATTTTATCTTAAATCTTAATGGATGTGAATAAAAAATGATTTCAGAAGTGATATAACCTAAAATGTATAAGTACAATTCTAGAATTAGAACAGTGGGCAAAAAAAAAAAAAAAAAAAAAAAGTTGGGTCCACTTACAATATAATTAGAATAGCTGGGCCTTTGCTAAAAAATAAAATAATCGTGTCCACATACAATTTGAACGGGAATTGATTTGGTCAAACCATTCTGTTATTATATATATATATATATATATATATATATATATATATATAGATATTAGTATGATACTCGCGTAAATTACGCGAGATTATGAAAATAAAAAATAAAAAATAATAAAATAGAAATTTAAATTATATAAAAAAATCTATGGAAAATAGAGAAGTTAGAGGAGAGAGAAAATAATTTTAAAATTTAAAAAAATTGCAGTTAAAAAGGAGAGAGAAAGAAGAGGAAAGAGAAAATTATATAAAAAAAAAATCAAAATTACATAAATTAAGAGTTTTAAGAATGAAGGCTTTTAGAGATGCTACGTCAACAGAGTGAGATTCAGAAATAATATATAAGGGTAGATTTATTTCTCAAAGCTTTTTACTTTATTTACCTATTTTAAACATAAACAATCAGTATTATATTTACCTTTACTTATAAAAAGATTTAAAAGTTAATTGCATAGAGCCAAACTTCCCTTTTAAATCATATTGTGTTCACTTTCCGGAGTTTTGTGTATGACCACTTTCAAAAAATTAAAAGTTTTTGTACTAACATTTAGTAAGTCTTTCAATATCACATGTGAGATTACCAAAATACAATAGCAAATCACTGGTTCATTATCAAACAAATTATTAAGTTTAACAAAAAGAAAACATTTCAGAAAATCAAATTTACCGTAGAAAAATAAATTAGCTAGGGTTTAACTGATTGAAGAGAAATAATAGTGATTTTATGTATTGCTAATGCTAATTTGATGGTAGTCGGTTGTGGAATTTGCATTGAGTTTGAATCCCATTTATCATTTTATAAAGGTAAAGTCTAGTATGCACTCGAGTAGTCGAGTGCATGCTGTGACCCTAATCCATGTGCATTATACAGTTTAATAATTGAAAAGTGCAACACTATTTACCAAAAAATGTAAGTCAATAAACTGAAAAGTGCAAAATGGATTAGGGTGCACAACATGCATTCGAGTCCATAGCAGACCAACCCTTTTATAAAACTATGAAACAAAATTTGTAAAATGTAAATCATAATCTTCAATTAATAAATTATACTTCCTCTGTTCCACAGAAATTTGCACACTTTCCATATATGTATGTCTCATACCAATTTGTACACTCCATAAAAGGAAATATCTTCACAACCCTCACCCTTGAATACTTTTCCACCCTCAATCTACTTTTTACTTTATTTTATTCATAAAAGTTTATAAAACTACCCCTCAAAACATCAATCATTACACATTTTCTTACACATTTCTTAAAATATGTGCCGATAAAAGGGTGCAAGTTTCTCAAGGATATCTCTCTCACACAAGTCACAAGTAAATTATAGAAAGCACCACTAGGCACTAGGGACTAGGGTATTCGTGGCAGTAAAAATCATGGTCGACATCCTCCACGTGGCGCTTCATTTAAGCAACTTTTACCCATAACCGAAACTGAAAAAACCTCCCGTTGATTTTTTTTTCTTTGAAAAAAAAATGAAAAAAACTAAACTAAAACAGTAACAAAATTAAATTAAATAATTACAAGAGCGGAAGATACACAGAATATTCATATAGTATTACTATAATCTATGTATGGATTAAATTCAATTTTCCTTCTTTAACGGAAGAGATTCCTCTTTTTCACGCCCCTTTCTTTTAATTTAACCCCTTTTCTTTCTCTTCACACACACACGAGTTGTATTGTGTATATCTGAGACCATTCACGTGTCTTGCCCTGTTACATCTTCCCTTTTTTTAAATTTTAGCGTTTCTTTAATTTCATCCTTTTTCCCTTTCACATTTGATTTCGCTTTTTCTTCGGAGGTTTCTGGGATAAGATTCTCGCCTCGGCGGTTACGTTTCTTTTTGACTGTATATATATTACGATACAAGGAAGGGGGTTCTGCCCTTGTATCAACATTTTAGAGTGAAAAAGAAAAAAATGGAAGGAGAGAGGAAATCGGGTTCTTCACTTGCTTCTGATCTTTTTGGGGCGAAAGATTCTTCTGCAACTGCTTCATCTTCTGGGATTTTTGGTTCAATCTTTGCGCCGCCTTCTAAGGTTTTATCATTTTTCCTTAATCTGATAATTCGCCTCTGCATTCTTACTGTTTTAATGACTCTATGTTGATTGATGATTCTTGTTTTTAGTTTGATTCCCTCTTTTATGATAAAGGGTTAGGTTTTCAATTGTATTGTTGCATGCAGTTTTATAATGAATTTCTTTATTTATTGATCTAAAGTATTTGTTAGTTCTTAGAGCTCATCATTGCCATTGAAGGTTGTAGATTTATGATATAAACCTAGGAAAGAAGGCTTGGTATTTTTTAATTTCAGTTTTTCATTACTCTGTTACAAGGTTTAAAACATGGATAAGTGCTTGATAACCAAAGTTAATGCCTACTATCTCTAACATTAATTCTTTAATCAGATACCCTTTATTTGATTCTGTGGTTCTAAGACATGGGGTTGCAGTTTTATATACTTAATCTTTTTGGATTTTTCATTGTTTATTGTCTTGGCATAGGCTTTGGGAAGGGAGGCTTTGCAATCTTTTGAAAATGAGAAGAAGAATGGCTATGGAAATCCTGCATGGAGTGAGAAGAATGGCTTTTCAGGTGTCTTTAATTATTACTCCAATATCAATTACATAATGTGGCACTTCAAATTTTATTCCCCTGCTCTGTCTTAAGCTCTAATGATAATCTACTAGTTTATAAGTTCAAGTTTAGAACATGCAGTGGTTTTTGGATATGGATCGTCCCATTTCCTTTCCGTAAATTTCTTGTAATTTTGGAGAGCGAAAGGCAAATTCTGGGTTCTTTTTTTTCACTCGTTGTTTTAGTATCTGTCTCTATCACTCCAAATTGACAAGTAATTTACACAAAGGAATGTATGAAAAAATTGTGAAATTCATGATTATATTTGTATGTATTGAATGAATGAATTTGATTGACAAATTTGACCAATGAAGTCAATGATAAATTACAATGATTTATGGCAATTCTGGTCCAATTAGTTTATTTTGATCTCATGTTTTCACCTTCAGGTTCAGGGTCCTTTCCAGACAGCTATGATGTAGGAAGTGAAGGGCAAAACAAGAGCACGACGACCAAGGACAGCAGATCATATTATACAGAGGAAAAGCCACAGCCGTTTCATTACAGCTCATCGATATACTACGGTGGTCAGGATGTCTATTTTCGACCTGAGAGTGCCCACAACCCTCTCACTACTGTGAGTAAAACTTTAGTGAAAAAGTTAAAAAAAAAGTCTAGCTAAAATTTGCATTTTTCCAGATTATAAATCTTGAATCATATCAGTTTTTATATGGACTTGTCCTTAATTTCCAATGATCTTGTTCGAATGTAATGATGCAGTTCAAGAAAGACAGTGGGGAAGATGACTCGGGCAGTGCTTCAAGAGGGAACTGGTGGCAGGGTACATTTCGATTAATCTCTAGACTTCTCTCCATGATTAAGAATTTATGTTATCAGCTAATTCTTGTTATTTTGCAGGATCTCTTTACTACTAAGACCTACATATGGCACATATATTTACATAAATACTTATCTAGGTACTACTTATGATGGATTTTTTTTATAAGAAAAATCTGGTTTCATTTTTGTGCATGATGATTTAATGATATTATTTGATTTGCAGGAAGATATATATATGTAGGCCTAGGGAGCATGCAGTATAGTCTGCCCTTTGTAATAGTAGGGAAAGTAGATGCACAAGTGACGGTTGTTATTAATCACTGTCATCGGAATATTCGTAACTGTAGGCTTTGCTTTCTCTTTGTAAAGGAACGATGATGTCGTGGTAATATATATATATATATATATATATATATTAAATCCTAGCTTATTATATATCCCATACTGTATTAATTGTCTTGTAATTTCGAAATGTTTTTACTTTTCACCTTGTAAAGGTTGGTCTAATTTTACCAGAATCAAATTTGTGTATCCTTGGCTCTCTCATATGCGTGGATGAGAGAGGCAGTGTTCTTGTCAAAGCTATCTTTTTCTAAGCAGATGGATAGGATAAGTCGAAAAGATTGAGGTAGAAAGTCTGTGATTATAACAGAAGCAGCAGGGGGGTTTGAATAGGTTGTTGGTTCAAAATGAATTTCGTTGTTGATCTTGGATTGGTATTTTGTGTAACATATAGTACTATACATGTTGCTTTAAGAATCTGATGGTGTTTGTTTGTCTGGATAATGTGAAAAGCATGTAGATGCCTAAATTTGATGATGACACCCACAGAATATGCCTACTGCAGTTTCACCTGATCAAAATTCTACAGTTTGAGAATTCAGTTTGTGGTGGAACTGGAGTGTCTATAAAGTGTTTTGGTATATTAAGAGATTTATTGGGCCATAGAATATAAGATAAAACACAACTATTTTTCGTTTCAACTTGTTTGGTTGTATAACCGAAAGATGAGAGTAAGAATGAAGAGCTAGGAATATTCCTTCTTTCCCCTTTAGTTAGATTCATCAGGAACGAGTGTTTAATTTTATGGTTATAATTCACCGTGCATATGATGTGACTTTTTGGTGCCCAAAACTCGTCCTTGCAAATTAGATGCCAATATTAATGGAGAGAAATATAAAGAAGTTATTTTTAATTTATGGACCTAAATACATTGTTTTTAATTAGGCCATTAAGAAAATTATCAAGTGTTGGACTTGAGCAACTATGTTTTGGCTTTTAGGCTGAACCATATTAGGCCCAACCACATGTTGTCCTACTATTTTGGAGGCAGCCTCGCACGCACACATTGATCAATCTTGTCATTCCCTCTTTGTGACGAGTTACCGAGAGAGTGAGAGACAAGTGCGTGTGAGTGCTACTCAGTTGTACAATATCTGATTATCAGGTAACCTGATCCTGGTCCTTGTCATCTACGATCTGATTATCAAGTAGCCTGAACCTGTTCGTTTGTTTGAAGTGGCTTATGGAGAGAAGACATGAAAACCAACAACCAACATCAAGGAACAAAGTTGGCTTTCATAGAACTAAGAAAAGGATTTATGAGTAGATTATACTAGGGGTGGTTCGGCACGGTATACAGATCATACCGAACTATATCGTTATCATACCGAAAATTTCGATATTGAAAAAATTCATACCGTTATCGTACCGAAATTTCGGTATACCGTAATCTCGATATACCAAAAGTTTCGGTATGTAAAAATTTATACCGATACCGTACCGTAATTTCGGTATACCGAATTTTCGGTACGGTATATCGATATATCGTACCATATCGGTATACTGATTCATATCGAAAATATTGAACCATCATTTCACATCGAAATACCGGTATACTAATTCATACCGAAAATATTGAAGCATAATTTATACCGAAATTAATTATTTAAGGTTTATTTTATTTATGTTTTAATAATTAAAGTTATTTTAATTTAAAAATAATATAAAATTATTATTTTATTAAAGTTTCGGTATATCGATATACCGTTTCATACCGAATACCGAAAAATTTCGGTATACCGAAATACCGCGGTATGGTCATTTTCCATACCGTTGCCGTACCGAAAATTTCGGTACGATATCATATCATACCGAAAATTTCGATATTTTTTCGATATGAAAAACTCGGTATACCGAAATTTCGGTATATTTACCCACCCCTAGATTATACGTAGGTTTGCTCCATTTTTTGCTCATCAAGGCACGCTCTAAGCTCAAAAATCACAATCAAATAACCTTGAAATTAATTCCAGTCGTTTTTGCTAATTAAATTATGATTTACTTATGTCCACATTCCCCACCATTAAAAAAAAAAAAGCGCCGTTGCCGGGGATCGAACCCGGGTCACCCGCGTGACAGGCGGGAATACTTACCACTATACTACAACGACTTGGTGTATAATTTTCGTGAATAGTTATTAATAGTCTTTCTTGAAAATCTCCACTATCCCCACCATAAGTTATGTGCAAACTGCTGTTTAGCTAATTATGAGCCCATGGATAAAGTGCTTCCAAGACTGGTACTCCATATACAGTCTTTGAAAACAAAATCTACCAACTTTTAGTTACTTTTTCATTCTCTAAAATTATATGGAGTTGTATCTCATAAGATATAATTTAAAAGTTGAGAATGACACATTTTTCATGGATTATAAGTTTTCTTTAATACATCAATAATTTTACAAACACTCTCAAATTTTCTTTGATTTTTTAAGCACTATCAGGTACCAACTTTAACTGTCAAGCAATTTAATACAATCACTAATGTTAATCACTTCTTCAAGGGGCGTTTGCAAACTATATACTAAATTCAGAATCACCCTTTCTTTTCAAAAAGGAAAAAAGAGTTTCAACTTTGAAAAATGATTTAAGGTATTTTTTAGAATTGGAAACAAGCTCTCTTTATTTTTTTCAAACACCTCACAGTGTTGTTCTTAAAGTAGTTAATCAAATTCATTACTACAAGCGAGTGAGTTGAAAGAGATGGATGGTTTAACAAAACTCTTATATATTTCTATGTATATAATAATGCGAGTGTATTGTCATTTCTCATTCTCCAATTAAGTTGGATCGATCCTTGGATATTTTTCGTATACAAAACACAATTAATTTGACCAATTATATATATAATCATCATTACTAATCAGGATAATGTGAAAAGAATATGTGCTAAATGAATGGATAGGATAGGATAGTGTTGTATGCACTTTGATCGAGTTGACTCGGATGTGGACTGTTTTTAGTACGATACAAACATATATGATTAAACGGGGGTTATTACGTGTTTAGAGAGGTTATTATGATGATCTTGATGATCTTAAAGAAGAAACAAACAAGAAAGATCAAGAACAATGATATAGCTTCTTGGAGAAGCTAAAGCTTTTGAAGCTTGGGAGTGTTTATTGCTTAGGTTGAGAGTGATTCTTCGGAATGATGTAACTTGTGTACAAATGAGCCCCTTTTAGGCATTATATAGTGGTTTCTGGGGGCTGCCCGTCCTTTACACGTGGCACGCCCTCATTGGACCTATCTTCTGCCCGAAAAGGTGATTTGATGGCGCTTTTAATGCTAAACCGCCTTAGGTGCTCGTCCTCGCCGAGATGCCGAGGAGCTGGGCCATGGTGGTCGTCGGAGGACCTTCAAGGAGTGTGGTCGCCACACTCCATGCTGTCTCCCAAGACTTCAATACTTAAACTTCTCTTGCTAAAAATAGGTATGTGCTCGCCACACTTTTGGGCGAGCAGCTAACTAAGGCACGTGCTCGCCAACATCTTTGGACGAGCACTTAAATATATTAAATACATTAAATCTATTACATTTTCTTGGTCTTGTTGACTAGTTGTCGCAAGACTTTGTTGACTGGTCCTCGCCACGTAAGATGGTGACTAGGATTGACTTGTCAAAGATTGACCTCTTTGACTAGGTATAACAGATAGGAGACATACACAGAATATGCCTGATTAATTCTGAGACTAATTTGTGGTTGTGCGGCCTCACATGAAATGAGAATCGACCTGTCGATCTCTACCTTGTTTTGGTATACACAGACTAATTTTGTCTCCGATTCTTGGTTATATATAATGCTTTAAATCGTGCATATGATGTGACTTTTGTTTAAAAAAACTCATCCTTGCAAATAGAAATGATATTTAGTAAAATTGTAATGTATAGAGAGAGTGAGAGACATTCAAGATTATTTAGGACAAAGAAAGGTGGCTTTCATAAAATTATAAAGGTACACCAGCAATTATTAATTCGTAATTAAACTAGATTATACGTATGCTCCATTCCATTTTGCTCCATCTTGTCATCAAGGCAGAGTGTAAGCTGCAAATTAAATCAAATCACAGTTAAATAATCTTGAATTTCTAGTCATTAAAATCATGACAAATAATATACTTACGTCCACATTTGTAGCCAACGGGGCGATTGGCAATACGGCACCGTTTTGGAATGGTAATAGCAACTCCAGGCTTCACGCCGATGGCCTTGGCCGTGCCGGAGAGCAGAACAGCGCACAGGCATTTCGGATTCCGGCCAACACTCTTCACTTTAAGGCAGCAGTTATTGGATACTGCCGCCCGTGCATCGCGTGCAGCCGCTGCACACGGCGCCAGCTGCACCGCCACTTTGTCCGGAGGCAGATTCCCACAGACTCCGGAACCGGCGGCGGCGGCTCCTCCGGTCAGCAAGAACAGAAGGCAGAGGACCTTAAAAAGACCTGACATTCTTGTTCTTTTTTATCAGATTTCAAATGTTTTGTTGGTAATTATAATTAAGATCGTTGGAAATCGCTTGGATTTTATACTGCTTACTAGTAGTGTGAACGGATCAAGCACTATAAGAAACAGCAATTATTGCATTTTGTTTAAATCGTTAAAGATGGGATTTTTTTTTCAACCATTATATAAGGTGGTGACAACTAGTGGAAAAATATATAGTGTGCTTACCAACCACAACATGCCCAATTTACTAACGAACAGTAACTATTACTATACACCTTTAAAATTAAGGGTAGGTGAAGAATGTGATTTTGCCAAGGGAAAAAAAAGTACGCCGTTGCCGGGGATCGAACCCGGGTCACCCGGGTGACAGGCGGGAATACTTACCACTATACTACAACGACTTTGTTGATGTAATTTTAACTGTATTGTATTATAATTTGTAATTATATTTATCCATACTTTGATAAAGAAGTTGGTAGTTTTATTTGAAGTATGGAATTTAATAACAGAAAAATTCAATACAAGTGTGTCATCATTTCTCATCCAAGTTGGATGGTTAACAAATTCTCTTCTTTATTACAACAAGGTTCTCAGCTTACCACAGACTTCATAAAAAAATAAAATAGATACATAAGTGATAGCTCTCACTACCTTAAGGCTTAAACATTCTTCCTGCATTTACATAAAAAAAAAAGTCTGTCAATGATCAGATATAAGTCAATTTCAGTCCTCAACAAACTCGTGATCTTGTCGAGTAATGACCTCAATCGAACCTCTGGAAGATTCAAACGACGGAGAAGTTGATATCTCTCGAGTTGTACTCGAAAATGAATCCGACCTTATATTGGGGCTAAATTCCTTGGCTTTCCCATCAATATTCAAATACTCTGTCAAAATCCTCTTCACCCCAAATCCACGAACCGAACCCTTTGCAGGACTGATCAAGTGTGAAGGTGAGAAGATAGGAGTAGTGAAGGATGTCTTAAACGGAGTAGTGGGAATTGAGAGTGTTGCACCAATGGTTTTATGAGTGATCACACCAACTTTGGACATTGAGATGAGTTGATCCGAATGTTTGGACAAGTCGTCCACGTAAAGTAGGTCGTCTATGCGTGCTACAATGTTGAATGCCAGGCTCTCAAGAACTCTCGAGTAACTTTCTAGTATGGATTTCCCAACATCCTAGGAAAAATCATGTGCATTAGTACTAATGTAGGGTATAATTAGTAATGGAGGAGAAAGATGTTTATTTCTAACCTTGTTGCATTGGATTTTGCTCATGTCTAAGGTGGTCTGAGGTAGACCAGGAAAGCGTTGTTTCAAGCAAAGGAGAAGGGTCTCAGCCCGGCCTGCTAACACCTCTCGTTTATCCGCATCACTAACCAAATCCTTAACCATTTCCCATGATGACCTGGAATTGGACCTCTGTGCCTTGTGTAAAGGCTTTGATTTCATTCGTTGGCGCCACAAAAGAAGTGTTGCCTCAACTTTGTTAGCAATCTCCAAAGCTTGATGCTCTGAAGTCAAATCAAGAAAATCGAACAAACATTCAGGAGAAAATTGGTCCGAACTGATGTACCTATGGATAGCATCTCCCAAACTTGCTTTTCCATTCTGCAACAAGTAACATGCATGTACTTGTGTTAGTTATCACATTGATATAAAAAAACAAGGCAAGAACTTGTACGAAATTTGTTCACAGATCTGATATCCATGAACTCCATTCATCCTACATAACCAACTCCAAATGGATCCTATATACAAGTTTTTTTTCACATGAACCAAGTTCACACAAGCTTTACTAAAAAAAACTAGTCTTTCTTGTATTTAAGTACCTTTGGGAGAGCTTCTAAATAGGAATCGGGTATATCCATTTCAGCTAAGGCGGCATTGTTGATAGCCATAGCCGCTTTAAGAATTTGATTCGTGCAATCACGCTTGTGTTGCAACATCCTTCTTGCATCATCACTGAGGCCGCCAGGTTGGACACGAGGAACAGGTAGCCACCATTTTTCTTCTTGTCGAGGAAGGGGTTTACGAAACGAGGACGTTCCATCAGCTTCTGGGGTTAAAATCCCTTGTTCAACATACCAGAACTCTGTCTTCTTAAAACTGTCCAATATCTCCTATAATGCTAAAAAATGAGAATCGTGTGATGTGGCCAAAAAACGAACAAATTAGTACTAGTATCTTACGAGTAGCATGTTGTCTAATTTGCGTAATGCAGGGAGGTTTACGTACAAATCCGCCCGGGGCCTTGAAGTCATGACCTGAATCGAGGCATAATAATACTTTTTAGTGAAACAACTCATACTATACTACAAGTTTTTTGTGATTTCTATCTAACTATCTATAGGTAATTTAAACATGTTAAATAAA
The DNA here is from genome assembly GCA_963675135.1 of Galeopsis tetrahit. NCBI lineage: Eukaryota > Viridiplantae > Streptophyta > Magnoliopsida > Lamiales > Lamiaceae > Galeopsis > Galeopsis tetrahit. The sequence continues at coordinate 91,036,946 of OY776122.1, forward strand.
GTCAAGAATGATATGGTCACCTCAAGTTTGGTCCCATCAGGGAAAGTTTGGAAAGATGGTATCAACTCAACAATGTGATCACTAACACACAGGAGCCAATTCATTTCTCTACGCCACATTGTTTTCTTCTCCATCTGTAGAGGCTCTAGTCTCCAAATTTGTCCAAAAAGTGTAGCTAATAACAAAATTCATCTAATGAGTGAAATGATTTAAAGACAAATGTGAAAGTAGAGTAACATAACTAACCGCAAAGATTGGTAATAGCATTTGATATAGCCAGAGCAGTGGAAACCCCATTGCCACAACCAGACATGTCTTCACCAAGCAGCAGTTTTGCAAATCTTTCTTTCATCATCTCAGTTTCTACACACATAACTGAATTCAGAAATTTTCAATGTATTTAAAAGAAAAGAAAATGAAGAAGAATTAGCACCTGAAAGACATGATGATCCTTGTTTCTCTAATTTCCTCTTATCCAAATGGGGCTTCTCCACTTCTTCAGAAACCTCAAAGCTGCTGAAATGGGGTGAAGATGAATCTTCAGAACTAGTGTTTTCATGGTTCAAATTGCTATCTCCACTCTCTTGTTCATTTTCATTCTCAGAAGCCCTTTCTTCTTCTATTGTCTCACTTTCATTCTTCAATGACTCCATTTTTGCTACAAAATAATTGGGAGAATCACAGTACACAGAGTTGTTCACCACCATTCCATCAAAATGGTACCTTTTACTGGAAATTCTACTCGGAACTTTGGCTTTATTCTTCAAGAATTTAACCGACTTCGAGACCCACAAAGACAATGCAGAAGTGGGGCTTGAGTTTCTTGGAATTTCCTTGTGGTTTAAAGGTAGAAAATGCTTGTTTTGTGGCATAACCTCAATGTTGTCGTTGTGTGGCAGAGCTGTATCCATAAGGTGACAACTTCTTGTTCAACCATGGTTGGTTCTTCACGGTAAAAAGTGTACAAAAAGTAAAACAATGAGAATGGAGTGGAAATTACAATAATTTGTTCAAGCACTGAAGTGCAAGAATGATGTCCGAGAGAGAATGATTAGATTAAGAGATGTTTTTATCAACAAAGAATTAACAGGGGGACCAACAAGAGGCTCCTCAATGCTGGCCTTTTTTACTTAAATTAGGCGCTTCCACAGTTGCTTTGTTAGGATTTGCTTCAACAAGGGCTCTCACATAATTATTACTGCAATTATGTTAAAGTTTTTTTTTATATTAATTCACAATCTTAAAGTCCAATCTTCAATTGTTTCAATTCTATACACCTTTGCATTTTCAGATTAAGAGAGAGTGTTAATCACTAACGGACCCAAAAATTTAAGAGTGAGGGCTGAATTAGAAAATAATATTATACCTATAAATTTATTTTATTATGGAGTATTAAATTTTCAATATATTTCATTTCGTTATATTTAAAAATTTAACGACTTTTGTTATATTTTGAAGGGAATTAATTTCAATTGTTCCGTCTCGTACAAAGTGAAACGGTGTTAAAATTTAACTTGCAACCCTGCAAAGATATTAGTTACTAGTATTAGATAAATGTAGAACTTAAATTATACTCCCCGACTCGTGATGTCTTGCTTCACCGGCTCTCTTTTAAGAAAAAATAATTTAGTGAGAGTGTGAGGTCAAAAAGTATTTTTGACGATTTAGTGAGATGTAAAATAAAATTTAGTGAAGTGTAAAGGAAAATATGGATAATAAATAAGTAACAATTTTAAAAATAAAATAATGTAGTGATTAGGGTATTAATTTCTTTAAATAATCTTAAAATTTCTCAATAAAAAAATACATAAAAAATATATATATAAAATAAAAAAATAGTGGGGTGCCCACTGCCACGCTAGGCCCCTTGTGGGTCCGTCCCTGATGTTAGTGTTTATTGGACAATCTCTCTAAAGGGATGAAATCGATACTATTTAAATACCTTGTACCAAATTAAAATTAAAGAAAAAATATTGAACTCCCGATTAAATTGATAGTGGGATTAATATAGAATTAAACTCTTTTGTGTGATTTTTATAGATTTACTCATTTTTATCAATCAACAATAAGCAAGAAATGTAGACTTTTTCTCTGGACTCGGAAGTCGGAAAGCATAGTATTTTTTTATTTATTTTTTCATGTTTTATTGTATCAGTATATATTACCTTCAAAGGAATGGGTAAAGTCTAGTATGCACTCGAGTGCATGCTGTGCACCCTAGTCCATGTGCACTTTTCAGTTTACTGACTTACACTTTTGATAAATGGTGTTGCACTTTTCAATTATTACAAAAAATATTATTATACAGTTTAATAATTGAAAAGTGCAACACCATTTACCAAAAAGTGTAAGTCAGTAAACTGAAAAGTGCAACATGGACTAAGGTGCACAACATGCACTCGAGTCCATAGCAGACTAACCCAAAGTAATGATGATAGTAACGAAAAATCAAGAGTGTCGTCTATTACATGGAAATATAGTACAAATAATAGGTTGAAACTTTGAAAGTTCATTTCGGGATTCGCATGTGCACAGAAGCTAGCCCAATATTTTTGTGGACAAAAATCATATTCTCTTGTTGTTTAGTTCAATTTCATTATGACTAGTGAAGATGACGCGTTGTCCATTTAAGATAAATTCTTAATTCTCATGGTATTAAAGTATTAGGTAATTAATTAAATCCACTAAAATTCACACAATTTTGTCACATTCTCATTTTGATATAATAGATTAATTCAAGATAAATAAGTAAGTTGGTATGTCATCCACACAATTTGGAGGGTCGAATCATACATGTGGACTAAAAACAGTTATAGCAGCTCTAGCGAATCGGTGTGTTTTACCATTGACTTACGACAGATATACCGAGAATAAGGAATACAATATGAGAATGAGTTCAAAGAAAAAGAGAGAAAATCGGGACTAAACATATGTGAGCATAGGCTAATTAATTAAATAATAATTAATGATTCTAATAATGAAATGCAGGCATGCTTTGAAAGAGAATTTAACAAGTACTTAAATAATATGCAAAAGGGTGACACAATAGTACAATACTCAGTATTGGTGCAGTTGAGATATTTCATAATGTAGTGACTAGTGAGTATAATTTCTTTAAAATCCCAACTGTATTTTGTAACTTCACTTGTAAGGTAACAATTAGTGCAATGTTAGTGGTAGTGATGGTTGTTATAACAGAAAAATAATGAAATAAAATACTTAGATCAACCACCCCAACAACTTGTAGTACATTCTTACCTTTAACCAGTTTGTACTGCTGTGTCCAATTAAAGACTTGTAGTAATTCAGAATCAATAAATTGGGCAAATAAATTACCTTCATATTAAAGAGAGAAAAAATGATAGATCAAACTGACAGAGAAGCTTGTTTTAAATTTGAAGAGGGGGCAAAATGGTAAATGAGGAAGAGGTGGGTGAGGGCCGTGAATTAATAATCCCTAGGGCATGTTTGATAGTAAAGATGGATTATCTAAAATTATGATGATAACTAAACTTTATAAATTTTAAAGCACAATCTACCTTTAATCTAAGTTATCAAACAACCAATAAAAATGATATATAGTTAATTTAGGTTTAATCTAAGCTATAAACATGGCCTAAAGTAATAAAACTTGTAAATGTTTGAATGGTCCATGGAACACATATTATACCTTTCAATTTATAAACTTAAATTTATTTGTTTGTTTTATTTCCATATAAAGTTCAACTTAGAGGTTGAACGTTAATATCTAAACAATTCACTTGAGGGATGAACAAATATAATCAAAATCCAAAATGAGGTAGGATGAACGATGAAATGGGCTGATAGGTAATTTCACTAAAGCCAGTTGGGCCTGTCACCTCACTTACAAGCTCATGGGCCAGGGCCTAGTTGGGCCACCTGAGCATAGAATCTTCGTGGGCCTCCACGCAAAATTTATAAAAACCCATAATTTTATTTTCGATTTTTTTAGGAAAGGGGAAAGATCTTTTGTTTTAATTGAATAGCACACATAGAAGCTTTCTTTATAACTAGGATTCCGGTAAACGTCCATGGATGCTTGGTGTATTTGTTCATTTTATATATATATTCAACATAATGAGTATATAATTATGTATCAAATTAATGATAAATATAATTGGGAAATAAGTACCCGCTTTAATTATATTATAGAAATTATTATTATTATTCCGAGGTTGATGACTTATATAATTCATAGTGTGATTTGATGTGCAGAATATAAATGGGTTTTTGATTAGGAAAAGATGTGGGGGGACAACTTTTGAAAATAGCTAGTGATTATGCTCCCATCAATAGAAGTTGCAAACTGCCCTTTTATCTGCTAGATTCTTGCATGGTTAATGACACGCTATACTTTGCTGCTCTTTGAGAAATTTTTGACAATGTTGATTCTCTTGTCATTCCGACATTAGTTAGCTAGCTTATGTTTCTCTCTTTGTTTAGAATTTGATGTGTTTTCTTATTTGAGGAGGGGTTTTGCGTGAAGAAATTGAAATCAAAAGAAGTCAATATTCTTGAAAACTTGTTCAAATTCAATTGCTATGTGAATGATATATATATATATATGCATGAAGTCACTGTACGTTTTTAATGTTTTTCCTTTAACGTCAATGAGTGTGTCATCATTAGTGAGTCAACTACTGTAAGTTCTTGCAATGTCATTGCAGTGTGCTTGCTTCACAACTCTATCTTACTAGAGGGTTCATGTGTTACTCTTAAATTTTGAATAATATTTATTTTCGGGTAAATTATTGGAATTGAATGTATTTATAAGTGATTTTCAATTAAAATTTTAATCCACACATTAGAATAAAATCAAAATTCTTGCTCAATTTTGTGACTTTTTATTTTATATCAACTAAAATATAATTCAATTTGTTTATATATTATATAGAGAGTTGTAGATCGTGTATATATCTATGATTTATTGTGAGTTCGTGAATAGTGAGCCATATTAGCAAGTGCTCATGAAAATGTGCATAATAACATATTGATTATATATGCATTTATTTATTTTTTAATGTTTGTACCTTGTCTTATTTCAATACGTACGTAATGGTGTTATGTATCAATCAATAGTAAAATACAAGTAAGCTTTAAAAATTATATATAGGAGTATATAGTAAAATACAAGATAGAAAGAAGAAAAAAAAACCAATCTGTGAAAGGGAGAGGCTTAGATTTAGTAAATAATCGTTTATATCAGATGCCCACATGCAATGGGTACACAATATAAAGAGTGTATAAGAAATAGTAAATAATCTTTTATATCGGAGTATAATTTAATGGAAGATATGTGAATTGGATATAATTTAAAAATTAAAAAGATTGAGATTGAAATTTATGTTAAATAAACGTGTTGATTTTGGATTCTTTGATTTAATTTTAAATAAATTTAATTGAATTCAAATTAAATTGAGAGTTTAAATATATTGTGCTAAAACTTAATAATTCAGATTAATTGTAAATAATACATAAAAAATAAATAATTTGAAGAACTTCGGTACGGGCCTTATGCTGATCGGTATAGAAAAAAAAAATTTTTAAAAAACAATTTTTAAAGAATTTGAAACATAAAATATTTATTTTTATTTAACCTTAATAATTGTTGTATTAAAAATATTCCACTCCAACTTGGAATCTAACCTCCGCCGCTAGGTGATTAACAGAGAATCAACATAGTATATACTGATTTTTATAATCGGCTACAGAAGCTATTCCCCCTATCATTTTAAATTCATCAATTTAAAAATATAAACATTTTAAATTAAATTCATAATTTCTTAATTTATAATAAAAAAAAAATTATTTTAAACTTTATTTACTATACTAATTTATTATTAATCTAAAACGAAACACAGAGTATATTATTTACTTGCATTATTCGTCAATTAATTAAAATACTATTAATTATTAAGTATATAGTATTAGTTAATTAAATGGTCCAATACCGAAACAATTGAAGGAGAGATCTAGATCTAACACACTGGATAAACACATCCATGTGCAATTCTTCCATTGCCCCCATGACATATGACCTATATATTATTATATACACAAATATTTATAAGTTTCATTATAGAGTGTTGTAGAAGTGGTATATGATGTGATTCATTTTGTTCCTACTTGCCAGGTTTAATTTCGAGAGAGAATTAATTAGAAACCATTATATATATTCTTAATTAGATATGTGTATATGGGATGGATATATAACTATTGTTCTATCTATATGTTGGTTTTAAAAAATAGTAACTTGTCGAGTATTATTAACAATGTGTATTACAAACAAATTCCATAAAGATGCAAATGAATTCGTATTATAATATTAACATGCAAAAAAACAAAATTTGAATTACATCTCATGGATACTAGCTATACACTACACATATATCATTTCAAATGGATTTTATGCAATAGAGGCAGCATGGCAGGTACAACCACCACTTTGATTACTAACATAACTGTTTCAGATTATGAAACATGGACTCATGTCGACAACGTATCATAATTTAATTAAATCTTTGTTACTCATCTCACCCCCTTCCCATTTATATTAAGAAAAGACTGTCGGCAATTTTGTTCTCTTTGTTTTGCAATAATACTCAGCTCGTATATGATCCCGACTTAATATAAAATAAAATTACGATATTGAAATATTAAAAAAAAAACGACTTCTTTGGAAGCCAATTATTCCGATTAAAAACTTGTCATAAGATAAAAATACACGCACTTTAGTTTTGAGTAATTTCATATATAGTTTCATATTTTTGTTTTAAATTTTGTTTTAAAACGTTTGTCGTTTTAGCTATTTTTTCTACGTTTTTTTCTAAATCATCTCTTTATATTTTGGTAATTTGTCATTTTAATTGAAAATTAATTATATTTTGTTTATTCTTCTTGTTTCTATCACTTTAGTGATAATGGATGTAAGTTGACATTTACTCTTTCTTTTATGTTAAATTTGTAAAAAAAAATATGTTTTTAAATTTTATGCAAAATAATAAAAAAAAGATAAATATAATGAAGGGGGGAGTATTATTTTTAGATGTGCATACAAATGCTTGTAATTTTAATTATGAATTAAGTTTGTACGCATCCAACTTATTAACGTGTATGCATTAATTACTTGTATTTTTTCATTATTATAATTGGGAGATAATTAAACTACAAGTATGAAATATTGACCTAGTCTATGATTCCGCAAGTACATACGAAAAAAATTAATTAAGGGAAAAAAATGTTGAATAGTGGCTTAGAATTAAGTAATGCTATTTAAGACTTTAATTTGATTAGTTTAAAGCTAACAATAAAAAATGATCTAAATTATTTATTCAACTCAACCTCTTACGGAATCTTAATGATGTTCCATAACGGCCCAGATACCTGGAATCTTAAAACCCACCCTCTTACTATGGAATCTTAATGATTTTAATTAGTCACTCCATTCCATAAAGTTTTTTTTTTTTTTTTAGAATTTGAAGACATGATTTTTATATATATATATAAAAGAGAATGAGTAATAATTTTTTTCAATTATCAAAAAAAAAAATGTAAAAAGTATACAAGGGAGAAATAATAGAAATTTACGTAGTGGTAATTTAGAAATACAATAAAGTGGAAAAAAATAGTTAAAATAACAAATTTTCTTAAACAAGATTTATGACCAAAAGTGTTACTCACTCAGTTTCATAGGGTTTATTCGTTTCTTTTGTATAGAATTAAAGAACATATTATTATTTTTTGACACATTTACCTATCATTATTTTTTCTATTTTTCTTCTCCTTTTTTTTTTCTACTCTTCCTTTGACCTTCCAATCATTAATATATTTTCAAAAAAAATATAAAATTAATAGGTGTAGTTCGGAAAGATTATTGGTAGAAATAATAAAAATGATAAACTTTTTAAAATACTCCCTCTATTTTTTAATAAATGTCACTTTAGCTTTTTAACTAATTTTAAAATAAGTGTCATTCTGAGTTTTTTTCTTTAATTTTGACTATTTTACCCTTATTCATTTACCATATATATTATTCATAAATAAATTCCATAAATATTATTTATACCAAAATTAATTTTGTTTATGAATACTAGCTACATTCTTGATCACATTCTTTATCAAACAAAATTTATATATCAAAATTAACTATAATTAATGAAGGGTAATATGGACCACGCTTTATAATCTTAATTTGTTGAAAAATGTCAAAGTGACACTTATTCAAAAACGGAGGGAATAAAATTTAAGATCAAATGCGACAAATTTTATAAATCGAATAAAAAACTAAACAATAGTACTATGAAACCGGGGAAGTATTTATTCAAGTCAACCTCTCATTTGACTTAGGTTGATACAATATATCGTGATTAATGCAATTAATGTAGGAGTAAATATGTTAAACCAGGCCGTAATAATAATGTTTTAATTATTTAATTAGCATATCTAATCATTGAAAAGCAAATATATATAATCATGATCATCAGCTACCCATTAGCAATTCATTGATCAATTAATCTTGAATTGGAGAGATAAGCATTGAAGCTTAATTATGGATATTAGTCACGCTAATTCGTCTTTAGTTTAATTAAATATATGGCATGTGAAGAATGGACCCCCACGAGGTGATCTTTTTAGATTTAGTTTGAGTAATCACAAAATTACTTCACTCATCTCATGATAAAACACTTTTGTCTTTTTTTTTTCATTAATTTTTTTGGATACCATTCCCTCGCCTAGTGGTATCTTACGTAGTAGTAATACATTTTGTGGGACACACTTTCGTCAAATTAAAGTAAAATTTAAATCTGGATCACGGGCATTCAATAGATAATTCTAATGAGAAAATTAAAGTTTCTTCAACTCTATTAATTCACCTTACTTTTAAATTGATATCAGATATTTTATACTTGTGATAATTTTCAGAGTAAGGCATGATACACTATTTAAAAAAATTGAGAGTGCGAAACCATTTTTTTTAAATAGCAGAAAATAAAAATTAATTTATCCTCTAATATTCAATAGTGCATTCTAAAATCGATTCATTCACTAAGTTTTGATTGTAAATTGCAATGCTAGTCCTAGTGCTAGCTTTTGTTGAGCTTATAACATAACACAAACATAATTTAAAAAAAAAAAATAAGGACAATTTCAAAAGGTTTTAATCAATAAGTTAAATATTAATAGATCATGATGATATTAAAATGAAATGGCGACACCCTTTAATTTAATTAATAGTTGGTGATGGTGCTATTTGGCCATCACAATTTCCCTTTGAGCGCAAATTAAACAACCCAAAGTGTCCTAAAAATTATATATTAATTAAAGAAATCTTGAAGATGAAGTAAAGGGAGTACTATGTTTTTGATATATCGTCTTCTAAATATTCATTGTTAAATTACCACTCATATTTTTGCATGTGACTAGAATGATAATATATACTCCCAAAACATGTGTTTATCTTTTTTTTTTTGGCGGTGTGGGTAGACATGGGCAACGGTTCCAAACCGTCGGTTTCGGTTAGAAATCGACGGTTACGGTTTTGGTTTTTCGGCAACCGTAACCGAACCGCGAACCGCCGGTTACGGTTACGGTTACGGTTTTCAAACTGGCGGTTCAGTTTGAAAACCGTCGGTTTGGCGGTTTTTTTTTTTTTAATATTATCTCCGTTTTCACTCTGTTTTTGTTCGTATTTTATTCGTTTTAACTCATTTTTTAGAAAATACATTACTATAATTGAATAAAAATTATATAACTTAAATTTATACATTAAAAATATAAGAATTGTGTATTAAAAAAAAAAAAATTTTTTTAATAAAAAACCGTCAAACCGCCGGTTAACCGCCAAAACCGACCAAACCGGCGGTTTGCGGTTTGTCAAAATGCCGAACCGTAACCGGCGGTTTGGCGGTTCGGTTTTGCGCGTGTCTACCTTTGAGGCTTTATTAACATTGGAGTGTGAAGGGAGTTCAACTATGGACTAAGGGTACACTTTCACAAAGACCCCGCGTGCGCCATCCGCCCGACCTGCCGTCCGACTCGGCTTCGACTTTGATCTATGTTGCCTACCTATATAGAACCAAAAACTCTAAAGGTCCACCTGCACTGGGGCGACCCATTCGAATTTTGGTTATGGGCTAAGCCGAACTAGATATTCGAATTTCAAACTCAAATTTAATATGCACGTTTCTCTCTTGTATTCACGATTCTAGGCCTCACTCTGATGGGTCGAACCCATGTTTTCCTCAACTTCCTCAGGTGAGGTTCTGCCTATACATATCAGTGCTCCCGTTTAGAAGACACAAAATTTTTGCTCTCGAATATTTCTTTCTCTCTCAGCATATACACGAACCTTATGTTCAATTCTTTAAAAGCTCTTACGTGTGTTTGTTGTTCTCTTTTTCGTTTTACGTGTAAAGGGTTTATCCTTAACTCGACTTGTATTCTTCTTTATATTCGAAATTGCAGTATTCGCTCTAACATAAAATACAAGCTATGCATTATCGAATGAATTTATCGTGTCACACCCTATACAAGTATATCAGCAAATTAATCACCGAGTGTGGAGTGTAACACTCCATAAATTCTTACCACCACCTCGTATATATCCGGACCACGACACCTAAAAGTCCATCCATTAAATTTAGCAATTGGGACCCGCCCCGACTAAATCGGACCTCGGGTATTCCATGAAATCTGGGCCGTTGATACCTTATCTTAAAAAGACATAATTAGGGAGATATGGTTAAGCAGCATTAAAGAGGGTTTTTTTTTAAGAAATAAATCTGTGAGAAAATGACATGGGTGGGAAAACAATAGATTACAGCTATTCACACACTCTTTCGGCGCCAAAATTTACTTACGAAGTAATCATCTTATGATTTGTTTAATATTATTATTATTATTATAAATAGAGATCATAAATATCTTTGTACAATTTTAATTAAAGTGATTAGCACCCGTACAAATTGTTCTTCTCTGTCTCTCTCTTACCAAAACCATTTTTCTTTTCTTTTTTTCACTTTTTCTCTTCTTTTATGAAAGTGTTTTCTAATTTAAACAAGAATATAAGAAAAAGTTAGGCAAACCAATTTATATTTGTACCGCAAGTTTTGACTCCCATCCACTATCATCTAAAGTATATACAACATTCACAAGTACCTGACAAAAACTTTGGTCGGCATGTTTTTATTTTATTTAGTTATTTAATCGAATGTTATGTTCGAGTTAATCAAATTTCAACTCAGCAGATTTTTTTAATCATATAAAACTTTGATAAATTAATATAGAATTTGATTTACCTAAACTTCATTCATTTTTAACTCTTTTATAAAATGAGAATAACTCAATTGAAGGTCTAAAAAATAATAAAATTGTCAATTTAAAATCTAAAAGTTTTTTTATTTTTATCAATCTATTTCTTTAAATTTGACTAATTTTAAATTTGGTCCTAATAGAATACATATTTTAATTTTGGTAATACATATTTTAATTTTGGTGCAATAGATTACACATTAAATTACAAAAATGGAGTGTTAAACACGAATTAAAGGTAGTGTTGGTTTAGTGAATAGTCCAAATCAATTACACTCATTTACACATGCACTATAGAATAATAGCAACACTTAATTGAAAAATAACTCTCCTTGAAGATTCATAAAGATGGATATAAATGAAATTAAAGATCGGAATAATTTTATATCACCCATATTATTTACTTTGAACAATTAAATGTTAGAGGAAATGAAATATTGCTCCCTCCATAAATAAATGATGTTTTACTTTTTTTTTTTATTATTGAATTAAGAAGATATCATGTATTGACAAATTTATTTTTAATTAATGAATAATTCGATCTTTTATCACATTCTATTATTTTAACTTATCATTAAAAAATATTTTTTTCCACGCCTCTAAAGTTGGAATGAGAGATGATAAAATATGAATATTTTTTATAATTAAAATGGGTGTAAAATTAGAAGAAAATGGGTAAAAAATCATTTATTCTAAATTTCCAATTGGCAGCAGTAGTGCTAAATAATTTGGGGCTTGTTACAGCGGACGCACTACGATTTATACATTCGAGTTAATGAGGCAGATTTGGCGTCCGGGAGAAAAGGCGGGAAGCAAGCGCCGTCTAACGCCGGCAGTGAAAACGATGGGCAGCAAAACGACGGCTGTTAAAACAGACGGAAAAGCGGTTTGACCTGCAAAGCAGATTCCACTGTTGAGCCGACGGAAATCTGTAGTTATGTGCAGAGTGGTACAACGTATGTATAACTACAAATCAACGCCTTTTTTTCACATTACTTTGTACTCTCTCCGTGTCCAGGAGGAATTTACACCCTTTGACTGGGACACATTTTAAGAAATGTGTAAGAAAAGGTGTAATGATTGATGTTTTGAGAGGTAGTTTTGTAAACATGAATAAAGTGAGTAAAAAATAGATTGGGTGTTAAAAAATAATGACATATGTGTAAATATGAGTATATTTCAAGGGTGAGAGTTGTGAAGATATTTCCTTTTATGGAGTGTGCAAATTGGTATGGGACATCCATATATGAAAAGTGTGCAAATTTCTGTGGGAGGAGTATTATTCATCAACTTGATCTCAGACCAGAGTTTGTAAATAAATTAAATGATATTTTAAATAATTAAGTGATAATTAAAAAGAAAAATAAAATAAAATTACATTTTCTATAAAAATAATATGACAATAAATTTGTCAAAAGAACCAATAAAACAACTGGACAGACGGAATACTATAATTTTGAAATGTAGTAGGGTGTTTAGAAAAAAAAAACCACCAACGAGTAATCATTTCTTTTACAGTTGAAAATCAATTTAAAGTGTTTTGTATCTCTTTTTATCAAAATTTATGGAGTAATCAGTAATTTATAAATGTGCTGCATGTGTAATTGTGTACTATGTAAATTAATACTGTATTTAAACTAATACTATATTTTATTTATTTGAATTAATACTAGAGATTATTTACTATGGCACACACGGTTTCTCAACCTATAGCAACTATACACATTCAAAATCCTTTATAACAACTAAATACAAAAGGAGTGTTGAATGGTCCAGAATACCCTTCCTCTTAACTTATTTTATTTTGCTGACTGTACTTCTTCTCTCTCCTCTCTCCCTTCAAAATCCTTTCCCATTTCATTTCAAATCTACATCACCTTCTCCACTTCCAAGTTCCATGGCATCCACTCCATTGCTCATTGTTACGTTGGGCAACTCCCATGGCGGCAGCGTTGCTCAATGTTCGAAGGTAAGAGAAAGAGCCGTCGGCAAACGGAATTTCGACGGCGAATTCAGTGTAACAGGAAATACAGAGTAAAGCAGACAAACTGGAAACCGCGCGGAAACGCCGGTGGTATGCACCACCACCGCTGAAGCCCGATCAGCCTTTTGGATTTTTATTTTTTTATTATGCGTATTAAAAAAAAATGTTATTTGACCACATAATAATTTGTGCCTTAAAAATAGGAAGGAAGTTAAGCCTGTATTAGCCAACTTCAAATAATTTTTTTGAATAAATTATAAGATGAAGATATTAAACCCTTTAAAATAATTAAATTATACGGGAGAATTTATTTTGAGATTTTAAAGGATTTTAACATAAAATTAAATTAATTATAATTTACTTAAATTCCAATATATATATACTATTAAAAATATTAAACTTAAATTTAAATTGATTATTACATAAATTATAAAATTTGAATACTCCATTATATAAGTTACTAAAACTTAAATTGAAATTGAATATTACAGAAATTACTAAAATCTAAATTGAAATTGTGTTTGAATTTTTGCTTAATTACTAAAATTGAAATTGAAGTTGAATATTACGTAAGTTACTAGTAAAACTCAAAAATTTAAACACTAAGTGTTGCAAAGTTGAACATTAAGTGTTGTAAGATTGAACACTGGGACAATTAAGACTGAATTTCTTTTGTAATTAATCATGTCACCTAATAAATTACTATAAATTACTAAATTCTAAACCCTAAATTGAATTTGAATATTAGGAAGGAATGAGTGAATCAACCCGCTCACATAATTAATTAAAAAAAACCTCTCTTCCGTCACAATAATATTCGCAATGTTCAATCTTGTAATACTTAGTGTTCAAATTTTTAGTTTTAGTAACTTATGTAATATTCAAACTCAATTTCAATTTAAATTTTAGTAACTTATGCAATATTTAAACTCAATTTAGGTTTAAAGTTTAGTACCTTATATACAATTTAAATTTAGTAACTTATGTAATATTCAAATTCAATTTGTATATTTAATTTAAATTTGATACCTTATGTAATATTTAAATTTTCGATTTAGGATTTAAGGTTTAGTATCTTAGGATAGGGTTCAGTACCTTATTGACATTCAATTTATATATGTAAATTTAATGAATGAATAAATCAATCTCAATTTCAATTTAAGTTTAGTACATTTTCTAATATTCAAATTTAATTTAAGATTTAATACCTTATAAAATGTAATATTCAAATTTAATTTAGAGTTTATATAATGTACTCCACTAAACTCTAAACACTATATCCTAAATTAAATTTGAATATTATGCAAAGTATTAAACTTAAATTTAAATTGAACTCTAACCTCTAACGTACTAAATTGAATATTATACAATTTAGTTGTTGTGTTCAAATGTAACTGTGACTTACTTGAACTCTAAACTCTAAATTATGTTGGGAGGGTATTAAACTTAAATTTAAATTGAACTTTAAACTCTAACGTACTAAATTGAATATTATACAATATTATAATAATTATTATTGATAGAAGGATAATTATTATTTATTTTATTATTGATTTTATTATTTATAATAATTTGTTTTACTATTAAATAAATTAACAAGTAATATGGAGTAGTATTTTTATTATCATTCATTATTATAATACTCCCTCTATCCGGGATTATTTGCACCGTTTGAACGATGTGTTTTTTAAGAAAAGATGATTTAGTGATTGGTGATGTAAGATAAATAATGGGGTATTTTAGATGATTTAGTGAGATGTAAAGTGATTTTGATGAGGTGTAAAGTAAAATGTATATAAAAAATGAGTGATAATTTTTAAAATAAAATAATGTTGGAAGGATATTAATTTTGTGAGCAAATAAACAAGTTTACTATCCTTGAACAGAAAGAGTAATAGTAATGTTTAATGTCTAGTAGTAATAATTTCTAATTTTCTATAAAATCTTTTATATAAAGTAAATTAGTTTTCTTCTTTTTATTTTTTTAATAATTTGGTAATCGTTAAATTTAATAATATTTTTTTTAAAAGTTATCTCAATTCTCCAATTAAATTTCCATGACTTAGGTTTCGAGTGTGCAAATAATTTTAAAATGTCCCAATAAAAAAAGTGTTCAAGTAATCACTGGAGAAAGTATTATTTTATATTATTAAAAATAATATGTTTTGTTACTTTTGTATAATTTATCTTTAATATAATTATTAAATAAGAATATTATCATTATTTTTAATATTAAATAAATTAACAAATAATTGGTATTTTTAAAATAATATATTGAAAATAATTTATATTTTTTATTATTCCACGTCAACAAAGAATATGGAGGTTATACTTTATATTTTGACTAGTTTATTTATTAATATTAAAATTCCATTAATTGTATTAACAAAGCCTACCTAGGTTGATAAAATGACTGTGTTTGAGAAATGTGCATAAAGAAAAAAATCATCAACCCGTCAAATCATGCAGGCTGAAATTTTTTGAACAGAGGGGTATTTTTGTCAACTTACTCACCAAATTGTGTGTCATTGCAAGTCGAATTTTTTTTGTTGGGGATTGCTATATGTTCTCTCACTTTGTGTGTTATAGTGATTTCCCCTTAATACTATATTTTATTTGAACTAATATTATACTATATTTGTCATAACTTATGGGTAACATTTGTTCATTTAGAAAATTTGATCAAGTGATACCAGATACACACAAGTATTTGACATGTGGTGCTTTTCACAAATTATGTCTCAACTTTGTTATTAAATTGTCTTTGATTTTTCCTTAAACGCGAGTGTTGTTATTTGAATTAAGTTAAATACTTGAAGTTTAAATTTAACTTATGTCTCCGTCAAGTAAATCTCATTTTATTATACTAACGAGTTGAAAATAGAGTTTACTCAACTTGCAAACGAGTCTAGCACATATATCACAATATTCATATTCATTTATAGTTATATTTTATAAAAATATAGTTTACTCGACTTGTAAACTAGCCAATATATATGTATTAAATGAGAATGGCACCCTTCAATATCAAGCATAATGAGACAAGCACGAACTAGCAATTAATCTTCATGAGCTTGAGCTCACCTCACCTCACCTCATTTGTTAATATAAATGAAGTTAGTTTGAGTTTTTTTTTTTTTTTTTTTTTTTAGAAATAAAGATGATTCAAATATAATAAAGTGAGTACAAGGGTACTCAAATCCCATTATATAATGTTCGAATTCTTAAATTTGAGAGCAATATACACTATTGGTTTATCGATAATGCTCATCCATGGAGCTCATTCCCATTCATGGAGTGAGCATCCTACCCTCTTGTGAGTTTTAAAGCCATTTTCACGTACTATACTTGATACTATTCCAAACTTCCTCGCTCTTCTCATTAAAAATTGATTGTACATTAGAGTTTTTTTTTTCTTTGGATAACAACTCCAACAACTTTTACATTGAATAATTTATATTTTGAAATTTTGAATTTTAAAATTCTATCATATAAAAACAAATATTATAATTTAAAATCTACTAAATTTTAAAATGCATATTCAAAATATTTCAAATCTCAAAATAAACATAGTGAGGGTTGAGTTTATTAAAACTTGGTTTATATATACAAAAATCATAGTAACATCTTTTTCTTTAATAAGTAAACTAAAATTTAAGTCCAATTATTTTTAAATGAAAAAAAAAAATTGTTACAGTAATTTATTTGATGTAGCAATCAAACCAAATAGAGAAAGCTTTTCACAAAGTTAGTTAGAAAACAAATCAATCAGTGGAGAAAAAATAAAGTTGCTTAAGGTACTAAGACGAGATTAGTGGATTATCCTAGGAACAAGGAAATTAAATAAATAAAGGGACAAGAGTGTGAGACAGGGAGTATAAAAGCAACAAGATAAATAAAACCAACATGGTTGGATTCCATTTGACTGGAATATTTCCAACATATTTTACATGTTACATCTATTTGACTCAAATCTGTCTCTTATTGCCACTCTAATTACTAATTAACTAGTGGCATCGAATCGTAATTGGACTTTCTTTTCCCCCTTAATAATTATTAATCACCTCATTGTCTTGTAACTAATTTAGATGTCCAATTATTATTTACATGTTTTAGAGTAATGGTTTTCATGTGGATCATATATATATTTAAATTCAAAATTTTGTTTGTTTATTCCTATTTTGATATAAGTTTTCAAATCCTTTGTATCCCTACTCATGCAACTATATTACCTAATTCTTAAAAAAATTTATTCAAGTTGGTTCGTGTTTCACTCATTAAAATTTATTCGAACTCGATTCGATTAATTATAAAATAAGCTCAAACATGAATGTTCAATTTCGATAACATTTCCATGAACTTTTGGATGCATATACATGTGTACTTCTCAAATGACTTATAAATTAATATTTTTGGATTACTCAATTATGTATGGTATAATGCTACACCGTTGTTGAGAGTTTCTGGAAATTTTGTAGATCAAGCACCCAAACCAAAACCAGATGTAAAGTATATGAATTTTGAAAAAACGTTTCAGATCAAAATAGTTTGTCATATAAACGAAAACATATAGCGCAAATGTATGATGTTTAAAAAATGCATCACTTGAAACTTGAAAAAATTACTCGAATACTCATTTAATGAGTTCAACAAATTAATATTTCAATTTAGTAATATATATTTTTTATTTAATTTCGTAATAGAGAAGAGAAAAAAAAAAAAAAAACCTGATGACATTCCGAGTAGAGGGAATGTTTATGAAAAAAAATATACTTCCTCCATTTTAAAATAAATGTCATTTTATAAATGAAATTTATTTCAAATTATGTGTTATTTTAGCAAATTTTCCTACTATACATCATAAATATTGCAAAAAGATCTCTTATATTTTTTAAATATTTTTATATACTTGCATATGTAATATTAGTACAAACTAAAAAACATGTTGAAAAATTCGCAGATCAAAAGTGGGTCAAACATATTTTCCTATAAAATTCGCTTCCACAATTGTGTTGCATTGTTATCATAAAAACAAATTCAGTATTTATTATTATAGATGTAAATATGTGTTACTAATTTATTGTAAGAATAAGTAATAAGGTTTTCATTATAGCAAAATATAGACCCAATATATATATATATATATATATATTTATTTATTTTGCTTTTGCACAAGTTTTTGAAAAGACTCATTTACCCGGGTTTCACCCCTTTCCCCCTCCTTTTTTTTTTATGTCGTTTCGTTAAATAGAATAATATTGCACATAAGTTTTCTAGGAATAGAGAAAAGTGAAGATAAAAGTACTTCATCTGCCCCCTTTAAATTTTACATTTTTGGGAATGAAACATATTTTAATGAATATATATTGTTTTATGTAAAATTGTTTGTATAAAATGTAAAAAAGAAAAAATGTGGAGAGAGAAAAGAAAAGTAATAGACAATTGATGTAATTTTGTATAAAAGTATGAATAGTTGCTAATAAATGTGGGAAATCCATTTGCCAAAAAAAAAATGTAGAGTGTTCAGTGAAACACTCGAAATAACAAAATGTAAAACTTAAAACATGATCGAACTATATAATTTTGATACTATATATATATACTAGTGTAGAACTCGTGTATTACACGGAATTTTAAATATATTTTTAAATATTTAATAATAAATTTTTATTTATTTACTTAATTTAATTTTTCATTATTTTGTTAAAAAAATTAATATTTATTTTAATTATATTTACTATAATGTTGTATTATAATATAAAAGTTTAATGAACATAATATTTTGAATTATACAAAATAATTACACGTATGTTATGTTAGTTAATTTTATAAAGCAAATTTCTAAAAAAAATTGTGAGAATCGAACGAAATGTGACATTGAAATTTAATAAATATGAAAACAACTTTAAAAAAAAAATTATAAAATTACGGAAACAAACAATTTAAGTAATATTAAAATATCTCTTAATAAATTGTAAGTCAACCTTCAATATCAACCACAACACCTTACATTTAATAAATATGAAAATAACTTTTAAAAAAATTATAAAAGTTCGGAAGTAAATAATTCAAATAATATTAAAATAACTCTTAATAAATTGTAAGTAAACCTTCAATATCAACCATTACACAATTAAATAAATAAATATTTTAGTTAATTGCAAATTAAATCATAACTATTTCCTCATTTGCAATCTAATCTAAACTTTAAGGTAATTGCAAATAAATCACAAACTTTAAATATAGTTGCAATTTAGTCTTTTTGACAATTTTAATTGTGTTCGAATCTAACATAATTTAGACTTCTTAATGACATAACAACACCTTAATAAAACAATATTGTTTTTCAATCAAACCAAATATCAAAAGTTATGATTTAGGGACAAAGTAAACTTGTAAGAAGTCTAATTTGCAATAATATTTAAAGTTTGTAATTTATTTGCAATTCTTTTAAGGTTTAGATTAGATTGCAAATGAGCGAAAGGTCGTGATTTAATTTGCAATTACCTATTTTTAAAATTAACAACTTCATTAAATTATGACACATAAGCCAAATCAACCACAAAATAAATTTATGTGTCATATAAGATAAAAGTAATTATAAAATACAATTGAATAACTAATTAAATAAAGAATTGTACACCCCAATAAAAATAAATTTTAGATTGTATTTTACTCAAAAAACATTAAATAGATCTAAAATAAATTAAACTAAAGAATAAAATGAATACTAAAATAAAATAAGAATATAATATTTGGAAATAGTTTATTATCATATCTTACTCAACCAATAACTTAATTACACATCATACTTTTTAAAATTAAGAACTTCATTAAATTAGGACACATAAGCCAAATCAACCACAAAATGACACATAAGCCAAATTAATCACAAAATGACACATCATCAATTTAAACTCCCTATTAGTATATAAGGGGATTATATACTATAGAAGTAGTGTATTATGTATATATAACAAATTTGGTAATCTTGTAAAATAATATAATTATTTATATAATAAATATTATGTATAAAATTATATAATAAGTTTTACATATATATTTTCGAGCTCTATTTTTTAAATGCATTAAACTTATAATAAATTTAAAATAATTGCAGAAAAAATTATGTGTCATATAAGATAAAAGTAATTATAAAATACAATTGAATAACTAATTAAATAAAGAATTGTACACCCCAATAAAAATAAATTTTAGATTGTATGTTACTCAGAAAAACATTAAATAGTTCTAAAATAAATTAAACTAAAGAATAAAATGAATACTAAAATAAAGTTAAGTAAATAAAATAAAATTTAATTTAATTAGTCAATGTTAAAATAATAAGAATATAATATTTGGAAATAGTTTATTATCATATCTTACTCAACCAATAACTTAATTACACATCATACTTTTTAAAATTAACAACTTCATTAAATTATGACACATAAGCCAAATCAACCACAAAATGACACATAAGCCAAATAAACCACAAAATGACACATCATCAATTTAAACTCCCTATTAATATATAAGGGGATATATATATAGGGGTAATTAGTATATAGGACATTTCACCTATAGAAACTAGAAATAAAGACAATAAATTTGAAAGTTAGGAAGAAGGACAATATGATTTATAAAAGTACAGTTTTATCCTCGGTTTAAAATAAAGCCAAAATTTGAATAATCAATTAAGGTATATTAGGAAATTCAAAAATTGAATGCGTTGGGCTTGAAAATTAAACTACCGGAAATCCAGGGCATAAATGCGTTGGACAATTAAGGCTACCTAAATCAAGCTAGAGTCTTGGAGAAGTTTCTTTCAAGATTTCGAGAGAGACGACGTTGAATTTCTGAACATTCGCGACTCCGTTGGTTGCAAACGAGTTTGTTTTCGACGCCGTAAGCAAGGTATGTATATTCTGATGAGAAGAAATTTGTTGTTTTTTGAAGAAACGAACTTTTTGGTTTTTTGAACTTCGGCGGAAGCTTTTAATGTTCTATGATGATCGGTTTTGGGGTTTTTGTCAAATAATCTTACAAAATTACACATGCACTCTGTTTTTGTATATGAGAAGGTTTGGGGTTTTTCTGCACAACTTTGTGTGTGACTTATTGATGCGTTTTTCGCAATTCTTTGAGGCGATATCTGCAGGTCTTTGATGATGGGTTTTAGATTGTGCATAAGTAGTAAATATAATATTTTGGATTTCTTTGATGATGCTTTTATTGGTTTTTGGGTGTAAATTTTGGAACATGCAGTTGCACTCTGTTTTCTAGTTGATAAAACTTAAAGTAAAAAAGCACTTTGTTAATGGATTTGGAAAATTTGCTATTTGCAAATGTTTTATTGGTGATATATAATCCTTAACAAGTTTGTATGTGTATTAATAAGTTTAAGAAACTAGATTCGGCTTTATTGTTAATATACTTGTATTTTCCAGAAATAACATATATTCTACTTTAGGAAGATTGATTTGTGTTGGTAATAGATATGTATTGATTGTTAATATACCACAAGATTAACAAATATATATTCTACTTTAGGAAGATTGATTTATTGTTAAGATACCATGAGATTCGTGTCATGTTCTGGAGAAAATATTATAAATCGAAATACATATTAACCAAGATTTAATGTAATGCAGATGCCAAGAGTGAAGAGAAGTGGAATTCACATAGATGACGATGGTGATAGTGGAGGTAGCAGGAAAAGGATTAAGAAAGACGACAAAAGAAAAAGCAGAAAGACAAAGATAGGTATACGTTTACGGTGGGATAGTTATGCATTTATATTCAGCACATTCTACTGATATCATGCAGCACTGTTATATTATGTAAAGCAATAATTTGACTATTCTATAAGCATTACACAATTGTTACCTTCTTATAATACAATAATGTCACTACTGTATTATAAAAGTTAATAATTGTTCTTGATT
Organism: Galeopsis tetrahit; assembly: GCA_963675135.1. Taxonomy (NCBI): domain Eukaryota; kingdom Viridiplantae; phylum Streptophyta; class Magnoliopsida; order Lamiales; family Lamiaceae; genus Galeopsis; species Galeopsis tetrahit. Next base: position 91,059,209 of record OY776122.1, read on the forward strand.
TTTGTGTGTGAAGCATTGACCGATGCAAAAAAGGCTAGAGATGCAAAGCGTAAAGGTTTAGTTGTTATTTAATATTTAAGTCTATAACTGAATTTTAGTTGCTTGTGTAACATTACTTAGCATTAATGGAAAGTCCCTTATAGTATATTTGTCAATGCAGGAAAAAGAGTGGTTGGTTACTATATAATGTCCTCTGACTCAGGTGATTTTGCGATAATAGCTCAACTATTTAACGAATTATAGAACCATGTATGTATATAATTTTGTTTACTTGTATTGCCAGATTTCGAGAGTGATGAGGAGGTTGATTCTGATAGCGATGATGAGGTTGTTGCTGATAGTGATGATGAATCTAAATCTGTATCGGAAGGTATAAAATAAATATGATGTGTCTTACATTCTGTTAGGAAGATTATATATAGTTATTAGAAGTTTTTGTAGAGTTTAATTGTGTTAATGATTTTTAAATTGTTTCTGAAGATTCTGACAGTGATGAGGAAATGCGAATCAAGAAACAAATAAAAGAAAGATGTAAACGTTCACGAAGAAAAAAATCTGGTATGATATTTTATAGTTTACATTTGTTTATGATATTGAAGTTTTAGATAAAAGAAGATTTACAAGAATTCTGAATATATTTTTTATTTTCTTTGTTAGCTGATGGTGATGTTAAGAATAGTCAGAACTACTGTAGATCAAATATGCATACTTGTTTCAAGGACTTGAGTGTGATGCAGTTGAATGATAGGCATTATAATGAACTGAAGAAGATGCCATTTTGGTTCATCTTAAATTCTATATTGGTGAATGGGAATGACGAGATAGTTGAAAATTGCAAGAAGGTTGAGCGAGATATTCAGGAGATTGTAATGAGGTTCGATGATAAGTCTGGCAGCTTGTTGCTTGGTTCGAATGAGCTGAATATAAGAAAAAAGGATGTGGAGCTGATATTTGGTATTACGTCAGGTAGTGAGAAGGTTCCGTTGCGGAATGAAAACTATGCTCATCCAGAATGGATAAGAAGGTGCTTTAGAGAGGAACTAGTTAACAGGACACCTAGCCTTTCAATGAATAAACCATTGCTAAAGTCTAAGATAAGGGAGATGGCTGAGTTGACTGATACTGAATCTGTTGAAGATGTAGCTAGACTTCTTTGCTGCTATGTGATGTGTGGAATATTCTGTCCAGTAAGAAGTGGCGCATTACCGTGGTACTTGACTGCATATTTAGAGAATTTGACTGACGTTTGCACGTATGATTGGAGTGGATTCATAGTTGATAATTTGAAGAATCATATTAGGAGAAGTAAAGACATGAAACCAGGTGGTTGTACGATGATTTTACCGGTACGTATTCTTACATATACTGCAAACTGCAAACATTACTTTTTATTCAAAAAATCTGTATTATATGTATTTGAATACTGTTAATTTATGCAGTACTTAATTTGCGAGCATACGTCATTGGTTAAACCAATCAATAGGAATGCGTTTCCAAGGTTTCTAAAATGGGATCTACGAAAGCTAACGAATGCCTTAAACAAGAAGAAGTGGTACAAACGTACCAAGGTAAGATCTTATAAAAAAAATTTTGAGCTAAGCTATTTTATATAAATAGTTTTACTATTTATATATATGTAACGATATTGATTGCAGGTGCATACTGGAAGTTTGAAAACTGAGCCTTGGGAGGAAGAAAAGTTTGAAGCTATTAACAATTTCAGAGACACCGTAAAAACGGCCCAAACGAATAAATCAGATAGAGCAGCTGCTGTTGAGAGTAATGGAGCTAATGTGACAACTGGACCTGGAGAAACTAGTGCAACAACTATACATGATCCAGTCGTTGATTCGGTTGATAAGGATCAATGTATTCTTCAACAATCATCATCCAGACCATTTGAGGTTGGTTCTACGTCAAGGATAAAAGAAGTTGGCTTGGATAGTGGACCTTCGTTTGATCTTGGAGAGGATTGTAACATTGGACATACTTCAAGTAAAATGGATATTGACAATACTGTGATGACAGTATGCAAAGATGTGAATCGGACTTTTCCAGATTTAGATAGTGATTATACAGGAATGTTGTTTGAACAGGATGCAAATGCTGAGGGTGGGAACTGTGGGTTGGGTAATAAGGGATCTCGAAATGATGATGTTGACGTCAATGGACGACAAGTGGAAGAACTACTTGATGAAATTAGGCTGCTTAAAGAGGATGCTGAAGCGAAGAGGATTAGTAATGAGGTTGAGATAACTAGGCTTATAGAGGATGCAGAATCAAAACGGGCTAATTTTGAGAATGAAGTTAAGCGAATTACGGAGGAGTTTACTAAAGAGAGGGATTTTTTTATAATGGACAGGGGAGTCATGACTCAAATGATCAGGGATCTCGAAACTGAGAATAAGTCGTTGAGAAGAGAGTTGGACGTGAAACGTCTTTCGTCCCACGTCAATTCATTGGAAGAACAACAATTTGTTGCAGAAGTAGAACAAATTGAGAAGGATTTGAATCTTGAATCGTCGGGTAACAAAGTTCATGCATCAAGAGCTGAGCAGGACGTAGTGGCAGAAAATGAAGTTGACAATACGCCGATTCCAGTTGTTAAAGGGAAAAAGAAGAGTAAGGACTACGCAGATCCTAGTTCCATGATAATACGTGTGAAAACACGAACTGAGGAACACGGAAGAAAACCAGTGCAACTATCTCCTCAGCTTCTGACCCAAGAGCTTAGTGATGATGAACCAGAGGATGTTTTAGGTGGCAAAAAACATGTCAAAGAGAGGAAAGTTGTTAAGAATCCATTTGACAACTCTTTGGATACAGTTAAGAATGCCCCCGTTGAGTTGAAAGATCAAATCTACAAAGAACTCGTGGAATATGGTTCGAAGTAAGTAACAACCTAATGCATATTACCAACACCTTCTACACATAGTCAACACATAAATTGCATGTTACACATTGTATTCATTATACATTCTTTTGTTTATTGATTGAATAATATTATTGTCTTTTCTGTTTATAAATACAGTCATTCGGTATACGTTGGGAATCGGCCCCTTACTGACGTCACGGTTCGAATGCTTATTAATTTGCTAAACAACAAAACCGTGGATGATCAGGTAATTATTAGTTGAATTATTCAAAAGTTTGTATGTTTATTAATATTGTAATTTTTTTAATATAATAGTACGGAATACACTGTTATTTAGGTGATTGATGCATGGTCAGACATGGTACAAACGGCCCTCGGACAAAAGTGTCCTACCGCTACACTTGTAACGATATTCACTTCTGCTTGTTGGGTAATGTACATTAACTCATTATGCAGTTAAATTCTCTAAATTAATTTTTAAATAGATTTGATTTATCATTAAATGACTTTTTTTTTTTTTTTTGTTGGCAGAGTATGATAAAGAAACGAGATATATCAAAACAGAAAATCTTTGAATCTCTCATTGAGAAAGTTGTAGATGAAAGTGTCGGACAAGATATGATGCTATTCCCAATTATTATCACTGAGGCTGGGTACCGTACGAGATCGAACATCAAAGGGCATTGGACACTGTTGACGCTGGATCTCAAGAGGAAGGAGTGGATGTTTTTCAACTCAATGCAGCCAAGGACAAGTGGGAATGTTGACCATCATCTCAAAGAATGCATATATGTGGTATACTCTTTCACTAAAATGAATAGTATATTAAATTTATATCTGCATCTTTGACTAGTAGACACATGAAAATATTTGCTGACTACACCACATTGTTGTGTTTATTATATATTATTCTACCATGTCTATGTGGTATACTGTTTCGTTTAACTTATTAGTTGGTTAATTTTTTATTTCTTTGATTTCAATATGTCACAAATGACTTAGCTACTAAGATTGTTGTATTAATTAACTATACTTTCGATGTAATAAATTATAGGTTAACTATGTTGAGGCAAGGTTGCGATACGTGTTCAAAATGTCATCTCCAAATCACCCATTTTTGAAGGGCCCGTGTAAGAAACCTACTGCATCGAGAATTATGCAGCAAGGGCATGGCACGCTGGACTGTGGGATTATTTTGTGCAGGCTAATTGAGTGCTTCTTAAGGGGTGAAGACCCTCATACTGTTAATTTTAATATGGAAGAGGCAAGTAAGATGCGTGTGAGGATCGTGGGGACATTCGTCAACCCTTTTAAATATGGAGTTTGATGCACTTGGGTTCTGTATTTTGCTGAGTACTTATTTAACTTTTTTGGAACATATTTGTCAGGTTTGCTTCTACTGGTTTACGTTATTTAGGTTAATGATTCATATGTTATGAATGTAAAGCCTGTGAACATATTATGCGTATTTTGGTTTAAATTCTATTTTGGATGATTATTTCTTTGTTTTTTTGAATGACTTATTTTAATACTTTATAATATTTATTTAAAGTGTATATTAATATTATTATGTTTAATCTTAGGTAAAACATTATTGTAATATAATATTTATTAGTTTACATTATACAGTCTAAAAGTGGTGATTAAAATTTATTGAATATTAGTTATTTATGATTCAATATACTATGATATAGATTCGGTTAATGTTTTCAATGATTAAATTTTGTATATGTTTCTTTGTTGTTAGTTTGAGTTTTGATCGTATTTGTAAGTATATATGCCATTTATTTTATGTCAAGTTATTTATGGAAAATAATTAGTATAAAAGGAATATAGAATCAATAAAGATATATCCAAATATTTAGTAAACAAAAAAATAATAACTATAATTTAAGTGTTATGCTTAAATATATGGAAAATAAAATTAGGGTTTACAGTCCACTATGCACACATATATATATAGACGGTTGCCTTCCATCACAGACATTAGGTTGTTTAGACCTAGAAAAAAAGTGTGATTAGATTTTTTAAAAGAATGCCTCCATCCAACCAGAGTGAGAGAGAACTGGTGATATGCTATTGCAATCGGAGAGCAAAACAAGTTACATCTTGGAAGAATCGGAACGTTGGAAGACGATTCTATGGTTGTGCATCGTACCCGGTATGATATTCGGTGAAGTATTATTATTTTTTTAAGAATCACATGCTATATTCATATAATTTCTAATTTTTTTCTTTTTTGTTTTATCGTGTAGAACCCTGGTTTTTGTCGATATTTTGAGTGGATTGATGATCCTTTATGTGATACAGCAATAAATATTATTCATGGGCTGTTGAAGAAATTAAACGAAGAAAGATCAAAGGTTATTGATTTACACATGACTACTTTGAAGGTGCAAGATGAGATCACTGCACTGAAACTCGAGAAAAAAAAGATGACTGCTGAATTGATGAAAATGACTACAAAGTTGGAGGTGAATAGGGAGACAAGTAAATTATGTGTAAATGGTTTTAAGTGTGTCAAATATTTTGTGTTATTGTATATCTGTTGGTGTTTAGCAAAAATGTGATGACGTGAATAAGTCAACAGAAACGGTAGAGAGTGATTTGAATATATTTTAAAGATTCAGATATATTTGATTGATTTGATATTTATAATTTGTTGACGTGTTTATAATGTTCATATTTGTAATTGAGATACATAGTGTTACGTTTTTTTAGTCAAACAAAATAGGAAACAGGCATAATTTCATTAATATTATGTTAAATGATTAATGAAAATACAATTATACGAATATGCATATAAATGAAAGACCAACTGCATATGTGATAAACAACCGTAATATGTGTGAACATATGCTGGACCATATTTAAACGTTTAAACATATGCTAAAAGAAAAAATATATAATTTTCCAAGTAACATGAGTACATTCATTCCAGAACACTTCATATTTTTCAACACGGCGACACAAGACTTTCGACGTACTTGTATGTGTGCTGAACACCATGAACAACGTCAACGTCATTCAAATCAAAAAATACATTCATTAGAACATCGTACGAACAAAATGTACCATTGGGATCAATTCTAAACATCAATTTTGTACAATCACTGTTTAAGAACTGGATTGGAACAAGGTTGTAATACTTGCTCAACCGCTCTTCCTTTATAATGTTGAACTTGGACCACGAATGACCGGAATTTGTGTAAGAGAGTATATGCATCTCAAAAAAGTAATGACCTGGGCCTTGCTTCGGAACACACAGACGACTTCCGTAAAGAGCCAAATTGTTATCGTCCAAATTTTCGAGAGTCAAACACCAAGTGTCGCATAGAGATTTAGGAACTTCAATAACACCATAAGAGTTGTGGCTATAGTCGAAAGTTATAATTGAATAAACACCGTTGCCATGGTTTACATTCCAATGAAAGAGGCCACCTACAAAACATGCATTCGAAATTGGAGGAAATTCACCTGGAAAAGGTTTTATCGTAGACCAAATGTTCGAATTTCTAGAGAATACCTTAACCTGAAGTTGATTGTTCTGAATAGAACGTATATGTGCAACTCGCATTATTATATAGTCATCATTGTTCTTATCATAACCTAATCCAAAGTAAACCCATGCTACACTAAAATTGTGGTGAAAAGTTATAGGGTCATTAGGAATGAATAAAGTCTTTTTGGTAGTTGGGTTAGACAACGAATAGACATCATGTATATCACAGTACAGTACCAATCCGTTTATTGTTCCTAAAACTTCTTCGTCGTCATCGCTATCTGAATTGTCTCTATAAGTCGATGGGTTTCTCTTAGGAAAGTACTCGTATGTTATAGGAGGATCTGCAACACGTTGCTTATGGATATATGAAAAGAAAAAACCCTGTTTCATTTTCATCAGATTTGCTTCAATAAACAAACGTGAAGATATTATAGCATACAAAGATTTAGACGAACCTATCAAATGTTTAAGGACAGATGCCGGCAACCTCTCCAAAATATGAGATGTGATGTCATCTGGAATGGTGGATTTCAACATGGATGACCGTTTTTTCTACGACTTTGAGTGTGTATGTAATTATTCAGGTATAGGATAGATATAAGATATATATAGAGGAAAAGTTATATATTAAATTACTTTTAATGATATATAAGACCCCTTAGTATTCGCCACCACGTTTGATATAAATAAAGAGTTTGTGGAGAGGTGGGGGACGTGGGATATATTAAATTACTTTAAATTATATACAAATTTTATTTAAGACTTTTTCAACTCTGTTCATCTATAAAACTTATTATTCAAAAATAAATATATTCAATGCTCTATAAAAAAAATACAATAATTCGTTCAATAATTACATATAACAATTTATAATTATATAGAATAAATATTAAAGATTGTCATATTAATTATAAGTGTAACTTCTCCATTAAATTAAAATGCATTAATGTTATTAATGTTATCTTTAGAAATTGTAATTATCACAAATTATATAGACATAAACGGATTATGAACCACAATAGACAATAAATATTATACAATCTATATGGTAAACCGTTACATACAAAAAAAAAAAAACCTATGATGTAATTAAGTAAGTAAAGTGAGGAGTATCGAAAGGGAATATATGCGAAAGTATATGCAAAACAAATATGCACATTGTGATATGTGCACTATTGAGGAAAAATTAGACCGTTTTTTAATATATTTATGACTACTACGATAATCATATTATTATTACGTGGATATCAATATAAACCGTTCAATTTAGATATTGTATTAATAATATTATTTATAGAAAAAAATTACATTTGAATATAAGTATGTTTGAAAATGTCTAAAATATATTGTTTGTTTATATTAAGTGAGATAATTGTGGAGAGTAGTGGGTATATTCCTATTTTAAATTAATAATATTGTATTAATGATGGTTGACTTTACAATTGTTGATTGTAACTTTCCAAAAGATATTCATTAATATGATATTTCCGTGATATCATTGGATAGCATAAAAAACATTGCATTATTGTTTAAGTTAAGTATATCTGGCCCTATCATAAGTAAACTACGAGTACATATCAAGATACTGCATATTATAAAACATATGCTAACGATTTGATGCACATGTGTGAATATTAGTTGAATATATGCTAGGGGAGGAAATCATATTTTGCCTTATAATAATAAATTTTACTGTGTGGGTAAAAATAAACACAGTATGGAAAGTATACCGAAATATATATGAGAAAAACCGTGCTAAAATACTAAAGACTATTTAATAACAACTTGTTATTACAGAATTTAAATATAGAAGGAACTTGAGAAAATGTATCAAAATAATTAAAAAAGTGGTCAAACACCAGTACACAAGCCTGATAGTGTATCAAAATAATTAAAAAAAAATAGACAAGTTACTGCACATGAACTACTCAGCAATATTAGTTTTATCAGTTCCAAAAACTCCGGCACATGTCAATGAATCGTGCCTGCCCTTTTTACCACACCTCTTACAGATAGTAGCTTTTACTTTTGGAAATTCACCATAGGACGTGATCCTCCTCTGCTTAGGTCTACCTGGGGGCTTCGGAAGAATTGGAGGAAGTATTTTAACAGATTCTTCAACACATTCAGCCTCAAATCTTTCTGTTTGGGGAACAGGGAACAAGTCTACTTCATAACATTGTTTGTATTTAGATGTAAAAAAACATTCTTCAACAACACTATGAATTGATGTGCAGTGCTTCTTAATCACAGCCACTGCATGGGCGCATGGAAACCCTTTGATTTGCCATTCAAAACATGTACATATATTATATTGAAGATCAACAGTGACAGATGTTTTTGAAGATACCTCAAACTGACCGTTGGGATACAACGAGACAGGCCATGATGCACTGATATTTCCCAATTCATGCCAAAGAGTCTCTTTACTAGGAACCAGTAGACCTGTCCACTTATTGCTAGATTCCCGCCTCTCTACGAACATCCCAGAATTTTTTTTCCTTATAGAGTCAATCATATGAGTGATAGGAAGAGATCTAGCTTCACGTATCCAAGAGTTAAATGACTCAGCTGCATTAGATGTCATTTCCCCGTACCTTTTAAGATGCGGAGAGTGTGAGACCGCCCATCTTGCATAAGGTAAATCTTCAAGCCATTTCTCAGCAATTCGACCGCCCACTTTCGTAAACAGCTCAAGTTTCTCTTTGAATATAGTGATGGTAGGTGCATATGCACACTCTTTGAACAAACCAGCCATATTTTCACGATGTTGAGTATTCCATCCACCACCGTACCTACCCTTAAGGTTTGACAACAAGTGATACAGGCAATAAAAGTGGGCAGGATCATTTCACACATCGTAAAAGGCCGACATCAAACCTACATTTCTATCAGAAATGTAAATTACCCTTTTGGGGTGAGTGATAAGATCACGAAGTTTAGTTAAGAACCAAGCCCAGTTATTACGATTCTCGGAAGATACAATAGCAAATGCAACAGGAAACAATCCTAAAAAGATACAAAAAAATGTAATAAGCACGCATTCACTGGATGCTGAAAATATTAAACCATACAAATTCTCAGATAATATACATTCAAAATATGTTTAAAGGTCAATAATATAATATCTGGAATAAATATTAAACCATTCAAATTCCAGAAATTATATACAGTCAAGGAATGTTAAACGCAGCATAATTATCATTTCTGGAATAAATTATTAAACAAGCTGTTTATAAAATTATTACCGTTGTTCCCGTCCTTTGCGGTTGCAGCAAGCAATATCCCTTTTGACCTTCCCTTCATAAATGTACCGTCTATGAAAAGCATTGGTCTACAACTTTTAAAGCCTTCCTTGCAAGCATTGAATGATATGAAAATTCTTTCAAAGTGGTTGGTGATATTGTTGGTCTCTATATCCACTATGCTTCCAGGATTGGTACGTTTAATTGCATCACCATACCATCGTAATTGATCGTACGACTCGTCATAGCTTCCAAATATGTCGTTTCGTGCAGCCTCAGCTCCATACCACGCCTTCCAATAAGGGACTTCAAATCCATAATCATCATTAATATGTTCAAGTACCTTTTTTCCAGTAATTGTAGGATTGGACTTCACATTTTGCAGAAGAATATCTTTGATTATTTTTGTGCCAAACCTGTTTTTTTTTCTCGTTTAACAGGTTGCCAACACAATTATGTACTAGGTCAGCCTTGGAAACGATAAACCCTGAATTCATAGGTAAGTGTTTTCCTTTTATAAACCACTCACAACCAGCTGACACTTTCTGATTGCACTCAGCATATATGTACCTAGGGCAGTTCTTAACATATCTAAACTTGAAATTGAGCTTGGTCGAGTACTTAATCAACTCGATCCTAAACTCAGGTGCACCACCAAAGACTGCACCCACTTTCATTATATTACCCCAATTATCGGACAAATAAGCTTTAGTCTTCTCCTTAGGGCATATATCAAACTCTGGTAAACTACCCAATCCAGTAAATTCTGTTGAACAATCATTTGATAGTCTATGATTGAAAGCATTGTCAACACGATTATCAGGTATATTTGACAAATGAGTTTGGGATGTAGAAGCATCGACACGATCATCACTGATTGACACACAAACGCCCAAACTTTGTGAATTATTGGTATCAAGTAGTAAATTCTTAGAGTGTGTAGAAGAAACAAAAACTTGAACTAATTTTTCCGATGAAATCTGACAATATTCAACTAAACTGAGCAAATCAGAATCAGATGATAATGAACAATTCTTTATGCAGCCAACAGAATAACACATGCCTAGATTATAAGAAGACAATATGGGCCACATACCGATTACTTCATTAACAATGTCTTCGAACTTTGAAGATTGTTGAACACGGATCAACTTGGTTTTCTCCTCCAATTCGAACTTTAATATCACAGCATATTCCATCTTTAACACTGTAAAATAGCTTATCCAAATAAAAGGTTGAAAAGAGCCCTAAATCGCACAAAATAAAATGGGGTAGAATTAGAACAAATAGAATATCGAATCGGGCAGGGTATACAATGAAATAACAATGAACCAATGGAATTATTGATTATCACATTTGGAAATTGAATACGGACTCATTGAATCAAAACGGAATTCATACCTGCAAAATGGAATGATTCTGGAATCGAAGATAGCGCAATTGGGATTTGCAGACCGATATATTGATTATTGAAGACGTGATTTGCGGACGGGATTTGCAGCAAAAATGGAGGTGGTTCGGTGATGATCGAATATTACAGATGGTATTTGAAGAACGAACAGAATTCGTACATCCCACATTGGAATGATTCTGTTATAGAAGATACCGAAATTTAGAAATTGGAGATCGATTTATTGATTATGCGCAATTGAGATTTGGAGATGGATTTAGTGATTGGATTTGCAGATTGGATTTGGAGATGGATTTAGAAGATACTCAAGTTGTGATCTGCATATTGGATTTGCACCAAAATTGCGTGTTTCAAGGTGGACCATGAACTGCTTTACATTTAAAATATAATATTATTTTAAATTAATTTATGCTTTACATTTAAAATATAATATTATTTTAAATTAATTTGAAATTAAACAATACCGATAACTTTAATTTGAATATATTTTTAATTTAATATATTGGTGTGATGAAAGGGTAAGGGCATAATTGGTCATTTTGTTAAGAATTTGACCTTATTCCTAATGCTATATTATTTTGTCTTTTTTTCTAGTTATGTCTATAGAATTGTCTCTAATCTTAATTAAACTCATATATATATTTTAAATACTTATTTGAAACAAAGCGGAGGGAGTAGTGAGTACTGAAGTATAAGAATTTATATTTAAAAAAAAGGTTTATCTGTAAATTATAAAATAGAGGGGATTCCGGGAGAGGCACCTGTCAATGGTCCGACGCTATGTACTAGTCAAAGCCTTAATATGAAAGCAAGTATAATGACAAAAATGGACAGACAATATATAGGTTAGCAGCTTACATGTAAATTATTGCAGTAGAAAAAATGGGAGTGGGTTTTATCAATTCACAATTTGAAAAATATTAAAACTATCAATTTTGAAATTGAAAGGATTTTTATCGATTTATAGTTTAGAAGATAGTAAATTTTCAATTTAAAGTCTCAAAGAAAAAAACTAACAATTTATAATTCGCATATTTTTAATCCATATTTCACATTTTATAAAATACATAGATTATCAAACAATTATAAATCACTAACTCCAAAAAATGAGATGGAGTCACGGGGGAGTATATTAATATCACGCGATTGGAAGAAAAAAAAAATAGTAATGTATATATATATATAATAAAAATAAACTGTTGTTAGGTAATTACTGTAGTTACTTTTTTTTTTCTATAAATATTACAATCTTCACTAAAAAAATCACACCGTTCACTTTTAATTTAAGTTTGTGAATGAATTCTTCATTGGAAAGGGTAAACATTGATTTTAATATTTTCAAAATCTAAATTGATACTACTATAGTCAGTGACGAACCCATAAATTTTCGATAGGGGGGCCCGATTAACATTATTATAAAGATAAAATAATACGTATTGATTATTTTATCAAAATTTCACATTATAAAATTGTCAATACGTCACATTTCATTAAATTAAATTGATCGAATAAGTTGACTTTTGCTATATTTTGGTAGAAGTTAATACTCCATCCGTTCCGTGTTAACTTGCACATTTTAACAGATTCACTTTTTTTAAAAAATTAAATTTAGTGGTGTAGAATTAAATAAAAAAGCGTATTTTGAGTGATTTGATAAGGTGTGATGAGGATTTAGTAGAATGTAAAATAGATTTAGTGAAATGTAAGGTAAATTGTAGACTCAATGGGTGACGATTTTAAAATAAAATGTGATGCAGATAAATATGTCGCTCTTGGAAAAGCCGACACGTGGAAACGGGATAAATTACGATAGTCATAATTGGGCCAAATAAGCTTAAAGGATTGGATTAATACACCCCTGGGCTTAAGCAGGGGAATCAGAGAAATCAGAGTAATTGGGCCTTTGGCCCATATTTGGAAAGATTTATAGCTCTTGGGCCTAAAAGGATCTAGCCCAAACATGTAGCACTGGATCAATCTTTCTTAGTCAAGATGAAAGATTGAGTCAAACCCCCAAAAATAGGATCCGATAAGCTGAAGAACCAAGTCTTCAGGGAGAGAAGCCGAGTCCTTAGGAATTTGAGGCCGGATTAATAGGGATATGCCGAAAATACAGGGAGAAGAAGTCATCCCCTCTCCGCAGAGAGGGGCCAGGTATATAAAGAAGGTTATTTCCATATTCTTAATTAAGTTCTTTAATATACAAGTACTTTTCTACAGAATAGAGACTTTCCATACGAAATATATACTGATTGGAGAAGAAACTCCACGATATTCGTCGGAATTTCCCTAAATATACAGGGAAATTCCTCTTTGATTTCGCCTACGATAAATTCTGACTTGAGCGTCGGAGCTTCTACGCCGGAGGCCTCCTCCGGTGTACTTTTGCAGGCCAATTTTGGATTTATGAGAAGATTTACACGAAGATTGCTAAAGGCGAACGAGTGATTAAGATCGTGATTAATAGTGCTCGTAAGAGAACAACCTATATCTGTAAGCGTTCTTTTTCGACGCATCAACTGGCGCCGTCTGTGGAAAATCCGAGCTGAGACGTGAGGATTTCCAAAAAAATTGGAATAGGGGCGAGACCTGTTCCCAAAAATCTTGAGGAATTAGAAGATTTCCAAATATTAAATCATTCACAATAGATTTTTTATCCAACCCAATAGCCTCTGCTGGTATCTGCGTATACATCTTAAAACAGAATATTAAAGAAGGGCCATTCAGACGAGCCTTGCAACCCATGAGTTGCAGAGTACTTTGGAGAACAGAACGCGTATACCGAAACGACGGCGGGACCTTCTTCTCAGCTGTCGGCGTCTCACCATCCTCCCCCACCACCACTATGTACAGAAGTTTCGCCGCTTCTTCCGCCGCCACCATTCTCGAACCTGCACAACGCAAATCGAGAGAGAAACGTTCACAATGCTCCCGACTGTAAAATTACCTTCATAATGGAAGGGTGGAAACTCCATTGATGGAATTAGAGATAAGTTATTGCTCAGAAAGGTCTACGGGCAGTCCTTTGCCCAGGTTTTACAGGTTCCTTCCAGTTTTTTCTATAAATGCTACAAATAATATTACGTGGCGGGCATGAATTTGGACGATTCACGATTGTGTGGATGACAAAATTATTTAGGAAAATGAAAAGAAAATAAGCGCATTTCTAAATTAAAGCATTTAGTCATAATATCATGGTTAATAATTTGTTTGCTGTTGTTACTCAGATTAATAAACTTGAGAATTAATTTATCCTTGCTGTTCTGTGAATTGCATGGTGGAATTCTTAATGTGTTTAATTAGTTAATTATCAAAGTTAAATGGAAGCAACTTTGACACCTACTGATTTAAATGGAAATTCAATGTTATGCATACCTATTAATTCAAGAACAAGAAAAATGGTTGAGGATGATATCAAAGTGAACAGTGAAAATATTGCTCTCTGTTTTGAAGGTTAGTTTCTCCATATTGTTGGTCACCACTTTTCAGATTAAATGACAAAAACATAAATTATTTATATTTTCAATGTTTTTCCTAATTTGTGTCCAAATTCATACAAGCTCTTTTCTTCTTGGCATTAAATGTTTCTCCTAAATTATGCTTGAAGTTCTGTGATTGTTATTTACCACCCAAAGGAATCTGCTTAAGTAGCATTTTCACTGGCTTATAGTTGTGCCTTGAGGACACTCGGTTTTACATTGGCTGGGATGTTAATTGAGAAATATTGGTATATTACATGCCACAAAAACAATAGTTCTGACTGTTTTTTTTCTTTAAATAGTAGCATGAGCTAGAAATTAGTATTTGAATGTTATTTGAGTGTTCATGTCATGGGACAAGCACCCAGCTCCTGAGCTAGAGCCACTTGTGTGTATTATTGCTACTGAGGTGAGATAAGAGAGACGGTGTCCTCTGATTCTCAAGGGAGATACAGAATTATCCACTGAGATAAATGCCTTGATCACTTAATTAAAATATTTATGGATAAGATTTGAGCACGTGTGTTTAATTAGTATGTGATAACTAAACGTTTGAAAGGTGTTGTGTACCACATGGGAGAGATTTGTTGTCTCTTTGCTGATTTTTTCTTGAATATATATGACTATGAGGTATTGATTGAGATGAATTATGTGTCTTAAATGAATGATTCAGCGCATGGAACGAACAATAATGTGTTGAGAGTAACAAGATTGAGGACACAATGCTGTCCAATATTTTATATGAATAATGGAACACGTAAATTCTTGTTAGTTTTACGTGATAAAATGGGCATTTAAAGTTGCAGAGCTGATAATAACCTATAATTTATAAGCTAATGTAGATTCTTTCTATTGATTTTTGCAAATTGGAGTTAACAATTTATACAGAAATGTGCATGATCGGGGATAGAATGTGGATTGCTAATTATTTGGTTTCTACCTTAACAATTTTTAAATCGAGAGGGAGATATGCATATATACATTGCGTTATCTTTATTTCGGGAGAATTGAGTTTTTATTTTTATCTCCTTTACAAGGAGAAATGGGATTGTGGAGAATATTTGTCCTGGACAGCAATTTTAGAGTTTGTATACCTCAATTTATTTGCTTTTGCCAATGAAAAATATTGTAAGGCATTTGCAAAGATTATTTGGCTTTTGTTTAAAGAGTATTGCGATTTCAATGGTTCTATGTACACGATGAAAAATAAAATAGAACATTACATGATTTTAAGGATGGGTGCCATGAAGAGTGGGGGCTCTGTGAAACCTGGCTGAAATAGACTTATTGCTCTATCCTATTGAATTTTCCATTTTATTGATGTTTTGGCTATGCCTTACAACTAAAGATGAATAATGATTTGTAACGAGTATGGCTGTGAAATGTTGTACACAATGACGTTGTGATGTTCAATAAAATCCCTACGAGACCTATGAAACTCTCATACTAATGATGCAGGTTATGGCAGAAAGGTATATTGAGGAAATTTAGTTCAATAATCTGGACACCAAATTTGAAATTTATATTTAAATGAGAATATATCTTTTGGTTTCTTGATATTCTTAATTCGATTATCAAGGCTGAATAATGATTTTATTTTCTTTTGCTGAGGAAAAACACTTGCGATTCTGATATTGAAAAAACTTCAACCATCGAGAGAATTGCGCGGACAAATGAATTTCGCTTCACAAAAAGGAGGGGGGAATGGATGCACCTAACCGATGCACACTTGACAACTTAAGGGAGGTATCTCTGCATTTTTATGTGAATCGAAATTGTAATATTGCTTGAAGAAAGAGAAGTGATTGAAAGAGAAGTGATTGTTGAGAAATTAATCCGTGAAGGAAATACTAAGTAACATGCAATATCTTTGCTAGTAATTTATACTAGTGTGAAATGTAATACTTATATGATGCTTGAATGAAGCTTGTTGATATGCATGAATTTGAGTGAGAAGAATAACTTACCCATGATAGATAGGATCGAGATAAACTATCTTATGTTGTGATTTGCATAAATGACTACTCCTTAACTGAGATGTTGTGGGGAATGATTTAAGTCTATTTACTTTAGGGTGTATGTTAATCTTCTCGATCAATATGATGTGAAAATATGATATGTATTGAATGTGTGATAAGATTCGCACGAGAATACATCTTTTATTGAATGAGTACTAGAATATTGACAAAACATGTACCAAATCTTGGTACAAATTGTTATTTAACCTTTTTGTTTCGAGAAATTTTGAGGAGATCCAGCCCAAAAACCCTTAAAAACTCTGCGAGTGCTGAAAACGCAAGAGGTTCTGGAGGGATATTCAGGTCCCCGAGGGCTGGCAGAGATATAGAGTATTCAGGTCCCCGAGTGCTGGCAGCGATATGGAGTATTCCAGTCCATGAGGGTTACCAGAGATATGAACATGAATTGGCCAGGACCTAAGAGCCCAGGTCCGTGAGGGCTAGCAGAGATATGCTGAGTACATTAGTACCACTGGTTAGTACAAGTGTTAATTCTTGTAGATATTATTATGAGCATGTCTTTAAGAGATTGACATATATGATACGAGGCTACTCTTTTCCGTTGAATTAAGAAGGGTCCCCTTAAGCTTACACAATTGATTTATGTAGATATTTTATAAATGATATTAGAATTGAGAATTACTTGAAATCTTAGAAGCATGAGTAAGTGATTCATATGTTGAGTTCTGTGACTACTTTATGTGGGAGAATTGATGATGACTATGGTTCTAGAAATGAAAGCTAGCGTAACTATTTTCAGATTGTGTATGATCGACATGCTTCTATACTTTAGATATGATTTCAAATTATAGATTGGTCTTATTCAGGTCCTTAAGGTCAAAAAATGAAAAGTGCTACTTCGTACCTTTTGATCTTTAGACAATGATATGTCTTGAGTTATGTCCTCGTTTAGGACCTTGAAGTTTGCATGTACTAGAAATACTCATTCATGACGAAACGTGGAGAATTGAATATTCATTGTAATTTTCATTTGAAGAGATTATTTGAGAGAGTATGGTCCACTTTATTTATGATTTTTAGAGTGGAAGTTGATTCGATTTGTTTGTCCGATGCTATGAAGTTTTATTTCTAAAAGGATAATGAATTTTTAATATTGCATGAGATGATTCTTTTAAAGTGATGAAACATGATTTGAGTGTTTTGAGGTATGTTAGGGCTGGCAGCCCTAAATGAGTGAAATAATAAGCCTGAAAAATAGAGTTGATAAATGATGATCCTATGAGGAGGAGTTGGAGATTCTAGAGGTGCTTGAGTAGCCCGATGGAGCAGGATTACAAAAGAGAATAAGGAGTGAGTTCAGGGGAACCTTGGAGAACCCCCAGATTATTATGAGATTCGAGATCCTAAAGAGCGAAACCAAACAACGTTGAGAGGCTGGAGGTTCAGGAAAGGACCATGTGCAATGAAACTAAACCTCGACCTGCTCGAGGAGCTGTAAACGTACGAGAGATATGCGCAACTGCGAAGACGAATATTGAGGTAACAAGTTAATTCATATTACTTGTGATTGTTATGTTCCGATGACCAGGAAATTGATGGCTAAGATGCCTAAGACAAAGATGGAGAATACTTGACTGACTATGAAGTCAACTTAGTATATCTGTGGGGCAATACCCCTGAACGGCCAAGGTCAAAGACCATATCCCTGGAGGACTGAAAGTAATATCCCTGAAAAGGGGACAAAATAAACCTACAGGTACCCTAATTCAGGAGCGAAAGACACTCTAAGATCGCGAGGCCAAGTGAAGTTAGAGAAACTGCGAGGTTTACCTCACCCTGAGGAATTGCGAGGTTTATATAAACCTCACCGGAAGAGACAACGAGATTTACACCAACATACGAAGATTCGAAAAGGAAACACCTAAAGTTATGTGATTAAAAATCTTCATCCACGATAACCTCTAAAGCTAGGAGGAGTAGGAGATACGGAGGGTAAGATATGATTAATATGCCAATTACCAAATGATTAATCATGTATTTGTTTTGTTGTTAAGGGAAACACATGTGGATCATATCCTATTAAACCTCAGTACGAAAGGAGCCTGGATCAGAGAAGAGTTAATGCACTTTATTACAGAAAAAACTCTTACGAGTATAAACGAACTCTTACGAGTATAAACAACTCTTACGAGTATAAACTAACTCTTACGAGTATAAACGAACTCTTACGAGTATAAACAACTCTTACGAGTATAAACTATCTCTTACGAGTATAAACTAACTCTTACGAGTATAAACCAACTCTTACGAGTATAAACCAACTCTTACGAGTATAAACAACTCTTACGAGTATAAACCAACTCTTACGAGTATAAACCAACTCTTACGAGTATAAACCAACTCTTACGAGTATAAACCAACTCTTACGAGTATAAACTAACTCTTACGAGTATAAACCAACTCTTACGAGTATAAACTAACTCTTACGAGTATAAACCAACTCTTACGAGTATAAACTAACTCTTACGAGTATAAACTAACTCTTACGAGTATAAACAACTTAAGGGAGAGTATAATCCCTACGAATTCTAACTTTTGGGAGAGTATAATCCCTAGAAACTCTTACGAGTATAAACTAACTCTTACGAGTATAAACCAACTCTTACGAGTATAAACCAACTCTTACGAGTATAAACTAACTCTTACGAGTATAAACGAACTCTTACGAGTATAAACAACTCTTACGAGTATAAACTAACTCTTACGAGTATAAACGAACTCTTACGAGTATAAACAACTCTTACGAGTATAAACTAACTCTTACGAGTATAAACTAACTCTTACGAGTATAAACAACTCTTACGAGTATAAACCAACTCTTACGAGTATAAACAACTCTTACGAGTATAAACCAACTCTTACGAGTATAAACCAACTCTTACGAGTATAAACCAACTCTTACGAGTATAAACTAACTCTTACGAGTATAAACCAACTCTTACGAGTATAAACTAACTCTTACGAGTATAAACCAACTCTTACGAGTATAAACCAACTCTTACGAGTATAAACCAACTCTTACGAGTATAAACCAACTCTTACGAGTATAAACTAACTCTTACGAGTATAAACTAACTCTGACGAGTATAAACAACTTAAGGGAGAGTATAATCCCTACGAATTCTGATCTAGGGGAGAGGATAATCCCTAAAAACTCTGGCGCCCAGAGAAAGGCTAGAGACGTTAGCAAAATCACCAAGTAAGTACAGGGATATAAATCCTATCTCCTCATTAAGGTTCCTCTAGGAGCTTTAGAGCCTTTACGTGTCCAGAAAATGTCGAAAACATGCTAACAGATACCACACCTTATAACAGAAATAGAGATGTATATGTATATATGCATGCCAAATAATAAATGTGCAGGTACGATATTGAACGAAAGAGAAGCAGGAATATTCGAGTCTTAAGGCACCATGCCTAAGCCCTCCACAGAAAAACCCCGGAGTGTGGAGTCTCCGGAAAATACCAAAAGGGCTTTAGAGGCCTTAACAAAATAAAAAAGTGTCTTAAAGTACCAAAGTGTTATCAGGGAAATGAAGTTATGAAGAGAGGAGAACATCATTCTTCCCCTCGGAACCCTCTCCTGCCTCCTCAGCTCGCCCACTGGAATCGCCACCCTCTGCCTTCTCCACTAGAGTATCTGCTGCCACAGTAGCTACTGGAGTTGGGTTGTCCACATGGACAGGGAAAGCCATATCCTCTGCCGGTGCAAGATCATCCAATTTCAAGGCAGCATCCTTCAACTCCAGGATCGCCTTCCTCATCCCAGGTAACCACCAGGGAGTATGGATGTCTTCTTTAGCATCTCCAGGGAACTTGGGGGGAGTGTCCAATTCTTCTAACCGGAGGGCACGAGTATATTGACCGTTAAATCCAGGGGCAGAATGTTCCGCTACAGCGTTGGAAAATCCATGATAAATGAAATGAGGGATATATGACCCTAACCCTCCATAGAAAAATTCAGAGGTATAAAAGAAGGATCAGAGTTTCTTACAATCGGAGAGTGACCACAAAGCTGAGGGGAATTAGAGAACCCCTCACAATTCTGAGGTTCAATGATGAGCTCGATTTGAAGCCATGAGGTCAGGTTATTAAGTGAGAGCTCCACTCCTGATAGGCTTTAAGGCCTGGGGGGAGTAGGGGTCGTGCTAAGTTGTTAAAACTATCAAACTCCAAACAAGGGAAGGCCAAGAAAAGGCATATGAAGAGAAAAGAAACAAGGGAAGTTATGGAGAGGGCTAAGAAAAGCCTCAAGTGATACGCTTGAAGACACACCTTCCAGGGTTATACAACATGCTTCCTAAAATTGAAAAATGATGTT
This sequence comes from Galeopsis tetrahit, assembly GCA_963675135.1. Classification (NCBI taxonomy): domain Eukaryota; kingdom Viridiplantae; phylum Streptophyta; class Magnoliopsida; order Lamiales; family Lamiaceae; genus Galeopsis; species Galeopsis tetrahit. The sequence continues at coordinate 91,080,084 of OY776122.1, forward strand.
AACCAGGGCAAGGGAACATTCCGCTTAATTCATCTTATCTTCTCTTCCTACTCTCATAAAATTACAAGCACTTTTACGAGAGTAGGGGGGAGTGGTTGATGCAGATAAATATGTCGCTCTTGGAAAAGCCGACACGTGGAAACGGGATAAATTACGATAGTCATAATTGGGCCAAATAAGCTTAAAGGATTGGATTAATACACCCCTGGGCTTAAGCAGGGGAATCAGAGAAATCAGAGTAATTGGGCCTTTGGCCCATATTTGGAAAGATTTATAGCTCTTGGGCCTAAAAGGATCTAGCCCAAACATGTAGCACTGGATCAATCTTTCTTAGTCAAGATGAAAGATTGAGTCAAACCCCCAAAAATAGGATCCGATAAGCTGAAGAACCAAGTCTTCAGGGAGAGAAGCCGAGTCCTTAGGAATTTGAGGCCGGATTAATAGGGATATGCCGAGAATACAGGGAGAAGAAGTCATCCCCTCTCCGCAGAGAGGGGCCAGGTATATAAAGAAGGTTATTTCCATATTCTTAATTAAGTTCTTTAATATACAAGTACTTTTCTACAGAATAGAGACTTTCCATACGAAATATATACTGATTGGAGAAGAAACTCCACGATATTCGTCGGAATTTCCCTAAATATACAGGGAAATTCCTCTTTGATTTCGCCTACGATAAATTCTGACTTGAGCGTCGGAGCTTCTACGCCGGAGGCCTCCTCCGGTGTACTTTTGCAGGCCAATTTTGGATTTATGAGAAGATTTACACGAAGATTGCTAAAGGCGAACGAGTGATTAAGATCGTGATTAATAGTGCTCGTAAGAGAACAACCTATATCTGTAAGCGTTCTTTTTCGACGCATCAAAATGATTTCGAATTATTTTTATATCAGGAGTGTGCAAATAATTATAGAATAGAGTACTAATTTTAATATGTGTGGAATTATAAAAATACCCCTAACAAATTTACAAAATTAGTGGGGGGTCTAGCACTAAGTAGGTGCGTTACTGACTATAGTTTTTTTGTCAGGTCTTAGAATTACTAATTTTCCATCTTCCACACCTAAATCAATAGAAAACACCTTTTAAATTTTATATTTACTATATTTCAAGTACTCAATTGAAAATATTACTAAAATTGACAATATACCAAAAAATTTATACAAAAAGGAAAAAAGATGTTGCAGGCTACTGTTCAAGGTAAAATTAATTCAACCTTCAAGTTAGGTTTACTATTACATATACTAAAAAATTACTCCCTCCGTTCATGAAATGTAGTTCCATTTGACTCATTTTCTTTGTCCACCAAATGTAGTCTCATACACTTTATGTAAATCATCACCCCTCAAACATCATTTAATTACTCAAATTGCCATCAACTTTATTCACAAACAATCACTTTATTCACAATGGACTCCACAATACCCTATAATACTCTTATTTTATCTACTTTATCTACATTTTTCTTAAAACTTGTGCCCATTTACCATGAGACTACTTTTAGTGGATGGAGGGAGTATAAGAGAATAAAAGAGGAAAAATGATGTTGCAGGCTACTACTATTCAAGGTAAAATTAATTCAATCTTCATGTAAGGTTTAATATACTTTTGACCCGGCCATGTCACATCTCCTATATTCAATTGTAAGTATTTGTAAAAAAAAAAAGAGGTAATAAAAATTAAATTTCCCCACTCAATATCCCAATATAAATGACATGTTAGTAAAATCTATTTAATCTTTAGGTCCAGTCACACCTATACCATAGTGTGTGCTTTTTAAAGATTTTTTGTATTCAATATGTTCTAATTATTTAACCGAGGGGTTTTGAATTACATTAAATACTCATCCTTTTTCCTCTCTACATGACTCGAACCCAAAATCTAAAACCTAGGTAGTGGTACTCTAACCACTTGAACTATCTAACTTCCTCAACCGATTGTGGGGTGACCGATGGTGGGGTGCTTGAATGTTATTTTTATTTAGTTTCAGTTCAGACAGAGGATTCAAATTGCTCTTTTATACTTAAATTAAAGCACGGGCCTAGTGACCTACTATGAAATGAAACAGTCGGTGCCTTTGTATTCAAATATTGAAATATTCTTTATTTCATTTAAATTCAAAATTTCCTCCTTTTGTATTATATTCATTTTTCTTTTTACAATTATTCAAGTTCCAAGACTTTTTGTACCTTTCATAACAAAGATAGGCATCTTCAAGCATAAGTCTTATTTGAAGGATATAATTGGACCCCAATGCGGTAGTTACTAAAAAATGGGGACCAAATTGCACAAAATTTTGACTTATGAAACGTAAAATGCAATTATCCTCCATTTGGGCGTGATACTATGTGTCAATGTGATGTGGTTTACTTTAGCTGAACGCATACCCGGTCGCCCACCACCGGACCCCGCACCCTAACTTAGCCTTAGCCACTCTTTTTCTTCCTAATTTTCAGGGTTATTCTAAATAATACCCCTTCATTACCATTTAATTTTTGAAACGAGATTTAATTTGATGTGAGAGGTATATATTCGTATTATAAAAAGGTAAATAAAATAAAATTATTGAGGATGTATTAATTAATTGAAAAAAATAAGATAAAAACATATTTTTATGGAGAAAAAGTAATACTAGTATGTATTGTAATTTTAAAATATTTAAAGAAAAAAAAGAGAAATAATAAATACTCCTATTTAATAAGGGGAAGATTAAAATGGAAAAAAGACAATCTAATTTTACTAGGGAAAAAAAATCTTTATGTGTGACAAAATCGTTATATGGTTAGTTTATACCCGATTTGTATATCGTGATTAAGTTCGATAAAGGCCTACGACATGACTCATTAAGGGTTTGACCAGGTCTGATCTACACTATTAATAACATGAACTGGGCTAAGACCCCTTGAAAAGTCTACTCCCCCAATTTTAGTGAAAGTTAATCAATTAAAATTATGTACCACAATTGTTTGCACTCTTCACTTATTCGTTCGTTCCACAATTATTTGCACTTCTCAAAAAGGAAATATTTACATAAATTTCACTCTCACAATATTTACATATTTACACAAAATGCTAGGAGTATTACTTTTACACTCAATCCAATCATTTACTTTATTTTATTTATAAAAATTTACAAATCACCCCTCAACACTTCACTCATTACACATTTTTCTTAGTTTATGTGCTCACTTTTTGGTGAAAACATTTACGGGACAGATGGAGTAATATATATATATATATATTTAATTGTAGATAAATATTTATAATAAAAAAAAATCTCAAAATCTAATACTAATGATATTAGTAAAATAATTTTTTTTAGTACTTTAAATATTGAAATATGTTTTTATAATGTACAAATTTTAATAGGTATCTAAAAGATTAGTAGGTTTACCTATTTAATTACTGTATATAATAAGGCCAAGCCTATAAAAAAACTATTTAGACTACTATTTTTGTAGGTCTTCTATATCGCCTAAACTATGGACAATTCATTAATTCGAGTTATTAGAAGTTTGATGACATGCTAGCATTGCACTTATTATTGTTTTTTTACCGCATATTACACTTTTAAATTAAATTTAATAATTTATCCTCACACAATTAATTATTCCCAAAATTATATTTTTTAGTTTTAAAAAATAATAATCTAATTTTTAATTTATTATATGTATTTAATAGTTCCCACAGGTTACAAGACATTGCCACATCACTATTTTTTTATATTTAATTTAATTTTATGTTTATTAAATATTAAAGACATATCTGTATATAAATAGGAATAAAATATACTTTTTTTTTTTTTTTTAACTATAATTTTTCAAGAATACTCCATGACCGTCATCAATAGAAGAAGATGTGAATCAAAATTTTAGAAGAACTTATTTGCTTACACGATAATGTCCGAAGAAATGAAGAATTTTAAAAGAATTTATTTTAGTTCGAAACATTAACGTTCAGAGTGCAAAATAAAGGATGAATCGCCAAACTTTTTCGATGGAGTTTCGATGGAGAAAATATTATTGAACTTATTGTATTTCTATTTACATGAAAATATGACTTACAGTAATATTTACAGTAGAGATAAATTAAATATACTTTTTTTTTTTTTAGTAATGAATACTATTCGTTAAGATATATACTATTTATTGGAGAATATTTGATAAACATAAAATTAGATATTAAAAGAATGTTGATGTGGCAATCCCACTGTATAATTTCCGTTTTATTTTATATTAATATTAGTATTATTTTTAATTTCAATGGAAGGTAAAATAGTAAATAATAAGCTAAAATTTAAAATATTATTTAAAAATATTAATATAGACGACAAATACAGATATCAAGTTAGGGTAACACGATGCTAAACAATTCGACATGGGTTGGTCTGCTATGGACTCGAGTGCATGTTGTGCACCCTAGTCAATATTGCACTTTTCAGTTTACTGACTTACACTTTTTGGTAAATAGTGTTGCACTTTTCAATTATTAAACTGTATAATAATATTTTTAGTAATGCAACACCCTTTATCAAAAAGTGTAAGTCACTAAACTGAAAAGTGCACATGGACTAAACTTTACCATTCGACATTTAGGCGACACTGAGAAAACCCAAAAAAAAAACCAAACTTAAGTAATTGTACCTGAGTATTACTTCAAATTTAAAGGTTAAATTACAAGTATTCGAAAAGTGTATTTTATTATTATTTATAACACACAATTTGTTAGGAGTAATATCTTGAAAGGGTGTTTTGGGCAATATGAGAAAGGTGGATGGCAAAATTGTAAAGCAAAGTGAAAAATAGTAAACCCTAAAAACAGCTCCCACGGCCTCCCTTCTATTTGCGTACACATGCAACGCATTACCTGCCACGTGTGCAAAGATGACGACAAATGTCCGGTTTCTCTGCCACCACTACTCAACGAATCACAAAGGCGCCTACACGTTGTCATCACTCACTACTCCACCACCCTTTTTTTCCTCTTAACCAAATAAATTATTTATGTATCTAAATTTAAATTATTATTTCCTTAATTAATGGAAATTGTAGTAAGTACGTGATCGCCTGTCACACTATATACTAATACAATTTCTCAATTAAGAATAACAACGACAACAAAACAAATATCTCCCAATAAGGTTACAAAATATTTATTTAGAATTACTGCCCACAGTATTGCATGAGTTGTAAATGAATCGCATTAACACAGATGCATCAGTATAGTGCTGTGCTGCAATAAATCCATGGGTGTTTATACACTTACTTAGAATTTTATTTAATTAAATTCAAAGAAATCATTAAATAAAAAAAGTTGTCAAACTACGTATGTGACAGCTTATACACTAAACAAGCTTCATTTTAGAAAGAAATATAAATCAAATACTAAATGGAGATGACCCCATTTAACACGAGAATCATCTAAATTTTTTGTTATATTACTGCATTTAACGTTTAAACTTTTTTTTTTCTTCACATTTTGAATTACTGCTCTAAGCCAATTTTAAAAATCTATTGAACTTAAAAACGTCTTTTAATCCATTTAATATTTTTATTGAACTGAACTTATAATAATAATAACTCTTGAACCCGCCTATTATACGAGCTTAATTTTTTTCCCCTAATGTAAGATACTTTAAAATTCATTAACTCGATGATTTTATGATTTTTTTTTTTATATTTGAAGAAATTATGTTTCTTGTTTTCTTAATTAAATTTGTGATTCTGATAAAAAACATAGATTATAAAAAAAAAAAAAGAAATCAATAATGGGTCATAATTGGTTTTTCCCTTAATTAAAGATGTGGAATTTAATTTTTATAAAATAATCACAAAAACTTATACTAAGTAATTAAGATAAAAATGAAGTAAAAATTCAAAAAAAAAAACAATATGTATAAAAAACACATAATTTAGTATACATGATAATATGATACAGTATTATAGAACTATGAAAATTAGAGAGAATTTAAAAAATAATTTGAAATGAATAGGCTTAAATGCTCTAAGTAAGTCTAATTAGGCGGGACCCAAATCCTGGTTCACATGCGAACCGAGTGAGCGGTGTCAGATACGGTACGGACCCCACTACCACCACCACCTTCTTACCTGGCTACAACTCTTTCCAACTGTTTTTCTAAACTTTCTGCCGCCGCGCGTGACTTCATTCTCCACCGCCGCGCGTGCCTCGCACCTCCCTCTAGGGTTCCCCTTCTTTCGACTTATAAATCCCACTACCCGCCTCCACACTGCCACTCTCTCTCTCCTCCCCCAGTTTTCTCTCTCTCAATATCTCGCTCGCTCCCGGGATTTTTTCCCACCATCTCTGCCTACTTTCGGAATACCCGCCTCGCCTTTAGACATTTGCGGTTCTCATATATACACACACAGCGAAGTTTGTTTCTATAATCTCAGTTGTTATGGCGCAAGAGCTTGATGACGGAGAGTTCTGGCTGCCGTCGGAGTTTTTGACGGACGATGACCTCTTGATGGATTTCAAAATCGAAGATACCCAAACGAAGCGAGATGATTTTTCTCATGTGTTTGGGGCCTCCTCTGGTTTTTACTCGGATCTGAGTTCACCCGTTGAGTCAGTTACAGGCTCCACTGAAACAGAGAGCGATGAAGATGAGCTTATCTCTGGATTAACGCGTAAGATGGCCAACTCCACTCTGCAGGACGCCTGTTTTTCTACTGAATACACAGCAAAGGTAGCGCTATTAACACTTCCATGTTTTCTTCTGTTTTCCCCCTTTTCCTGACCTATTTATGACCTAACTTTTTAATTCCTTATAGGGTTTGAAGCTATCCGGGTCGCCTCAATCAACTCTGTGCGGGTTCAAACCTGTTTCCACCCAGAGCAGCCCCAACAGCGCTTCCCGTGTCTCTTCGCCGCCGAGTACCAAGGAGGCTGTAGGATGGGATTTGCTCTATGCGGCTGCAGGGGAAGTTGCTAGAATGTGGAGAACTGAGGAAGCGACGCCGTTTCGTCCAACAAGTCCCTTCGTTCCGGCGCCCAAACCAGTTTCCGTTCCCGCACCCGATAAGAAAACGAATCCTGTCACCGGTTTTTACCCGAATCATGCTCAAAACGATGCCCATCTCGCCTACCTACAGTTCCAAGCAGCTCATGTTAGTATCTATCCTCTTTAATTGTCTATATGTTTCACTTACATGCCCCAATCTAACTGTTTCTAAAAAAATATTTACAGTTTCAGCGGATTAAGCAGCAGCAGATGATGAAAAACGATGCCAGGGTCCAGGAGAAAGTGAACTATCAGTTTCAGAATGCGAAGATAAGTGGGGAAATTGGGAGAACTCAAGGTTTATCAACGTCGGCTTGGCCTACTCTGCAACAGTCTCAGCAGCAGCAACAACAACAACCCTGTTCAGGAATGAGAGCGGTTTTTCTTGGAGAAAACGTCGTGAAGAAGGAAAGAACCGGAACCGGAGTGTTTCTACCCAGAAGATTTGGTGCAAACTCAGTCGATACTCGGAAGAAAGCAGGTAATTATTTCAATAATCACTTTTGTGGTAATTAATTGTAAACGTAGCAATTTTTGACTGCCTGTCACATGTCATAGAATTAATTACAAGTCACTGTTCATTGTATCTATTGATTCTAGATCTGTTTCTGTTTTTAAGATTTAAGTTCTCCCAATTCTGTGTTCTATATGCTGATGATATATTCATATTCAGGTTCCACCACCGTATTGCTTCCAGAAAAAGTGGTCCATGCTTTGAACTTGAATCTTGACTCCATTGATGCTCATCAACCGCCTCTAAGATGCAACCGAAATTTCACTCCAGAATATGGTATGAAATTTGGGGCTTTTTTGCTGCTCTGTCTTACTCAAATTGGTGTATGTTGTCCTAAGTAATGAACAATTTTGAATTTTTCAGATGCTGCTATAAATCAGAGAAACAATATTCTGATGGCTCAACAGAGTAGAACCCATATACCGCAGCCTGTAATGAATCAAGAACTCAGGCTCCCTCAAGAGTGGACTTACTAAGCTGGCCCGACCCGGTTCGTAGAAGCATTATTTGAATTTGAAGATTTTTTTATTAAGAAGATTTGTTTGGATTTTAAAGAATTACTATTAGATGGAGGAGAATTGTAGTTTTTGGTCCGAAGGATTAGATAAAAGGAAGGTTATACTAGATGGAGGTGATTAGTAGTAGATTAGGGACAGTTGCAGTGGTAATTAAGTAGATGCTTATGAAAAAAAGAATGTAAGCAGGGCGGAAATGGTTCTATTTTTAGCTTTTACATCACAGAAGAAATAAATGAATATGTCAGTGGATGAATCAGTATCAGTGAAACAGAGTTCATTTGGGGTTGGCTCGTGGTACAAGAAAGTTGAAGATGACAGCTTCGTATCAGTATGGAGGGTGATATTAGTGATAAAGAAATAAAAGGGAGGTTTTCTTTATATTTTTATAAGCTTGAATAGGGTGATTAATTAATTACTTAGCCCTCTTAATTGTAGAGGGTTAATCAGTAAGTTGGGGTCTCGTTTTGGTTGATACCTCAGCCCTGTTTTTGGCTGTAGTTTGTGTACTAAATGAATGACGGTTTGTTTGTAGTGAATGCCTATTTATTTGCATTTGATTCTTCTATTTATATCATAGTCTTTGGATTAATTGTGTTTAATTAGTATTGTAATTGTGGTCAAAGCATGGGGAGATGTAAAAGCTCTGGCTCATGCTCCAACACCCTGGCTGGCTTTTGACCATTTGTGTCTCGACTATACATTAATCCCTCTTTTGTGTCTTTAAAAAAGTTGTCTATGGTGTTGCTTAGTTGGATTTCTGCAGTTACAACTCAATGTTTAGATTTTTCTATCGTGTAGTGCTAAACACTATACCGTGGAAGTCTTTATGGGAAACACGCTTTTCATAGCGGATTGTTTCACTCGTTTTTAGTGCATTGATATTTTCATTTGGTAACTTACGACACTTTAAAAGGTGAACAATCTTATTCTATAATATTAAGTTGAGCCAGATTTAAGAGTTAGATCTGAGTGTGTGTTGGTCGTCTTTTTCTTTATTTTTAAAACGGCACATTATTGTGCTACTTTACTGTCATATAGTATGATAATGAATTGTGTGAACAGGGTTTATTGATTTGAACAAACTGAATTCCGGCTCCCACATGCACATGTTATATTTAGATATGAAAAAAAAGAAAAGAAGGGGGGATGTATGTATTAGTGTACACATCAATTTTTTAAGATAAAAATATGAGTCGATCAACTTATTAGGTGTAAGGAAAAATGGAATATTGGATTTTATGTAAACATGGTTTTGCAAATGGAGTGCCACTACTGTCTACTGTATTAGATTTGTACATATGGTGTAAAAATGTAACCTTATGCAAATTAGAAATATATGAGCAATTATTGTATGAGGTCATATCATACATTAAAGTGATACTGTACTTTTGCAAAATTTAAAAAAATATTTAGTGAAAATAAATTTATTATGCAACACACTAACACGTAAATTTATCTTGTGTTTTTATGCAGTAGCTTGTTCGACTGTTGCTTTAATTTTTTTGGGTGGGAAGTGGGAAGGGTATGGCCATCGTTCCTTTAGATTTATTTAAATTAGTGATTGATTGGATGGATATTATTATAGTGTAGGTATGAATGAATTCGAAGCCATGTGCCTTGCCTTGCGGCGACACCCCTCGTGCCCTATCCAACCACACTAATTTATAATCAAATCAATACTACAAAAGATATTCTTGAATAACATTTAGTTTATCTTTTTATATTTAAAAGATTTTGATTACATCTAATTATATAAACTTGTGATATATACCAAAAAGTGTGACTGTTGGTACTCAAGAGAAAAGTGTAACTTATATTTTACTTTTGTTCAATATGATGGGAGCAATATTTATTATTACAGGATACTATGTATCTTAGTATTGAAGAAAGAATGTGGAGATGATGGGATAATGGGGCCTGTTGGTGTTGGGTGTGTGTTCTCCATGTTTTGTGAACTGCCCTCATCTCTTTATTTGACTTCACATCCTTTGCCTCTCTTAACCTTTGCCCTTTTTTCTAGCTGGATATTAGATTCCTTCGAGTAATTTTCTACATTGGAAAATAATTTATTACACAAAGTTTTTTATTTGTGTATGGATAATATCACAAGATCAACCTCTTGAAAACCTTATATTTATCGAGGAAGTTTTATAACATGTAAACACCTTTAAATGAATCTTTTAACAACGGTAATTAGTTGTGATCAAGAAATCATTGATTTTGTTCGGTCGACCGAAATATTTTATATGATTTTATTGTATTATAGGTGATATGAATTGTACGTATGTATACACAATGTAATTGGTATACATGAGATAAATTTATGTCGGACCTGAATATCATAATTGACCCAAATTAAATCGTGGATCTTTCTCTCAATTTGATATAGATATAAATGAATGTATTTTAAAGTGTTGATTACCCATCCATTTTAATGTCGGAGATAATCAACATTTTTGGTACGGTTAGATCAATCTATATAATGCCGATTCCTTTGAATTGTAAGCCCTAAAATTGCTCTTGAACTTCATTAGCTTCATCATTAATATCTATCTAAATAGTTTTTTGAAATGAAATATAATTAAATAATATTTAAATGTGATTCCAGTACTACAGTGCCACGTCTTACAATAAATATCGACATTAATATCTCTCTAAATAGTTACTTAAAATTATATATAATTAAAATGTGATTCTAGCACTACACGCCGCGTCTTACAATAAATATCGACATAAATGTCTCTAAAAATAGTTACTTAAAATTAAATATATTTAAATTGATTCTAGTACTACACGCCGCGTCTTACAATAAATATCGATATTAGTATCTCCCTAAATAGTTACTTAAAATTAAATAAATTTAAAATATCATTTAAATGTGATTTTAGTACTACACGCCGCGTCTTTCAATAAATATCGACATAAATGTCTCTAAAAATAGTTACTTAAAATTAAATTAGCATTTAAATTGATTCTAGCACTGCACGCCGCGTCTTACAATAAATATCGATTTTAATTAGTATCTCCCTAAATAGTTACTTAAAATTAAATAAATTTAAAATATCATTTAAATGTGATTTTAATACTACACGCCGCGTCTTTCAATAAATATCGACATAAATGTCTCTAAAAATAGTTACTTAAAATTAAATTAGCATTTAAATTGATTCTAGCACTACACGCTGTCTTACAATAAATATTGATTTTAGTATCTCCCTAAATAGTTACTTAAAATTAAATAAATTTAAAATATCATTTAAATGTAATTTTAGTACAACACGCCGCGTCTTTCAATAAATATCGACATAAATGTCTCTAAAAATAGTTACTTAAAATTAAATTAGCATTTAAATTGATTCTAGCACTACACGCCGCGTCTTACAATAAATATTGATTTTAGTATCCCCTAAATAGTTACTTAAAATTAAATAAATTTAAAATATCATTTAAATGTAATTTTAGTACAACACGCCGCGTCTTTCAATAAATATCGACATAAATGTCTCTAAAAATAGTTACTTAAAATTAAATTAGCATTTAAATTGATTCTAGCACTATATGCCGAGTCTTACAATAAATATTAATTTTAGTATCTCCCTAAATAGTTACTTAAAATTAAATAAATTTAATTAAAATAACATTTAAATGTGATTTTAGTACTGCACACCACGGTCTTTCAATAAATATAGACATAAATGTCTTTATAAAGAGTTACTTAAAATTAAGTATATTTAAATTACTCCATTTAAATTCATTCTAGTACAATAAATATCGACATTAATATCTTTTTAAATAGGTATTTAAAATAAAATATAATTAAAACAACCATTAAATGTGATTTCAGTACTGAACAACGCATCTTACAATAAATATCGATAATTAAGACCGTAATTAGATGTGAGTCGACTAAATGTTTGAACTATTTCTTGTAACGGGATTTGAGTACCCCTAGTACTCTATTATTATACACGTACCATCTTTACTTTTCAAAAAAAAAATGTTTGAACTATTTCTTGATTCTTCCATATTGATATTGAAATGAATTTGAAATTCAAATATACAATTGCTGGAAAAGGCAAATCAAGGGAGCGTATAAAATGAGGGGTACAAATGGAAAATCACAACTGTTTATGTACCTAAGAGCCAAAAAAAAAAAAAAATTGTACCTAAGAGTACAAAGAGTTTTTTTTTTTACCCGAGGTAACAAAGGGAGCGTAAGAAGTAATATAAGAAACTTGAATATTCAAAATTTCTAAATTCTTAAATTCATGTTTTCAAAAAAAAAATCTCAAATTTCATTTATGAGGGGGCAAGTTGCAAGTCGTCGGCACAACAAAACAATCTTAATTGCAACAAATTGGGATAAAATAAGAAAATAAACTACAAAAACAAACATATTGGAATTATTTTTGTAACGTGTTGACTTGTCTTAAGTTACGTTTGTAGATGATGACCCAATCATGCAAATTAGAGGTAGGCGTTTTCAATCCTTGTAATAATCGAGCTTTTTAATATAATAAACCTAGTTTTATTAATTTAATTTCTTCGTGGTTTAGCGTAACATCCAAATCGGCTAAACTCAATTTAGTATTATTAAATTGTCATTTTAAGTAGTATAATCTGACATCTGTTAACATATAAGAGTAGTTTGACGTTCCTTTTATCTAATGTTTAATTAATAATATCAAGACTTCAAAAAAATAAAAAAAATAATATCAAACTCCTTAAGTGTAAACTTCTTACTTTCAATGGTTGCTCACCAACTATAATCAGTCTTCTAAGTTTCTAAGCAACATGTACATTATTTTGCCCACAAGATCTTTAATTTTTAAAATTCATTGTTGATGTTGTATTTTATTAGCATGTAGTTTATTATCATTTATCGAATTTGGACGTCCTGTTATAAATTTTTCATTTTTATAAATGACAAAATTCACAATTACTAATAAAGAAAAAAACAAAAAAAGATATACACAAAGAAGTAACCCGGACACATAAAGATAATTACAAAGTAAAGTGAAAAAAGAGAGCAATATGAAATTGTTTAGGGGGCGGCTAAATGCACCCGGATTTCCTATGAGTACACCCATCAAACATTTTTTTAATCTTTTAGAACATGGAAAAATACCCATATACCCCTAGGGTAAAATTTATGAAAAAAACGAAGATGAGTACACCCACCATTCTATTCCACAAAATTATCTCCCCCACCACCAAAACAACACCATTCTTCAACAAAAAAACTCCAAAATTTCAACAAAAATAAACATGTTCGAAAAAATTTCCAGAACAAACATGTTAAAAAATAACAAGATGTTCGAAAAAAAATTCAGAACAAACACCAAATGTTCGAAATTTTTTCCAAAACAAACACAATATGTTCGATTTTTTTTTCCAAAACAAACTGAATATGTTCGAAAAAAATTCCAAAACAACTCAAATTTGTTCGAAAAAAAAAGATCGAACAAGATGTTCGAATTTTTTTCCAAAACAAACACAGATTGTTCGAAATTTTTTCCAAAACAAATTCAATAGGTTCGAAAATAATTCGCAAACTTCTAAAATAACAAAATCTTCCTAAAATTCCTAAATTTTTAAAAAAAACCCTAAATAAAAAACTGACCCTAAATTTGGCCGGCGACGTGAACGGCGGCCGCTTCGCACGGAGGAGGGGCGACGGCGGCCGCTTCGCACGGAGGAGGGGCGACGACGGCCGCTTCACACGGAGGAGGGGACGAGGGAGGAGGAGAGGGGTTGCACACACCTCCAACGGCGGCGGCGAGCGCGCACAACTCCAGTGGCAGCGGCGTTTGAAGGAGGAAGGGGAGGGGGCGCGACGGCGCCCGTGCAAAAGATGAGGGAGGGTTCGCGACGGCGGCCGCGTCGCTTGGAGGAGGGGCGACGACGGCCGCGTCGCTTGGTCTTCTCTTCAAACGGAGGGGTCGCGGCGGTGGAATAAACTTCAAACGGAGGGGTGAGGAGGTGGGCCGCGGTCGCCTGAGAGTGGGAGGAAGGGAGGAGGCGGTTGAGAGAGAGAGAGGAGAGAAATTTGGTGGGTGTACCGAAATAAGAAAAAAATTAGGGTTAAGAAGAAGGAGGCGGGTATTTTGGAGTTTTCCACGTGGGTGTCCTCATCGTGTGGGTGTACTCATAGTATCCTCGGGTGCATTTAGCCGCAGTCAGTCTCACTTCGTATACATTGTGTCTCCTTCTCCTCTGTGACGAGAAATCTTGAGTAAGGAATGTAAGAGACTAGTGTAGATGAAGTGCTACCCAATCTTTTTTTGGTGAGTGAAGTATTACCTAACTTTTCTTTAGTGATTTCCATCACATTTCGATACGATTCAATAATTAAGTGACTTGAATACGTCCTATGTCGGAGTAGCTCGTTGAAGACAATAAGGAGACCCAAGTTAAGGGATGGTCGACAACACCGAAATCCAACAGTTTCTCCTCTCACAAGGACATTAAATATGAGAATATAGTTGATAAAAGAAAAATGTTGTTAGGCGTGTATGGCCGAAATATAAATGTATGTTGAGCTGGCTAAGCGTGATCCCAGGCATAAAAGGCGGTCAGACATTATTAAAATTTTAGAACCTTAGATTCGAATGATTTCATGTGCTTTGTAGTAAGACATTTGAACTACTATTCCGACACTTGGCGCCCATATTTAATATCTTAATAATTGATAGGGACCGTCTAGTGTCTAGATATTTTTCCATTTCTTCCAATATTGTGCACTATGTTGAATTTGTTAACTCAGTAAACCGAGTAATATTTTCTCAATCCATTCAAAGTATGTTCATATTTTTTGATACAAATAAAAAAAAAAGATAAAATGTACTATTAAGTAAATGTATTGTAAAATTGATGTAAGATAAAAATAAAGTGATTATTTTCATTAAAAAAGATAAACATACTTTTACTGCTAGTGAACATACTGAGTATAATTTTACTAAAAAAATAATTCTACATTGTTGAAATGAGTTTGAAAGCACGCTGTGAGATGGATTGGGAAAATATAATAAAAAATGTTGAAATTATCCCTAAAAGTTGCATCAATATAGGTCTCGAATCGGCCGAAGGCAAAAACAAATTAAATGTTGCCTAATTATTGATATGCTGACTTCAATTGCTTCTTGAATTGAACTAAATAAATTTTGTACAAGTCAAAGCGTGACATAAATTTTAATCTTTCTGGTACACCTAATTATTGTTCTCATGTCCATTCTACGTTAATCATATCAGTATCTTAGATTAGTAGACATTAATAAAATTTTGGTTAATACTTGAATGCACACTGCGTAATACTTCCTCCTATTCAAAATATATGTTATCCTAAGCTTATGCACACTGTAGACACCTAAATTTTAAATTTCTTTGGACCTCTAAAGTTCAGTAAATCAAGACGGGCCTCTAAAGTCCGGTAAATCAAGACGGGCCTCTAACGTCCGGTAAATCAAGACGGGCCTTTAAAGTCCGGTAAATCAAGACGGGCCTTTAAAGTCCAGTAAATCAAGATGGGCCTTTAAAGTCCAGTAAATCAATACGGGCCTCTAAAGTCCGGTAAATTAAGACGGGCCTCTAAGGTCCCATAAATGAAAACGGGCCTCTAAAGTCCAACAAATCAAATTGAGCCCAAATAGGGTATTCTTAGCCCAAGTAATTCAAAATTTGAATTAAACCCTAACCACTTGCACAAATATCTCCTTGGTCCATAAGAAACCCTAGGTTCTACACCTATAAATAGAGAGGCCTCATTTCATTCATTTTACAATCAACAAATCAGAAGCATTCAAGACTTTAAAATTCTCTCTAGAGATTTTAGAGTGTTCTTCAGCAAGCGGAGGAGCTTCAAAGGCGTTCTTCGTGCAAAGCGGCGAGAAGCAGCGTTCGAGTAGAGATCAAGGTGCTAAGCCCCTTCGATTCGGCGTTTCTTCAAGGCGTTCTTCGTGCAAAGCGGCGAGAAGTAGTGTTCGAGCGGAGATCAAGGTGCTAAGCCTCTTCGATTCGGCGTTTCTTCAAGGAGGAGGTGCTTCGTGGATCTTCAACGGCGTTTGTCCCGAAAAAGTCCCGAAGGTCCCGATAAAGTCCCGATAAGTCCCGGAAAAGTCCCAATAAGTCCCGAAAAGTCTCGAAAATCAACGTTTAATCCAAAATACGGCGTCAAGCCCTTGGATTAACGTTACAAAGTCCCAAATTGAAGAACGATCTTCAACGACGTTAATCACAAAAGTCCCTAAATTCAACGTTTAATCCAAAATATGGTGTTAAACCTTTGGATTAACGTTATAAAGCCCCAAGTACAAGATCGGAGCGGATTCGGCTGCGGATCCAACTCCAAAAGCTCAAGAAATTCAAGAAGAGAGAATCAGAGGAGAAAATTAGAGATTGTAACTCACAAATACTCGGTTTTAATCTGAAATTAAATAAAATTGTTTACCATTTTCGCGTTTTTATATTTAATTCACGAATTTGTTTTTACACACACATATTAAGAAAATAAATTATTTTTCATGTTACCCTTAATTAATAATGGTAAATCTCATAAAAAAATAACACATTTATGTAAATATTTAATAATTTGAAGGTTAAATTTAAAAGAAATGCAATTAATTTGCATTGAAAAATGTAAAACTACATATAATTTGCAAAGAAAATGAAAGGTCAAAACGACTTATAAAAAAAATAGGAGGGAGTAGTAATTACCGAATACATTTTATTGATAATGGAGTATTAATTCATTCAAAAATAAAATAAAAAATGAGTATTAATAGTGTCACCAAATATTAGTATTAATTATTTCAATGAAGATTATTAGTTTTTTGAATTTACATTAAATACCCATCCCTTTTCCCCTCCCCATACTCGAACCCAGGATCTAAAGCCTACATAATGGTGCTCTAACCACTTGAGCTATCCAACTTCGTCTTAATGAAGATTATTAGTAGTTCACCGTATAATTAGTGTACATAATGATACTCCAACTTTAAATGAGAAATCCAAATTCATTAAATGGAGACCGCCCACACGATTTATCTACCGTGATTTATTTTTCAGAAATATTGTACTAGAACAATAAAGTATTATCACGCTCTCTCTTTTTGTTGCAATGGATATTAAATCTAACACCAAAATATAATTATATAAATATCACATGATAAATTTTTATTTTGGATTTCAATTTTCTTTTGGTGAACTTATGAGTTTGAACAAACATGGATATGAGATAATTTCTTAAAAAACGTAAATTTTAGCGAATTTATAAAATAAGTACTGCAAAATTCTACATCTGTTGATATTATAGGCCAAATAATACAATATGAAATTTTAAACTACAATACACGTTGCTCAATAGACAAATATCAAGGTCAAATTGACAAATTTAGAAGAATTTATTAAAAGAGTAAAACCACTAAAAAGGTTGAACTTTGTTGCTTATTATGCATAAAATCTAATATTTAATAAGTTATAAAAACAGCTAATTATATCATATAAGTTTATATGATGTTATAATTATATTTACTGATCAACACAAAACATCACGTGGCTAAGTGGAATGTAAACCTTTTTCCACTAAATAAAATAAAATAAAATATTCTCCATATTAAATCACTCTTGCGTGGATATTCACATGTAAAGTACATCTCGTCTCTTTCTTGTGAGGTAAACTGGGCTTAAAATCAACGAGTTTTATTATTATAAACGGTACGGGTTAAATTCAATTTGTCCGAAACATCTATTCTCACGTATAATGGGCTATTAATGGGCCTTATGGGATCCGGGCCAGTTGCCGTATCCCATTGGGCGCGGCTAAAGGCACACACAGATCCTATGAGGACACCCACGCGATGAGCACACACACAAAATGGATGAGGACACCCACCTGAAAATCTCAAAATTACCCACTCTCAATTAAAACCCTAACTCCTTCATTCTCCCTTCTTCTCATATTCAGACACCCACCTCCATTTTTACACCTCCATTTCTCTCTGCAGCGCCGCCTACCTATTTAGACACTCCACTTCGTCGCGGCGGCCCACCTCCTCACCCCTCCGTTTGAAGCTTCTTCCGCCGCCGCGATCCCTGCGTTTGAAGAGAAGACCAAGCGACGCGGCCGCCGTCGCTCCTCCTCCAAGCGACGCGGCCGCCGTCGCGAACCCTCCCTCGCCTTTCGTCCCCTCCATTTCCTCCTTCAAACGCCGCCGCCTGACTTGGTTCGTATTTTGCACACTTTTTAGTACAACAATAACAATCCCCACAAGCGTATGAGTTCGTTATAGTTGAGTAAGTACACGATCTAGTAGTTATCGTCCAAGGACTTAATTGAGTGAAAGTGAGTCCCTAAATTTGCAAGTTATCATGATATTGTAGTAACTAAATGATGTTGTTTGGATTTTTGGGAATAATAACAAATGTATTAAACTAAATTAACTAAAGTAATGAGAACTAGTGACAAGAAATAACAAACTATCTAACTTTCGTTGGAAAGTGCAAGAGAAGTGTATTGCCTCGGGTGTTTCCGTTTTGTGAGTGATTCAATGAACGAGTGAACCAATTACATGAACGAGCTATGAATTCGGATTAAGCTAAAGGCTATCACATATGTGTGCAAACCCCCTCGAAAGGCATAGGCTAACAACGTGCATTGATTAGCAATTATAACATCTAACCAAATACCATAAGCGCATAAGATAGTGTTTTATAAATACTTTCAACACGGTTACTAATATTCATAAAATGCCCTCTCACTAAACTCCTAGACGACCTCTATTCGTTTAGTGTCTAAAGTTGTCAGCCTAGCAATTAACCCTCTCTCGGTTAAGCTAATTACTACTTAACTTCTATTCAATTGACCAAAGCTCACACTCACACCCCAATCATGCAAACCCAACTCTCGTTGCAATTAACATAATCGAAAATGCTTGCTAATAGGGTTGATCAATCAAAATACAACTCTAGAAACATATACACCAAAATCCTAAGCTAATCATGCAATTACTTCACAATTACACTAAATTCCCATCAAAACATCCACACTCAAGACAATTGGGGATTAGCCCATGGTTTTAGAAGAGAATCCCATGGCTGCAATGCAAATTAACATAAAACCCATGCTAATTAATAGAGAAATTGATTTGCAAGAAATGAGTAAATTACCAAATTGAAAGTGAAATTAAAGAGATATCACCTTAATAGTTGAAAGGTATCTACTAACTTCAATTACTTACAAAGCCCAATGGAAATCTTCACTTGAATTGCAAATTGTAACTCTAATTGAGGCTAACTATTAATTGAAATAACAAAAATAACAAGAACACCTAATACTATGTGTGATTGTGTGTAGATGTTTTCTCTCAAGGTAGTCTACTCTCTAAAACTGAAATAGGACCCCTTTTATATGTTGTAAGAAATCCAAAAATGAATTTTTGCACTTTAGTCACTCAAAATTGGAGAAAATGGCAAAAAACCCCCGAAAAGCATGTGACTCGGCCGGGTGGATTCTACCCGGGCTTTCCACCCGGCCTAAATACGAAGCTTTGGATGCAAATTTGGCTTGCCCGGGTGAGATGACTCGGCCGGGTGGATTCTACTCGGGCAAGATACGAACCTCAGGTGGACATAGCAAGGCCGGGCTAAAACCACCCGGCCGGGTGGGTTTTACCCGGCCTATTTACGAAACTAATGAACTGCACAGATCCTGGCCGGTTGAAACTACCCGGCCAGGTGGTTTTTACCCGACCAGGTTGATTCTACCCGACCAGGTTGATTCTACCCGACCACTTGTATTTTTGGCTCTTCCTCTCGTTCTCTTGTCTAATCCTTTCGTATCATGACCCGTTTCTTCCGAATTTCTTCATTCCAGCTCATGTGGCTCGTCATTTCTCCTAATACGAGTATCAATGATGATTGATCCTCGTTTCTTGTGATTTTTAGCCTCAAATAAGCTCTCTATTCCTAAAAAACACCTCAACGACCT
Organism: Galeopsis tetrahit; assembly: GCA_963675135.1. Taxonomy (NCBI): domain Eukaryota; kingdom Viridiplantae; phylum Streptophyta; class Magnoliopsida; order Lamiales; family Lamiaceae; genus Galeopsis; species Galeopsis tetrahit. The sequence continues at coordinate 91,100,123 of OY776122.1, forward strand.
CTCTCAACCAATATACACAAAATCAAGTAATTATGAGTGAAAATTTACATGCAACGATCGAATCAGTTTGAATCAAATATGCATGTGAAATATGAGCAATTGACACCCTAATCACCGTCGCTGGAGGTGTGCGCGTTTGCCGCCGCCGCGTTTCAGTTTCAAGGTAGGAAATTTTTACTTTGTTTTGAAAATTAGGGTTTTTACAAGTTCGAAAATTATTTTCGAACATATTGACTTTGTTTTGAATTTTTTTTTGAACAATCTGTGTTTGTTTTGGAAATTTTTCGAACAAGTTGTTCGATCTTTTTTTTCGGATAAATTTATTTTGTTTTGAATTTTTTTTCGAACATATTGAGTTTGTTCATTAAAAAATTTCGGACATCTCAACATTGTTTGGGTAAAATTTTCGAACATGTTGTTGAAATTTTGGGTTTTTAAGAATTATTTTTTTTATCAAACTTATGGTGGTTGTTTTGGCGGTGATGGTGGGGATGCGGATGATTCGGGATGTGAAATGATGAATCGGGTGAAATGGAATGGATGGGTACAAACATCATTTCGCATATCCCTTGTGATAAAAAAAAAAAGTTCTAGTGGGTGTCCTCATAGGATCCTTGGGTGCCTTTAGCCGCGCCCTACCCCATTTTATGGTTCTTATTTATTCACTGGGCCAATAATTATTGGGGCTGATTATTTACCTCTTCAATCCGACTTAGAACACCCCACTCAATTTAATAATATAATAATCATGTAAAAAATTAAAAATACTCTTTTACTAAAAGTATGATACAATAGTAAAATCTGTATAAATTAATACTCTATAAATTAATAAACTCTCTAAAATAATAAAATCTTTCGGTCCCGACTTGGGCCTTTGTAAAAAATCATCAATTTCGATAAGATAATAATTTTTTGAAAAATTCTTTTATAAATATTAGGTCCCATTAAAACTCTAAATTAATAATTCATAAATATTAAAATTATAAATATTATGGTATGATCTCTCTTATAAATTTTTTTCATCAACTCACTCTTGTAAATCTTTTTGAGTGCATGTGAGATGGTCTTTCTTATACTCACATAATGTTTTACGCATTTGATCATTCATGGATGATTTTGCGATGTCTTTTAGATGAGAAGACATGGTTGGATGTTATGATTTATTTTATTTCCATATTGAGATTTATGTAGTATATGTTTCATTCGTCATGCATGAATATATTTAATTAGCTATAATAGATATTTAAGTTCAACGAATTAATGTAAACATATATATTTAAGTAATTTCAATAAATTGATACATGCGTCCTTGAATATAATACATTAATATATTTAATTAGTTACAAAGAATTGATTGATGCATGAATATAATTAATGAAACATATATAAACTCATTTATTTTCAATACATATGTATTAAATTTGTTGAATTTAGGAAGTCTCTTTTAATTAATAAAATATTAATTTATCGATAAATTAATATCTCTCTTAATTAATAAAATTTCATGGTCCCAAGGTTATTAATTTATAGAGGTTTTACTGTATATACACACCCCTTTACTAAACGCACTCCACTTCCCCACTTTCAGCAGAAATGACCGGAAAAAAGAAATCCCAACTACCACCACACTACTTCGGCCGCCGCCGCAACTACTTTCGACATCTAACATTATAAAAAAAAAAACGAAAAAAACCCAGATTTTTTTAAATTTTGGATATACCGGATTTGATCATATACACTCTCGTCGACATGTCGACATCTTGTTGTCGACGAGAATGCATATTTTCGACCCTAGTGTCTCGATGAAATTTGATTGCTTCATGTGTTTGTCGTAACAGTTGAACCAACTCCATGCTCTTCCTTTAATCTCGTCTAATATCTTTTGTGCGTCCCATGCCAGGTTTTTGAACACTCTTTTATTCCGCCATTTTCAAATCACCTATACTATGCAAATCCATAAACCGATAGCCCTCCTCCGTCCTTTCTTGCTTGTAAAGATCTTCGCATACCCCAAGAAATGTTCCCGAATCTGATTGTGGTTCGGCGAGAAGTGATTAATCCATTTGTATAAAAATAAACCCTAGGAAACTACAAATATAAAAAATGAAAAGGGTTGCTATATTTTCCCTTAATTTGTAAAAAAAAAAAAATGTCTCTTAATTTTATGCAGTATGACAAATATAATGGAACATAATAGAAACAATAAATATAATGAAACATAATAAGCTACAAATATAATGGAACAGAGTGTACAAGAATACCCTGTCAAAAAAAAAGTACAAGAAAAGACAAATATAATAAAATAGAGTAGAAACAACAGATATAATGAAACAGGGTTACAAGAATTAATAAATGGCAAATCATGTTTGAAACTTGAAATTGATTTGGAAGAAAATTAATATAAAATCTCCCTCATTAAAAGAGGGTAGTTGAGTGTATTTGGCATTTTTTTTTTATCAATAAATTAATTTTCATTGCAAACTAAAGGATATAAAATAGAATTGTTCTTTGTAACTACTTTTATAACTACTTAGTTAGTGGTTAGTTAGTAACTACTAGTTGTCTATAAATATAGATTAGGCTCTTTTGTATTCCTTACACTACAAGAAATTGTTGAATTGCCTAATTTTCCAACAAAAATAAATTTGTCTTTAAATATTGAGAATTGCCTACCGATTAACTACGGATCTTTATAAATTATTTTACACATTTTCACCTACGAAATTACCAAGGAAAAATCTGATGGTGATTTACCTACAAAATAATCCGTAGATAAAATCGCATTTCCCTACCGAAACGGTTGTAGGTGATTTTTTTACCAACGAAAATTTTCCTAGCTATTTATATGTATAAATTATCTAATTGTATTACCTACAAAATTAGCTAGGAATTTAGAAAATATTGATTTACCTACAAAATAATCCGTAGGCAAAATAGCATTTTCCTACCAAAATGATTGTAGGTGATTTGTTTATTTATTTACCTACGGAAATTTTCCTAGCTATTTATATGTATAAATTATCTAATTGTATTACCTACAAAATTAGCTAGGAACTTAGAAAATATTGATTTACCTACAAAATAATTCGTAGGCAAAATAACATTTTCCTACCAAAATGATTGTAGGTGATTTGTTTATTTATTTACCTACGGAAATTTTCCTAGCTATTTATATGTATGTATAAATTATCTAATTGTATTACCTACAAAATTAGCAAGGAACTTAGAAAATATTGATTTACCTACAAAATAATCCGTAGGCAAAATAGTATTTCCCTACCAAAATTATTGTAGGTGATTTGTTTATTTATTTACGTACGAAAATTTTCCTAGCTATTTATATGTATAAATTATCTAATTGTATTACCTAAAAAATTAGCTAGGAACTTAGAAAAACAATAGTGTTATAACAAATAAACATATGAACTTTAGTATGTCCCACATCGAAAGAGTAGAAAAAATATAAGAGAAAAAACAATATAAAAGTAATAGTATTAATAAGTTAGTAATCAACAAACATAATTTTTTTGTCCCACGTCGAATAAGGAGTAGAAGAAACATGAGATAAAAACATTATAAAGGGGGCCTAATGTGCACCTAAGTTTGTATTTTAAAAATGTTTATATATTTTAACACTTTTTGAATCGGTTTTATGATCGATTCATGGTTGGACCGGCTGATCCAATTTTGAATGAATTTATTTTGTAGGCTAAGACTAAAAATATAATTTATTAATAGAAAATTTAAAATATATATATTAAAAAATTTACCACTGAAATGTTTGTTGTCAAATTTACCTACGGAATTACCAACAAAATGTTTCGTAATTGATATTTACCTACGGAATTTCATTTATTATGGTAATCATATTACCTACCGAAATGTTATGGATTTGCTACGAAAATGTGGTAGGTAATTGCCTACGGATTAAATTTTCTTGGGCAACCGAATTACCTACGAGCGAATTCCATACGAATGGTTTTCGTTGGTATTCCGTAGGTAAATATAAATGCCTACAAAATATTCTCTAGCCAATTAATTATTTTCTTGTAGTGTTATGCATTTTAAGTATTGTAAGCATTGTAACACTCAATATATGAAATACCTTTTGTTTTGTATTTCCTTCTTTACAATTATAAGATGAGTGTGTGTTTACATCTCTACATGTATCAAAACTATGTATTGATTAATTTATGATCGATTAAACAAGTTTGTCGATCTAGATATGTTTCCGCAATTCGGTATGCATGAATTTCCGAATTTCTTGAGTTTTTGTACTCATTTCTGCCAAATCTTTGATGGATTTGAATTTCTTTTTTTCTATTTTCGAGATTGTTCTTTACGAGTTTTATGCTCGTGAATTTGTGGATTCGATTTTATCTTGATTCCAATTCTTCTTTGAGTTTCTTGAGTTTAATACTCATTTCTTTGCGAGTTATATCCTCGTGAGTTTTATATTTGATTTCATGTTGATTTGAAATCGATTTTTCATGTTTATCACGATTCCATTTTTTTTTGGAAAATTTGTGGAAATCTCTTAGGCCATTTCTTCCGCCGATTTCTACTGATCGCGATTCTATCCGATTTCTGCTGACGTTTACTTCGTCTCGGCGTCTGGATTTTTGCGTTTCCATTTTTAGTCGGTGTTCGATTTCACTTTGTTGGCGACAATTGTGTTTGCCGCCTCTGGTACGATTTGTGTGACGCCGGCGATTGGTCTTTGAGCGCATCATTTTGCTGGTGTGAGGCTCATATTGAACGCCGGCGATTCGGTATGGCACCTCTTCGATTGTGGAATTGTTCGGAGGTTTGGTAATTGTTCGGCGGTTTCTCGGTGGAATTTGTTTGCCGGCGGTTGTTTGCGATTCAGGTTTGCTTTTTGGCTATGTTCGCCGGAATTGTTAGCCGTTTTGGCTCACGATTTCTTCTGGTCGTTTCTTGTGTCAGTTGATCGCGAATTGTACATCGATTGATTTTGTGGTCTGCGGTGGTTATTGTTATTTTCACGACAGGATTGAGGCTCTGTTTTGGCAATTTTTGGGCTATGTTTCAGTCATCTTTTGTTAGTGGTATCGAATGTCGATTGCTGGTGTATTTTACCGTGGAGTTTCAGTCCGACAATTTTTGCCGGCGGATTGTTTGCTGATTGTTCAGCGATTGATTTCCTCAGGCCAATGTTGATTTCGGCGAGTTGTTTGATTCGCTGTCATTAGTTTGACTGAATTGGTTTGTTGCATTGGTGTTGCTAGTGTTAATTCTGGTGAAGACAATAAGATTCACACTGGGAATTTGCCAAAAATATATGATAAGGCAAAAATTATTGAACTTGTTAAGGAAGTCGCTAGTCCAGTGTCACGAGAAAGGGCTTTTTGGACTGCTCAGAGGGCGGAGCCACCAACTGTGGAGGTGGCATCAAGTGATGGTGTTCAGTTTGTTGCGCTCTGAATTGTTCTCAATTTTGGAGGTCTCAGCTCTACTTGAATTGTTGCAATTGTTGCAATGATCTGGTGCTCAGTTTTGTTGTACCTTATTTGTTTGATTGGTAACATTTTGATTGGAGATTGATCATTTCACTTCATCTATTGGGGATTCTTTGTTGATTGTGGTTGGTTGTGTGTACTAGCGCCATGTTACGATTTGAGATTGCACTTTGCTCAAAATTACGACTATTGCCAAAATGAGGTTGATTGACATTCACTCTCATTTTGAGGGGTGTAAAGGATATAAAATAGAATTGTTCTTTGTAACTACTTTTATAACTTCTTAGTTAGTGGTTAGTTAGTAACTACTAGTTGTCTATAAATATAGATTTGACTCTTTTGTATTCCTTATGCATTTTAAGCATTGTAAGCATTGTAACACTCAATATATGAAATACCTTTTGTTTTATATTTCCTTCTTTACAATTATAAGATGAGTGTGTGTTTACATCTCTACACAAACTCAAAATATAGGTATAAAATATACCCTAACATTACATCCACCAACAAGTATTAGTTTTGAAGAAACGTACAGTAATCATACCTCTATTAAACAATCATCACCCTTCTAGGTTGGGTGATCCAATCTTCGTAAGTCCCAGATTTCAGAAAGTCTTTGCTCCTTCCCCAACTCCGCAACCTGGATTTGAGCTCTTCTACCAAAAGGTTCAGATTTGCTGCTTCGTTTTCGAATATCAGCTTGTTCACAGTCTTCCACACTAGCCACACTACACACTCCCAGATGCTAACCGCGATTCTTCTGCCGTTCTTACCTTTGAGTAGTCTGCTGAACTGCATTAGATTTGACGTTGGATTCACCATAAGAGTCGTAGAGATGCTCAACCAGTTGAGGCAGCTCGTCCACACTCTAAATGCAAAAGAGCACTCAAAGAATATATGTTGAACTCTCTCTTCCGTCCCATTACAAAGTACACATGATGTCCTAACCTCCTCCGCGATGATTTTCTTCTTCTTTAGGTTCACCATTGTTGGAAGTCGATCCCACAACGTACGCCACGAGTTGATGTGAACTTTAGATGGCGCATAGCTTTTCCATAGTAGCTTAAACTCCTCCTTCTCCGCGTCGTTATCCTATGTGTGTTGTTGTGTATTTGGTATCTAATGAACCTTAAGAAAGATGTACTTGAATCTATCTTCTACTTATTTGATTGCTATAGTCTATATGAGTACTACACTACTATTAAAGAAAAATTGAGTCATATTGCCTAGATTCTTCGATCAGGTCAAAACTAGAAATTCAGGTTAAGTGCAAGAGAGCGGAAGAATTTAAAATTGAAAGTGATCGCAAGAAATGAAGTTACAGGAATGCTTCAAGAAGAATTTGAAAGTGAAAGTGATTGCAAGAAATGAAATTGCAGGAAAATATTTTGGGTTCGAATTCTTCAAATCCTTAGAAAAGCTTAATGATGTTTAAAAATAATAATTAATGGCTAAATAATTAAATATTTTGAAAAATAATTGTATTGTAAACTATTTTCTTCCTTTTTAATCATTTAATCGTCAACTCGATAATTCATAAATTAATCTTTTTAAAATAAAATAATAAAACTCAATTAAATTATATCACTTCTATTTGAAATGTATTTCACCCTAAGGAGAAAACATAATTAATTAATATTAAAAAATATAAAATGACATTAAAATGCAAATAGATTAAATAGTCAAAATGTCATTTAATTTTAACAGGAGGGTATAATTGACACACAAATATTTCTTATCAAAATGGTTGCAATAGTTGATCACAAGAAACTATATAACTCAAACACATATTCTAATATATATATATATATGTCAAATCTCCGGTTTTCTCAAAATTATAGAAACATTAATGTATATTTTAATTAAGCTTAATTTATGATCATGGTAGATCCCCAAAAACACTATAATTAAAAAAATCTAAAATTTGTACATTTTGATTTTTTAAGTACTAAAAACATTTTGATAAAAAAAAAAGTACTAAAAACATTATATTTTTAAATATTAGTAAAATTTTAATTCCTGCAGCCGGTGAAATACTAGTTTTATTAGAAATATTTTCAATATTGGAGACTGGAGAGTCCTGAAAATTAATTACGGCTGAGAATTATTATCACCCAAGAATCACGAAGTTCCGATTTCCTTCAACTACTTTCACCTACATCATTGATCAATAATTCGGCAGAATTTTATATTCTTGCTTATTCCTAGGGTTCTTCGCCGCTGCACTTCTACTTTTTAATCAAAATTGAGCTCAATCAGGTCAAATTTGTGAGATTCACTGAGACTTCCTTAGTGGTGGAGTGAAAACATGGCCGTGGTTGAAGATTCAAAGCAGCAATTTCAACCTCAGAAGAAAAAACCACCTTCTGAAGATGACAAAAGGCGAGAATCCATTTTTCGCTTTTATGTTCAATATCTATCAGTTTATGTTTGCCATTCTTTAATTTTTTATAGTATGAATTATGTATAGGAAAAAGAAAATGAAGCCAGGTAGTTTGATGAAAGCTCTGATAAGGCCTGGAGCTGGTGATAAAATGCCTTCGGATGGTGATCAGGTTTATCATTACTCATGTTTTAGTCAGAATGAAGCTGTTGGCATGTTTAGATATAACTAGGAAGAGCTATAAGTAAGTGATAAACTAATTAATGAGTGATTATTTCTGCAGGTCATTTATCACTCTACAATACGCACACTAGATGGTGTGATTGTTGAGTCAACCAAAGCGGAACTCGGGGGTGAGTCGAAAGATATGTCTTATAAGATAAATAGTGTTCGAAGTTTTTAATTGTAATAGAAACCTGCAATCAGGAGGCACATGAGGAAGAGGTTTCGGTTTCGGTTTGCTACCATGACCATTTATATGTGTTTGCTGAATTTATTTGCTCATTGATCTTCATAACTATGCTAACTTGAGATATTTTTAGTACCTATAATACATGTTGCATCCATTCTCTGCTTCTCATGTTTTCTGTTCTTTCCTGTTTTTAGTGTTGTAATTGTTGTGACTCTTCAATCATGGCCGCAATTTGTTCTAACTAAATTTAGGAAGTTTTTTGCTTTTCATTTTTATGTACTCATCCATGGAAAATTTATACAGCAAGAAACTCATATGTCACATATCTTGAATTACAGGGACTGGTAACCCAAAAAGACAGGTATTGGGCAAAAGCAAAATCATCTTGGGTTTGCTAGAGGGCATTCCTACAATGTTGCTTGGTGAAGTTGCAATGGTATGTTTAACAGTGTCTTAACTTCGTCATATGTGAATTCTTTTCCCATTTCATTTGACCAACGGTAATGACAGTGTTTTACATGATAGATTAACTTTTCATCCTTTTATGATGGGTTTTTCTCCAATTACAGTGTTACACTATCAACTTGTATGCTATTGCACATGAAACTAGATGAAATTACTTCCATTTCTGCATTTCTGATGGATAAGAATTACCTAAAAATTATAATGTCTATGGATTTGGTTGCATTCCAGCTGATTTTGAACTGGCCATTTTATGTGTGATAAATTTTCTGCTCTCTTTGTTTCTTCTGAGATGATGTGATATCTGATTTCAGTTCAAGGTGAAACCTGAGCTGCACTATGGTGAGGAGGATTGCCCTGTTTCTGTTGCTGATGGCTTTCCCAAGGACGATGAACTTCACTTTGAGATTGAATTGATTGATTTCTCTAAAGTCAAGGCAAGAATCTCCAATTTGTTCTTGCTGAATGAATCAATTTTTCACCACTGCTTATGAAATGCAAGTTCTGAACAAAGTTGTCTTTTTTCTTTGGGGGGAGGGGGGTTATTCTATAGGTCTTAAAACATGTACGCAGTTTCCCTGCTCAAATTTCTTAATTATGCGACAATCTCTTGGAACTTGTAGAAATAAAGCTCTTACAGCTATGCTTCCATGCAAATATTGCTAAGTATAAGAATTAAATATTGTAGGAACGTGTTATGTTTTCATTAGAATGCCATCAAAGATCTTCAATCTCTCCGTGGTGTTGATGTGGTTGACAACAATAGTTCAACAGAAACTTTCTACTGCTTGTGGTATAAAAGTTTTTACCCTGCTATTGATTTTGTTTACTTGCCAATTTAGTTCTTCTAGTTATTCTTTCTCTGTCAACCATTTTGAAATTCTCAATTTAATTTTTTTTGATGCCATTGCTGACTATATTTTCTTATTTTCTTGTAATATGTGTGCAAGATTTTGCCATGTGATACTAAGACCTGAGAATTTTGCCTTATATCTAACACATTGGCTGTTTCCCCACATTCTTTTAGGTTATTACTGAAGATTTAGGCGTTGTAAAGAAGGTAATAATTTCAATACATCAGGTGGTGCATGGTATTATACTGTCGAGTTTGCGAGTTTGGGGAATGCTACCAACTTTACCTCACTCTTCCTTAAATACCTAACCACAAACGTTTTACTTATTACTCGCTGGTGTCTGAGTATTTTATTATGAATATTTCACAATCATACAACAAAAAGTTTATTGGTAAAACAATCATCTGTGATACTGAAATTATCTTTAGCAAACTTGGAACTGTTGATAATTGTCAGAACAAAACTAAGTAGGAAAGAAATCAAATGCACTGTTGGTTTTGATTTTCATTTGTCCAATAGGTAATGGAAGAAGGACACGGCTGGGAACAACCTAGAGAACCCTATGAAATTAAAGCTTGGTATGGAATTGTTTTTTGTCTCCCATCTGAGTCTCAGTTTTTTCCTTTTCATTTTCTATATATTCTATATTACCTGGGACATATGAACCACAGTGTCTCGCTCCCTCTCCTTTCCCCCCTCTCTTATTCCTTTTATCTTCGAGTTTTTTGTTAGAACATTCATTCCTTTTGTGGAGATTATTGCTCTTTCCTAGTTCTCTGTAATCTTGGTTTGTTTTGAAGTTTACTGTATATATGATTATAGGATATCAGGGAAGTCTGGAGATGGAAAAGTGATTATTTCACGCACTCAAGGAGAACCACTTTGTTTTACTTTTGGAAAATTTGAAGTACGTAGCACATTTTTTACATTAACTTTTGCACTTTGGTAAATATAAATCAAAAATCTTAATCATAAGATTACTCACTTATGCCTTTTTTTTCTCTCTCTGAGTTAGATACCAAAAGGTCTTGAGATGGGAATTGGAATGATGTCACGGGGGGAAAAGGCTGTTATTTATGTCAATAAGGAGTATTTGACTGAATCCCCCCTTATTCCCTCTGTTGAAGGTATTTCAGAAATCCACTTTGATGTGGAATTGGTGCACTTCATTCAGGTAAACTTAGCATTCTTCTTAGATTAACAAAAATATTTTTCTTATGTTTAGACTCTGTAACAAATTGATTCCATCTCAGGAAAAATAAATGTTTGTTGTCATATTAGTCTAGTAGTTAATAGAATTTCATCAGTATCTTTTTATTTTAAGTTCTTTAAGATTACTTAGTTTGGATTTACAGGTGCGTGATGTGCTTGGTGATGGACGCTTAATAAAACGCCGTTTGCGTGATGGAAGAGGTGATATTTTATGTTTGACCAATTATCTGGGAAAACTTAAAAGAGATATTTCTAGAACATCCTTCTCTAAAAGCCTTGTCAATTAATATGCCTTGTGTGATCCCTATTAACCAATGTCTTTCATGTGTTTCTAGCAAGTGGCGGACCCATGAATTTTGTTCAATGGGGTCCATTTTAATATTGTGTGAGACGGCTTCATGTATGAGACGGAGCACCATTTTAGTATTTAGCATCACTCTACAATAAAACATGATATGGGTAGAGTCATACATTCATTAGTCATATAATATACTATGTGATGGGAACTGATCATCTCATACAAGTTTTTTTTCATTAATTAAAACATATACCGCTATAAAAAGGTTACAATTTACAATATAAATATAGTTCTCTGATAAATCATAAATCTCCACTTCACTTTAGTAAGTGATGTCTGAAGGTGTCGGCAAATTTTATTTTAAATTTTAGGATGTGCTTTCCTTGTGTAACCTTGTTTAGCCATAATTTTCTTTTTTTAGGAATTTACTATTTGAAGATTAGGATCTAGTTGGCTGTTCCATCTTCTTTGCCTTTTCTTTTTCATCAGCCTGAAGCTTAAGCAAGATTAGTAATCAATGCTCCTCTAGTAGTCCACATCTTTCATTCCCTGCCTTATAAGCTCGTGATGAGTTCATGATGCTTGCTGATTATTCTTATTGCTTCTACTCCATGAATTGGATTGTGGTTTTTCTCTATGTGTTTACAACAATATGAGTCTTGTCTTTGCATTTTAATTTGCTAAATTGTTTAAGGTGCTTTCTGTACTTTTCCAAATAATTAGGTGAATTTCCTATGGATTGCCCCCTTCATGACAGTCTATTAAATGTCCACTACAAGGGGATGCTTATTAATGAAGAAAAGACTGTTTTCTATGATACAAGAGTTGATAACAATGGCCAGCCTTTGGAGTTCAGATCAGGGGAGGGCCTTGTAAGTTAAACTTAAGAGCTACAACTTTGCATAAAAAATTCTTAGATGTCCCATACTTTATTATGTATTTTCCCAAATTTTGAAATTATCTTAATTTTCCTGTTGCTCATGTGAATGAGTTATGATATGCCTCTGTTTCTAGGTGCCTGAAGGGTTTGAAATGTGCACTCGATTGATGCTACCTGGAGAGGTCTCTTTGGTCACATGCCCCCCCGATTATGCTTATGACAAATTTCCGAGGTTAAAATTTATCATACTATTGTGCATACATAGAACTGCACATGGATCTAGCCAACATAATGATAACTTGCTCATTTTGTTTTAACACCGATCATGATTTAGTTTTGCATATGAAATCTTTTTTTTTTTTTGTTTAACAGGCCAGCTGAAGTTCCTCAAGGTGCTCACGTCCAGTGGGAGATTGAGCTTCTAGATTATGAGAAGCAAAAGGTGTGCAAATTTATGACCATGAAAAGGAAAACTGGAAATGAACCATAAAAATCATACGTTGCTGTCTGTGAATTATGAATATTGAACTATTAAAAGAATATGTGAGAAGTCCAGATAATAACCCACTTGGGCTACATGCCCTGGTTCAAGAACAGCTTAGAGGAATAAAATTTCAGTATCACATGTTTAGTGTACATAAATGAGATGAACCTAGGAATTGAAGAAGAAAAAAGTATCAAGTACTAAGTTGCAGAGATTCATAATGAACTAGAGGATCACTGGTGGTAAGAGTCTCTAGTGTATGATCCAACACTGAGAATGTACGGTTACAAAGTACATTCAAAGTCTTGTTTATGATAATAGCCTTCTAAGATCAGGGAATTTGTTGCTTTTGGCATAATCTTCAGTTTGCATTCTCATTTGTCCTGCTGTCTGAGTGATTTGTAATTTATGTCTTGCTGGTATTTGAATCTTTGCTGCAGGACTGGACTGGTTTTAACTTTAGAGAAATAATGGATGATGTTGAGAAGATCAAAGGCACGGTATATCTGTTTATTAAGAACTTTTTCAGTCTTCAGGATTCCTTTTGCACTGGAAGTTGTATAATTATCATGATAAATTTAGATATACACTTAATTTTAGATTATTCTACATGAATTCAATATAGCTTTTGATGATGCTAGGATGTGTGGTTGCTGCTGATAATGCATTTTCATGGTTGCACTCTTTAACTTATGTTGTGATCTAAATGCAAAAATGCAATGTTAGACTAAAATTTTAAACTCATGGTTCTGATAAAAAATTGTAATTTATGACTTGGTTCATACTGATATAAATTCATCACTGTCTCTGTTTTATTTCAGGGTAACCGGCTATTCAAAGAGGGAAAATATGAATTAGCCAAGGCAAAATATGAGCATGTATATTTCAGTTTCTCTTGACCTCAATTCATGTATAATTTTCAGCATTTTATAGTTGCAAATGTTTTTGGATTTCTTTCTCTTTTGTCTATTTTAGTGTACTCAATTCACACTTACTCATTAGTCTTTTATTCATCTGCACAAAAGGTTGTTTGTCCTTGTTTGATATATTAATAAAACAAATTTGGTATTTGATTTCAGGTGCTTCGTGAATTTAATCATGTTAATCCTCAAGATGACGACGAGGGTAAAGAATTTTCAGAGACAAGAGTAAGTATTAGAAAGGGATTCTGATTGATTATTGTTACACATGGAAAAAATGATAGTATTATCTTCAGATAGGAGTAATTTTTAGATTCAAGATATTTTATTTCCATCTGGTGAATTATGTTGTTGTTCAACGTGGTTGAAGAATTTGCTGCACCTGAATGTGGCTGCCTGCTTGCTGAAAATGGGTGAATTCAGGAAGTCAATTGAAACTTCCAACAAGGTAAATTACAAACTATGTAGTTCTAAAATATGTGCTTTTTTTCAACCTTTTGTTTGCTTGATGTAGTTTGTTGAATGTTAATGGATGCTAAAAATATTGATTTATAAGGTATTGGACGTCAACCCAGTTCATGTGAAAGCTCTTTACCGGCGGGGAATGGCATACATGGCCGGTGGTGATTTTGAAGAAGCTAGAGCAGATTTCAATAAGGTATAAATTCATTGAAGATTTTCATTTGTGAAAAATATTTCTTATGTTAACTCCGTTCTGAACCACTCTCCATGCTTCTAGATGATGAGCGTTGACAAATCATCAGAGGCCACCGCAAAAGCAGCTCTTCTTAAACTTAAAAAGGAGGAGCAGGTTTGTTAACATGCAACTTCAAGTCTTGTAAAAATATATTTTAGCACCTATCCTTTTTTTGTTGAAGGGAGGGTGTTGGAGGGGTAACTTTGAGCGTTTTTTTTCTTCATCATTTTACGAATAATGCTTCCAATACTTCGTTTTATGTTTGTGTGGAGCAGGAACTCCACAAACGGGCTCGTCAACAATTCAAGGGATTGTTTGACAAGAAACCTGGTGAGATTGCTGAGGCTGGTGATGATGATCAGCCAGAAGATGTACCGAGCGAAAGCCATGATGATAAGGATCAGGATGGCGAGAAGGAGCATCTGCTTGAGGCCACTGCTCCGCCGCCACGCTCAAGCATATGGTCCAAAATATGGCCCAATGGCAAAAGACTTATTACAACCCTTGGATTGGACAGATGTACCATTTTGTAATTTCAGACAGTATCTTGATCACTCACCCGATGCAGGTTAGTTCTTCTGAGAACTTTTTCTTCCATTCTTGTTATGATTTAGTTTTTTAATGGAAAGAGAAACTTCCAAAGAAAACGTTATAACCTTTCTAGTTTGATAATTAATTTGATAATCAAATTATGGACATCAACATTGCCTTTGAGCTACTTCTTTATTTATTGAAATAAGTTGTATTTTATCAATAAAGGCTACATGTGTTTTTTTTGACAGAAAGGCTACATGTGTAAGTTAGCCTATAAGTACGTTTGCGAGAAAAATGCGTTTTTGGTCCCACCATCCACGGGCACTCATGATTTTGGTCCCAACACTTTTAATTTTGATCCCGAAAGTGAAAAATTTGAGACATTGAGTCCCAAAGTTAGACACATTGAGTCCCAAAGTTAGTCAAACTTGACACCCCCATTCGATGAGTACACACCCTAGGAAAGTACAAAAATACCCTTTATCCACAATTTACTCATCTCCGTCCACGCCGCCTCCCTTTCTCAAATCTCCTCCCTTTCTCACTTTTCCATCTCATCTTCCCTCTCCCCTGTAAAACCCTTCTTCAAATCCACCGTTTCAGCCAATCCTTTGCAAAACACTCTCACTTTCAACCCTCTCCGCCCCTCAAACCCTTCCGGCGCAGCCGCCGCCCCCCCCCCCCCCCCCCGCTCCGTCGTCGTCTGGTTCCGCAACGACCTCCGCATCCACGACAATGAATGCCTCACCGCCGCCAACGACGATCGCAGATCCAAGCGCTGCATCGGCGTCGACTCTCTTCCCTCGCGCGACCATCGTTGTTTCAAGAAGAAGGGTCGACGCATCGCATCTCGCCACCGCCCGTTCATACCTCGCCGCCGCTCCTCCGCGTTTGGTCGTTGCCACGCCGCTCGTTCGCACCACTCCTGCCCCAAGCCTCGCCGCCGCTCCTCCCTGTTTCTGTCGTTCGCCATGCCGCCCTCCGCCGTCGATCTCACAGAAAAGTACATCTCCTCCGCCTTCACCCGCCCCCGCCGTAAATCTGTCGATCTCTTTTGCCGTTCCATTTGCCTCATCCAAAAAGGTATTACCCCTTTCAATTTTTTTGAAAGTGTTTTAAGCCTTCACCCCTTCCAATTTTTTGACCGAGTTTTAAGCCTTCACCCCTTTCAATTTTTCTGTCGATCTCTCTGCCTTTATCCATTTTCGTTTTTTTTTGACAGAGTTCTAAGTCTTAATGTGGATAATGTATTTTGTTTGGGAGTTTTTTATATTTGTTCTTTGGAAAAAATCATTTTGGATTAAATGAATCTGAGAGTTACGAGTATATTTCCGGCGTGAATTTGGCTACGAGAAATGGTGGTGACGATGGAGGCGATTCTGTAATGAAATGGGAGGTGGGTGTACTAATCACGGAAAATTTATTTAATTTTAGCTGAGGGGTCGAACTGGCTTTCAAAAAAAAAATCGGTGGGTGTCCTCAGTAAAGTCGTGTGTGTGTATAACCACGTGACACGCACGTGACTTATTCCGTCAACACTTAACGTGCATGGGGCTAAATGTGTTAGAATTTCCGATTTTGGGACCCAATGTGTTAAAATTTTCACTTTCGGGACCAGAATTAAAAGTGTTGGGACCAAAATCATGAGTGTCCGTGGATGATTGGACCAAAAACACATTTTTCTCTACGTTTGCAGTCTCTATATATAGATCGGACTTGAATATTTATCTCCTCTCTCGGTTCAATTCTAGACGTGCCAAATGGTGAGATAGTTGAGTCGTTCAATTTAGGGGCGTTCTTATGTAAAACAAAACAGTTTTATCGTAATTATCACTTTATAGTAGAATAATTAATATTTTTAATAAACATCTAATTAACAAACTATTACTCCTATGTTTTAATGAAATAAAATCTACAAATACCACAAATGCAAATCAATTGCAGTTCAATCTAATATAAACACATTGAAAGTCATTTAATTAAATTATGATGTATTCTAATATATTGTTAAGATAAAAAATGAGACGGTCTTATATAAAATAGTAGTTTTATCGTATAATTGATTTGTAATTAATCACTTTATAATACACTATTTGTAATTAATCACTTTATAATACAACAGTTAATACTATTAAAAAAAAATCAGTAAGGATAAAAGAAAATGCAGAGACTCCATACTCCAAACATCATCTCTAACATACCATGAACAGTAACAAGCACTACAAATTAAACTTCACAAAGTATAATAAATCTCATCTCCACAGTTGTACAATATAGACTCTTCCTGCTCAATATGATACTGATACAGCCCAGCAACTAAATTTCCAACGGCGTGGCCTGCCACAGCCGCCAGAAAAAACACGAAATCGGTGGCCATTATAGCTACAATTGCCAAGTAAGTCATGAACATCTTAAGCGCCTGCAGGGTGGCACCACCTAGCACCACCACCCTCCAATTATTACGCGGGCTGATCGGATACTTAGAGCAGAATTCAGCAGTGAATGTAAGGAGAAACACCAACAAGAGAGAGAAACAGTAGTCGGAAAGTGTTTGGTGGTCCGGCCATCCTGGAAACAGCCTCATCAAATACCAACTCCAAAAACTGCTAACTGAAGAGAAACCCATAAATAAAAGTTAAACGACAGGAGTGCCCTTATATTGATTGTAATGAACGTGAATTCAAATTATAAGAGGAATTTGTTGCTTGCTTGTTGAATAAATAAATTTTGATGGAATAGATTTTAATGATTACATGTAATGCTTGAGGTATAAAAAAAGGGCGTGATCATATCATTGTTCTTTCTTGAGTTATATTTTGTGGTTATTAAAGTAGTAGTAACTTTGAAGCTAAGCTAGTCCAATTGCAAAAGTATCAAGAATTTAAGTGTCAAAATGAATGTAAGAACTAGATGAGTAATGAATGTATGAATTTTATCGCACTTACACATGTTAAAATTTTAGATAATGTAATTTATAGTGGAAAAGGCACCTTCTTTTGGTCCCCAAAAAGATTTAGTAGATGCTATGAACTCCCCTGGGAAGCATCAATCTGTTTTTGAAGATACAATAGATGTCTGTAAGAGATTAATTCCTACATTTATTTCGTGTTCTATTATTGCTATTAGTCGTATGGCGAATATGAAAGCTCTTCGGCTAGCTAGATCTGCTAGGATGTTCCCGAATCCTCATATTTGGGTAGAGCTTTCGGAAATTGTAGACGGCCTATCGAATGGTTCTTGCATTTGCTAAATAAATTGGAGTCTTTACTTCAAAAAAAAAGATTTTATTTTTAATATTTTCAGTCCCTCCCCATGATTTGAACCCGAAACTTCATGATCTAGGTAATAGTATTCTATCACTTGAACTATTCCATTTCGTTTAGTCCCAAAAAAATTAATTCGAAAAAAAGTTCTACGAGTGTTCAAAGTTTGATAAGCCTGTAAAATATTAAAGTTGGAAACACTAACATTCTCGAAAGATTGCATGAAATAATTAATTTATTAATGAAGTCACTTCGGTGATGTTTGATTTGGGATGATGCATTCGAATGAAGAAATTCTAAATTTTAAAATCTTGATAATTAATGATTGTGTGTTTGTTTTAAAATTTGGATAGAATAGGATGCAGCTCACAAATCATTAAAAAAAAAATATTTTATTGATGAAATAAGACCAAAAACAAATAAGCAATTTAACCTCCAAAATTAGATCCCCTTACATAAAAAAAAAATAAAAATAAAAATTAGATGACCAAAGGCAAACACACCCGTTCTTGAGTCTTGCAAAACTAAAAGCCCAAAAGAGGCCCATCCTTTTATGGGCCTTGTCTGCTTTTACGGAGCCTACTTCCAAAAATAACACCGCCAATCGCATGGCCCAAAATAGCAGAAATAAATACACCACCGTTGTAAGACATCACAGACAACACGATCATGTACGTAAACCCGGCCCGAACAGCATGAAATCCAGCTTGAAAGGAAATTGTGGCGGCCCGGTTCGAACCCGGTTTGACTAAATTGAGGCTGGTGAGAAACTCCACGAAAATGGCTAAGAAGAAGACGAAGATGAGGGAGAGGGCGTACATACCCGTATTATTATCGGGCCAACCCGAGAACAGGAACTGGGCATTTTTGCCCCAGTAAAAGGCCATGTGGAATGGGTGGTGGTGGACGTGGGCGGCGCCGGCCGGGGGCGGGGCGGCCGACATTGTGTTGTGGTGAAGGGGGAGAGATTTGAGTTCCATGAATGTGAATGAGTTGATGAGTTTGTGGGATTATGGCAGCATGATTTAAATAAGGTATGAAAGTTGTACTTTTTGAAGATTTTGTTCTAACTTGCTATTGGAGGTACTACCAAGTAAAGCTCAAGATTTTCTTTTATGTTTTTTCCAGCAGGGAATATTGCAGGTTTCTATCTTGCAAGCAATCCCATTATAAGACATTAAAGTTAACCGGAAGCTGTCTTTGAAATTATATACGTAGGAAAATGAAAACTTTAGAGTTGTATATCATTCATATATGGTCGATCGGATGACCAAGTTAAATAGTCATGTACATTAAATAATGTTATCACTAGTATAAAATATTATGCATTCAAAGCATAACTATCTTTATTCCCAAACAAGAATTTTTGGACTACTTTGGTTAAATATGGAAAAATTAGAATTCAATCACAATTTGATTACTAAAAGTTGATTAAAATTAGAATACAGCAACATTTCCAAATTTGATAGCTGGAAGTTTATTGAAATTAGAATAAAGTTGCATCAGAATGGATCACAATTTCATCAATCGAACTTTGAACTTAACAAACCATGATCAATCTAGCTAGCTTATTCGGCAAATAATTCGAAACAACTTCAATTATCTACCATTATTTCTTATTTGAATGCAACACCTTAATGTCTTCAATTAGCTTCTTGATGTTGGAATGTGACGACCCACCATCTCCAACACTATTTTGCGCCATTCGAGCAAACTCTTCAGACGATTTTACGATATCTTCTCTCGAACCTTCCATCAATTCTCTCACCATTTTCTCGATAGTTACTCTATCACAAGTATCTTTCATATCCAGCCCAATCTTCCATACCTCACCCACCCACCTACTATTCATGGGCTGTTCCACAAAATTGGGCCAACAAATCATGGGCTTCCCAGCACAAATACTTTCTAAAGTCGAGTTCCATCCAGAATGCGTTAAGAACCCACCTACCGCACTATGGGCTAGAACAGCCTCTTGTGGTGCCCAATCCACAATCCGGCCTCTCTCAATCGTCTCCATTTTCACTTCCTCCGGAACCTTACCCGGCCCATTTTTAGCATCCCAAATCAAATCAGGCCTAATGGCCCACAAGAATGGCTTCCCACTATTAACCAGCCCATACCAAAACTCCATCAACTGATGAGGGGTAAGAACAACTATAGTGCCAAAGCTTACGTACAAGACTGATTTAGGTTGGTGGGAATCAAGCCATTCCAAGCATGAGTGATCGAATTGCAGGGTACCGGAGGAGCTGAAGGAAGGGAGGGGCGTGGAGTTGAGCGCTTTATGCAATGGGCCAATTGCATAAACTGTAGGGAAGATTGAGTGGAGGTGTGAGATTGTAGGAGATTCAAGTTCCTCAAAAGTGTTGAGTATGAGGGCAGAGGCTTTTCTCATGTGGGAGGCTTGTGTATTGAAGAAGCGCATAACGCGGCCTTGAGGGTCTAATTTGCAAATAGTAGGAAGATCTCGACGCCTCAGGATATTCTCTAAACCGGGAATGCTAGTGATCAACTTGTCCATATCTCCACTTTCTACAACCATAGTATATATGCATGAGAAGATCAATCACACGTTTATAAATTTAAGATTGCTCTTAATCTCGTCTAATAAACATATACTTGGATTTTAATTTTTGATTCAACAATATTTGACTCAATTAATTGGAATCAAATTATAATTGCATAGATATAACCAATTGCATACAATAATTAAGGGATTAAAGTTTTTGTAGTCCTTTAAATTGGATTAATTTTGAATTTGTTGTGTGTCGGAATACATATTTTGATTTTGTTCCCATATGTTGACCAAAATTTTGAATTCAGTCCAATTATCTGCCACTGCTAGTAAATGAACTGGTCAAATCCATTTTTTCTTCATACACTACAAGAAAAATGACTTTTAGTGACAGAATTCTTGTCATTATAGTCTCTCTAGCTAAAAGTCTTTAGTGACAGCTTTTAGGGAGAGGTCCTATCATTAGTTCTCAAATTCCTGTCACTAAAGACTTTTAGCTAGAGAAGCAGTCGTGAGGGGATGTTGTCACTAAAAGTCAGTTTTCTTGTAGTGATATGAGCAAATTCACGGTTATTCAGGGTTGATTTGAATTGCACACTAGCTAAGGATTTGATGGTTCATTTACTGTAATGACATGTATTTGGACTGAATTCAAAATTTTGATCAATTTATAGAACCAAAATCAAAAGGTGTATTACATAAGACCAAACTCAACATTAGTTCAACATGAAGGATTGAAAAAACTTTAATCCCAATTAATAAAGTAGTGAAAAAGTAAGTCTAAAAAATGAATTTACCTTCAAGGACAGGAATTTGGGCATCTTGGATGAGGTTTTCAAGATGGAAATAAGTCCAAGTAGCAGCAGCACTATCAGTCCTAAAACTGATTGCCGGAATCCCGAGGTCGGCGGCAACGTCATTGGCAAATGACATTAAGCCATCAGATATGATGCACGACGGCGCGTGGGTCATACCAGCAACCATGTCCCTGAAAATGGGCATACTGAGAGTAGTGAGGGAGGAGAACAAGTCAATGGTAGAAGGGCCGCTCCGTGGGTGGTCCGGTGGCAATCCGTCGGGGATAGACAGAAACTGGATTCCCGGGCAGCGGCTGCGGAAGGCGGATTGGTCGAGTTGGTTGAGAATGCGGCGGTGGCAGTGGTCGGTGTTGACGAAGCTGATGGTGAAATCGGCTTGGCTCAAAAGCTCGGCTAACATGAGCATCGGCTTGATGTAGCCTTGGCTCGGATATGGTAACATCACTACATGAGGACAATTCATCTTTGCTGCCTCTACGTCTCTGTATTTAATTTACACCAACACAACAACATATATATATATATATATACCCAAATATTGGTGTGGGACAAAATTAAAATAAGTGTGTTTTAACTTTTAATACAGAATCCCACATTATAACTTTTTATAAGTTAAAAGTTATTATTACATGAAGTTGACTTTTAATTTTAATGATGTAATAATTCTTAATTTATGTTATTAAAGATTTTTAGTAAAAAAAATCATTTTTTTTTGTTATTAAAAGTTAATTTTCTTGTAATGTATAAAAAAGGAATTTATAAATAATTTAATTTATAAAAAGTCACCCATCTTGCGAAACTGCTTGGAAAAAAATTATTGCATGCATGAATTCTTGGCTGAATTTGGGCAAGGAAAACTCTGGTGAGCTTATCTTAAATAGGGGGGAAATAATTAATAAATTAAAAAGAGATTAAAGAAGAATTCCTGGTTGAATTTGTGTGTGTGTGTGTGGGGGGGGGGGGGGGGGAGATTTAGAAATTGAAGAAAATGAGGAAAAGTAGATTATAATGCTTTTTATTTGAAATTGTGGAAAATTGTATAGGAATTGAGGAAAAAAAGATTGCACATGTTTTTGGATTAAATGGAGAAAAAGAAAATTGTAGCGTTTTATTGGAATTGTGGAATTAAAGTTCCTTTAAATATAAATATAGGAAGATAAAGTGGGATACCTCAAGTGGTTAAGAGCACCACGTCTAGACAAAGTGGGATACATCAAGTGTGGTTAAGAACACCACTACCTAGACCTTAGATTATGTGTTCGAGTCATGGGGAGGGGAAAAAGTTTGAGTATATAATATAATTAAAATAAATAAATAAATAAGTGGAAAGATGCATTGGAAATCGAGGAAAAATGAGACTGCGAATGTTCTTGGCTGAAAGTTATGGAAATTAGTTTAGAAATTGAAGAAAATGAGGCCGTGAATGTTTTAAATTCGGGGAAAAAGCTGCAGATTGGCAAAAAAAATATTCATTTTCAAACATGGGTGTTCCCAATATAGATGACATTTTTTTTCTTCTTATCATGCAAAATTCAGTTATACCTCAATCTCAATTTTTAATGTATCATTTAAACAATGGAGATAATAGTAAATATTCCACTCTCATTTACAATCTAGCTTTTTATTTATCTCACCTAATCCTATATTCCTATCCAACCCAAATAAATAAATGCATCCTAGCTACTCCCAAATATTTTTAGGCCATATCAAATAATTTATTGTACACACCCAAATTACTATACACACTCCCATATAAAATAATTTATTTTTAAATTTTACCTACATTTAAATTTTGGACAATTAAACTCAAATTACGAAAAATCATTCTCCTCTAAATGAACAAAAGAAACACGATGAAACAATAAAAATAAAAAATTAAATTCAAGATACTTAAAAAGTTCACAAACAAAATAAAATCAAAAAAATTAAAACGCAAAATTTTGATTAAAAAAAAATAACGAAACCGTGTAAAAAAATAATGATTAACCGTACTAAATTTACTTATTTTGTTCGGTAAAAAACTCTAAATGTCAAATATGTACGGTTGGAATTCCTCCTTTCAAACTTGAACTTACATTTTTTTTCCTTATTTCATAGTGTTTCTTCCGTTCTGTTAGTTAAAAATAATTTTTTCGTAATTTTTTTAGTTTTTTAGAATTGAGTTATAATTGTCTAAAATTAGATGTGGTTATTAATTTTTTTAAAAAAATGTATATTTTATATGAGTTGTGTATAGTAATTGTAGTCATGGGGTGTGTATAGTAAAATGGATGGTTTGTTTAGCCTTGGCCATATTTTAAACTGAAGACTTAAGTTGCAATTTTCACAAAAATAAAATTTTCAGTTTTACCTCAGTAATGAAGATTGGGTTAAACAAAATTTATCCAAGCATATATTCCACTTTGCATATGGCATGGCTTGATTGTCCTATTTAAGGTGGCGCACAAAGGTAATACTAATATCATTGCATTTCAGTTTATCTTAAAAGATAAATTGTACTCTAGTAAAAGATAATATTACCATTAGTATTAGTATTTTTTTCCTATTTAATTAACATATATTTTTTTATTAAATATAAAAATAATATAATTTATTGTTTAAAAAAATCCCGTAATGCAAACAAAGACAATAATATATTGATATGTGATGATCAGTCAACACAAATTAGCACAATATTGCACTGACCAAGCAAGCTAATCAAATACAATGATACTAATGATATGAGAAGGAGCTGATCTTGGCGAGTCTAATGTGTGACCGCATCAACATTGGATCCATTTGATTGGAGAGTTGGGCAAGTAGATGATCCATATATCGATGAAACCAAGAGGGGTAGTTGGATTGATCGAGTTTGATAGGGAGGTGATGATGAGCAGTGATGGGGACGATCGATGGTGTTGTTGAAGCCGTAATGGTTGGGGATACATCTCCGGTGGAATTTCTGGATGTGGACATTCTAGGGATGGCACAGAAAAAAAATTGTGAAGCGAAAGAGTGATTTAGATCGAAACCTCTCGTGATACCATATAAGAGTGTAAATTGGTTGTGTTATTGACTTGTACAAATATTTACAGTATATATAGGGGATGGAGTCCCTTTGATGTAGCAATCCCTATGACTACTCTATACAATAACGGAGTTGACTGGAAATTGAATGAAATCACAGGACTGGAAATTGAATGAAATCACTCCTGTGATTTATCCTTTATAATTAACAGATTGATTACTGTCACTAGGAGTGTGCAAAAAAAAAAAACCGAACCGGAAAAATGACCGGACCGGACCGGAACCGGACCGAACGGTTAGATTCCGGTCCGGTCCAAAACCGGAATTTTCTGGTCCGGACCGGAATTTTTTTTAGTTTTTTTTTTTTTTTTACTAATGCACTCTCAATTATTTTTCAAAACCAAGTAATTGGTGAAAATGTGTTGAGATCTATTACATTTTTTTCAAATATATAATTTAACAAACATATTTAATTTTTTTTAGGGTCAAAAGATCATTAATAATAATGTAAATAAAATTCACATTGGCGTAATGAAGAGCAAACACTTTAATTTTCATACACAGATTCATCAATTTTGTTCTTGCTTCCATAAACTTAAAAAAAAATTAAAAAAAAAAAAAAAAAATCCGATCCAACGGTCCAAACCCGGACCGGATTAATTCCGGTCCGATCTCCGGTCCGTAAAATTTTATAATTCCGGTCCCGGTCCAAACCGGTCCCGATTCTGGACCGGTGCACACCCCTAACTGTCACTCGATCGAGAAATCTGGTAAAAAAATTGGGTTAATTTGAATTTCAATTCATTTCACATGAAACAAAGATTATCAACATCAATTGGTAAGCTAATAATATAATTGCTTTTCAGTTTCTTTTAAAAGATAAATTGTACTCGAGTAAAAGACAATATTGCCATTAGTATTAGTATTTTTTTTTTCCTATTTAATTAACATATAGTATCTTTTTATCTCTTTTAAAAAAAAATAGCAAGGAATATTGCCAGTTTCTAGCTTTCAAGCAATCCAAGAACACACTAAACTTAGAAGTTAGCATTAGGATAAGTTTAAACCCCAAATATGTACAGTATATTGTTAAATATAAGGACAGCTACATTAAATTTAAATATATCAAAGATTCAAACTTTAGCCACCAAGAATTAATAAAGATAAAGTTTTCATTGGGTGAAAGTATAAAGTATTACTCCGTATTACATCATCGATCGAACTTTCACCAAAACATTTATTTCATAAATGATAGTACTACCAAACTTCCTTAATTCTTATTTGAATGCAACAACTTAATGTCTTCAATTAGCTTCTTGATGTTGGTATGCGAGGATCCACCGTCTCGAACGCTATTTTGCGCCAATCGAGCAAATTCAGCTGTCGATTCTACGATTTCCTCTTTTTTACCGTCCATCAATTCTCTCACCATTTTCTCCACCACCAATCTATCACAAGTACCTTTCATATCTAGCCCAATCTTCCATACCTCACTCACGTACCTACTATTCAAGGGTTGTTCCACAACCATTGGCCGACAAATCATAGGCTTCCCAGCGCAAATACTTTCTAAAATCGAGTTCCATCCACAGTGCGTAAAAAATCCACCAACAGCATTATGGGCCAAAACATCCTCTTGTGGCGCCCACTCCACGATTCGGCCTCTTTCGAGGGTGCCCATTTTCACTTCCTGAGGAACCTCGCCCGACCCATTTTTAGCATCCCAAATCATGTCGGGCCTTATGGCCCACAAGAACGGCTTCTCGCTATTAACCAACCCATGCCAAAACTCCATCAACTGGTCACGGCTAATAAGAGCCCTAGTGCCAAAGCTTACATACAATACTGAATTAGGCTGCTGAGAATCAAGCCATTCCAAGCACGATTGATCGAATTGCAGGTTACCGGAGGAAGTGGACTTGACCACAGAATGCAATGGCCCAATTGCATAAACTGAAGGGAAGATTGAGTGGAGATGAGATATGGCCGGAGATTCAAGTTCCTCAAAAGTGTTGAGTATGAGACCAGAGGCTTTTTTCATTTTAGTGGTTTGAATATTGAAGTAGTGCATAATAGGGCCTTCTGGATCTAGTTTGCACATAGTAGGAAGATCTTGACGTCTCAAAAAGTTTTCTAAACCAGGAATGCAAGTGATGGGTTTATCCATCTCTCCTTTTTCTGCAACCATTATAATTATGAGAATCAGCCATTCATAAATTTATCAATAGTCCCAAATTAACAATGACTTTGATATTAATGAGTTAAAATTCAATTAGTCACAAAGACTAATCCGCAAAAGGTCCTAACTTTTTTTGAGATTTTCAATTTACTCGGTAACTTACCAATTGATCCAATTTAGATAATTTTTCGCTAGAAAATTAGAAACGACGTTATGAAACTAAATTGAAAATTCCAAATTTTTGACCTTTTGCAAAAATATCCAAAATTGTGAAATGCCATTGGATTTTAACTCGATATTAAGCGTAGGTCGAATCTCATGCTCCACAAGCAAACAATTAAATTAAAGAAAATGATAAGTAATTAGCTCATCAATAAATAAAACAGATGTAACATTATTGGCAATGACCCGTAATTTAGTAGATGTGCATTCACAATAATTCAGGTAAAATTTTATAAAAACTTGGAAGTTAACTAGAATCAAGTCATTTTTAGACTAATACTCCCCCCATCCCGTGATTATTTGCACATTTTCTTTAACGGGACGTCCCACCCTCTAAAAAGAAAATAACTCAAATAATTTTTATCAATAATACCTCTCATTTATTTTACTTGGGCCCACAACTTAACTCAATTTATAACTTTAGTCAAATCTCCATCCACTTTAGTCAATGAATTATCAATAATACCCCTCTTTTATTTTACTTTATACATCACTATATTTCATTTTTTTTAAACTACGTGATGGTCAAACTATGTAAAAAGTGCTGTGACGGAGGGAGTGTATAGTTTAATTTTAATAAATTAAAAAAAAAAAAAGTTAGAAAAAATAATTTACCTTCAAGAATGGGAATTTCCCCATCTTGGATAAGTTTTTCAAAATGAAAATAACTCCAAGTAGCAGCCGCGTTGTCAGTCCTAAAAGAGATGGCCGGAATCCCGAGCTCCGCCGCTACATCGTTCACAAACGACATTAGCCCATCAGTTATGATACACGACGGCGCGTGGGTCATACCAGCGATCATGTCCCTAAAAACCGGCAGGGTGGCAG
Organism: Galeopsis tetrahit; assembly: GCA_963675135.1. NCBI lineage: Eukaryota > Viridiplantae > Streptophyta > Magnoliopsida > Lamiales > Lamiaceae > Galeopsis > Galeopsis tetrahit. Next base: position 91,127,573 of record OY776122.1, read on the forward strand.
CAGTGATGGAGCGGAACAAGTCGGCAAAAGCAGGACCGATCCGCGGGTGGTCCGGCGGCAGCCCGTCAGGAATAGAGAGAAGCTGGATCCCCGGACAGCGGCGGCGGGTGTCGGTAACGTCGATGAATTTGTGGCTGTGGTCGGTGTTGATGAAGCTGATGGTGAAGTCGGCTTGGCTTAGAAGCTCGGCTAACATGAGCATCGGCTTGATGTGGCCTTGTGTCGGAAATGGTATGAACACCACATGAGGAGAATCCATCGCAGCCTTTTCTGTCTTCAATGTTTTAGGTGTAATTAACACACCACGCGTATTTATAAGACTAGGATTTTAGTGTAATAGTGTTAGGTCACAAAGGTAAAAGCCAAAAATATTTTAATGGACATATATATTAAGAAAATGTAATGATGACTACTCCCTCTGTCCCTGTCCGTCTATAAACTTCACGTTACTTTTTGACACAAATATTAAGAAAAGTGATTAAATAATAGATATAGTATAAGTGATGTGATTGAGAGAAATAGAAAGAAAAAGTAAGATATGAAGTGAAATGTAAGAAAAAGTATTTATAAAAAAAAAGTATGGGAAGCTAATAGAGGCGGACGGACAAAAATGCAAAATAGAAAACTTATAGCCGGGAGTATAATTTTAAAGTAATTTTATAAAGTAAAAAAATGAGTTGACTATTTATTTCTAAAAAAAATATATTACTTTCTATTCTATTCTATTCTATTCTATGTATAAAGTAAATAAATGAGTTAATTTTGTATTTATATAATCAAAATATAATATTGTAGTAACATTTTTTATAAAATTATTGATATTGTGAATCCAAAATACTCCAAACAAACACTTTCATATGAAACAGTGATATTTGAGTGCAAATTGAGATTGAACTTCAATTAATTGGATTAAATGTTGGGTCAAAGATTAAGTTAGATAAATTGAATAATAATTAAAATTTGAGTATATCTATACACTCAATTGAATAAGAGAATTTATCTCATATCACTACAAGAAAAATGATTTTTAGTGATAAAATCGATATTTTCATTATTACTTCTCTAACTAGAAGTTTTGAGTGACAGAAAATTGAGAATTAATGAGAGGACTGTTACTAAACCTAAAAGTCAATTCATATCATTAAAGATTTTTAATTAAAAAAGTTATAATGACATAATTTTTGTCACTAAAACTCAATATATATGAAAAAAAAGATAAATTAACTGTTTCATATGAAATAGAAGATCACATAATCTTATACCAATAATTTTACCATGAAATTTACTCCAATTAATTATTCTTAGAGTAATGGTTGCGACTCTTTTACTATTTTACATGCGACCAACGCATAAAAAGATACCACTCTTTTACAGCAACCAAAACTATTGTGATGGGTATTTTGAGTTTTAGGTAATTAATTTTAAAAATCTATTTTTGAAATCTTCAATATATTTTTAAAATTTTTTTTGAATAGACAATGATTCAATTTATATCAAATTAATGTATAAAATTGAATGAAATTGTAGTACTCCGTATTAAATTGTTGTTAAGCAATATTATAATGATTCAATAATTTGTAATGATCAAAGTTATTATACGTTTAAAAAATTAAAGTGATTTATTATACTAATTAATAAGAATGGGTTTTGGTTGATTTTTTAAAATCGATAGGATCTTATAACCTAAAACTTGATTTTCCTAACACAAAAAACTAATAGAACACGTAGGAATAAATTTTTTCAATCAAGAATATAATAGTTGGTAAATTAATAAAATGAAATATTACGACAATTATCATTTTTCTTTCTTATTTTTTTCCTTTTTGAAAGAAAGCACCCTTTCAAAATTTATGAGCAAATATTACAACTTGAGTTGAGAAGGCCTTCGACAAAATGGTGCAAATATGAGAACTCTCGAAACAGTGTTAATATTAACGTATATGTTCAACAAACGTTAAGATAGATGGATGATTTGATTAATATTTTTTCCATAGAATTTTGTTAAGAAAATAGAATTGTTGTGTATTGTACTAGTGTTTTTTTATTGAATTGGTGAAATGAAGATTTTAGTGTTCTTGTGTGAAAGATATTTTAGAAATTGAGGAAACGTGTGATAACAGTTTTGTTGGCGAATATGGTGAAAGTAAGATTGGATGTTTTTAAGGAGAGAAACTGATTGTAATTGAGGAAATAATATTTAGCTGATGGTGCTTGACTCAGGAAAATGGTAAGATAAAGAGAATCCATCCCACTTATGTCTCCTTGATTTTTCCTCTAATTTTTTTCATTTTTTAGTATTTCATAATGATTTTTTGTTTAAATTTTAATTTTAATGTGTTAGAAATAATTTAAGAAATAACACGAGAGATTGCAGATAATTGTGAAATAATAATATCTGAAATTGGGGGAAATCGGTAAAAAATTGAGGTAAATGAGATTGCAGATTTCTTGGCTGAAACTGGGGAAAAGAAGATTAAATTGAGGTAAAAAGAGAGATTATATGATATTGAAAAAAGACGTTTGTCATGTTTTTATCTCAGATTTAGGCGGAAAAGATGATTTAGAAATTGAGAAAAATAAAGATTGCACAATTCTCTTCTAAATTGAAAAGTCTGAAATTGAGGAAAATGAGATTGTAGATAATATTGAAAAAAGGCCATTGTAATGTTTTATCTAAAATTTTAGGGAAAAAAAATTAAGGAAAAAAACTATTTAAAAATGAAGAAAAATAAATAATGCGCATGTTCTTTGTTGAACTGAAAAGTCAGAAAGTATAAAGGAGTCTAATAGATACACTTCTAGGTCTTTACTTACATTTTTTGTTCACCCTTTTAATAGGGTAGTTAATAAGTTAGTTTAGCAGTTAGTTGGTTGGATTAGACTAATCTCAAGTATATATACAGAGCTTGAAATTCTACTATTCCATTGAGTCATCTTTGTAATTCAGACTTGATCATTTCTGCAATACACAAAATTTGTGTTCTTAATTAGTTTCTTTCTTTTGCAACTAGATAATCCATGATTTGATCATCAACATGGTATCAGTCTCCAAATAGGTTTCGATTCTTGTTAAATTTGAAAAATTCTTCGTTTCCCTCTTTTCTAGGGCTTCGAATTCTCTTCTTCCACCCGTTTTTCCGTTTTCTGGCGATTCCTCTCAATTCATCCATGGCGGATAACAATCCCAGCAACAATTCTGCCACCTCTCTTGACCCAGCCCTAAATCCCTTCTCTCCGTTGGCGCTACACCAGAACGTCAATCCTGTTGTGGCGATTGTTCTTGAGCCCCTTGACGGAACCAATTATGTCTCCTGGAGCCACGCCATCAAAAGAGGCCTCAGCGTGAAGAACAAAGCCCGCCTCATCGATGGCTCCCTCCCTGTTCCAGATGAGGATCAAGAACCGGCCATCTACGCCGCCTGGGTAAGAGCTAATGATCTTGTTCTTATGTGGATTCTAAACTCGATTATCCCTGACATTAAGAGAACCTTGTAATATTTTTCTATTGCTAAAGATGTTTGGGATGAGTTAAAACTTAGGTATGCTCTGTCTGACGGCACTAGAATCTACCATCTAGAAAAATCCCTAAGCTCCATTACTCAAGGTTCTCAATCTCTAGTCTGTTACTATAATCAGTTTGAAGCCCTGTGGGATGAATATCTTAGTTTTAGGCCGCTCCTTAAATGCACTTGTGGTGCTATGGATTCTTGTGGCTGTGATTTGCCTAAACTAATGACTCAAACTCAGGAACAAGATTCTGTAATGAAGTTCTTAGTAGGCCTGAATGATTCATATACAACTATTAGGAGCCAATTTCTGTTGCAATCTCCTTTTCCTCCTTTGTAAAAAATTTATGGCCTATTGCTTCAAGAGGAATCCCAAAGAAATCTTAACCTCACCCCTGAACCTACTCATCTTGATTCCATTGCCATGACTGCAAAGAATCCTAAATTCTATAGAGACAGAAGAAAATCCCTTAAATGTGGGCATTGTGATGGATTGGGGCACACCATTGATAGATGCTTTCACATCATTGGCTTTCCCCCTGGTTGGAAAGGACCTAGAGGGCTCCCTAGTAAGGATTCCAACAAAACTGCTAGCAACTCCCTTAGGTCCATTCCTGGGAAACCCCCCTCCAATCCCCTCATCCATCCTGAATACTATAACAGCTTTGTAAGCTCCTCTAAGATGCAGCACCCTGGTGACACCAAGGATCCCACTCATTCTGCAGCAGGGGCCTCAACTGCTCTAATTGAAGATCTCCCCCCACCACTACATCTGGTATGATTTCTACTACTTGTTGTAATTCTACTTCTTTTTCCACATGGATCTTGGACACTGGAGCTACAGATCACATGGTGCATGATCTCTCCATGTTTTCTACTCCTCCCAGTGTTGCCAACATTCATATTTCTCTCCCAAATAAGGCTATCTCCATAGCTACACACATGGGCAACATCACTATAAATGAGCACCTCACATTGTATAATGTTCTATATGTTCCAGAGTTTACTTTCAATCTCTTATCCATTAGCCATATGACTAGATACTCTAATTGTACTGCTAGTTTCTTGTCCTCACATTGTATTTTACAGGACAACTTGAGCAAGAGGGTGATTGGTACTGCTGAGCAAGTGAGAGGATTATATCTCTGACTTGTATCGTTTTTTAACACTTTTTAAGCACTTGACAATACGATCCCCACAAGCGTATGGGTTCGTTAGTAGTACGATAAGTATACCAAGTAAAATTTCGTTCCAAGGACCTAATTGAGTGCTAGTGAATCCCTAAAGTTACGAGTATGCATGCTATTGTAGTAACTACACGTGTTTGTTTGGATTTTTGGGAATAAGAACAAAAATGTTAAACTAGATTAACTAAAGTAATGAAAACTAGTTACAAAAATAACAAGCTATCTAACTTTCGTTGGAAAGTGCAAGGGAAGGGTATTGCCTCGAGTGTTTCCGTTTTGTGAGCAATTAAGTGAACTAGTGAACCAATTACATGATTTTACGATAAATTTGGGTCAAGCTAAAGGCTATCACATAAGTGTGCAAACCCCCTCGAAAGGCATAGGTAAACATCGTGCATTGATTAGCAATTATAGGATCTAACCAAATACCATAAGCTCCTAAGATAGTGTTGCATAAGCACTTTCAACACGGTTACTAATGCTTATGAAACGCCCTCTCCCCAAACTCCTAGACGACCTCTATTTGTTTAGTGTCTAAGGTTGTCGGTCTAGCCATTAACACCCCTCTCGGGTGAGCTAATTACTAATTAACTTCTATTCAATTGACCAAAGCTCACACTCACACTCCCAATCATGCTACCCAACTCTCGTTGCAATAAACATAATCGAACATGCTCGCTAATAGGGTTAATCAACCAAATGAATCAATCAAAGTACAACTCTAGAAACATAAGAACCCAAATTATAAGCTAATCATGCAATTAATCCACAATTACACTAAATTCTCATCAAAACATCCACACCCAAGGCAATTGAGGATTAGCCCATGGTTCTAGAAGAGAATCCCATGGCTACAACAACAAATAACATCAAACTCATAATAAAATAACAAGAGATTGAAGAAATTAAGAAAATACCAAATTGGATTGCAAAATAGAGTAATATCACCTTGATCATGCGAATTTAGCTACAAAACGATGTAATAGACGATGCCCGATGATAATCGTAGCTTGATTTGAAGTAAAAACCACTATTCTATCTAATCTATTGAAGAAATTAAACTAAAAATGAAGAACACTACTAACTATGTGTTTGTGTGTGAGAAAATGCTTGGAAAAGGAGTAAGACTCACTTTTAAAACTCAAATTTGGTCTATTTATAGTTGGGGTAGAAGTCTTGAATTAATTTTGCAATTAGGTCCTTGAAATATGGAGAAATTTGGGCAAAACCCCCGAAAATGAGTTGGAAACAGGTGGCCCGGCCGGGCTGGAAAGTGGCCCGGCCGGGCCAAAACTTCGTGAGTTGATTTGGGCAAAAAATACGCGCGGGGGTGAACTTATCAAAAATGTGGGTGCGCAAAAGGGGCATGAAGCAGGTGGCCCGGCCGGGTGGGAAAAGTGGCCCGGCCGGGCGGAACTCTCGTAAGTTGAAATTTGCAAAAATATGCGCAGTGTGTGAACTTAACAAAAAGTTGGGTGCAGATACTGTGGCCCGGTCGGGCGGGCGGGTCGGCCCGGTCGGGCGGATACTTCGGCCCAGATTTCTTCCTCTGTCTTCGTCCCTTCATATCTCGAGCTTCCGACCTCCGATTGACTTGATTCTTTTTTTCATTCCACTCCATTTTTCGAGACGAATCCAATGGTGCAATCCTCTCTTCAGTCCAGTGAGTGTAAATGATGATTGACCACTCATTTTTGCGATTTTAATGCCTAATTCACATCGTATTCCTACAAAACGAGCTCAAACACCTTTCTCAATCAAATCAAGCATATTAGTGTGAAAATGCATGAAAATCCCTCAAAGTTTATCACTAAAACACATGAAATCTTATGCAATTTACAACCGAATCAATCTCCTACATACTTCTCCCTCAACACACTGTACTTTAGAGTATTCTACTATTTCTGGTACTGCTAATAATGAACATTGTATGTTTGACTTGTGGCATAGGAGATTAGGCCATACTTCAAGAAAATGTATGCTGCACATTCCTGATTTGAATGTAACACCTACTAATAAACATAATGATTGTTTGATTTGCCCATTGGCTAAGCAAAAGAAAAGATCATTTCCTTTAAGCACCTCTACATCTTCTCATGCTTTTCAATTGATACATTGTGATGTTTGGGGGCCATTTGCTTTATGTTCTGTCACTGGTCATAGATACTTTTTTACTATAGTGGATGACTTCAATAGATGTACTTGGATTTACCTTTTAAGAGCCAAAAGTGATGTTAAACATTCATTAGAAAACTTCTACAATATGGTCCTTACTCAATTTCACACTAAAATACAAACTTTAAGAAGTGATAATGGGACTGAGTTTATCCTTTCTGGCTTCTTTCATAAGTTGGGAATCATTCATCAAACATCCTGTGTTGAAACCCCCCAACAAAATGGTATTGTAGAGAGAAAACATCAACACCTTCTACAAGTTGCTAGGGCTCTCATGTTTCAATCTTCTCTTCCCTTAAAGTATTGGAGTGAGAGCATTAAAACTGCTGCTTTCCTTATCAATAGAATCCCTTCTTACATACTAAATCATAGATCCCCCTTTGAAATGCTATATGGATCAAAACCTGATTATTCTTTTCTCAGAATCTTTGGATGCTTATGTTTTGCTAACACATTGGTTTCCAACAGACATAAATTTGACTCTTGGGCCACCAAGTGTGTCTTTATTGGATATCCCTTTGGCACAAAGGGCTACAAATTGTTGGAAATTGAAACTGGTAAAATCATTGTTTCCAGAAATGTTATGTTTTTTGAACACATCTTCCCCTTTGCTAACATAAGCACTCTCACTCAGCACACTACTCCCTTGCATAGTAATGATGATGATGATGACACTGATTCTCATATTCACACAGATTTGCTTCATGAGTTTACTACACATGCCACTGTTCCCACCCCCTTTGACAATAACAATTTGCCTCTTGATGATACCACTCAAAACCATGAGGATCATGTGCATGACACCACTGATATTGTTATCCACAGGCCTGATTCTAACACCAGGCCACATAGAACCAAAACTCAACCTGCCTATCTACAGGTCTATGAAACCAGCCTTCCAGCTTCGGTTGACCATGCTAAAATCAACCTTTCCCTCTCTGATAAACACTATCCCATCCAACATTTTCTCTCTACTGATAGGTTGTCTAATTCTTATAAACTATTTACAGCCTCTATATCCCAACAACAAGAGCCCAAAAGCTATAAACAGGCATCTCTTAACCATAAATGGGTCACTGCTATGAATAATGAAATTGTTGCCCTTGAAAAGAATAATACTTGGACTCTTGTTGATCTGCCTATAGGGAAGCACTGTATAGGTTGTAGATGGATTTATAAAATTAAGTACAACTCTGATGGTTCTATAGAAAGGTATAAAGCTAGACTAGTTGCTAAAGGATATACACAACAAGAAGGCATTGACTATTTTGATACCTTTTCCCCTGTGGCCAAAATTACCTCTGTTAGAATCTTACTTGCTGTTGCCACATCTAAAAATTGGCATGTTCACCAATTAGATGTCAATAATGCTTTCTTACATGGTGATTTGAATGAAGAGATATATATGTTACCCCCTCCTGGTTATTGTTCACAAGTTGAGAAAAGGGTGTGCAAATTAAACAAAAGTCTTTATGGGTTAAAACAAGCTTCCAAACAATGGTTTACTAAATTGACTACTTGTTTATTATCCTTAGGCTTTAGTCAATCAAAAGCTGATACATCTTTTTTCACTAGACAAAATGATGTTCATTTCACTGCTATACTCTGTTATGTAGATGATCTCATTATAACAGGTACTAACATCCACATCATCAATACCATTAAACTGCATTTACATGAGAAATTCACTATCAAGGATCTTGGCCCTTTGAGATATATACTGGGCATTGAAATTGCTAGAAATAACAAAGGCATGTCTTTGTGTCAAAGGAAATATGCTCTTGACTTACTCCAAGATTCTGGATATTTGGGTTGTAAACCATCTTATACACCTATGGATCCCAAAGTTTATTTTGACACTACTTCTCCTCCTCTTGAAAATCCTGTTTATTACAGGAAGATAGTTGGTAAGCTTCTTTACCTCACTATTACTAGGCCTGACATTTCATATGCAGTTCAGACATTAAGCCAGTTCATGCAACTCCCTACTCAAGCTCATCTGACTGCAATGCATAGAGTTTTGAGGTACATCAAAGGATCACCTGGTACAGGGGTATTCTATCCCAAACTTAATACATTTAAATTGCATGCTTTCTCTGATTCTGATTGGGCTAGATGTTTACAAACAAGGAAGAGTATTACAGGTTTTAGTATTTACTTTGGCGACTCTCTAATCTCTTGGAAATCCAAGAAACAACCTACTGTAAGCAGGTCATCAGCTGAGGCAGAGTATAGGGCACTGGCTACTACAAGTTGTGAGCTTCAATGGATCCATTTCATCCTTGCTGACTTGAAGATTCATCATTCCACTTCTTCAAACATGTACACTAACAACAAAAGTGCGTTTTCCATTGCACACAATCCTTGTCTTCATCAAAGGACGAAGCACATCTCTTTGGACTACCACTTCACTAGAGAAAAGATTCAAGAAGGCCTTTTCAAACTTGTTCACATCCCAACTGAACAGAATTTGGCTGACATGCTCACCAAGCCTTTGTCTCCTTCTCTTTTTTGTTTACATATTTCCAAAATGGGCTTGATAAATATCCATTCCCATTTTGAGGGGTATAAAGGAGTCTAATATATACACTCCTAGGTCTTTACTTACATTTTTAGTTCACCCTTTTAATAGGGTAGTTAATAAGTTAGTTTAGCAGTTAGTTGGTTGGATTAGACTAATCTCAAGTATATATACAGAGCTTGAGATTCTACTATTCCATTGAGTCATCTTTGTAATTCAGACTTGATCATTTCTGCAATACACAAAATTTGTGTTCTTGGTTTCTTTCTTTTACAACTAGATGATCCATGATTTGATCATCAACAGAAAGTGAGGAAAAGAGATCGTAAATGAACTAAAAAGTTTTAAATTGAGAAAAAGAGATTGTAAATTGGTATTGAAAAAAGATGATTGTAGTTTTTTTTATCTAAAACGGGGTGTGGAGGGACGATTTAGAAATTAAGAAAAATAAAGATTGCACATGTTTTTTGCAGTCTGAAATTGAGGAAAAACAGTTTGTAGATAGTAATATTTAAAAAACGACAACTGTAGTGTTTTTATTTAAAGGTTAGGGAAAAAATTATTTAAAAATTAAGAAAAATAAAGAATGCATATGTTCTTTGATGAACTAGAGTTTAAAATTGAGGAAAATGGATTCTAAGTGATATTGAAAAAAAAGACGATTGTGGTGTTTTAATCTAAAATTTAAAGGAAAAAACGATTTTAAAATTAAGAAAAATAAAGATGACACGTTTTCTTTGCTGTACTGAAAAGACTGCAATTGAGGAAAAAGAAATTTTAGATAATCTTAAAAAAAAAAAGAAAAAAAAAGAAAGAAAAAGAAGGCAGTAGTGTTCTTATCTGAAATTTAGAAAAATAGTTTAGAAATTGAGGAAAGTGAAGATTGCAAATGTTCTTGGACAGACCACTTCTCTAACTAGTTTGATTCTGGAGTATTACTTTTGATGAAAAATGTGAAAGAGTGTGAATTATCTTTCTTTGTGTGACTGGTTATTCATTAAGTTTCATGCTTTGTTAAAATCTAAGTTGTATTGAATTATTTTCCAAAAATAAAGTTAAGGATCATGTGGCCAACAAGGAAGTATTATTTTTAGTTTCTATTTCAAGCAAGTTTAGTCACTAAGAAATAGTGTGACACTAGTTAAATTAAAAATATGCATACTTAATAAAATATAAGGATAGTAATGTTAAATTGTAATAAAATTAAAGATGCAAACTTTAACCACTAAGGATTAATAAAGACAGTTTTTATTGGGTGAAAGTATAAAATAGTATTGCATCATCGATCAAACTTTCACTTATTTAGAAATGATATCGAACTTGTTCAATTGTCAATCTTTAATCCAGACTTATTGAAATGAAATGATTTTATGTCTTGGATTAGCTTGTTGAGGTTGGTATGGGACGACCCACCATGACCAACGCTATTTTGCGCCAATCGAGCAAACTTAGCTGTCGATGTCACGACTTCCTCATTTTTTCCGTCCATCAATTCTCTCACCATTTTCTCCACCGTCCATCTATCATAAGTGTGTTTCATATCCAACCCGATCTTCCATACCTCACTCACACACCTACTATTCACGGGCTGTTCCACAATCATGGGGCGACAAATCCTTGACTTCCCAGCGCAAATACTTTCTAAAGTCGAGTTCCATCCAGAATGCGTAAAAAATCCACCAATTGCATTATGCGCTAAAACCTTCTCTTGTGGCGCACATTTGACGATTCGTCCCCTTCCCATCGTCCCCATTTTGAGTTCCTCGGGGAGCCCGACCTGCTTGTTAGCAGCCTCAACCAATTCGGGACTTATGGCCCACAAGAATGGCTTCTCGCTATTAACCAATCCATACCAAATCTCCATGAGCTGATCCTGAGTAAGAACAGCCATAGTGCCGAAGCTGATGTAGAGTACTGATTTAGGTTGCTGAGAATCAAGCCATTCCAAGCATGATTGGTCGAATTGCAGCATACCGGAGGAATTGTGTGGTGTAGAATTGAGCGCAAGATGCAATGGGCCAATTGCATAAACTGTAGGGAAGAGTGAGTGGAGGTGAGAGATGATTGGAGATTCAAGTTCCTGAAAGGTGTTGAGTATGAGGGCAGAGGCTTGTTTCATTTTAGAGGTTTGTGTCATGAAGAACTTGAGAACATCGCCTTCAGGGTCTAGATCGCAAATAGTAGGAAGGTCTCCAACTCTTAGAATGTTTTCCAGACCGGGAATGCAAGAGATGAGCTTGTCCAGGTCTACTTTTTCTGCATGAGATTAATCAACCATTCATAAATCTAAAAAATAATTCTTAGTTTTTTTTAATAAATTAATAAATATACAACTAGTATTTATAAATCTAACTAATCACACATGTAATGAATGTGATATTTAGTCTCCTCCACTCTCCACAAGTAAATAAATTAAACAAAGTTATTTACATTAATTTAACTAAGCTCATCAGTGAATATAATAGTTAAATTATTTATAATTTAAAAAAAAACAATATAACTGAGAAAATGGAAGGGCAGCTGAATATTTTGTTAGTGACAACCTTAGGTAGGTAGGGGTGACCGGGTCCGGGTTTGGACCTTTTTGTATCGGTTTTTTTTTATTATTATTAAGTTTATGAGAGTAAGAATAAGATTGATGAATTTGTGTATGAAAATTAAAGTGTTGCTGTTCATTTTATATGTCAATGTGAATTTGAAATCAATCTATGTCTTAATAGATCTCAACAATTTCTTCTTACATTCTCACCAATTACTTGATTTTAAAAAATAAGTGAGGGTGTGTATTAGTAAAAAAATATAAAGAATATACATAAAAAGAAATCTGGTCTAAACCGAACCAGAAACCCAAGATCCTAAATTTGAAGGACCAAAGACCGGATCGAAAACTAACTGGTCAGTCCGATCAGATCCGATTCCGATCTTTTTTCGTGTCTGATCTTTTTTTGCACACTCTAACATTAGGTGAAAAAATGGTCTTTTGAACAACACACTCATATCTGCACAGAACCATCCTATGCAAGAGTTGATCCATGTCCCAAATAAACATTTTGATTTGAATTTGAATGAAGTGTCACATAATTTGTGTTTAACTTCACAATATTGTACTGTACCGAAATTAAATTCCCACGGTTATATTGCACATGATGGTGATGTTTTGCACCAGATTCACATGTTTTAAATTATTTATAATTAACAGTTTAAAATTTAATACAGTATGACAGCGTGGATCTTTAAAAAAAAAAAAAAAAAAACCTCCCAAATCGCAAATAATAATAAAAAAAATTACCTTTAAGAACCGGAATTTGGCCATTTCGAACGAGATTGTCAAAATGAAAATAAGTCCAACAAGCGGCAGCACTATCAGTCCTAAAAGTGATGGCCTGAATCCCGAGGTCCGCCGCCACGTCATTGGCAAAGGACATTAATCCATCAGATATGATACACGACGGCGCGTGGCTCATACCAGCGATCAGTTTCCTCAGACTCGGCTCGCACGCAGTAGGAATCGTGGAGAGCAAGTCAGAGAAACAACCCCCGGTCCGCGGGTGCTCCGGCGGCAACCCGTCGGCAATAGAGAGAAAATCAATCCCGGGGAAGCGGCGGCGGAAGGCGGATTGGTCGAGGAGGTTTAGGATGCGGCGGTGGCAGTGTTCCGTGTTGACAAAGGTGATGGTGAAGCCGGCTTGGTTTAACAGCTCGGCTAGAATGAGCATGGGATTGATGTGGCCGTGAGCCGGAAACGGTAAAATGAGGACATGGGGAGAATGAAAATCGATGGAAATTTCGCCCATTGTTTTTGTTTTTCTGTTTGTGTGGGAATTAGGGATTACTTTTGAGGTGTATTTAAGAGGTAATGGTGATGTTTCCAGAAGGTTTCCAGCCGGTTAAAGGTGGTAAAAGTGTAACACAATTACTGGGCATTACTAGAAACGTGGCGCAGCAGGCCTCTCTCTCTCTCTCTTTTACTTAAATTGTGTCTACTTTTCTTTGATAGTTTTTTTTAGGGAATTAAGCTTCGATGTTTTGTGGTTGATATTTATTTAATTTATGCTTGCTTTCAATGTGATTTTTGAGAAATACTAGTAATGTATATGGATGAATGAGCTGGTGGTTCGATTCCTTTATAAAAACATACCACCACTCTTTTTTTGTATTTTGATTCAGCGTGTTTGATTGGTTCTTCTTCTGTATTGGTAGTGGTTGAGTTATCGGTCTTTTTTCTGATCTTTACTGCACCAACTGCACAAGAGAAATAATCAATAATGTTTTACTTTTCTCTTTTTTTTATTCATAAAATAAATAACTCTCACCACTTTACAATAAATGTTGTTTTTATAAAATTTATTGAAATTAATAAAGGATAATTTTTTAAAGTTAAAGGAACTAAGGAAGGATATAATGAAAATAAACAGTATAAAAATTTTAAAACATTATTTATTTGTGTGCAAGAGAATTTTTTTTTTTTTTAAAACAACACTTATTTTGTACGCAATTAATTAAACGATGTTTGACTTCTACCATGCCACCTTTTCCTTAATAAAGTGATTATTTTTTCTTCAGTTTCCTCAGGTTTTTTTTTACATGTGGCACTCTCTGGGTTGACATGTGTCACAATGAATATTTACTTAATAACTGTTTCTCTGTTCTATAATAAATTATGTCATACTCCTAGCATTTTATTTTTATATACAATTAAATAATATTTTATTTTTATATACAATTAAATGATATTTTATTTTTGTATACAATTAAATTAAATGATGTTTGACTTGTACAATGTCACTTAGGGTGTATTTGTAAACAATTGTAGTTGATTCAAAGTCATTAAAGTTGATTTTTGTAGTAAAATTGAAAGTAGATAGTGTTTTAAAAATAAGCACTTCTAATAAATTTTTTAAATGTTGGGGTGTATGTCATACAAATCACTTTTTTATAATTTTACAAAAAACACCTTTATTACATTTGAATAAATAATGGGTAAAAATAAAATATTATTTAAATTGTGAGGCAAAATTGTAAAATTAATGAGTGTAATGATTAGAAGCACTTAAAAGTTGTTAGAAGCATGGGGAGGGGTGCTTTACTAAAAGTGTTTTTAAGTAATTAATTTAATCACTTACTTGTGTTTACAAACACTTTAAAAGTGATTCTATTTTTTTTTTTTTAAGTTATAGATGAATTTTATTAATAACTTTGAGTACAGGTGACTTGGACGTATTTTTGTACACTTTTTAGTACAACAATAACAATCCCCACAAGCGTATGGGTTCGTTATAGTTGAGTAAGTATACGACCTAGTAGTTATCGTCCAAGGACCTAGAGAGAGCGTGGAGCCCCAAAACTATAAGTTAAAATGGTGTTATAGAAGCTAAACGTGAGGATAAAGCAAATATCAATAAGAAAAAGAAACAATAATGCAAACAACTAAACTAGCTCTCAATAATGAAAGTGCAAGGTGAGAAAGTATTGCCTCGAGTGTTTCCGTTTTGTGAGCAATTAAGTGAATTAGTGAACCAGTTACATGATTTTACTACGAATTCAGGTTAAGCTAAAGGCTATCACAAATGTGTGCAAACCCCCTCGAAAGACATAGGTAAACAACGTGCATTGATTAGCAATTATAGGATCTAACCAAATACCATAAGCTCCTAAGATAGTGTTGCATAAGCACTTTCAACACGGTTACTAATGCTTATGAAACGCCCTCTCACCAAACTCCTAGACGACCTCTATTTGTTTAGTGTCTAAAGTTGTCGGTCTAGCCATTAACCCCCCTCTCGGGTGAGCTAATTACTAATTAACTTCTATTCAATTGATCAAAGCTCACACTCACACTCCCAATCATGCTACCCAACTCTCGTTGCAATAAACATAATCGAACATGCTTGCTAATAGGGTTGATCAACCAAATGAATCATCAAAATACAACCCTAAAAACCTAAACACCAAAATTATAAGCTAATCATGCAATTAATCCACAATTACACTAAACACCCATCAAAATATCCACACCCAAGGCAATTGGAGATTAGCTCATGTCTAAATTAACAACTAGAATAAAACTAATGTAAATTAAACTACAAAATATTAATGAAATTGAAATTACCCAATTAAATTTGCAATAAATGGAAAAATATCACCTTAGGTCTTCAATGACAATCAAAATTGAATACACCATTAAAATCTATCTAGAAAATTGAAATAACAAACTAAACTATCTAATGAGTGGAGTGAAGTGGGGAGGAGGGGAGGGTTTCCCCTCTTCGAGCTCTACGTGTGTTTCCAATTCCCAGCTTCTGTGTATCTCCCCCTGCGTGTGTTCTGCCTCTCCTATTAATGAAACATGCGTGGGCTTCTTTTTATTTCACGCTGAATTGGCCCAAATGCCTTTGGGCCTTCATCAATTAAACTTTTCCCAATTGTGCTTACATTCCAATGCTCACGGCTGCTTATTAATTCTAAATTTGATTTCTCACTTTCAGCATCTTGGTTGATAAATGGGTGGGACTATTTACACCTCCATTTCAGTTTAGAACACTCCCCCTATACATTTAATAATATAATAATAGTGTAAAAACCCCAAAATACCCTTTGAGTAATATTACACTACTAAATGCACCCTTCTTCACTTTAAACCCTAAATCTAAATTATCCCCACCACTGTCGTCCCGCTGCCGCCACCACCACCACCACCACCAACGAAATTTCACCACGAACAAAAAAAATTCAGAAACTTAAGAAAAATTTCAACTTTTTTTTTACAATTTTCGACAAACCAGTGTCGACCATATTCACTCTCGTCGACAAATTGTTGTCGACGAGAGTGAATATGGTCGACCTAAGTTTGTAGAAAACAAATTTTAAAAAAAACTTTAAAAAATTCGACCTTCTTAGGTCGACCGTATAAACTCTCGTCGACACCCTAATGTCGACGAGAGTGAATATGGTCTACATAAGAAGGTCGAAAATAATTTAAAAATAAAAAATAAAAAAAAATCGACAATGTAAAATCGACCATAAAAACTCTCGTCGACAACATGTTATCGACGGGAGGTTACATGATCGACTTTACATTGTCGAAAATTAAAAAAAAAAAAAAAAGGTTTCTGGGTTTTTGGGGTTTCTGTAAACAGAAACCTAAAAAAAAATTGGAGAGGGAGGGGAGGGGGAGGCCATCGGCGGCGGGGCAATACACTTACCAGGCGGTGGCGGCGGCGGATACACTTACCTGGGGTGGGGGAGGCCGGCATCTTCGACCAGGATGCGGGGCGGCGAGGTCGATCGGGAGCAAATCGGAGAGGGAAGGGAGGGGGAGGCCATCGCGGCCGATGGAGAAGGAGAGGGACGCGGCCGAGGGAGAAGGAGAGGGACACGGCTGCGGCCGTGGGAGAGGGAGGTGGCCGCGGCCGAGGGAGAAGGACGCGGCCGAGGGAGAAGGAGGCGGAGAGGGCCGCGGCTGAGGGAGGGAGAGGAAGGGGGCGGCAGCGACGGCGGCGATGTGGGTGGTGGGCGGCGGCGACGGCGGCAAGGTGTGCTAAAGGTGGAGAGAATTAGGGTTTGGAGGAGGAGGGTGTGGATAGTAAAGGGGTATTATATAGATGGAAGGGAGAAAATGGTATTTTAGACAATTTTGCGGGGGTGCATCCATCTTGACAAATTTGAGGGGGTGTGCATCATTTGGGGGAGTGTTCTAAACCGAAATGGAGGTGTAAATAGTCCCACCCTTGATAAATGGCCATGTAATTCTGGAGCCCAATTAATTAAATGGGCCCATCACTCAATACTCCAACAATTAATTAAATGGGCCAACAATTTAATTGTTGGCCCAAATAATTTACACCTTCCATATTTTCTCGTTTCAACTTCTTCTCGATTTCTTCCTTCGATTGACTCCACAATATAAACAAGGTGTGTTTTGCATCAAAAATGCTCTTTTTCCTATAAAAATAGCAAACAACACCCTTTCTCCAAATCAAGAGCAATGAGACAAATTAATGTAAATAATGCACAAAATCTTATAAAATTATGCAAATTAAATACATGAATTTCAAGCAATTTTCACACTAATCAACCAGGGGGCACTCAAAACGTCCTCACTATTCGTAAGAGCTACAAGAGAGGGACTAGACTAACATGGTTACAAATTACTCGGTATACATTCGGTGGGGGAGAACTCCCAATCATGAAACGAATAACAAAAATTCATCGGGAAGTGAGCTCTCAACCATTTCCCGATCATGAAACGAATAACAAAACGTCCTCACTATTCAAAAGTGATTCTATTTAAAAAAGAAGTACTTTTAAGCACATAGTTTTATTTGCAAACACCCATTTATTTCTTAATAAAGTGATTATTTTTTCTTTAAAAAAATTAATGAAATAATAATTAGCTTGCTTTAAGTTTCATTGCCAATAAAATAAATGTTCATTTATTATTCTCGATGTCCATCACAATTAGTGACAAGGGCACCCTAAATTTTAATCAGATGATTCATGATATAGCCTATGATGAGTGGTTGCTGCATCCATATTTTTTGTGATTGGCTTTCTCACTCCAATAAAAGCTGTCTATATTTATCAGTTAAATAAATACTCACTTCGTCCCCTTGTAAATTTTCCGTTACTTTTTAGCACAAAAATTAAAAAAAGTGATTAAATAATAAATATATTATAAGCTATGTGATTGATATAAAGAGAGAGATAGAGATAAAATATAAGATATAAAGTGTGTAAAAATAAAAAATATTTACCAAAAGGGTACAAGAGATTTGCAGACGAACGGATCAAAATGGTAAAATGAAAAATTTATAGACGAATAGGGTGAGTATCAATTATTATATCAAACTAAACATTCATATATGTAAAATATTGATAAAAAAATTTATAACCATGGCCACTCATAAGTCATAAGTATAAAAGGCTCTACTCTTTTCTTTTTCTTTTTTTTAAGTAAAATGGAGTTAGTTTTTTTTTTTTTTTTTCATTGAAAGAACAAGTTGAATATAGAAGATCAATTATAAAATTTAAGGGGTCTATCCATGTGCGGGTTATTAAAACGACTGGAATACTTAGCAAAGGTGTGTGTCATCACATTAGTAACCCTTGTAACAAAAGTAATCAAAACAATTGTAAAGCTCACCAACAAATCGCGGCAAGCAACGACGTAGTCTCAAATCGAATCCCAAGGCTTCGATCCATTAATTGCATCCAAAAATATTTTACCATGAAAGAATTCCGTCTTATCTAAAAGTCTGAACTTATAGAGAGGGTGGGAATTAATTTTTGTATATTAATTCCTAAGAGCCCTCGATGATGCAATTATCTATTCCCTACTCCTTAAGCTATGATAGCGCCACATATAAAAATTCATTATCTCACCCTCCTCCACTGCAATGCATTCACGGACTATTCGCGTCCTCGCCAAAATTATCCGACCATGTTCATCGTGAAGAACCATTCCCAGTCCCCTTTGATTCGACTGCCTAACGAATGCTATGTCCGTATTTATTTTTCTCATACCCGTAGCAGGTGGGCCGGTGTCAATCACCGCGCTGTCCTCCACCTGTCTGTGCCACAGTTTACGTATTTTCAAAGGCCCATCCATATTCACTTTCAACACATGTCCCAAGCCCAAACATTTGCAATTCCGGTTAAAGGCCCGCTACCATCAACCACATATATGAAATTAATATATACTCACTTTATACACGTTGCAAATTATTCAACTTTCTTTTTTTATTAATTTTAATGAAAGTTATTTTTTTTTTTTTTTTTTGTCAAATTAACAACTTCCCCTCATATTTTATTATATTATTCTCTCTCAATTATATTTTTTCTAATACATTTACTTGTTTTATCATATTTTTTAACATTCGTGACCAAATTAGCCAATAGATTTATGCATTTTTTTCTCTATAAACTAAAATAATCCTATATATATTAACTCAAATAAAAAAACTATAAAATATATGTATCCTTTTTTGTTTAAAAAAAATCAGCTTGAGGATAAAAAATTTAAATGCAAAATAGAAACAATATTTTATTTAATTATCAATTAAATTTATGCAAAATAAAATTTTAATTTTACATGTATCACCTTTAATTTGAACATTATATTTTATACTTAAAAGATAAAGATTATAAATTTTAAATATAATATACTTTTTCCATCCTTTCGAAAGTTATTCATTTCATTTTTTGACAACACTCACTATTTTTTTTAATCTTTTCTCTTTTCTATCTATCTTTCTTTACATTTTCTCTTTTCTACATCAACAATTCACCACACATATAATACCATATTTTTTAATTAATGTATAAAAAAGGACAATTTTCGAATGAACGTAGAAAGTACTCCATAATTTTAAAAAAATTTTATATAAGACCATCTCATATACAACTAATTGGGTTCGTCAAAATTTCGCATAGTACCGCTCATTAAAAGAAATTGCATTCAGTCTCACTCACTTTTAATTGAAAACATTATCACTTTCAACTAACTTGTTATCTTTTTCTAAAAAGTATTTCATATAAAAGGTGATATTGTATTAAGAAAAAAAAATGACTATCATTTTTTTAACAGAATCAGTAATACTTTTTTTTTTTTATAGAAAAGTGATAGTCACTTTAAAAAAAGGGAAAATATCAATTTTGATCACTCATTTTTACCTCTTTTCATATTTGGTCACCCACATTTAGTCACTATCAAAATTGGTCACTCAGTTATTATATTTTATTAAAATTGATCACTCCGTTAGTCAATCTAACGTAGAAGAGTTTTGAACCGTTAAATCTCTCAAAACCTAAGGTTAAAAAAATTTCATGAACTACTCCCTCCGTCTTAGCTTCCCATTTTACCATTTTGTCTGTCCCCCTATAAGCTTCTCATATTTTTTTTATAAGTACTTTTTTTTACACTTCATTTTATATCTTACTTTTTTTCTCTATTTCTCTCCTCTCTCAATCAAATCATCTATTATTTAATCACTTTTCTTAATCTCTGACTTATAGGCGGACGGAGGAAGTAATTTAGAAATTATTTACAATTAATCTTCACCACAAATTATGCTCCAATAATTATAAATAGGGAAATGAATTGAAATAAGTTTATATCTCCAATTATTATACAAATTCAATATGAAACCAAAAATTAGAAAACAGAGTACAATTATTTAACTAAAGTACAAAGTTGCATTCTATCTTTTTTGAGTTTCTCATTTTCTGTAAAATAAAAAGTAAACCAACAAAAATGAATTCATAATTGAGTTAAATAATTATTAAAAACTTATTGAAATCAATAAAAATGAATTCATAATTGAGTTAAATAATTATTAAAAACTTACTGAAACTCAGCAAGTTTCACGTTGTAGAAGATGCATAAGAAAGAATTCTCATTATCTATAAAATAAAAAGAAAATGCATGAGAAAAAATTCTCATTATCTATAAAATAAAAAGTAAACCAATAACATGATTGTCACAACTTATAAATATAATATATAATGTAGTAGAAGATGTTTGAGAAAGAATTCTCATTATTTATAAAATAAAAAGTAAATCAACAACATGGTTGATTGAATGAAGTTGCATCACATCTCCTTCTGACCTGTTATAAATATTGGTAATTTTATTGGTAATTTTTGCACATGTTTCATTCTTGCTTCTGTGTTTGTTTCATTAAATATTGGTAATTTTTGCACATGTTTTATTCTTGTTTCTGTGTTTTTGATGCATGAAAATTTTTTTAACTTTTAGGTTTTGAGAAATTTGACGGCTCAAAACTCTTTCTCCGTTAGTCAATGACAGATTGACTAACAGAGTGATCAATTTTAATAGAATATAATAACTGGGTGACCAATTTTGATAGTAACTAAATGTGGGTGACCAAATATGAAAAGAGGTAAAACTGGGTGATCAAAAATTGATATTTTCCCTTAAAAAAAAAAAATATATCACTTTTAATTAATTTTTTATCTTTTTCTGAAAAGTAAAAGTATTTTAAGAAAAAAAAAATGTGACAACTTTTTTAAGTAAAAGGGATGTTTTATAGAAATGTAACAGTCACTTTTAACTGAAAATATTATCACTTTTAAATAATTTGTTGTCTCTTTATAAAAAGTAATATTTGTATATGTAAAAAATGATAGTAGTGTTTAAGAAAAAACAGTCACTTTTAACACAGTGTTAATACTCCCTCCGGCCAATTTCATTATTTTCATTTTCCTTTTATGGTTGTCTAATTTTATTATGTGCATACCCATTTTGGAAATAATACTATTCATACTACTTTATACCCAGAAATAGAAATAATGTTTTATAGAAAAGTAACAATCACTTTTGATAGAAAACAAAATACGTCCAAATGATTAAACTGCTGTAATCTAATTTTTTGTGTTTTTTGCAGACTTTTTTTCCTCCCTCGATGGTTATAATTAATTAAAAAGAAAAAAAAAATCAAATTAGATTATTGGGCTGTGATTAAATTTTGATTTGTTTACAATTTATCTAACAATATATCGTTTGCACAAGAATTTGTTTCATTATATAATTATAGGCAAGTTTGTGTCATCGTGTGCACATAAATTACACGCAATACACATAATAATAGCTACTCCCGAATCAATGTTGAATGGGTTGATTTGATTTTCAATCGGAGTGATGGATGATTATTGGCCATGGTTATTTGCACCTCCGAATTTTATGCATTCACCACCCCCACTCTTTTATTATTAGAATTCACATTCCCTCCCCCTTTCAAGTCTATCAAAAAAATTAAAAAATATCTTAGTGATAATCGTGTTCTTGAAAGAAAAAGAAAAAAACTTTGACAAATATCACACCTTCAAAATTTGACCATTTTGGTTTAAGATGGTAGTAATCCGTACTGATATACATATGCAAATGTTCTATTTCTTTATTCTATTTGAATATCAGATTAATATTTTAACACGTTTAAATAATGTTAGTATGTATTTGCTCATGTTATTATTGTTTGTTTGTATAGTTAACCTAATATAGGAACAACCATAGGTTAACTAAAGTTGCTTCCCCATTTTTTCCCTCGTGAATTTTTTTTTAAAAAAATTATGGTACACTATTAATTTCTAATTGATACACTATAAATTTTGAGTAATGGTCAAATAAGTGGGAGGGCAGTTCCGGTAATTTAGAGGGGATGAACTAATCCACAGAGTCTGACCGGAACGGTGAATTCATAAAATCCGAGGTGCTAATAATCGTGACTATAAGTATTAGGTGTTGATTTGGGCCCATACTTTTCAGAAGCCCAACAATTACAAATTAATATCGGACCGGCCTGTTAATATGATTTTCTGATAACTGCCCAAATCTAGAATCTTTAATTCTCTATATTGTTGCATTTGCTAAACATAGCAATTTAGAATAGTTTCGGTCTTCTATTTCACTTTTCGTATTTTACTGATATTCAATTATATTGAATTTCTAATACGCGTCGCCTTCAATATTATAAGACAGTTAATTATTTTTATTACGACACATGTCAATCATTCATATAATAAAATAAAATAAGAAACATTGAAATTGAAACAAGTGATCTCATTCAACTTAGAAGACTTTGAATTAATAAAATTGGTGGGGTATAGATTCTTCTTCTTCCATTAGAATCAGTAGTCTTATCTAACTTTAGTCTTTCCAACTCGAAGCATGAATAAAAATAAAATTCAATTTAATTTGTGATAAAGTGACAAATGATAAATAAATTACTAAAAAGAATCAAACTCACAATGAATATAATAATCTGCAGGAGAGAAACAGTTCAGCACACAAAATTGGAAATCATGTCACGAGTAGTGTCCGATATACAGTCTTTGGTGGTTAGAAAGAATATACTTAAATTAAATAATCGGGCAACTTGGCTTTTATTAATTACGACCATATTATACATAGGATAATTTCAATTAAATTAACAAGGCCAGATATTGGCAGACCAAGAAAGCTAGTTAGTCGAAATGGATAAAATTGTTTAATCATATTATTTTATTTCGATTAAAAAAAAATAACTCTATCGGTACATTGAAATACTAAATTAAAATTATTTTATTTCCTTTCTTCTGATAAGCTAGCATTCACATTTCTTTTCAACTTTTCATAATAAATTAAAATTGTATACCTAAAAATATATATGGACTACGTAAATATTCTTTCGTATATCAATAAAACGATTACATGCTACAATATATATATATAATGGTCAATAAAAACGGAATATAATAAAAAAATTACGAGAGAATTCCGATTTGAGATATGGTGACTTTATTCAATAGGATTAATTTAATAAAATACTCCCTCCGTCCTCTACTCGGTGACACAAAACTATTGGATACGGGTTTTAACGAATGAATTGTTTATTAGTATTATGAAAGATAAAGTGAGAGTAGTAAAGATTTTTTAATTTTATAAATGGCAAAAAAATTACTCTGTACTTTTTAGTGTAAAAAGTAGTACTATTATTTATTGTAATATTGTGATTTTTAAGAGGATTACTTAAAAATGTTTTTACTATTTTTTTTAGGTAATGTATAACAATTAAAATGGTAAAATGGGCCATGAGACGATGAAGTACAAGGGAACAAGTAATCCTTACTTTGTAAAATCTATATTATGCATATTGTCTATTTTCTCGCAAATACCCCGATCCATATATTCTACTTAGTGCTGTTATTCGAACAGAGCCTTAACGAGACTCGGCTCGGCTCGACTCGTTAAGGCTCGATAAAGCTCGACTCGTTTAGCTTAATGAGCCGAGCTCGAGCTCGTTAAATACTCGATTTACTAACGAGCCGGCTCGAGCTCGACTTGTTAGGCTCGATAACTAAATTTTTATAAAAATTTCCATTAGGCTCGGCTCGACTCGAAGGCTCGTTAAGCTCGTTAGACTCGTTAACGAGTCGAGCCGAGCTCAATTTTTAACTCGGTAATGTTATCGAGTCGAGCTCGAACCTCAAATACTCGGCTTGACTCGGCTCGAATAACAGCTCTATACTCCTATATGTTTTTTTTTTCTTTTTTGAAACTAGTTGTGACTTGTGAGACAATTTTAAATTTAGTGTGTTTTCATCAATCTACATATTTACTCCTTAATTTTTGAGTTGGGCTCTTGAGTGGTTGGGCATGAATTGTAATGTACGTGCAACTGAAGCAAATTATCATATTTTGGTAAGCAGTTAATATTTTTTAAATTAAACAACCAATACAAACAAAATAATATTTAGTAGATAATTAACACACACAAAAAATACAACTAATACCTATTAAAAATACATATACAAAATTTTGTCTTAATCTTTATCTCATACAATCATACTATATTTGAACGCACTTCACCAATTAATCCAACTCTGATTTTAGAATTGATATACAATAAAAAAGCATATTTCATGCTAGCTTAGTAGTTCGATTGGCCAACCATGCATGCTTGTTTTCAAAGCAAATTATATTCATAAATAGGGCAAAATCCTGCTGCTAACAAACGATCGATTTTGCAAGGAATTATTCTTTGCCCCTTTGATCAAAGATCGGCTACAAGCAAGCTTTATTTGAAAAGTAAAATAAAGTGTGTTGAGATAGAGGCACGAATGCATAACAAGTTTGGAATGTTAATATCTAAAAGAAAGAAAGAAAGAAAGAAGCGTAATCACCATAAAAGCACTTATATTATTAATTATTCCATGCAACAAGCGTGCTTCAATTGTTACATCCACTCATTTTTTGGGTCCACCCTTTATTTTTCTCCTTAATTACGACTCATCTTTATAATAAATGAAGTCCTTATATTTCTCATTATTAATTGCATGTGTGGGGTATTAGGAATATAATATTTAAGATATGAATATATCTTTTCATATTATATGATCTCTAGAATATCTTGTAAATATTCATTTGTATCTTGTAAATATAGATACACTTTGTATCTATAAATACTTCTCTTGCCAACACTTTTCTTTTACTCAATGAAATTATAATTTCATAAATCATTGTTTCTCTATATGGTATCACAGAGTCAATTGGCTCACGCCCTGATCCATTAAAACACCGGCCGCCCCTCACCCACGGTTGTCCTCCGGCCACAACCAACCCTCCCACTGAGTATAACAGATCTCTGTTACAACCCCCCTTTTATTCATATAACAGAACCTCTGTTACAAACTCCTTCTTTTATTCAGTTTTTTATAAACTGAACCATAACCCACAAAATAAAAATAATTCTGCTGCTCACTCAAACCAAAAATTCCCACACTTCCAAAACCTCGCGTTGCCCTCTGTTACAAACTCCCCCTTTTATTCAGTTTTTTAATCATCCTCCATAGCATTGATTCTTTAATCAACCTCTATAACACCTCACGGCTAATTTATGGCTTTAAATCCCAGAAATTATCAACAACTCATCACAGCCATACTCCATCTTCTTCGAAGCTTTTCCATGGCAGAACGCGGAGACCTGCAACTCCACCTTCCAGCGACCTCGATGGCCGCACATCCTCCTCG
This sequence comes from Galeopsis tetrahit, assembly GCA_963675135.1. Classification (NCBI taxonomy): domain Eukaryota; kingdom Viridiplantae; phylum Streptophyta; class Magnoliopsida; order Lamiales; family Lamiaceae; genus Galeopsis; species Galeopsis tetrahit. Next base: position 91,153,487 of record OY776122.1, read on the forward strand.
GCTCGCACAACTGACGCCATCTTCTCCGGCACAAACAACTCAGTTCCTCGCAGCCCAAACCGCATCGCGTCGCTCCGCCGCGTCGTGCCCGGCGTCGGCCATGGTCGCCAGCGCCTATAACCGCCCATACCGAACCCCTCCCACCTGTCAATGGTGTCTTGCTTGGGGGCACACCGGCCGAACATGCCCAGAACTCCAGCAACTGCTCCCTGATCAGATCCACAACTCACTGGGTCGACTCGGTCCTCACTCACCGAGTCGACTCAGTCCTTACTCAATAGATACCCACACCCCCAACTCTGGTAAAAACACCCCCTCGAATCTACCCACTCACTCCCCTGCTACATACACCCCCAACTCCGGTAAGTACACCCCTCCGCATCTACGCACCCACTACCCTACTACATACACCCCACCCAGTATATACACCCATCCTCCTAGTACATACACCACCTCCGCACATTCGACTATTTCTAGTACCCACTCCGTTCCTTGGATTCTGGACTCTGGTGCGTCGCATCACATCACCACCGACCTCCAAAACCTGTCCTTCCACTCTCCATATTCTGGCTCAGATGACGTAGTCATCGGTGATGGTAACGGTTTGCATATCTCACATATTGGTTCCTTATCGTTTCCTCATGTTACTATGCTAAAATTCTCAAACGTACTAGTTGTTCCGCAAATGGCCAAAAATCTTATCTCCGTTTCATCGTTATGTCGAGACAATGATGTTAATGTTATCTTTGGCCCAACTTCCTTTCACGTGCGAGATGGTCGTACGGGGAGCGTTCTCCTCGTGGGGAGTCGCATTGATAATCTTTACGTATGGCCGACACGAGCATCCAAACCCTCACCTACCACATTCATTTCCGACCGCCTTCCTCTTCCGGTTTGGCATTCCCGTTTAGGTCACCCATCTCTCAAAATTCTATCCCATACTTTGTCTAAATTTCGTTTACCTAGTAATCCTACAAAACTGTTTAGTTGTGATTCTTGCCATTGTATTAAGAGTCACAAACTACCATTTAATGAATCTAGTATTGTTTCACATACACCCCTCGAAATTATCTTTTCCGATGTATGGTCATCTCCGGTCATATCTCATGATGGTTTTAAGTATTATGTCATATTTGTTGACCATTTCAGGGGTAAAATGCAGATTTGGTCCCAAGAGAATGGTTGCTCACGAAATTGGTCTCATTTTAAGCAAAAATGGTCCCAGGTAAATTTTCCGTCTAAAATTGACGGGATTCGTAGCGTGAGATACACGCTCTGTTAATGTCTGAAAGAAAAACACTTTACTCTTCGTCTTCGATCAAAGAACCAAAAAACAGCCAAAAAAATTTCAAAAAAAAAAACCTTGAATAGCACTGAAATCTCACGCTACTCACTGATCTAAAATCCCAGGCTACTCACTGAAATCCCAAATCTAAGAACCCAAATCCACAATACCTTGAAATCGCACCTCAAATCGCAAAATCCTAAATCGAAAAACCCTAAATCGCGCCCAAAATCGCACCCCAAATCACAAAACCGTGAAAACGCACCCCAAATCGCACACAAAATAAAAAAACCCAGAAGTTGCAACCCCAAATCGCACGATTCCGCTCAAATTGTTTGAAATGGCACTCAAAATTGAAGATACTAAAATCGCACGGCACTAAAATCGCAACCACTGAAGATGTTGCGACAAGGCAAGGTTGGAGATCCTCCCCCACGACCTAAATTCATCTGAAAAACTAAGGTTTTTAATTCCCCTAAATTTCTGCAAAAGAAGAGGTTTTCTTTATGCTCTGTTTTTTTTTTTTTGCATACATAATGATGGATTTTGTCTCTCTGTGTGTTTCAAAAGTGGAAGAAACTCTCTACTATAGAACAAATACAAGAGTCTTAGAATTGATTTTGTGTTTTTATCTCTTTGTGTGTAATTAGAAGTTTCACTATTTACTTTTTTGGCTTGGTTGAAAAATAGAAACAGAGTAAACTACTTACTTTTTTGGCCGATTGCATCTCCTCTTATGAATGTTGCTTGCTGCAATGAATTTCTCACCATAATATGAGTTTCTTAGTCAATTTGTTAGATCTCTAAAAATTAATTGCGTTTTGATGTTGTGGAATGTAAGTAAATGGGTATTTTGTTTGTTTAAAATATGGTAATTAATGGGTTTCTGTTTAGGAAGAAACATAAATATTGTGTTTTTTGGTTTGATTTTGTTTTTTTGAAAAATACATGTTGTTGCATTCGACCAGATTCTCACTGCTTTTCGGCTGATTTTGTTTTCGCCTGCCTAAAAAGATTAAGTTTTATCTTATCATAGTTTCTAGTTCGTTTGCCCCTTTACGTTTAATGCTGGCTAATGAACAAAGTGGAAGTGGCTACATCCACTAATTTCTCATCCTTAGGCTGATGTGTGTCGATTGAACGAAGTGCTTTACTTCTAGATGATTTTTCATTTGGTTTCCTCTATATGATTAAGATATTTTATTTTATGCCTAAATTGTTAAATATATATCTCCCTGATGGAAGAGATTGACTCGTGTTTGTTTTGCTCTTTCAATCTTCAAACATGTATTGGACATCTTTGGTTTAACATTACCTTAATATTGGCATCCATGAGCTATTCTCTTCTTTTATCTATGTACACTCTTCATGCATTGACAGTTGGACAGAAAAAATAAACAAACATTCACGTATAAAATGATTGTTGGACTTTGGATGCTATTCACCTTTTTTGATAAATTGCAGTGGTTTTGTATGCATGCATCTATTCTGAAATTTTGAAAATTTTGGTTAAATTGTAGTGGTTTTGTATGCGTGTTTATTCTGAGATTTTTTTGGTTAAAGTGCAGTGATTTAGATCTATTTAGAATGAGATTTAGACATTGGTGTGAAGTAAATTATTTCCAAAATTATGGATTAGGTTGTGAAGTAAATTGTAGTGGTTTTGTATACATTCACTTATTCTGAATTTTTGGGTTAAATTACATGTGTCTATGAGTTCCCATTTTCTAGCAACAAATGAGTCAATTCCTTTCAACCCTCCTAGACAAGTAGTTTCAAGGGTTAATATTAGAGCACCGGCTCCCATGACTCTACACCCTAATGAGAACCCAACTATGCAAAGAGGAAGGATAATGGCAACTCCATTAACACTTGTTGTTCTGTTGCTGAAAGTTAGGGGCAAGAAGTATGTGACCATGACAAACTTGCAAGCATCAATGGTTCAATCTTCCAAGAAGAAGAAGGGTGGCAAAAAGAAGTAAAGTATGCAGCTTCTTTGTCTTTTATTTTGGGAACTTTAACTTTGGTCTTATTTTGTGTTAGACAGAAAACAATGGCACATCTAGTTTGTGGTTTTACATGATTGACTTTGTCTTAGATGAAGTTATTTTGCTAGTTGGTTTGAAACAATTTAAAACAATACTTTTTGGTGTGGTGATGAAGGTTTTTTTTGCTATGAACTTGTTAATCTTTTGGAATTATGTAATGAAAACAGGACATTCGATCAAATGTTAGATGTCGAAGAAGATGAAGGCATGTGAGTAATTTTTTTTTTTTTTACAAATCTGGCATTTTTTTAGTATTTGAGGTTTGGGTTGATAGAGCATGCTATTTAATGGCATGTATGAGCCATTTACCCTCCAAAAAATATGCAGGTCATTTCTCTTCAAAAAATTCAATTCCAAAGCATTTTCCCTCTTATTTTGCTTTGGGACCATTTTTGCATTTTTATCACTTAACAGAAACCGTTAAGTATTTAACTGTTGGGACTGTTTTTGCAAAAAATGGGACCAAAAAAGAACGTGGGACCAAAATTGCTTTTGAAAATTTCTCATGGGACCAAACTTGCATTTTACCCACCATTTCAGTAAATACATGTGGATCTACCCCCTAAAACGCAAATCAGATGTCCTATCCACCTTTTCAACCTTTAAACCCATTGTTGAAAACTACTACAACACCAAAATTAAAACTCTTTACACAGATAATGGGGGAGAGTTTATTGCTCTTCGATCGTTTCTCCAAAACCATGGCATATCCCACCTCACTACCCCACCCCATACTCCCGAGCACAACGGCATGTCTGAACGTCGTCACAGACATGTTGTTGATACAGCCTTAGCCCTACTACACCACGCCTCCATGCCCCTCACATACTGGCCTTATGCGGTTTGTGCAGCTACCTACATCATAAATCGCCTTCCTAAAGTCAACCTAAACATGCTTTCTTCCTTCCAATGCCTTTTAAAACAACCACCTAACCTATCCAAACTTCGAGTTTTTGGGTGCTTATGCTACCCTTGGCTCCGTCCCTACACTGCTCACAAATTAGACCCTCGTTCCATGCCATGTGTTTTCATTGGATATTCCATCACTCAAAGTGCCTATCTATGCTTAGATCTTACCACTTACAAAATATATACCTCTCGCCATGTTCAATTTGTTGAACACACCTTTCCCTTTGCCAAAATCAATTCAGTTTCTGACACACCCACTGTTCTGGTAGATACACCTCCTGCACCCACTGATCTGACCGTTACACCCCCAGAACTGATATATACACCCCCCACTCCTGATACACCCACCGAATTGATAAATGCACCCCCTTCCCCTACACCCACTGTTCCGCTAAACACACCTCCTGTTTTGATAAATACACCCACATCTCCGACCCAAACTCCCAATGCACCCCCTGAAATGATAAATACACCCCCCATCACCCCAAATACCGAAAACCCACCTCTCGCCCACCCTATCCAGCCTCCAGCTGCTCTTGTGCCGCCAAACGCTCCTCCGCGACCCCCCGCACCACCTTCACCACCTCCGGCCTTGCACAGATCCAGTATGGTCACTCGGTCTCAAAACAAGATCTTCAAGCCCAATTCAAGGTATTGTCTTACATCGGCTTTACCTTCTGATACTGAACCAAGTTGTGTTTCCCAGGCCTTGAAAGATGAACGGTGGAGGGAAGCCATGTCCTCTGAGTTTGATGCTCTTCTCAGGAATGGAACTTGGGATTTGGTTCCCCCTGATGAGTCTCAAAATATAGTTGGCTCCAAGTGGGTCTTTCGCATCAAACGCAAGCCTGATGGGTCCTTAGACAAATTTAAAGCACGCCTTGTGGCCAAAGGTTTTCATTAGCGTCCGGGTGTTGATTTCTTTGAAACCTTCAGTCCTGTTGTCAAACCTTCAACTGTTCGAGCTGTTCTCAGTATTGCAGTTACTCGAAATTGGCCCCTTCAACAGTTTGATGTGAATAATGCTTTTCTTCATGGTACCCTGTCTGACACAGTCTACATGGCACAACCCCCTGGTTTTGTTGATAAAACTTTTCCGTCCTTTGTTTGCAAACTGCATAAGTCCATTTATGGTTTAAAACAAGCACCTCGTACTTGGTATTATGCTCTTAGGACGTTCTTGGAAGGGATTGGATTTATTCACACAAAGTCTGATGAGTCTCTTTTTGTGTACAATAAATCTGGTGTTATTGCATATTTCCTTGTGTATGTTGATGATCTGATTCTCACAGGAAATAATATTCCCTTCCTCACTCGAGTGGCTACGGACCTTGGTACAAAATTTTCAGTGAAAGATTTGGGCCCCCTTTCCTACTTCCTAGGTGTGGAAGTTCTTCGTACCAAGAAATCATGCTTTCTTTCCCAACGAAAGTATGTGGTTGATCTCCTTACTCGGTATAACATGATCACCTCCAAACCAGTTCAGACTCCACTATCCACCTCAGCTCGTCTCACTCTTTCGGATGGGACACCTCCTGCTGATGTCACTCAATTTCGTCAAGTACTTGGTAGTCTTCAATATCTCCAACTCACCAGACCTGATATTGCATTTGCTGTTCACAAGTTATCTCAGTTTATGCATGCTCCAACCACTACTCATTGGGTGCTCCAACCACTACTCATTGGGGTGCAGTTAAACGTCTTCTTCGTTATTTAAATGGGACTCGAGATGTAGGAATAACCTTGAAACCTGAACCTTCCTCATCTCTACATTGTTTTACTGATGCTGATTGGGCCGGCAACAGTGATGATCGTACTTCTACAAGTGCTTACATTGTATTTCTTGGAGCTAATCCTATTTCATGGTCTTCAAAGAAACAAAAATCAGTTGCTCGTTCTTCCACAGAAGCCGAGTATCGTGCCATTGCCTCCGCTGCCTCTGAAGTTCAATGGTTAAAGTCCTTATTTCATGAATTGTGTTTCTCAGTTCCGACTCTTCCTGTTATCTACTGTGATAATATTGGGGCCACTTATCTCTGTTCAAATCCTGTCTTTCACTCTCGAATGAAGCATATTGCAATTGATTTTCATTTTGTTCGAGATTTGATCAAGACATCTCAGCTTAGAGTCTCACATGTTTCGTCCGCAGACCAACTTGCTGATGCTCTCACCAAGCCATTATCTCGTGCTCGACTGCAACTACTTATGACCAAGATTGGACTCTCCTACGGTGCTCCATCTTGAGGGGGCGTATTAGGAATATAATATTTAAGATATGAATATATCTTTTCATATTATATGATCTCTAGAATATCTTGTAAATATTCATTTGTATCTTGTAAATATAGATACACTTTGTATCTATAAATACTTCTCTTGCCAACACTTTTCTTTTACTCAATGAAATTATAATTTCATAAATCATTGTTTCTCTATATGGGGAAGTTTTTCGAATAACTTATTCCAAAAAAAACTAGAATAAATGATTTTTTTCCAACTTGATCGAGATGTTAAGGTCTTCGATAAATTATTCAAAATACTTGCTCGCAATCATTCAAACACTGAAGCTCGCTGAAGGTATTCCGTTTGAACCCAGATAATTTGTCTGAAGGCTCTAATATCATGAAGAAATTTAATCTCATCTAAAAGTCTGAATTTGTAGAAAGGTGATGAATTAATTCTTCTATATTAATTCCTAATACGCCAAGTTAGAATGATGCACAATTCTTTTAGTCCATTTGATAATATAAATTAGTCCAATGTAAATTGACAATCAAACCAAAAAATAGATATCAAATCTAAAAATAAAAAAAATCAATTTGAACCAATTTATGCATATCAAATGAATGAACACATACAATTTACGATTCAATGTGAACTAGTTAAAATATTTTTACCTTCGAAGGATAATCATAACAAAAAGCGATTACAAGTATTATCGTGTGAACGTGTGATTACTATACGTCTATTACGACCGACTTATCTCTAACACTAAATAATTGTTGATTCAATATCTATAGTTAAAATAATAATCAATATTTTTGACAAAATCACATTGTCATAAATTAATATAATAAATTAAAAGGGAACGCAAGCATCGAAACAACTAAGTAAAATTTGTATATGAAAAAAGTGCAGTAATATCATATCAATAATTATTATCAACATAAAAAGATAATAATTGACATGAAATTAATTAAAGCAATAATCAGTGCAAATGACATGGAAGAGCGTGTAATATGGCCCATTTCAACCCATGAATGAAATCGTAATGAAAGTCCAAAAGTGCATATTAAAAATGATTATAGTCATTAGTAGGTAAGGCCAGAGAGGCGAAAAACAGGCAACTATTATACAAATTTGTCAAAAAGATAATTGAAATTTTGTCCACAATTCATCAGAAATATTGTCAGTCACTTGAAACGAGGATTGAAGAAGACAAATAACTTCTACAATATGTCGCTATGAAGTCCACATGTATTCTTATCTTTTAAATATTTATTAATTATTTTGACACATAATTTATATTTTTAATGCATAATAATATGCAAATTGTTTTGTTACTATGTTAAATAAACATTACATTTGTTAATGTGTAAATACTATAAATATAGTACCCCTTTCACGAAATTTAGTCTATTTATCTTATATTCTCTGTTTACAAAATATAGTTGCATGCATTATTTTATAAAAACTATCACTCTTCAACTATCACTTAATTATTAAAATTAACATTAACTTTATTCACAAACAATCACTGATATTCTACCATATTTTTAATTTATTTACTATTTTCGCAAAATATGTGTCCCTTTCAATTTCAATAGAATTACTTATTGTGTTAGTGTGGATGGGTGATTATAAAAGAATCATGACGGACAAAATGGAATAAGACTGTGCAGGACGGGCCAGCTGTACTATCTAAACCAGACCTTTTCGACTATCACGGGTTGCGAAACGGGCATGGGCAAAATATTGCCATTATATGGATATTTATATTTTTTTATTGATTTAAAAGTTGCACAAAATTTATGTGTGATTAGTATTATATCAAACAAACTTTTTCATTTTTTTATGGGTGAATTACCATTTTTTTCTATTTCACGTTATTTGTAATATAACCTCAAAAATTTAATAATATTTTAAAAAATACAAAAATAAGCAAAAAGAGGTCAATTGTTAGTCCATTTTTTTTTTTAAATCACTTAATTTAATTTACAAAACAATTATATACTCAATTCGTTCAAATATAATAATTAAAAAAATTCTTGTATATTCAAACTTAACATGCATACTTTTATAAATAAAAATATTTTACTATTTGTATTCAAAAGTTGTAAGAGAACTAAAAGACAAAAACTATTAGTTGGGTTCAATCAATTCACTAATACATTGTTCACTTTTTATATATAAAGATAATTTTAATACTATGTGTTTTGCAATTATTTTCACATTTTCCTTTTTGGAACGTTTCACACTTTTAAAATGAAAAAATCCTTTATAAAAAGCATCATCATAATATCTTCAATTGCGAGGGTCCCGTTTAAAGTCAAAGTTGATCCCCTTTTATTTTAGAAGGTTCGAACCTAAGACCGCACACTCCTAAGTCACAAGTGTATATCACTAAGCCAACTTCTCGAAATTATTATAGTATTATACTTTTTTAATTTGCGTATCCATCCGAAAATAGATAAAATAAATCACCGCTTACAATTATCCCTTTTTATAGCCGACTTCAATTTGATGGTTTACACCCTTTTATTGTCAAAAAACCCTTTTATTGTCAATTTGATGGTTTACACACCACAAGCGGAAGCGGCTACAAACAAAAACTGTAACCCTAACAAGACCAATCAGTGGGGCCCATGCATCATATTTTGGTTTGGGTCCCGCAGAGGCCGAAAGAAAAGCAACGCTGTGTTCTAGTGGACCCCACAACCCCATAATATCATCTAGTGCGATGCATCCACACCTCCAGATTTGGTTCTGCCTGATCATCAATTAACAACTCGTTTTTAACCGTCCGATTCTTTTCCAAGGCAAATCGCCCTCGATTGATTCTCTCTCCCCCTCTCTCTCTCTCTCTCTCTCTATCTCTCTCATCATTAGCAGCCTTACTCAGTAGCAGGGAGGGATGTACATTTTGTTCGCGGGAGTTTTTCTCTCTCTATACGTATAGTGCTGATATTGTATCTCTACATTTCTGTCTTTTGAGCATCCTCTTTTCTCTCTTCTCCGGCATCGAAGAGTAGTATGCTTCATTCAATTCTAAGAAGATTTCTTACTTTTCACTGACGCTGTTCTCATTCTGAAATTCTTTGCTTTGCCTTCAGTGTAAGTTCGTTTCTTCCTCTCTGCGGTTTTTTCTTTTTCTTTCTGTTTTTTCCTCTTTTACTACAACATTGACCGGTCCTTGAATCTCTTCCTGTTTTTGCATCTTCATGAATAATTTCTGGTTCTGTTGTGATTTTTTCAGCTGGTTATGTTTTACTTCTTGAGTTTTTTCGAGTTGTTGTTGGTGCTCTTTGTTAATGACGGTTTCTAATTGGTGAAAAATTGCGGAGTAACTGTTTCTATTTATTTGTTTTACATTGTTTGGATCTGTTTTTTTTTTTTTTCTCTTTATTTGATTGATGATGGAACCGACATTTGTGTGTGTGTGTGTGTTTGTTTCTTCCTTCATTTTCCCCCTTTCCTTTGAGCCGAAGCCTTGCTAATGCTAATCTAGTCCCCAAAATTTACCGATTTGTGAATTTGGTATGGGAATGACAGGGAACCAATGTAGGTACATCTTCTAGTTCTCTTGGATTCGCCAATAGCAAGATAATAATCTAGACTCCAGAAATCTAAGCTAACAGTCATCGGGATCAGTCGTCTCTTAAATATGTGTATCTGGACATGATTTCAAGATTTACTTTCTAGTCATTGTACAGTTACTAATAAATTAGATGTAAGAATAAGTATTTTTACTTGCTCCATCTCGGTGTCTACGCGCACTTGAATTCACTTAAATTCTGGATAAATGATCCTGATTATGGTGCAAACTTCATGTTTCTTTGCTGGTATATCTTTTTGGTTGGGCATTTTATCGATAACCACTTTCCGTTGTAAAGTTCTCCAAGGTCTTGAGCTATATTTCAGCTTGGATACTTGTTTGAAGCAAAAAGCACATTCATAGCTCTGATTTTTATTTTCATTTGCTAGTGCAGCAACACAGTAGTGGAAACTTGGAGAGTAGCATTTCAAAGAATGTTGCGTTTTTGGATTGGTGTTGAAAATTTTATCATAAGAGGGCTGATTTTCCTGCTTATTTATTTATTTTAAATCTTTCCAACTCATCTGGTTATGTCGAATTAAACTAAAATAGACGAATCTATACATATGCATTTTGATGTTTCAACCAGTTTAGGAACGGGCTACAAATATTAATGATGAAACCATGAAGGGTGACTTCTTGTTTTTGTTTCAGCTTTTTGTTTGTGCCGCTGATTTCTCTTTCCTTGCTTCTCTCTATTGCATATTTTACTAAAGAAGCTAAAATTGTGTTTTTCGTATTAACTCATCTGAGAATAGACATAATAATCTCAGAACTTAATTAAAAATCCAAAAGATTGAGATGGATGTTCTTGAATCACTTAATCTAGGATTACATGTGGCTAATCAGAGGATAATCATCCAGTACCTAGTATCAAGAAAGTTGGTTAAATACTGAAATTGAATTCATTGTGGTTTCCTTTCTCAGGAAAAAGAGAAGGCATCCTAAGGAAACAATGAGATTGCAAGTTTCAACTGCAATTTTAGTTTCCAACTGCAGTAAGTGAAGATGTAATACATGCCATCTAGCATGAAGCTTAGTTCTACAAGTGTAGAATCATCTAAAGACATGGGACATGTCCTAAGGCAGGAGAGAAGCTCGGAACGACAACAGAATCTGGATGCTGTTAAAGAGAAAATTCCATCGCCCTGGAGAGATAATCGATTATTGTTTCAAGATAAGCATAGAGTTCGACATTCTTTTAGCCAGCCCTACATTGATCCAAAATGTGAATTGAGACAGAACGCAAGTGGTGAGAAAGTGGCTCAGTCCAAACCTTCAGAAATTAATCGAAAGACTCTGCCTGGTGGTAAAGCTTGCGATGATAATGAGCTTATAAAGCACATGTCAAATTTGCCTGGGTTTCTCCTGAAAGTGGAGAAGGAAAAAACCATCCAAGATAAGGCACTAAATTTTGGTGTTCTTGATTGGAAGCGTTTGGAGAAATGGAAGTATACCGAGCGTATGCCTGGAAAACTTCCCAAGAGAACATCATCAAGTGGAAAATCCCTTTCTTCAGCAAGTGGACCACCTAAACTAGTTCAAAACATGAGAAAACAACCCTCTTCACAGAGTCATAATCCCAGTTTGGCGTATTCAGCCAAACAGCCAATGCCACGTGGTTCACGTTTTAGTTCACCTCAGAGGCAACCATCTCCACCCCACAGTTCACTTCTGAATTCGTCAAAGAAAGAAAGAAATGGTCTCTATCACATGGAAGAAGAATCTGTTGGGTGTATCAAGTCTAAAGGAAAGGAGACATGCGACCAAGAATATCAAGCTGCGGAAAGCTTCAGGATTGGTAGGCAGCAAGACGATTTTCAGTGGAGAGTTGAGCTTTATGGTCAAAGTGTTTCTCAGACAACCGTTTTGAACAGCAAGAGGAAGGACACAGGGAAAGATATGATGTCAGAAAGGGAAGGTTCATCTTCATCAACTACGCAGGGGAAACATAAGGTTTCTCTCCTCTCACCTAACAAAAGTGCTCAGGGGAAAACGAGTGAGATGAGATTTGAGGAAGTGAAACAAGCTCCACAAAATAGTGTGCTCCAAGTACCCAAACAGTTCCACGAGAAGAGATGCTCAGAGAGTTCTCAGTCTACAGAATCGAGGGCCTCAGTTGATGCTCAAGTATCAGCACTAACCGAAAACAGATTGTCTGATTTCTTTTCTCAAGAGCTCTACTCTGGTGATATTCCACATTCTTGTCCCCTGCCTTCTCAGGCTATTGATGTAGATATTTGCACAAATTCTGCCACTTCCCTATCATCCAAGCCAAAATGTCCATTGGTGAATGAAGAAACTAGCAGGCCTTCAATTTCACCTGAGGCTTCCAATAGAAAACAAGCTGAAGTTGCTGAACAGCCCACTGTGAAAGGAAGAACTCCCTCCCCCACACGTCGATTCAGCTTTAACCTAGGAAGGATGGGCAGAAGTTTTAGCTTTAAGGAGAGCTCAGCTGCTCCACAATCTAGTTCTTCATACACCGTTGTTAGATCGGGCCCAGTGAGGCCCGAAGTCACCCCTGGCATGGATAACTCTGAAAAAGACCAGGGAGATGCTCGTAATAGAGGAAGGTCCAGCCCATTAAGGAGATTGCTGGATCCATTGCTGAAGCACAAAACAGCCCCTGAGACTGTTCGACCACCAAGTCAAAGCTCACGCCCTATGAATGCCACTACAACGAGTACCAAGGGGCCTTCTAAAGAGAGGAAGCCTGAGGCATCAACTTTTCAAGCTCTTTTGCAGCTCACTTTCAGGAACGGACTGCCTTTCTTTAAACTTGTGGTTGAAAACAGCAAGGACATGCTAGCTGCTGCTGTGAAGAAGTTGCCAACTTCTGGAAAGAACGATCCTTGCTTAATTTACTCATTCTACTCTGTTCACGAGATTAAGAAAAAGAGCATGAACTGGATAAATCAAGGATCAAAAAGTAAAACCTATAGCCTTGGCTATAATATCATCGGTCAGATGAAGATTTCAAACACGAGAGATACTAGTGAACACGATGCAAGGGAATGCGTGCTGTATGGTGCTGATCCTGCCCAGGTAGACAAGCACAATCTTGAATTCTTACCAAACAAGGAGATTGCAGCTATTGTTGTTAAAAACCAACTGTTTGAAAGGAGGGAGTTTCTGCAAAACTCTGGGTTGGCAGTCATACTTCCTGGCGGTGTTCATGGTATGCCAATTAAAGGGGCACCTTCATCATTAATTAACCGTTGGAGATCTGCTGGATCATGTGATTGTGGGGGGTGGGACGTAGGCTGCAAGGTGCGAATACTTGCTGACACTGGAAAAAACAGCAGCAACATTTTTCAAGAATCAATGTCTAGCTCTGTTGATCATGTCAGCCTTTATGTACAGGTACTCTTGATGCTTGTTTACACCTTTCTGGTTTTAAACTTTGTGAAATGACCATTCACACCTTTGATTTTCTTTCTTACAGGGTGGAGAACAGAAGAGCAAGCCTGTTTTCAGCTTAAAACCATTCAGCAATGAGTTCTACTCTCTTGAATTGGATGCATCGATTTCTTTGTTGGAGGCATTTGCTACGAGTGTAGCGTATGTCACTTGTTGGAAGTTTCCGGAAATAATAGAGACGAAAGGCGAATCAGAAGTAGCACATTCACCAGAAACTGGTTCGAGGAAAATGCTAAACACGTTGAAAGAGCAAATACCTGCTAAATACGTAACGTGCCCGCCCTTATCTCCAGCAGGGAGGATTTAAAAACTGTAGCTAAGGGCAAGCAAGCGTTAGATACTTTGTTTTTTTTAACTACTGAGGAGCCACATATATCTCCAAGAATATACATATGTGACCTCTGTAAATTTGCATCAACTCTTGTTAATCTGTAAAGTTGGATTTTGTTGCAGACGATACACCCATTAGTATTAACATGGTTATCACTAGTCCTTTAACACACTCTTGTTTGTCTTGTCATCTATTGTCATCATATATGGCATTACTTGTGAATATATTAGATGCCTAGAGAGAGAGAGAGAAAGATGGTTTTTCCTCAGCCTTTCAATAAAGTGTTCCATTTGATATATGTCAGTGTCACCATATTTGCTTTATTGCATATCAGCATAGCATGCAAATATGTGATAGCCATGCCATCATGTGTAGATGAGAGAGAGGGAGAGGGACGATTCAAACACACCGATTCAAACACTATATAAGAAAGAGAACGCCTCCACAGCCAGCAAAAATGGCCTAGTGTTTTACACAACATTACAAAGATTGAACGATATCCAGAGAGAGCTCGCTACATCTTTTATTACAGATCAACATAGGATGCATGATGAATACATATAAACCACTGACCATCAACCTTCTCAAAAACATTCGAAGCAAAATGTCTCCCCCAGCTACTCCCCTTCGTCTTAACCATTTCAATGCATGTAACATAACCTACCTCCCCTCTCACATGAACCTGAACATCCTTGATCTCAATTTCAAGGGGAAACTCGTAATCTGCCCAAACAAATTCCCAGCTCCCCATTACAAGGTCATATCCCGATATGCCACTCACACCAGGGTGTACAACACACACGTGCTCACCCTTTGACCAGAGACCTTGCATAGCAGCTAAATCCCCATTTCTGAATGAATTATAAAATCTTGCATTTGCTGCTAATACCGAAGCCTTGCTATCTTCCTGGAGAAGTCGAAGACTATCCCTGATTTTTGCTGCTCGGGTATAGTTCTCTTCTTCTATGGCAATTTGTAGTTCTCGCTCTAAAGTTTGTTCGTTCAATAAGATGCTTTCGCCACTCGAGCTTCCACCAGACTCTTCTCTTGTAACTTGGCATGATATCAACGAGCGTGATCTGGATGCTTTCCTCGAGGTACTGTTCTGAAAAGGTAAACAATCAAGATTTCTACCTTATAACTGAAACACACTCTTCAAACAAGAATCTACTAAAGTATACCGTGAAGCTAGAGCATGAGAAACAGATTGAAATTTAGCTTCTTCTCCGGAATGTCCAGTCAAAACCAAATTGTGCCGTCTGTGAGTACATACATGGATACGATGATTGAACATCCCACCACTATCAATGCAGCAGCCATGTCTACGTTCTCGGCTATTTAACATTACCTAAACCACAATGATTAGGCATAAGAAACTAACATAATAATATCTTGAATGTGCCCTGAGTACTAAAGATTAGCTCAAGTTGTCCTCACTGTGATGAGGATTAGGAAACAATATCAAATCTATCTTTCTCACAGAAATAACCAATATATTAGTGTCAACGTAGGAAAGTTTGACGGATTTGGATCAGTCAACATTACACATCTCACACAAGAAGTCGCCATATCTTAATGTCTTGAATTAACAAAAGAAACCCCCCCAAATTCTTGAAATTCAATATAAAGAATTACAAATTGAGTTCACAAATTATAGCACAAACATCAAATTCAATGTCAAACACATACATAATACCACCGAAAACGAAGTCAACGAGCTATGGTAGATAACTCCAAATCCAGCCACAAATGCAAACACACAATAAAGGTCCCTAGTAAAATTGAAGGAAAAAAGACATATATACAATAATAGCAAATACTCACAACGTCTCGTGCATGACTGAAGAAAGTAGGCGGATTCAAGCGAGGCTTCAAAGAAAGCGCAGAAAAATTGGATACCTCCATTGGGGAAAATATCTCACCAGCTGCAGACAGTTGAGAGAACAAACGAAGCAATTACAAAACGAAGCACCGTAAAATAAACTGCAAATCCATAATTCGTTTTCAGATACTTCGAGAAAGGAAATGGACTTACTCTTTTTGACTGGTAGGAGAGAGATCACGAGAGATAGCTATAGACTACGAGGGTCGCATCTGCACTGATTTGGAAGATGAAACCTCAACCGTTGGATTTAACGACGCTGTTTTATTGGGCCAGTAGTTGACTTTATTTAGAATGGGCTATCGAATATTTCTCTATAGGCCCGATCCAATTCGATATATGTTGGAGATTAATTAGTAATATCTATATTACTTATTTATTAATATTAGTCAGTTAATGAAAGTCCTAGTCTTCAGGAATTTTAGATAGGATTTATTTCAGTTACTATAACACGTTTGTAGCGGTTACGGTGTCGAATTAGTTTTGCTTTGGATGTAAGGCTATTAAGCCGTGTGTGATGTGTTTTCTACAGCAATGAAGATGATATTACAGTTGTGTGTATACATTCTGCTTTGATATTTAACATTTGGTATCAGAGCCAGAACAGAGGCCTGATAGAGTGTTAAGATAAACACTGAGTGATTGAAATATAAATTGAGTGTGTGTGAAGATGTCATCTTCTTCAGGCGAGAAGTTTGTGCAGGCAACCATTCCTAGATTTGATGGTCACTATGATCATTGGTCTATGTTAATGGAAAACTTCTTAAGGAGCAAAGAGTATTGGAGTTTAGTAGCTGAGGGAATTCCAATGTTGACACCGACACCAACTGAGGCTCAGCGAAGATCAATAGATGAAGCAAAGCTTAAAGATTTGAAGGTTAAGAATTATTTGTTCCAAGCAATTGATAGAGAAATCATGGAGACTATTCTTGACAAAGATACGTCAAAAGCCATTTGGGATTCAATGAAACAGAAGTATCAAGGTTCAACAAAGGTGAGAAGGGCGCAATTGCAGGCATTGAGAAGAGAGTTCGAGTTGCTAGGCATGAAGGAGGGTGAGAAGGTGGATAGTTATATGTCAAGAACTCTAACAGTGGTGAACAAAATGAAGGTACACGGAGAAAAATTGGACCAGAGTATGGTGGTTGAAAAAATTCTGAGATCCATGACCACCAAATTTAATTATGTTGTCTGTTCGATTGAGGAATCCAATGATCTAACCAAAATGAGCATTGATGAACTTCATGGGAGCCTTTTAGTTCATGAACAACGAATGCAAGGGTATCAAGAGGAGGAGCATGTATTGAAAATCTCTCATGAGGACAAGACTGGAAGAGGAAGAGGTAGAGGTGCATTTCGAGGAGGACGAGGCAGAGGAAGGGGGAGACAACCCATGAACAAAGATACCATTGAATGCTTCAAATGTCATAAGTTGGGGCATTATCAGTATGAGTGTTCGTTGTTGGAGAACAGGGCCAATTATGCTGAGTTAAATGAAGAAGAAGAGATTTTATTAATGACGTCCCATGTTGAGATGCATCAAACTACGAGAGAAGAAGTTTGGTTTCTCGACTCAGGCTGCAGCAATCACATGACAGGAAATAGAGAGTGGTTCTCAGAATTAAATACGAGTTTTCGGCAACATGTGAAACTCGGAAACGATACTAGGATAGCTGTTATGGGGAAAGGAGTCATTCGCTTACAAGTTAATGGCTTTTCTCAGGTAATATCAGATGTTTATTATATTCCTGAGCTTAAGAATAACTTGTTGAGTGTAGGACAGCTTCAAGAAAAAGGTTTAACCATTTTGATTCAACGTGGAACTTGCAAGGTTTATCATCCTAAGAGAGGATTAATTATGGATACTAAAATGAGTGGGAATAGGATGTTTTATTTGTCATCATTGATGGAACCAAAGGCTGCTCCTGCATGTTTTCAAACTGAGTTAGATGATGAATCACAATTGTGGCATTGTCGATTTGGGCATTTGAACTACAAAGGTCTGAGAACACTCTCTTATAAGAAAATGGTTGATGGCTTGCCTCTTCTCAGAACACCGGAAAAACGATGCCCAGATTGCTTAGTTGGGAAACAACACAGAAACACTATGCCGAAAAAAAGTTTGTGGAGAGCATCAAGAAGGCTTCAACTCGTGCACGCAGACATATGTGGGCCTATCACACCATCTTCTAACAGTGGCAAGAGGTATATCTTAAGTTTTATTGATGACTTTACTCGTAAAACTTGGGTTTACTTCTTACATGAAAAATCTGAAGCATTTTCTATGTTTAAAAGTTTCAAGGTTCGCGTTGAAAAAGAAATTGGCGCATATATTATCTGTTTGAGAACAGATAGAGGTGGTGAATTTAACTCAAATGAGTTTGGAGAATTTTGCAAGGCTCATGGCATACGTAGACAATTGACAGCAGCCTATACTCCTCAGCAGAACGGAGTTGCTGAGAGGAAGAATAGGACAATAATGAATATGGTGCGATCTATGTTGGTTAAGAAGCAAGTTCCTAAAGAATTTTGGCCTGAAGCTGTGAAATGGAGTGTGCACATTCTTAATAGGTGCCCTACTGTAGCTGTTCAAAACGAAACTCCAGAAGAAGCCTGGAGTGGTGTGAAACCAACAGTAGAGTATTTTCGAGTGTTTGGTTGTGTAGCTCATGTTCATATACCAGACCAAAAAAAGAATTAAATTGGATGACAAGAGCAAGAAGTGTGTTTTCTTGGGAGTGAGCGATGAATCGAAGGCTTATCGATTGGTTGATCCAGTCACAAAGAAAATCATTATTAGCAAAGATGTGGTGTTTGAAGAAGGAGAAAGTTGGGACTGGGGCAGAATTGAAGAAGACTGCAATGGTGATATTTTTGAATGGGGAGATGATGAATATGAGAATAATAGAGAAGAAGTGGTAGAGCAGAATGAGGAAGAAAACAATGAAGAGGTTATAACATCTCCTTCCTCTTCCAATGAGTCAAATGATAATGTTCAAGAGGCTTTAGTTGAAGGGAGGGGCAGGAGAATTACAAGAGAACCAGTTTGGATGGCAGACTTTGAAACTGGTGAAGGATTGTCTGATGAAGAAGGTTTGAATGCGATGATGATGGTAACAGAGGATGATCCACTTACATATGAAGAAGCAGTCCAGAGCAAGAAGTGGAGAGATGCAATGGTGGCAGAAATTGAATCTATAGAGAAGAACAACACATGGGAATTAACTGATCTGCCCAAAGGAGTAAAACCAATTGGAGTTAAGTGGGTCTTCAAGACCAAACTTAATGAAAATGGAGAGATAGATAAATTTAAAGCTCGATTGGTAGCGAAAGGATATGCACAAAAATATGGAGTTGATTATACTGAAGTTTTTGCCCCGGTGGCAAGACTTGATACCATTCGCTTAATACTTGCTATGGCAGCTCAGTTTAATTGGGATGTTTTCCAATTAGACGTAAAGAGTGCATTTCTTCATGGTGAACTCAATGAGAAGGTTTTTATACAACAACCTGCTGGATTCGTAAAGAAAGGCGAAGAGAACAAAGTTTACAAGTTGAGAAAGGCCTTATATGGCCTTAAGCAAGCACTGAGGGCATGGTTCAACAGGATAGAGGCTTATTTTGTACGAGAAGGCTTTGAGAGGTGTTCTTGTGAACATACACTCTTTACAAAGTCAAAGGAAGGAGGTAAAATTTTAATAGTAAGTCTCTATGTTGATGATTTAATATATACTGGAAATGATAAGAGCATGTGTGATGAATTCAAAAATTCAATGATGTTGGAATTTGATATGTCTGATTTGGGGAAAATGAGATATTTTCTTGGAGTAGAGGTTGTGCAAAGTTCAAGTGGAATTTTTATATGTCAAAGAAGATATGCTCGTGAAGTTCTAGCAAGGTTTGGTATGGAAAACAGTAATGCAGTTAAAAACCCCATTGTTCCAGGCACTAAATTATCAAAAGATGATGGAGGAGTTAAAGTTGATCCAACCCTGTTCAAACAAGTAGTTGGTAGTCTCATGTATTTGACTGCTACTCGGCCCGATTTGATGTATGTAGTAAGTTTGATCAGTAGGTATATGGATTGTCCAAGAATGTCACATTGGCTTGCGGCAAAGCGGATATTGAGATACATTAAAGGAACAACGGAGCTGGGTATTTTCTACAAGAAAGAGGGAAGAACGAAACTTGTGGCATATACTGATAGTGACTTTGCAGGTGACCTGGATGATCGAAAAAGCACCTCTGGTTTCGTGTTCTCTCTTGGGTCAGGAGCTGTTTCGTGGTCCTCTAAGAAGCAACCTGTAGTGACATTATCCACTACCGAGGCTGAATATATAGCAGCTGCTCTTTGTGCCTGTCAGTGTGTGTGGTTTAGAAGAGTGTTGGAAAAACTTGGTTGTAAGGAGGAGGAGAGCACAGTGATTCAATGTGACAACAATTCTACCATTCAGCTGTCCAAAAATCCGGTTTTCCATGGCAGAAGCAAGCATATAGATGTGAAGTTTCATTTCTTGAGGGACTTGGTAAAAGATGGAGTTGTCAAGTTGACTTACTGTAATTCACAGATTCAGGTTGCAGACATTATGACGAAGCCACTTAAATTGGAGCAGTTCTTAAAGCTTCGTGACATGCTGGGAATGGTTGAAGCTTCAGATGTAAACTAAATGTTGCACATCTAGTTTAAGGGAGGGAATGTTGGAGATTAATTAGTAATATCTATATTACTTATTTATTAATATTAGTCAGTTAATGAAAGTCCTAGTCTTCAGGAATTTTAGATAGGATTTATTTCAGTTACTATAACACGTTTGTAGCGGTTACGGTGTCGAATTAGTTTTGCTTTGGATGTAAGGCTATTAAGTCGTGTGTGATGTGTTTTCTACAGCAATGAAGATGATATTACAGTTGTGTGTATACATTCTGCTTTGATATTTAACAATATATCCGTACAATTATTATAGGATTATTTAACTATGGGTCCAGATTTGGCCCGTACATTATAAGGCTGGTATTAATGTGGAATCTTTTTTTTTTTTGAAAGGGGAATCTTTTTATTTTTCTTGAAAGAGGTGAGTTGGTTAATTTTGGCAAAAAACTAGCATGAAGAATTTTTAAACTAAAGAAGTTCTACTTTTTAAGAAAATGTTCTATAAAAGCATATGTTGTTTTATTCACAGTTATAGTTATTTACTTTAAAAAAAAAAAAAGTAAGGCTGGTGTAGAAATTGAACGTGAGTTTTTTTTTTTTTTTTAATTAAGAAATAAAACTTTTAGAAGAAATTGACAGCAACGTTATTAAATTACCTTTGAAATTTGAATAATTTATTAAAAAAAAAAAAAAAAAGATGGGTAGCTTTAAAAAAAATGGAATACTAGTGGGACCTTTGAGTAATTGGAAAACTCTAGCAATAACTAGATTTTTTCGGACGCGGCTTCAAGATATTTATTTTTTCCGTGTCTAAATAACGTCTCTTAATAGAGTGTACAGCCTTCTATCGCGTGGTTTTTTACGCTTTAAAAAATATTTAATTTTATCTCTCTTTTAAAATCACTAAATTATAGTAATATTTTTTTGTATGTTAAATATTTTTATTTTATATACTAAATAGTATACATAGTTTACAAACACAAATCTTTTGTAATCAAGTTCATAAATAAAATTTATATTAGTAAAAGGTAGTTTGTTTGTTTTTTTTTTAAGAAAACAGGTAGTTTTTCAAATGTGTATTTTTTAATTATATATAAATAAGAGTAAGTTAGTATAATTATAATAAAAAAATTATGTTAAAGATAATTATTGTCTTAAATTAAAAATCAACGTGAAATTAGAAAGACAAATACTTTTATGAATAAGTTGAAGCGTGCAAGTGTGAGATGTTTTTTAATGTACAATGTTAATTATTTTTATTAGATATTATTTTGAATTGAACACCGGTCCGTTTGATTCGGACAAGTGTGTATACATGCATGCCTTGGAAGAAATATGAAGGCAAAGTATGTGTTTCATTAGTCGCCAGACCAAACTATTACTACAAGCAATTAATCCTAGAGCAGAAAGTGAAGTGTTTATTATTCATTTAAGTAATGTCACTGTCGCATTATTAATAGAGATAATGTTAAATAGTATTATTTGTTAGAGATTTTATTTGTATTCTTAGAATATATCTTTTATGATTTGGTCTTCCTATAATTGTGGACGTTTGTTGTAGACTTTGTAAATCTCACTATTATATATTTCAGAATACTCAATCACCAGATTACGGTGATTTTCCTCTCAATTATTCTTTTCCAAAATATGTATTCTACATATTCTGTTATGGTATCAGCCTAATATTACCGATCCTAAACCCTAATTCTTTTCTTTCGCTTCTACATCCGATTCTCTCTTCCTCCCACTGCACGGACTGGTAGCCTCCGTCCAGTTTTCCTTCTCGTCGAGTGTTATATCAAGGACTGGTCCCCTCCTTCATCTCTCTCGATCGACAAGATGACATCCTCCGCCACCGATCCTCTTCCGGTGACGACGATGATTAATATGATGCAAATCAAGCTTGAGGCGTCCACTTATCTTATGTGGCGTCGTCAAACTATTCACATGGCCGAATGCTTCGATATACTCGGGCATCTTGACGGCACTTCTCCCTCTCCCGCGGCCACTGTACCGGCGGTTGCACCTGTTGTTGATCCGACACCGAATCCGGAGTATACGACATGGCGACTCAAGGACAAACGGTTGCTCAGCGTTTTGTACACCTCTCTATCCCCTGATGCCGCGTCTGAAGTGATTGATTGCACCTCTGCAAATCAGGCATGGGTGGCGCTCGAATCTGTTTATGCCTCATCTTCACGATCGCATCAATTACGTGAAGAATTGTTATCTCTCCGTCGCGGTGATCTGTCTGTGGAGGAGTATGGGCGCAAGTTTAAACATCTCTGTGACCAGCTGCAAGCAATTGATCGTCCGATTGATTCATCTGATAAAGCTCACTGGTTTTTACGTGGGTTAGGACTTCAGTTTGCGGGTTTTGCCGATACCCGTATGGCTATGTCTCCGATCCCCGCGTTTCGTGACCTTTTGCACCAGGCTGTGCAATTCGACATGATGATGAAGTCGATGGAAGGGCCTTCTCATGCACCTGCGGCGTTTTCTGCTACTCGAGATGGGCAGCCTTCTTCGGCTGGGTCCAGGCAGGTGTCCCGATCCCAGAACCGTGGCCAATCTCAGTCCCAGCAGCAGTCCAGGCCGTCAGGTTTTTCTGGTAATGCGGGTGGCTCTGGCAGGCGTGATGGCAGCCCTCTGGAGGTGGTTTCCGTCGTCCTTTCGTGCCTAAATGCCAACTCTGTCGTGGGGAGCACTACGCAGATAAATGCCCCAGGTATCTGAATGCTATTGGTTCGAACTCTGCTGCAAATCTTGCTGAAGCTTTCACCTCGACTTGCAACGTCTCAAACTCTACCCCTGATTGGTATCTCGATTCCGGAGCCTCCGCTCACATGACGAACCAACTGTCCGCCCTTGACTCTCATGAGTCTTATTCTGGTAACGGTTCTGTTATAGTTGGTAATGGTAATGCGTTGAATATTTCTCATATTGGCACTACTAAACTTTCAGACGATGTTAAGTTGTTAGATGTACTTGTTGTACCTCATATCACAAAGAACCTCCTATCTATCAGTAAATTAACTGCGGATTATCCTGTCGATGTTATTTTTTCTGATAAATTCTTTGCGATCCAGAACCGACTCACAAAGAAAATACTGGCTCAGGGAAGGTGTAATCAGGGGCTTTACCTACTTGATCGGGGTGTTCCAACTTTGGTTACAGCAATTCGGGTCAGGAGATTGAAAGCTAGCTTTGACTTGTGGCATTTGCGTTTGGGGCATGTCCCGTTTTCAGTTATCTCATTGTTAAATAAACAGGGTTGTTTATCTGTTACTTCAGTTTTACCAAACCCTCGTTTATGCTCTTCTTGCCAGTTGGCCAAGAGCAAACGTTTACCATTTATGTTGAATGAAAAACGAGCTACTGCTGTTCTTGATTTAATTCATTGTGATTTGTGGGGTCCAGCACCTGTTTCTACATCTGATGGCTTTAAGTATTATGTTGCCTTTGTCGATGATTTTTCACGTTTTTCCTGGATATATCCATTACGTGCTAAGTCAGAATTTTATGATGTATTTGTTCGATTTCATGCCTTTGTCTGCAATCAATTTTCTCGAACTGTGAAGATATTTCAGTCTGATGGTGGTACTGAGTTTGTAAATGGGAGGGTTCGTCACTTTATGCACGAGCATGGTATACATCATCGAATTTCATGTCCATATACACCTCAACAAAATGGCAGGGCTGAACGTAAACATCGTCACATCTCTGAAACTGGGTTGTCCATGCTTTTTCATGCACATGCTCCAGCTTCTCTTTGGTTTGATGCCTTTGCTACTGCAGTATATGTTATTAACAGGCTTCCATCTGCGATACTTGATAATATTTCTCCCTTTCAGGTATTATTTGGATACTCGCCTAGTTATGATACCTTTAAACCATTTGGATGTCGTGTTTATCCTTATCTTCGGGATTATGTTGCTCACAAATTAGAACCTCGCAGTCGGCCGTGCATCTTTCTTGGGTATAGTAGTACTCAGAAGGGGTTTCGTTGCTTTGATCCAGAGTCTTCTCGAGTTTTTATCACTCGCCATGCTCAGTTTGATGAGCTCTATTTTCCATTTTCTCGAGCTCCATCTCTCACACAGGTCACTGATTTGGATATCTCGACTTTTCTCGACATCTCCTCTGATTCCCCTTTGGCTCCTGTTTCGGCACCTATCAGACAACCGCATCGGTTTTCTGTTGATCATGATACCTGTCCTCCCTCGCTGGTTCATGATGAACTGGTTATGCCGCCACATGTGCCTGATCCTATTATAGCGCATGTTCCCGACGTTGGGCCTCCTGTTCCGCCTCCTGTTCCGCCTCCAGCTCAGGACTTGCCACTTGTATCCACTCATCCCATGATCACCCGAGCTCGTGTTGGGACATTTAAACCTCGTTATCCAGTCGACTTCGCTTCTTCGGCTCTACTCTCTGCACTTGTTACCACCTCTGAGCCTCGTGGTTTCAAGTCTGCTGCTAAGCATTCCCACTGGCTTGCTGCTATGCAAGAGGAGATTGATGCACTTCGTTCGAATTCCACTTGGGATCTAGTGCCTCGTCCATCTGGAACGAACATAGTTGGTTCAAAGTGGGTTTTTCGTACGAAATTTCTGGCAGATGGTTCGATTGAACGTCACAAGGCTCGTTTAGTGGCGCAGGGCTTCACTCAGATTCCTGGTTTGGATTTTCATCATACATTTAGTCCTGTTGTGAAGGCAGCTACAGTTCGGATAGTCTTGGCATTATCGGTTCAGCATGGGTGGCCTCTTCATCAGCTTGATGTCAAGAATGCTTTCCTTAATGGAGTTCTTGACAACCCTGTCTTCATGTCTCAGCCTCTTGGCTTTGTTGATCCTCAACATCCTGATCATGTTTGTCGCCTTAAGAAGGCTCTATATGGCCTTCGCCAGGCCCCTCTTGCCTGGTACCAGCGTTTTAGCACATTTCTGTTCAGCTTGGGCTTCTCTCAGAGTCGTTATGACTCGTCTCTCTTTCATCTGCATCAGGGTAATTCTATTATTTATCTCCTTTTGTATGTTGATGATATCATTGTTACAGGCAATGATTCTGCTGCCCTTCGTCGCTTTATTGCTCGTACTGGTGACGAATTTGCTATCAAGGATCTTGGCTCTTTGAGTTATTTCCTTGGCCTTGAGGTCTCCTCCACTGACGCTGGTTTGTTCGTTGGCCAGACCAAGTATGCACTTGACATCCTTGAGCGTGCAGACTTGGTCGAGGCTAAACCTGTCTCAACTCCCTTAGCAACAGGTGAATCACTTGTCAGCACAGGTCCTACGTTCAAGGATCCCACCCTATATCGATCGCTTGTTGGTGCTTTGCAGTATTTAACTATCACTAGACCTGATCTCTCGTATGCTGTAAGCTCTGTGAGTCAGTTCCTCCAGTCTCCAACGAAGGACCATTTTCTGGCAGTTAAGCGTATCCTTCGCTACGTGAAAGGTACAATTCATTTCGGTTTATCCTTCACTAAGCGCTCGGATATTTCCATTCTGGCCTATTTTGATGCAGACTGGGCTCGCTGCATTGAGACTCGTCGTTCGACATATGGGTACTCTATTTTTCTTGGAGGTAATCTTGTATCCTGGAGTGCCAAGAAACAACCGACGGTTTCTCGCTCTAGTTGTGAATCTGAGTACCGTGCTATGGCCAATGCTGCGGCCGAACTTGTTTGGGTTATCAATCTTCTGAAGGAACTTCGAGCTCTTCCTTCTACTCGGCCTACTCTGTTATGTGATAACAAAAGCGCCATCTTTCTGAGTCAAAATCCTGTTGCACACAAGAGAGCCAAGCATATAGATTTGGATTATCACTTTGTTCGTGAGCTAGTGTCTTTGGGCAGAATTTCTACCGGGTTTGTCCCATCTCATCTACAGCTAGCAGATATCTTCACTAAGAGTCTTCCGCGTCCAGCCTTTGAGTTTTTACGTTCCAAGTTTTGCGTGTGTCTTCACCCCACGCAGCGCTTGACGGGGGTAATAGAGATAATGTTAAATAGTATTATTTGTTAGAGATTTTATTTGTATTCTTAGAATATATCTTTTATGATTTGGTCTTCCTATAATTGTGGACGTTTGTTGTAGACTTTGTAAATCTCACTATTATATATTTCAGAATACTCAATCACCAGATTACGGTGATTTTCCTCTCAATTATTCTTTTCCAAAATATGTATTCTACATATTCTGTTAATTATACATACCTAACCGCCGTAAATCGTAAATCAAACTATAAATCGTTCTTTTTTTTTTTTAAACCGTAAACCAAACCGTATTTATAAAAACCGTTCGCTTTGAAACCATAATATTTCGGGCGGTTCGGTCGGTTTTGACCGAACCGTAGTTTTGCTCATTTTTTTCCCTATACACAATAATTAATAAAAATGTACGAGTAAAACACGATCTCAATAGAATAGAGAAAATGAAATCCCAATAATCCAAAATATAATTCGAATAGACGAAATGCTATTACAACGTTCACAGTCTAGTTGTTAAAAAATAACTAAATAACCACAAAAAAAAACAACAAACTTCTGTCTTTTTCGAGATTTCAGATTGATCAGATCGAGTGAGACTGTAAGAAGCTGAGAGCGCCATGCACGTAGACGCTAAATACTAAATAGAAGAGAATGAGTAGGGTTTCTGGCTTTGGGCAATTGGGTTTGCCGGCTTAAAAAATGTCTTGAATTTACTAGTTTAGGGATAATATAATATAGAGACTATAAACCTATAACATATATAATATTTATTTAGATAATATTATATAATATATATATTTTTTATATATATAAAACAAGTTCGGTTTGGTTCGGTTTTTTTGCGGTTTATCATTAGTGAAAACCGTAAATCAAACCATACTAAAAAAAAATCAATTCTAAAAACCGTAAATTGAACCGTAAACCAAAAACCGAACCATATTTAATGGTTTGGTTTGGTTCTGTCGATTTGGTCGGTTTGAACCATACTTTGCACATCCCTACCTAAAATATAACAATTTAAAAAAAAAAAAAAAAAAGGAAAAAGAAGTTAAAATTGAATAAATATGTAACTGAAAATCTAGACTTTCTCGTAATGCCCACAACACATAAATTCAATAGTGCCTCCATCCAATTATACTATTTTCATTTTTTTACTATTCAATTTCATTTTGCCCATCTTTCAATTATCACTTATTTTATTTACATTAAAATTCATAGATACCATTATACTCTATCATATCTTTAAATTGTGTTTTTTTTATATATAAATTAATTAATATTTGTGTATAGGGAAATGAGCCTATAAATATAGGTGAGGGTAGTATGAGTCGTATATTGTAACGGGCCTAAAGAAGACTTTGACGCAGCTAATTGAATGGACCACTCACAATTCACAAATTTCAATCCCATTTTTTGGTCCAAGCGCGTGAAAACAATAAACGCCATTTTAATTATAATTACTCCCACTGTTCCACAATAACTTTCACACTTTTTTTTTTTTGGGACGTCCCACAATAACTTTCACACCCTTAAAATGGAAAACCCTTTACAAACTCTACCCTCACAATATTCTCAATTTTACACAAATGCCATTACTTTTTCTACACCCATACACAAAAGTCAACTCATTCTTTACTTTATACATAAATGTTTATAAAATTATCCCTCAAAACTCCACTCATTACTACACTTTCTTAATATTTGTGCTCATCTACCTATAAAAATTAATATGGGACGGAGGGAGTATAATTTTAAAAAACAGGTAAATAAATTTGGATGCGATATACATGCACGTTCCATTCACGTTGAAGAAAGCCGCCCATACCCGTTCCTCCCTCCTCCTCAAGTCACCATGTGGCTATCACATTAACTATTCCATTTCATGTGCAACCTAACACCATTTAAATCTTTTCATAAAATTTCTATTTTGTCTTTTATCCATTTTTTCCAAAATTCAATGCAATTATTAATAACTTGGAGATTATTGTGAATTTCATTATGTTCATGTCTATATCATTTCATTTGAACATATATTAGAGAACATATGGAACCCCATAGCATGTAAATAATTTTAATAGAGTTAGGCCATACAAAGTTTAGCTGTGGCTTAACACAGTTGAATTGATTAATCGGTCTTTAAGCCGAATACTGAGACTTTAATTTTTTTTTTAAATAAAACACATGATAAGATTATTTATAAACATTGCGTTGGTATATAAGTATATATTTTAATCAGCCTAATGGTTGATATATGTTAGACATGATGCACGCACAAGCGGACCTTGACCGTTGACCGATCCTTATATAAAAATACTATTCCTACATTTTAATTCGGCGCCAAAAAATATGAATACGATCAAGTGTGGGGGCCAATTAAGAAGAAGATGTGAGGAGGCTATTGCTACTTTATGTTGTGAGTGCGTGAAAAGTGCATGCGTATCGACGAGATCGATTATCTGGGAGGAATCATGCCTCAATTCCTCAAACCCATGTGACTAATTAACTAAACTTAATGCGATAATCAGGCTACCTTTATCCATCCTTTTAAATAAATAACTCACCAAATCTCAACACTCAACTTTGACCCTATTCATTTTGAATAAATTAAATAATACTACTATGTACTTCCTATTTATTTTTTACAGGGAAATTCAAGTTATAAATATAATAATTTTTCATTCATTAAAATATAAGCAGTCATCACACATCATATCCATTGTGCGAATCAGCGAATGTATAGGTCAAAACTATATAGGAGTTTTATCAATTTGGAGCCTATAGTAAAATTATCATTTAAGGGCTTGGATTTTTTTTTATATCGATTCAGAACATGAAAGATAGTAAAACTATCGCACGAAATTTATTGTTAGATACTTCAGAATAAAAAGGGAGAGAGGGACACGGAGGCAATATATCTTACCGTTCGTAGTTTCTTACGAGGGGTTTTTCTTCAACTATATATTCTAGAAGGTTTTAATACGAAAACAATTACAAGTAATTGGTAGTCAATTGAAATTTGAAAGTGATGGTTTGACGCCTCCATTAATATGAGAAGCTGCCTGCTGGCAATGCAATTTGGACTTTGAAAACTTAATTCTCACCCGCTTGCCATTGGGATGATTCCTTAAACAAGTTGATTTCTTCTTTGTCAACAGCAAATGACTAAGTAAAATAATTAATTTCCTAAAATTATACGTCAACGTCTCCTGAAATGAGATGGAAAAATAAATTAGCTAGCAGGAGTATATAATATTGCTTTAAAATATTTTTATAAAACCTCACTCACGAATTATATAATTAATATTAATGTTGTTAATTATATTCTACTATCGGCGCATATATGCACTAAACTTGTCGTCTGTCGACTTTAATTATTGTTAATTAGCACATCAACTTAAAGTCTTAAATAATTTGAACAATTTAGCTCTGCACATGTGACTATAATTACATTACACTATTGAACTTTTCTAAGCCAATTTTCATAACAACTACGAGTATTTTCTTTCATATGCTCGAAAGAAAAAATAAAATAAAATTACTAAATTAGTGATATGAAGGATTCGATCGAAAAGGGTCCACCATATATAACTAGAAATAGTTTTAGAAACTCTATCATGCAGTGGCGGATCCTAACTACAAATTTCTCATATAATTTGTATGTCAAGTTGTACATGTTATATATATTGCTATGTTAATTAGACTTTTACTAACATTCATACCACATGTACATTTTTTCTCAGTTACCACAAATATTAATTGTAATGTTTATATTGCATTAGTTTCCAACGTTAGATAATTTTAAAATCGGAATGTATCGTTAAATACATATATTGTCTTGGCATTACACTTCGTGAAATAGTCTTTAGATATTTCAAATTATATTGTGTGGACATCCCAGATATAATATGATTTAGTGATAACAATATGTGATACAATTAATTATTATTTTTTAACTAATAATCTATATAACTCATGTTTTTAGTCTTAGAATTACACAAGAAGTATTCTTGATATCGTACAAGTTTTTGTCACATACGGAGTATGATTTATGACAAAATACATACATTATCACATTCACAAATTTTTACTATTATTTTAGGACACTTAATTGTACTCCCTCCATCCATTAAATGTAGTCACATGGAGGAGGGACACAAATTTTAAAAAAAAAGGTAGATAAAGTAAATAAAATAAGGGTATTATAGGGCAGGGGCGGAGGGAGAATAGAATTTGGGGTACAGCTACCCCAAATTGAGATTTTTTGAAAAAAAAAAATTATATTTAATGTTAAAAAAAAAAAATTGTATGAGGCCAACCCAATCTGCATCCCCACGATTAAAAGGTCTAAAAAAAGTTCGTAACTATAAAATGCACTTGACATTTAGTCTATACAAGTACGAATATTACACTTTCTCCATTCTGCTCTGAACTCACAACCATTTCTCTAATTGTTAATTCATAACTTTCTCCATTCTACTCTGAATTATAAATTACACTTGACACTTAGTCTATACAAGTACACATATTTTATATTTATGGCTGGAGTAATTATTATTTAATTTGATTATTATGTTTATTTTATGAATAAATTTATTTTGGTCTATAACTTATAAGTTATGAATTAGACTTTATATAATAATTATTATTTTCCTATCTAATTCAATTAGGAATAAGTTATGAATTAACAATTAGATTTTGTATTATAATTACTAATTTATTATATTATGCTAAATTAATTATTTTCCACTATCTAATTCAACTAAAAAATGACGAAAGATAAACTTATATTAAAGAAGTTTAAGATAACGAAAAAATAATTCGATCTTCGAAAATTTATGTTCAAGGGAATGAAATCTCAAGAAGTTCCTTGCACTTTTCCAAATAGACGAGTTTCAATGGATAGTACTGGATAGGGAGTCTTCTTCAACCCCATCATTTAATTCACCTAAAATTCAAGAAAATAAAAGGAATATAAGTGTATTTTTTATTTATTTGAAGGTTATGTAACTTTTTTTTTTTTTTTTTTAAGTTTTCTCGAACCGTATAACTTAATATTTTTCGCATCCCCGAATTTGAAATTCTGGATCCGCCACTGTTATAGGGTATTGTGGAGTCCATTGTGAATAAAGTGATTTTGAATAAAGTAATTAAATGATAGTTGAAGAGTGATACTTTCATAAAGTATATGAGACTACATTTGGTGGATAAAAAATATAAATTAAATGGGACAACATTTTGTGGCCGGAGGGAATACAATTTTTTTGAGAACTGAGCTCGCAGAGCCGCAGGTCACACATATTTTAGTTGAAGTTGGGTGTATAATTTATTTTGAGTGGGATCTAAATTCAAGAACACATATATCCTTATTATTACCAACAACACTACAACTTAATAAAAGGAATATACATTGGGATATATATAAGAAAACTTGGTGATAAGTTTCTTATAAAAAAATTGATTTCTGACATCACCGATTAAATACGTGCTCACTAATTCAAATCCCCTCTCACATATTTTCCACTATAACAATACTAAGCTGACGTACATAATAAAACTTCTATGGATTAATTAATTAGGTTTCTATATTAATTTGATGTTTCATATTTTTGTCCTATTATTTTCAAAATAGTGGTGATTGATAACGTCACTTAATACTACGTGTAATTTATATTAAAAGTAATATATAACATAAAACATCAAGTGAAATAGAAGATTAATCCTGAATACCTTTTTCTTGAAGCTACATTGATAATTAAGAAAAATAAATTTGCGAAATAATCCGGCTTAGCACTTCTGTGTGGATGAAGACAAGCACAAAAAAACATCAAAATCGTGGGGCAGACTGCAGAGACAAACATGCCAATTGCTAAGTAGTTAGTTCTTTCGGTGTCTTCTTAAGTTCTTACATTGGATTACTCCACATTTCTTTTTTCTTTGTAAATTATATAACCTTTTGAATACGGAGTATAAATTAATTATATTTCTTTTAAAAAATATGAACAAAAATAAAGTGAAAAATTAATTATTTTTTATATATGCATTGATTCAAAATAACATATATTTGAATTTTTAAATAGAAGAAATATATAAAATTAAATTGAAGTTTTAAATGTTAGTAAAAGTTAAGAGGGATACTTCAGATCTAATGTGCCACGTGGACCCTGCTGGCGGTGACCAAGTTTGAGGTGTCTCCCGCTCTGATTTGCTGTAATGGATATATTCGAGGCAATGTAGGGGACCCAAAATCCGCTACAACCTTTTCAATTTATACTAATTTACTATATTAGCTTCAGACTTTGATTTACTTTTCACAATTGAAGGTAATAATCTCCCCTACAAATTATGCATATATAATTTCATAATCAAATTTTTATTCTATTTTAAACATATTATTGTACTATATATTTTATTTTATCGTACTTAATCTAATAAACATCTATTATTTTCACTTTCAATCATATCACTTATATTATTGTATAATATATTTTTTAATCAAAATATTCAAAAAATAAATAAAAAAGATACTAATTTTTAAATGGAGAAACAAAAGTACTGCTCGTTAATTTTTTTTAATGGAATTGATATGAAAATTAATAATCTACTTCATTTGTTCACCATCATTAAGATACTCATTTATTGTATGGAAGAGATAGTAGGGCTTATTAAAAAAAAAACGCAACTTAACAAGATAAAAATAAATTATAAAATAATTATAATGATTATTGAGAATAAATTTTTATTTATTTTTTATTTTTTATATCTATTCTATTGGCACCTTGCCTCATCTTAATTAATGTTTTTTTTTTTCTGTTCTAATTTATGTTTTATTGTTTGACTTTATTGTATAGGTATATTTGAAATATTTTATACTATAAATTATTAAATCTAAATAAACTAATAAAGGCATAGTGATTAAATAAAACAAAATTATTGAAGCCCCACCCCTATATTCAAAATTTAAAA
Organism: Galeopsis tetrahit; assembly: GCA_963675135.1. Lineage (NCBI taxonomy): Eukaryota > Viridiplantae > Streptophyta > Magnoliopsida > Lamiales > Lamiaceae > Galeopsis > Galeopsis tetrahit. The sequence goes on from OY776122.1 coordinate 91,186,792, forward strand.
GTGGAAAATGGAGTTGAGAGAGTAGATTTCTAGCATGACTCCATAGATCTTCGAGCCGGGAGGCTCGTGACTTTCGATTCCACCAATGTTAATTTCCCAAAATTCTTTTTAAGGAAAAACAAAATGAAAATGAGCACCATTCAATTTTGTACATGTGATTTGACAATTTTGGGTTATACTCGTATGAAAATGTAGAAACTCATACCGTACTCTATATTACTAATATAGATATACAAACATTTCACCATTAATTAGACATTAATTTTATTACCGCTTTAGTATCAATTTTTTTAAGAATAAATTAAACCGTCTGATAACTCAATATAAATTTTAAAAGATTCATATATATATATATTTTTCAAAAAATAAAAAATCTTCGCAATTTATACTCCCTCCTTTCAAAAAAACCTTGAATATTTACTGTTCACTCACTTTTAAAAAAATATTATAATAAACAAAATTTTAAGAAATAATTATATAAAAAAATAAATAAGTGAGTTAACGTGTACATGTGGATCTTCAAAATAATTACATTAAATGTAATATTATGAATATTGTAAGGATGAAGTTTCTAAAGAATCGAAAAAACAAGTGTGAAAGATTCTTTGGATGGAGGGAGTATAATCTATTGAAACTTACAAGTCAATATCATTGTAATGCATAAGAATTTGAATTGATACAACCAACTATATCTCACAAGTCACAACATAAGAATTTTTATGTTGCTCAATATATATGGATATGTTGATTTAGTAGAACAACAAATATTAAAATAACTTATGGTATTGTCAAAATTATATATATATATATATATACCACAATTAGCATATTTTATCTATAATTTATTGATTTTTTTATACATATACCACAATTAGCATATTTCATTTATAAAATATATCATACAAAGTGCTGTTATTAATTTTGAATCTTTTAATTTAAAGTGACGAAATTACTTTATTCCATTCTCATTTTTATAACAATTATGCATTTATTATTTTAATTTTAGTTATCTTATCCTTTTCTTTTTCAATTATTCTCTCAATTTCATTCCAATAAATAAGATTCCTTGCATATAAATTTTAAAGAAATATATTAAATTTTATTAAATAATATATTTTTCACAATCCCGTTATCTTAACGTAATATGTATATATATTATTCAATTGATGTTTATCTTGAATAATTCATGAAGATTTATACTCCATATTATAGAAAATTAATAATAAAAAAAAATAAAACCAACTGCAGGCTCAGGCCGTTTGTCAAACTGGATTCGACCTGGCGAAGTATTTTGAAATTTAAAATTCATCCCTCTTTGTCATTACTTTACATAAAAATATTCAATTAATTAGCTAAATGACCACTTTACTCTAGTCCATTATTTTGTATTTGTGCAAAAATAGTTTACGTCACATTCCACAAACTTGCTTCCTCGGTTAATAATATCTCAAGATTGGCTCCAATACAATTTGAACGCAAAGATAACATAATTAGGATTTTCCCTAAAAAAAAAACCAAAAAAACAATTATTAGGATTGATTACATAGAAAAACACCCGAAAATTGACCATGCATTGAATTATTTCTTCTACATTTAGCTTCTTATATCTAGGCTAGCTACGATAAATTAAATTGTAATAAATAATTAATTTATGTATCAAACTATTTTCTAAAGAAATGTATTGTAATTGATAAAAAATTTAAAAATTGTGATTTTTTTTTTTGCAATAAATTCTAATGATTTATTATTAAAAAAAAAATCTCATTTATAAAGTAGAATAGAATATAACTGAAATATTTGAAGATTCCCCGTTTGTAAAATTAATTAATTAAAAGTCCAGTTGCCTTGTTTGTGTTGTAATTTGAATTTACGCATATATGTGTATAATAATTTATGAAACTTCCTTCGCTGTGATGACTTTTCCCCATTTGTTTTATTTATATACATCTTTGCTATATCCTTTCTCAAACTGACTATCCGTGTTCAACTCGCGTTTTAGCAACACAGGAGACAAATCAAAGCAAGGATTTCTATAAATTTTTTGTGAGAGCAAAAATTATACTCCACCCCCACACCACACACCAGTTGTTTTACAGAGAGAAAGTGAAAGGGAAAAGGCTGCTTTGTGATTTCAGTTCTAATCAATCATTACTTTTTGGCACTATAACTGCTCGAATCGGTCCTAATTTTAAGCTCTAATCGATTCAGCAACTTGGGATTCTGGCCTTCAGATCCTCACCGGAATTCTCGAGAGAAGGTTAATTGTTGACTGAATTTTGAGAATAAGAAAGGGATTCTTCTAGGGACGAAGGATGCTTATGTTAGGAACTATGTGCTTGTGATGTAATATGGAACTGTCGTTGGATACAGAGAAGATGTCGTTTTACATTGGTCGCGAGGCTTCAAAGGTTCGCTTTACTTTCTAGTAATTTTATTTTTTATTTTTTATTTTTGAAGGAACCGATTTGGAGTCTTTGATTTATTGTTAATTTGATGTATAAATGTTGTTTCTCTGCCAATTATTGTATTGATTTTGCTGTTTTTTTCTTTTTTGTTGAGTAGTTGTGGAAGAGATTTTGTGCGGAGATTACAACAGAACTCAACCTTCTTGCAGAAAATTGGAAGTATATTTTAGGGGGTATCATTTGTCAGGTTTGTTCATACTGTGTTTATTGATGATCTGTGCTTGCTTGTAATGTTCAGTACAATTTTCTGAATGCAAACATGTATGATGATACTTGGTTTGTTAAAATATAGGTGAAACCGTGAAAGATGAGTTACTGACTATATTCTGAATCCCTACAGTTTTATGAATATTTACTCAAAAGTTATAGCAATCAAAACCAAACATGGGATTTTGATTATGCAAATTACTGGCTATTTCTGAGCTTCAGCAGTCTTTACAATTTACTTATTTGGCATTTAAAAAATATAAAACTATTTTAATTTTAAAGAAAAGATGAAGAAATAGCATACTTTGAAGACTGAATTGGAAAAATCAATGGATTTAAAAGGCTGAAAGTAATAGAACCTGTATTACAAAGTATCTTTTACTTGTAAGAAGTTTATTCTTCCCCTTTGTGTCATAAATGTGTGCATTGATTTAGTACTCTGAGAGGGGTTCCTAAAGTTGTGGAGAATTCTTGAAATTGAGTCGGGTTGGAAGTGAGAGTGGTACTAAATTATGGTGTAAATCGTCGCGAAATGGAAGAACCTCCCTCATACATTATTTCCTTTCTACTTTCTGATCATAAGAGAAATTGTTTGTGCTACTGAGTTATGAATATTCCACTTACTAATCGTAAGCTTTTCATTTTCCTTTGTATATCAATGATTTACCCACCTATAGTGGAAAATTACATTTGAAAGATCATCAATTCTTTTGCATCTTGGCTTTGAGTACACTATCTTTCCCTTGATGACTACCTAAAAAAGTGAATAACTTTAACAATATATTTCAGTATTCCCGGTATAACATATGGTCTATAAAGTCTTCATGACGAATTTCAAAGCTTCTGTTGTGATGATGCATGTGAACTAGACTTTCACCTGTGCTTAATAAAATTGGTATATTTCTTAGTGGACCAACTTTGGGCCTTTGACCGTTTGACCACAACTTTGAACATAGGCCTTGATGTTCATTTGCATGTTTTGGACATTGCATATGGGAATTCTATATGTGGAAGAGATTCTATTGCTTGACCTGATATGATCTTCTTGTTGGAAAAACAATAATACCTTTACTCCCTCTTCGTTATATTTCCCTTGATGGATATTTCTAGATTAAAGTGTAGGATATATGGTCATTGATTGTATTTTACGCGTTTTATGACATTTGTTTGATTCTCTTGGTTTCTTCGTGGGATTATATTTTCTTCTAGATTCTAATTGTAATAGCCATCTATACATTATTTCGTCACAGTATATCCACGGTCTAGCAGCTCGAGGAATTCATTATTTCCATCGGCCAGGACCCATACTTCAGGATGTTGGCTTCTTTCTTCTCCCGGTACCGATAAATAATTCATTAATCTTGTTTCATAATGTTACTAATCATATGACCACATACAATGGAGATTTTACTTATTTTATAATTTTTTTGATCTGTAGGAGCTTGGGCTAGACAAAGCTTACATTAGCGAATCTGTGTTCACCTTCATATTTCTATCTTTTTTCTTGGTGAGTTTTTAGTACTTTTTAGTTACCTTTTTTCCTTATATATCAATTTAGTTTTGTGTTCTTGAATATTTGTGATGCTACATGCAGTGGACCTTCCATCCTTTCATACTGAAGAACAAGAAGATTTACACAGTCACTATATGGTGCAGGGTTTTGGCTTTCTTAGTTGTAAGTTCAATTTTCTCTAGCAGTCTAGCCATTATTAAAGTTCTTTGGCATTTTCCAAAACAAAAAATTGTTAACAGGACCTTTTTAAAATATGGTAATGTATTGTTTAATAATTCCTACCCAATATTTTACTTACTGCAGGCTTGTCAAATTCTTCGGATCATAACTTTCTATTCTACTCAACTTCCCGGTCCAAACTACCATTGTCGAGAGGTAAACAAAAGCTTGGTACTACGTGAATGAATGCGATAATTCTGATTTTTTTTTGAGTAATTTCTTATAATACTTCAGAATCTGCATGTTAACTCTATGGCTTATATAGGAAATATTTTCTTGTGAATGATGCAGGGCTCGAAGCTTGCCAGGCTGCCTCCTCCCGATAGTGTTTTAAAAGCTCTATTGATAGTTCCTCGCGGGGTGCTTTATGGCTGTGGTGATTTAATATTTTCGTCTCATATGATATTCTCCCTAGTCTTCGTACGAACGTATCAGAAATACGGCACTCGAAGGTAATATATTGTGCTTGCTCATTTCATATATAGATGTTGCTCCACAAACTTAGCTATTTGAATTTGATACATATTTTCTTTCATGTGGCAGTTTTGTGAAGCAGTTAGCCTGGTTAACTGTTGTAATTCAAAGCTTGTTGATTATCGCATCTCGTAAGCACTATACAGTTGATGTCGTAGTGGCATGGTAAACTATACTGATTATACCAACTTCTATAATGGATCACCCGAGGAAAAAAATGTCTTAATGAATTTTCGACACATGATTTTGTTGCAGGTACACTGTTAATTTGGTCGTGTTCTTTCTTGACAAAAAGTTACCAGGTTGGTATTTGTTATTCTCCATATGGTCCTTAAATCTTTTATCTTCTAATCATCTATAAAAAATGTGCCTTAATTACTCATATTATTTTTTGGTCGTGTAGAACTGCCTGATCGTTCGGCTGCAACACTCTTCCTACCTCTAACCAAGACTAGGGAAGAGACCCACAAGCTCATGAATGGGAATTCTGGGGATTCTGCTGATTGGGTATAACTTAGCTTCCTCTCCCCTCTCTCTCTCTCTCTCTCTCTCTCTCTCTCTCTCTCTCAATATGTATATATATTAGAGTGAAGGCAGTTGTGTAAAATTGATTATATTGTATTCAGAGGCCAAGAACTCAAATTAATGGCAAGATCATGGAAGAAGGAGGGACTGTGGTGCACGTTGAAGCAGTGATCAACGGCGTGTAGATAACGATGGGCGCTTCTGAAAGTGTGGTAAACACCACTTGTAATTTAGATGATGGAATCATCATGCAGTCCAAGTTTTATTTATGGCTTTCTAAATTTACATAATCATCAGATGGACTAGCAAAATGTCGTCGTCAACGAGCACCATATATGTATCATGGAATTTCACATTTTTCCCAATTGCATCAATCATTTTTAGCTCCATCTCCTACTTCTCTCTCCAATTATACACATTTTACTCATCTGAGGCAGCAGCAGATTATATCATGTGGATCCAAGAAATATTTGCTGTTTCTTGGAATCTTGAGGGTACAGCGCATGATGGGGGTGGGGGGTGTTGCAGTTGAATAAAACTTTATGTATACTGTATTTCACTTTTGCAGACATTGTGGTTGCCATACTTTTGTGTTTGTGTTTGTCATGACATAGACGTATCTACATGCACATACTTTTCCAAACCAAAAAAACAATCAAAACGACACTGCTATATCTGTTGGATTCTTTCAATGCAATATTAATTTGGAAGCAACTATTTTGCTCAATGCATGGCGTTTAAATGTGTTTTACATATGAGCGTATTTTGGCGCTGTATTAATTTTTCGTTTATGCTGAATGATAGCATGGAATACAAATAAACATCATTGTTTTATTTTACATACTAAAGTCAAAATTTATATTTTTGTAATGTGTTGATATTCTGGAATCTTTCAAGTTTGTTAGGTCTGACCTGTGACTGATGCATCACATGGCTTATGAGTTATGAATGGAGTCTATATTACATTATAGCAGCCTACCCATGTGCTACTGACTTATATGTTAAACTTGAAAAAGAGAAAAAAAAAAAACAGGCTTGTGTGGAATTTGGTGGCAAGTTGGAGTGATTAATTAAGTCCCATGAATTTTGTCATAAAAAACCTTCGAGCTGGCTGCTTTTCTTGGGTTGTATTGAGGATCAAATGAAAGTACTCAATTAAAAAAAAAAAAAAAAAATCAAATAAAAGTGTAAAAATAATGGATCGTTGGAGCTGTGCTCATGTTTGATTATTTTATGATTGCCTCCAACTCATTTTATTTGTTTTTACCCTTTTATTTACCTATACGACTATTTAACAATATATATATATATGTGTAAAGTAACAATATATTTAACAATATGATTGCCCCTTCTTTTTTTTTCTTTTCTATCCCTCTCCCGCAACTACCGTTTCCTTCCCCTCTCTTTTTTTAAAAATTTTTGATAACTCTTGGTCGAAAATATACATTATCGTCGACAATAGTGTATATTTTCGACAAAGAGTTGTCGAAAAATTTGATTTTTTTTAAAAAAAAATGGACCAAGAATTGTCGACAAGATTAATTTTCGTCGACAAATCAGTTTCGAAAAATGTATTTTTTTTTTTTTTTTGGTTGAGGCGGCGGTGGTGGCTGCTTCATCAGTCAGGGTTTTAATTTTAGAAGGGAGTGTATCTATCTATGAATATTTTATTAGAAGGGTAATTTAGGGTTTTTACATATATATTTAATTAATAAATGTAGGGGGGAGTATATTTAACAAGGGTATATAGCCTGGCCCTTTAATTCGGCCTGCATATTACACGCTCTTAAGTTCTACGGGCTGAAACTTAATTTGGCCCAACGTGGAACGGGCTTGGCCCATTTATTAACACTTTGCAATTGACTCGACACAAAACTTTCCTTTAGCTTATTCTCAATAAAATGTAAATTATTTTAACATAACATGTTTTGTAAACCATTTCTTACGAGAGGAAGAAATTTTACGAGTGTTATTAATTTTTAGTATATCTTATGAGAGGCACAATTTTCAATTTACATAGAGACAAAAACATCAATCTCCTCTTTCTTAATTGCAAGAATTGATGCTATTTCTGAGCATGACAGTAAATTGCTGTGTAATAATGGAACAATAATGTCTTTGCTAATTCAAGGAATCCCAATTCTCAAGTTTAATACATCCATACATTGTCGACCATTCACATATTAGCCAAAATTAACACTCGTTACTTCTAAATTATTAAAACATTATACTTAAATTATATTTTATGTCACAGTGATCGCTCTTGTGCAATACCTACTCGTACTGTCGTACATATATACCCCCTCTTGGCAAATTGTATATAACACTTCCTTACAAAATTAGGCAGAAATTGGTGTGTGTTCATAATTCTTTGTTTCATATCATTTACACATGAGTATACTACTATGATGTATGATACAGTGGGTAGGGATGCAATGTGTTCGAATGTAACATCTTTCATTTCTATCTAACATGTATAAGTTTATGAGAAAAATATTATGTATCACGTACGCCATTAGTACTACTTTTTTAATAACTATTATTATAGGTACTACATTGTTAATTATTACAAAGCAATAACATTAGTTTGGTGTATGCATGGTAATTAAGGTTTACATAATCACCATAAATTATACTTTGTAGTGGCTATATTTTTATAGACTTCGTTTCACGTGCACCGTGCACCAATTGCACCATGCAACTGGAAACAGGGTAAAACGTCACACAAATTTTGATTGAAACGTGACACTGACTTTTTTTTTTTTAAACGTGTAAGTTAATATAATTAGACAATATTGATTTATCTAAGACAATAACATATAAACGAAACGTAACACTAATTTTAACTAAAACGTGATACTGACTTAATTTAAGTAAAATCCATGCACATATTATACATGAGACCTTGTCTATTTTTATATTATATATGGGTGGCCAATCAATTAATATACGTAAAATAGGGGGTTTATTCAGAGACAGCTAGTTTTGTTAGGCATGTGGATCAAAGGTGTATCTTTGTCGATACTTTAGAGCGGCAAATTGTCCCCCTTATTATTCATGATCATATTACTTGTTGCCGTAGCCCCACCTGCACTGTGCCTGCCCATCATAACCCCTACTCATGATGCCGCGCGCGATTAATTTATTTATGCATCACTTAATTCAATATATTACACTCAACACCATTGAGAGAGATCTAGGGTGTACTATGACATCATATATAATTATACTGATATATATATGTTAAAACAAACGAGCATTTTGAGAGCTCGTGAAATGCTCAATTTACTAACGAGTCAATTCATTAGACTTAATATTCTAGGATTTCCTTTAGTCTCATTTGTGAGTCAATCGAGCTTAATTTTCAACGCCTGATCGAGATGGGTTTGTGTGGATTCCATTTAAAAAAAATCATGATACTATTCCTTTTCCTCATTGTAAAGGGTGTTGGGGTGGGGGTGATCAAAAGAAGATGGGTGGTAGGAATAATTAGAGTATATTGCCCTACTTGCCTTTGTGGAATCTCAACAATTATTTCATCAGCCTTTGCCTACAATTTTAATTTGAGCTTCATTATTATTCCGCAGGGACCATTCTTAGCTATACTCCATAATCTATTATCACCTTTTATTTTATAATAAGTTAATGATATTTACTTTATTTTATTAAGTTAATTACCAAAATTTAGATACCAGATTGTTATAAAATATATAGACAGGTGACCGCAAACTAATTTGATACATATATTCATGTGTAATACTTGTGTTCTTCAATGAAACTATTAATGTTATACAATTAATATATTTTTAGTAAAACAATTAATATGGAGTACAACATTTGAATATATATACTTCCTTCGTTCTAGGTTTTATTTTGTTTTTCGAATGAAGATTAAAAAGAACATAATATTATAAAATGTATAATGATTAATTGAGAGAGGTAGAAAGAAAAAAAAAATAGAGAGGATAAAAAAGAGGAAGGGTAGAGAGGGATATAGGAATGAGAAAAAATATATAGAGAAAGATAGTAAATTTTACTATCATTTAAGAAAATGAAAAAGTTTATAACAGGACATACATGAAGCGTGTATATGACCCGTAGATTTATAATCCTATCTGAATTATGTTTTACTTGAAACTATTAATCATTCTCTATATTTTAATAAAGGTTTGCTTTAAAAAAATGTATAAAATTAATTGTACTCAGATATCATTTTATTAAGAAACATACAAAAATATAATTACACATATAATATACATATCTTCAAAATTATTCCTTTCTCATTATTAGTACAACGCTTGCATGTTCCTATCTTTAAACAGAGTTGGGAATGCAAAGATAACGTTGTTTAATTTTAGACAGTTGATATCTTATCATCAGTATTGTAATATCATTGCTCTAATAAAATAGAGATTATTAATCCATGATACAAAATCTGCCCCCTTAGTGTTTGAAGATACATACGCATTTTTTTTAAAAATTCTTCTACTTGGTAATACAAAATTTCAGGTAAATTGTCTCTTCTACCCCTTTAATAAGTTATTGCTTTTCTTTTCATCTGCATTTTTCATTTCGCCAGTAATTATGTCTAGTCAGGTGTCCCTTCGTGGCCCTTCTTCCCAGCTTTCTCCACCATTTCAATTTCAAATTCAAATATGACATGGAATCTTCTCACATCATTTCATATGGCCGTCTTCTTCGATTTAGATTTTATTTTTTGTTTGATCGTGATTCCATTTTCGGAGTAATCGAGGTTTCAGTAATTTGGAAGAGGTTCAAGCTTCTCTCCTTGATCGAAAGCATTTATTTCTCCGATTTTCGGCGTTAGATATCCGGTACGTGGCCTGAATGGGAGTCTTCCGATTTTTCTTGTAGTTTTTCTGTTGGGAATGCTGTTGATTGCATTTTCGTTAAAAACACCAATACGATGCCGGCGTAGAAACGTCGCCGTTTTGGCAACTTCGGTTTCATCGACAGAGAAATAGAAATCTAAAAGAAAACGAAAAATACAAGGCGAAGCACACTATTTCCGGCTGATTGATGAGGAATTTCACTTTATTTCATGGCTCTAGCCATTAATCTAAGCATATTTTAGATTCGATGATGTTTTTTTTTAATCTAGAGTCCATTTTGTGAATCTTTCATTTTGGTGTTTGCTAACAAGATTATTATGTGGGCAATTAAACTGGCTTTGATTTAGATTTTTACCATTTTGTGTGCCCTAGATGTCATAGTTTGTGTGATTTCGCTCTCCCCCTCTATCTGTTCTGTCCGTCCTTGATTTTTGGTTGTTTTATATAATTGTTGTTAGTCTTAGGTATTGTAGTTGTTGTTATAATTCTTGATTTGACCAGTGTTCTCGCAGATCTGGGCTATTAGATCCCCTGTGATGGTTAATTTAACGTGCGGGTAGAGTTTCAGATTTGTAGTGATTTTCGGTATTTTTATGTTTGGCTCAGTTTTTTGATTAAGGATATGGCCCTGGTTTTAATTAGGGCTCACTCAGTCTCAGATCTGATAGGCTGTGGTTGCTGAGTTTGTGATTACAACCAATTGCATTATTTCTACGGCTCACATGTAATTATCTCTCTTTTCTTAGTAATTTAAGGTCATGAGTTTGAGGGACAGTTTAATCTTAATAGAGTTATATGGGGGATATCCATATTTCGACTGAAAGGTTTCAAATGTGACATGAAACACTAAACTTAATTTTCTGCAGCAAATTTGTTATGTGAACTTAACTGGTCATGATTGATGTATCTACTCTTGACCGCTTATTAATTATTATACATGCATTTTTTTTTTTGCTTGTCATTCTGGATTTGATTATTGTATTGCAGTCACTCTTTCTGTTACTGCATTGAAAGGTTATTACACGTTTGCTGTATATCTCCATTAATATATTGTCAAGTGTGTGTTTGGATTGTATCCATGCTATTGTTACTATTTACAATATGTGCTGATCCTTTTTGAAACAACTGCTGTTCTAAAGTTCTTCCTTAATGTTAGAGGCTAGTAGTACTATTTGTGTTAATAGAGGCTGGTCCATTAAGCAAAAGAACCTGTAATGGTTATTTTCTAGTTTGGGTTGGGAGGATTGAGATTACTGCTGTATGTGATGGGAGAATGGAAGGAAATAGAAGGGGAGAAAGGAAACATTATATATTGAAAGAATACGGAGAAAGGAATGTGGTACTTCCTCTATCAAACACAGTGCTTTTCAATGGCATGGTTCCTTATCCTTCTTCACCATTTCCTCATAAGTAATCTTGGTTCTTTTGTTCCCTTCTTGTTTATGTTCTTCTCCTTCATTAAAATGGGATTGAAATGGAGAAGGATAGAAGTCTTATTCTGTATCTTCCTCATGAAGCATTTGAAATTGATGGCTGGTACGAAGATAGTTAAATTGTTTATCATGTTAGTTTTTCTGGATATTTTATGTTTATGATAAAGGTGTTTTTGAGGTTGTGGTTGGCCCAGTGTATATTTAAATTGGAGTTTTTAATGGGTGTTGGTTTCCAGCGTGAGTGGATGCACGGTGGTATTATTTGTTGAAATAAGTAATAGTAGTGTTGGATTATGGTGTTCGATTTATGAAGGATAAAGTAAGATTTCCTCGGACTTATTGATCTGGTCTTGGATGTGTGGTGGTGGACAGGGAGGAGGCAGCAGCTGTGGTGGTGGTGATATTTTGCATATAAGTGTTGGTGTGTTGATTGGGATAGTTTTGAAAATGAGCTTAGACAGCAGGAGGCGAAGCAGAAGCAGGAGCAGGAGCAGGAGCCCAATGGACCGTAAGATGCGTACTCAGCGCTATTCCTATCATGATGCACCATATAGTCGGGATTCAAGACGGGGCTTCAGGTTATTTGGTCATCATTCATTCATTTGTTTGGTATTTTGTTAACAATTTGGATTGGGAAGGAGACAGCAGTTGATGTACGGGATCAATCTAAAGTGGAAACCTGATCAGTTGATCTGTTTTTTTTGTGTGTTGACGGGCATTAGATTCATGCTTGTTTGCGAATATCTTAATCACTGTAGCTTAACTTTTGTAATATCGAATTAATGTCTTCTCTGAAGGTAAGATATTTGTGTTTCTCAATTTAATATGCTCGTCATCAACAAGCATCGTGCAGGATTGAAGGTAAGATATTTGTGTTTCTCAATTTAATTGAACATAGTTTTATGGATTATGCTGTTCATACTCCGTACTCGTCTCTGCATGGAAATGGTATCAATAACCATCATAGAGTGTCTTTTTTCCTGAAGATTAGATTATAGTCCATGTGCTCTGTAGGTTTGTGCTGTGAAAGCTCCTGGTTTTGGTGATAACAGAAGAGCAAATTTAGAAGATCTTGCCATTCTCACTGGAGGAGAGGTTTGACAAGCTCTAACAGCCTACACTTTTTTGTTGTTGCACTCTTCCAGTCTGTCCAACCATTGTGCTTGCTGCAGGTCATCAGTGAAGAACGGGGAATGAGTCTTGACAGATGCTTTGAAACAAAAAATTGGAATATGTTGACAACTATTCCTTGGTTTCTCCCATCCAATTGCTTTAACATTGGGCTTCTCTTTTGGATATTTGCTTTTCCTATCATGATGATATAAACTGATTTTTTGTTTATTCTTCGACTGGCTGTTTGTATGTGTTCGTTCCCATATAATCGGTAGAGATGTCAATTTTTATTTATAATGGCTATTTACACGAGCTCTACTATTTCCCTCATTCGGTTATTTTATTTTTCCAAACAGGTGAATATGTTGATATGGTGAAGGCTGGAATTGTTGATCCTGTAAAAGTTATTAGAACGGCTTTGGTGGATGCTGCTAGGTGATGATTACACTTCATTCATAACTTGTTTGCGCGTTTAAAATGTTTCCATTATCTCTAACTAGCCAACCAACTCATACACGATTTCAGTGTGTCGCTGCTGTTGACAACCACCGAGGCTGCTATTGTCGATGCTAAAGGCGTATATAATCCACTTAAAAACCGTGTTCCAAATATGAGTGGTATGCCATAAATTACCAAATGCTGCTACATTTTCTCAACTGATTGAGGTGACCGAGACGAGACATTAACTGCTAACGTTGTGTTTATATACTGGATTTAGAATAGGCCATTATTTTGGATTAATGCTAAAATAGCTCAATCAATTGTTCATGTTTAATATATTTCTCTTGGGGCTTTGTGCGTTTGAGTTGATTTGAGTCAACTCTTCACCCCCGGGTTTTGGATCAACTTTTTGGATACAGCCCCCTTTACAAACATATGAGGTTTTTGTCTGTAAACGTTTATGAAACATTACATTATCAGTCGATCTTTGCATTTTGAAATTAATCAGATTGTGTATTTGAGAATCCATCCCAGACCTGATTTGTCAAAAAAATTCAGAGATTAGGATCTGCAGGGTTCAACCTGCCGTCTACATTTGAATATATATATTCAATATAGATGTTGATATTCAGTATTATGTGATATTCAATATTGTATTATATTCAATATATATCGGTGTTCAATATATATGTCGATATTCAATTTATATATCTTCATATATATTTTGATGTTCAATGTATATATCGATGTTCAATATAATTTGACATACTGATTATGTATGAGTTATACATATTATTTTCTAAATCAAATAAATATTTTTATATAAAAAAATTGAATAAAGAAAATTGAACTAAATATTTTTTACTTAAAATTTAAAAAAAAAAAAAATCAATAAAAATCAGAATTAAAAAAAATTGAATAAATTTTTTAAGTAAAAACTGAATAAAATATAAATAAAAAATTGAATAAAAATAATTTGTCCAGTGAGAGAGAAACAAAATTTAAAATCAATTTTGAATTAAAAAATTTAATAAAATATAAATTAAAAACTAAATTTAAAAAACTTAGTAATAGTTGGAATTGATAATGTGGAAAATGAATTGGAATTGAAAGGGCGGAGTGAGAGGGATCTAGTTGCAGATTGATGTGACTAATTTTTTACAGATTATGCGGAAGGAAATTTAAGGGCCCAATGGTCTTTTCCCCCTTAAGTATTGTATCTCCTCACACTTTTTTAATCTATTGTATTTGCACACACTTTAAGTCTCCCAAATGTACTAGAGCACACTTTGCCCAATAAAATAATAGCGTACGTATCAAATTATGTTGAGTTTGAATTAATAATCTAGTAATACACTTTAATCACGTATTCACATGCTCAAAACAATATATGCATACTCTACACATGATACTTTCATAAGGTTTAATTTAATTTATTTTTTGATAAATTTGATAGCATATTACATATATACTCGCAAAAAATAATACCCGTGATTCCAATAAATAACCCAAATATTTCATTTATTTTAACATAGAGGGAGAATAGGGATTAGTAATATTATATTATAATGATTACTCTGATATAGATGATTAAACAATAATTATAATAGAGGATATTCGTGTATTGAGATAAGTATAATTGAGTTACCATGCAATGCATGATGCATGTATATAAATTATGAGTATATAATTATACATAGAATAATCAATTTTAGCAGCAGAAAAAGAAATGTACCAGTTCGTTCCATTATTAATTGAACATTTACTGTTTGTACGAGTTTTAATGTAGAATTATTTATTAACAGTATTAAAAGTGACAAAGTAGATTTTTAGGAGAGATATTATGCATATTTCAACTTTATTGAAGATATAATTTTTTATTTATGTGTAAAAAGTAATGTTATGGAGTGTAAATAAGTAATGTTTAAGAAAGATTTTAAAGAAGTACGAAGTAGGTGACAAATGTTCAAATAATAATGAAATGGACGGAGTATATATTAACATGAAATTCTTGAAAAGCATGGCAGTGGTGCATGAGAGGGGGGAGGGGGGACAAAAGAAGAATGATGATGAAATTGAAAGGCAGCATGAAGGAGAAAGCTAGAACTAGGAAAAAAAATACTCCATCACTTTCCCTTTTCAAACACAATCATAAATGTACTATTGTTCACCAAAGAGGAACACATGAAATTAAAATCATACTATAATGCATGCTCTCGAAATCTGCAAAAAGCTACCTCTTCTAAATTCTCTAGTATTCCACGAACTAAACACACTATTTCTTGGATCCACAAAACCAAACATCTCAATACTTCCCATATATTCCCATGCTTAATCTTGATTTTTATCATTAAGAAACAAAACTATCTTTTCCCCTCTCTCAAAATATAACTCCATCATCAAAAAATGGGCGCAAAGTGTTCCAAATTCTCCTTCTGCTGGTGGCATTCTCACCTCAAGCCCTCTGTTCTTCAACCCTCTGATCAGGGTTAGTATTTTTTTTTTTTTTGTGGGTTTATGTAAAAATGCTATCTTTTTCGTTTTTGATTTCTGGGTTTGTTGAAAATGTCCGAGCTTCAGAGAGTTTAGCTGTTATTTACACATACTTGAAAGTGTTTTTCTGTGGGTTATTGTAAAAATGCAATCTTGATTTCTGGGTTTGTAGAAAATGAGGATAAAAATTCAGTGCCAAGCTTCAGAGAGTTTGGGTGGGAAGAATTGAAAGCAGCAACAAAAGGGTTTTCTTCAGAAAACATAGTGTCAGAGCATGGAGAAAAGGCCCCTAATGTAGTTTACAAAGGGTTTCTTGAAAATGAAGGCTGGGTTGCTGTTAAGCGCTTCAACAAATCTGCTTGGCCTGATTCTCGCCAATTTGTTGTCAGTACACATTATTCATCACATTATTTCTTTGATCAGCTTCTAAGTTTAAGTTACTTAAATTGAATTGTTGGTTAATGAAGGATGAAGCTAAGGCAGTTGGGAATCTGAGGAGTGAAAGATTGGCGAATCTGATTGGATGTTGCTTGGAGGGAGAGGAAAGATTACTAGTTGCAGAGTTTATGCCTAATGAGACTCTGGCTAGGCATTTATTTCATTGTGAGTTATGCATGAAATATTTCGAATTTTTGAGGCATATCCGATATAATTTTCTGATTTATGCTAGTTATTTAATTGAAATAGGGGAAAATCAACCAATGAAATGGGCAATGAGGTTAAGAGTGGCCTTATATTTGGCGCAAGCTCTCGACTATTGTAGTAGTAGAGGTCGAGCATTGTATCACGATCTTAATGCTTACAGAGTCTTGTTTGATCAGGTAAAATGTGGTGTTTGTTGTATTCAAAATGTTAAAGAGTGTTGTTTGATCTGTCTTGCATTGACTGTTGATGCGTACGTAGGAAGGCGATCCCAGGCTGTCCTGTTTCGGCCTAATGAAGAATAGTAGAGACGGAAAGAGTTACAGCACAAACTTAGCTTTCACTCCTCCAGAGTACTTGAGAACTGGTACACATTGTTTTTCAAATAGTTGATGTTTCGAAATCGTGCTTTTTTTGGTGACGTTTATCTTATCTTATCTGCAGGAAGAGTAACCCCAGAAAGTGTAGTTTACAGCTTTGGAACTATGCTGCTTGATCTTCTTAGTGGCAAACACATACCTCCAAGCCATGTAAGATTTTAAAGAGATACAATCTGATAAATGTTTTATTTTCTACTAAGTATTTGGCCTGCCAATTTTCATTTTAGTATTGCTAAAATTCTGAAAGAGCAATGAATCCAATGACGACCCTTAACTTGTTTCTCCACGTGTCGTTTTCTAGGCGCTTGATCTCATTCGGGGCAAAAACTTTCTGATGCTAATGGACTCTTGCTTGGAGGGTCATTTCTCCAATGATGATGGAACTGAGTTGGTCCGGTTAGCCACGCGTTGCTTGCAATACGAAGCACGAGAAAGGCCAAATGCAAAGACTCTAGTCACTTGTCTTGTGCCCATGCAGAAAGAAACAGAGGTATGAATATGATGAGCTGCCTGCTTCATTGTATGTTCTAGTGTTCTTACATTCAAACTAATTAATATGAGTATGATGCAGGTTCCTTCATATGTTTTACTGGGAATTCCGCAAGGAAACTCGAGCTGTAATCAGTCGTTGCTGTTGACTCCCATGGGTGAAGCATGCTTGAGAATGGATCTCACCGCCATACACGAAATACTCGAAAAGGCTGGATACAAAGACGATGAAGGAATCGCTAACGAGGTCTCACTTTGATTATTTTCTACTTTTGCCTCTTGTACTTGTCTTTTTCTAATAGAAAATAAAGTACATGGAGGCAAAACAGAAAAATGTTAAAAGTAATGAAAAAAACTGTATATCTAAATATGTTCCCATGTTGATGCAGCTATCTTTTCAAATGTGGACAAATCAAATGCAGGAGACGTTGAATTCCAAGAAGCAAGGTGATGCAGCTTTTCGAGCCAAGGATTTCTCAACTGCCATAGATTGTTATACACAGGTAAGAATTAATACAGTCTACTAAACAATGGTTGTTAACTGCATCTTGTTTGAGTACTAAACGCCGTGGTTTAGTTTGTTGATGGAGGGACGATGGTGTCGCCAACTGTGTATGCTCGACGATGCTTGTGTTACTTGATGAGTGAGATGCCTAATCAAGCCTTAGGGGATGCAATGCAGTCACTGGTGATATCAGCACAATGGCCTACTGCTTTTTACCTTCAAGCAGCTTCACTCTTTACACTTGGAATGGAAAATGATGCTCAAGAATCACTTCAAGAAGCCACCAATTTGGAAGCTAAAAGAAACAAAAATTGATAACTTGTATACATTTATTTTCCCTTTTCTTCATCTGGTCTGCTTATCTAGTATTTAGCCTTTGAAAAACCAGAGGATTATTTCACACTGTATTTGTTATTTTTTTTATTTTTTTGTGAAATTCAGCTCTTATTGCTTTAGTTTTGTGAGATTTATGTATTTTGGATGTGCAGGTGTACTGATTAAAATGTTTTTTCTTTGACAAATATTTCTAGGAACTTGATTTATGGAAGTTTTATGGTGAACATGTATAGCCTACAAAGTATCACAGTTTAGTTATTTTGTGAAAAATAAAACATAAAATCAACATTATGAAAAGTTATATATGTACTGTAACACTTTATATTACTTTGAAAAATCAGTTTTTTTTGTTTCTTTTTTTCTTCAGATATTTTTCATGAGACAGAAACAAATATGGCAGGATATATAATGCAATGACCCTGCTAAGCTCAGATTTTGCTCCTTCAGGGATGTCAGATTGTACTTGATTTTTATTGCAAGAGAATACATAATAAGATGTTTACAGGGTTCCTTTTTCTAATGATTGATGATGTATTTAAATCAGCATATCAGATTAAAAGAACTACTGTATTTAGCAAAAAACATCATCAAGATTATTACTAAATTTAAATTCAAAGACAGGTTTGAACATATGTTCATCATACTCAATATGTAAAAAAAGTAAGAGAAATTACTCATCTTTCGCCTAATAACTGAACTGATAATCCAGTAATTTAAAAAATACAACAATTCATCAATTTGAATTCCTGATAAAATAAAAAGGGGTTAAAAAACACTATTTTACATCATGGATCAGACAGACAACATGAGGGTGAAAGTAGCAAACACAGAGATGTTAAAGGAAGCTGCAAGAATTGTATATAACCAAATTAAGAGTAACATAACATGTATATATATTACAGCTAATTCAAGAAATGCAGACAGCATTATGGGTGAAACCAAACACTCAACCTCCTTTCAGAAGAACAAATCAACTTATAATTGGGAGATTCAAGCAAGAATTATTATGAGGGGATGTTGAAATGGAAAAGCCAGGATATGACGAAAGCGAATACCATACAAGCCAGAAGAAAATTCAAAAACCGATGACCATTTAAGCATGTTCGAGTTTCTGTAGCCGAGGGTACAGGATTAGTCGATGCAACTGCTGCATTCTCACTAGCTTGTTGAACGGCCTCCATATCATTAGGCCCCACAACATTGCGCGCAACTGAGTTGCAAATTTCACAAGTCCTGAGGATGGAGAACATAATTAGAGTTGAACGAGAAAAACACGATTAACAAATACCAAAGCATTAAGGAAACAAAAAATGGATCCTCTGCATTTCCTTTATGCAACATTCTTGTAAATTTGGAGGGACAAAGACATGTAATAAAATAATGTGCATTTATACAATTCATATGCAATTAAATATGCCAACAACTTGTTTAGGTAGAAAAGGCTCAAGATAGACAAAGCCCTTTATCCTTTTCAGGCTCATATCTAACAACATATACACTTCTTATTAAAATTAAATGATTGCTAAAAAACGGACTTGTTACTAGTTTATATGGTATAAAACTTATTCAGCATCTTATCATGCAATAGGTAAAATCTAGGGCAACACCATACAATTAGACGAACATTTCGCATATCGACCTTTCAAGATTTTTATCAACGTATGTATTATAACCTCAGACGAGTACTTGAGATGGACGGGAAACTTGAAAACAGATATCGTAATAAACAAAATTCCTCTAATTCATGCGAAAAGATGAATCAATAAATCTCCACTATGATAAAAGGAAGAGAATCTCAAGAATTAGCTAGCAGCTTAAAGAAAGGAATCCTTTGCGGTGTTATTGCAATGTAGTAAGCAATTGCTCCTCTGCTTTACTCTCTCTTTTGCTTTACTTTTTCCCCCTCATTATCTTTAACAATCACATTCTTTAATCCTTTCCCAAAACTATATTCTCTCATCAGCATTATCATAAGAGGCTAAAGCTGTCTGCTACAAATATTACATAAAACTCAAATATCCCCTCAAATCAAACACTAATAAGCCAAAGTAATTCAAGAAACAGAACAGATGCAAACAGAAACAAGATCAATACCACAAATTGAAACAATGTAAAACAGAACAATAATCAGAGAAACATCAAGATTCACAAAAATAAAAGCTTAAATTTTTTTAGAGGGTTTAAGATTACTCACTTGTTTCCTTTGATTTTGAACCAGGTTTCAGCACAATGCTTATGAGCAGCAGCTAAGTCATGTT